>OX393550.1:90847025-91447025 GCA_947650365.1 Chamaelirium japonicum
CACTAGATCGCGTGTTGGTTGGGGCTAATTGAACTAGAACTTTATAGGCAGTACTATTAATTTTGGGACACATGAGTATAAGGCGCTTTATAGTTGGGGGGGGGGGGGGTTGAGACCGGCGGTGTGTCCTAAAACCTTTCGGGGCAATGGCCCACTTCGGGCTCGGACTAATTCCTCCAAGAGTGTACTCCTAGCCACTCGGTATTTTCCGCCACACTCATAAGTAAATCGACGGGGGGGGGGGGGGGGGGGGGGGACTGGTGGGGTGCCTTATAGGTTTGCACATATCAGCATAATTCTTGCTATTGGCCATATACATTGTCAATAGAGTGTTCGTGAATCACTATCAATATTGCATGATCTGGAAATAATTGCTCAAATCAAGGAGTACATCTTTTTTATCTTCATCCTTTCCTTCCAAGAAATTGATTGGACCAAGTCATACCAAATGTTGATGATCATCGACGAAAAGATGTGGGTGTATCTTATTTTAGAAAGTATTTCGATGGGTCCGAGTGAATTGTATTTTTGGATTTTGTACTTGATTAGCATAATTATAATAGAGTACTTATTTGTGTAAGAAATCTGCATGGATTTCTATAGATTCAAAACAAACAGCGAGAAGATCGGATCAATAATAAGCGGAACCGAAAGAATTCATACCTCCAGCCATGGATGCCATGGTCATAGATATGTAGATGTTTTCTTATTCCTGGATGAGAAGTCTAACAAACCTCCTTTCAATGCAACGATACGGGGATGAGGGAGGAGGAGACCAATCCACAAGGTTAAAGATGAGGTGTTTTCTGTTTAGAACTTGGCTGAATGATTCTTAGTAGATGGTAGAGGCATCTATATATATCTAAACCGGGGCAACATCCAAAACCATAATGCTTGAAGTCTAATCTATCGATCCATACGATTTAGATGAAGGGCCATGACTCGTCACTTAACCACAAATGTTATGAGTATCGCACAATCATTAAAGGTCAACCAATAGGATCTTATTGCACCACAGTCAGTGGCAGACCTAGAATTTTTCCACCAGGGGGGGTGGGGGGGGGGGCATAATTATTAAAAAGTAACTACTGTCTGTTGCCCTCACGATCGGAGGTTTTGACCGGCAGTGGGACAATGTCCATATCGTTCCTTCGTTTGCGCAACAAAAGATCTGTTAGAATTTTACCTCAGTAGAGAAGGATCTTAGTCCTTGAAGTCCTTCAAAAATTCGGGGGCTATAATTGACCGACTTAGTCGGGTTGCGCGAGTCATGGACAATAGGCTTCATCTTTTTTTTTGAGAAATTTCATACATATCCCCAAAAACCTGTAAACATGCATCGATTCCCACTTGATTCTCATTCATTATGAGCCATGGGATGAACCCAACGGGGATGCTACGTGTGCGGGTTGTGGCTGATGGTGATGGGTGTCGGTCAAGCCAGCAGTGAGTGTCGGTGGCTGTGCAGTGGGTGGTAGCCGATGGATGGTGGGGCCGGTTGTGGTGCCAGTATGAGAGAGGCGGGTGGTGGACGGCGGTGACTAGTGTCCCATGGAGCGGTAGGGTGGTGGTCGGCGGCGTGGCGGTGAACATTGGCTAGCGGGGGGTGGTGGCCGACGGTGGGCTGGCGAACGGTCAATGATGAACGGCTGTGGGTGGTGGTTGGCCTGGGTAGCATCCCACTACCTCCTCATCCCCTCCCCACCCCCCCCCCTCTCTCTCTCTCTCTCTCTCTCTCTCTCTCTCTCTTCTCTCTCTCTCTCTCTCTTCTCTCTCTCTCTCTCTCTCTCTCTCTTCTCTCTTCTCTCTCTCTCTCTCTCTTCAATCCAGTCTCTTCAATCCAGTTTTGATCATATAAAATTTACCAAATGAAGAAATCAAGTAGTTGTCAAAAGGAGGTATTGAGCTTACATTTTAAACGTTAGGGAGCAATTTGGAACAAAATAAACTACAGGAGGGTTAACAGTTTTTGAGCTTAAACTTCAGGGGGGGGGGGGTTATGTCCTCCCCCTGGCCACCCTTATGTCGCACAGCGGCCAACCCAAACGACAAAACCCGACAATTTACACCCTAAAATATTATATTAAATTTTTTGACCGGTGGCATATCTGTTTAATTAGAGCGGCACATGTTAGTTGTGTCTACTCAGAAGGGAGACCATGATTTGAAGTTTACAACAACCACATGAGGGCTAATATTTTTTGGGTTAATGTGTGAGAGATCCCTGCCAAACAGATCTATCATGTGAACAGGACATCTTATAGTTTCATTTAGCCTAAGGTCCGTGTCTTTTCTTAGTAAACCCAAAACTAACCCCTCGGTTTTCTTCTCCCCTCTCTTTGATCAGCTCCGACGGTGGCTGTAGCAGAGGTGGGCGGGGGGCACCAGTCAGCAGCTCCCGGTAAGCGTCCGCGAGCAGCTCTGATGACGATGGCGTTCGAACGAGCAGCAGATATTAGGTCTAGGGTTCATCCCATAGCATGTAGATCTCAGGGTTAGGGTTAGGTGCGGTTTGGTTTAGTTTGGCGACGGCGAGGAGCAGATCCAGCATGCGGCGATAGCAACGACGGCATTCGGTGGCGGCGAGCAGCTCCAGCTAGTGGCGGACCCAGGATTTTTCCTCAGGGGGGCTTAATTATTAAAAACTAAATATAGTCGTTGCATCACAGTCGAAGGCTTCGGCAGGCAGCATGACAATGTCCATACCCTTCCTTCGATCGCGTAGCAAAAGGCCTATTAGGAATTTACCTCAAGTTGAGAAGGATTTCGATCATCGGAGTCCTTCGAAAATTTTGAACCTATAACTGGCCGCCTCTCGATCGGGATGTATGGGTTGTGAATAATAAACCAGATTTTTTTTTTTTTTTTTTTTTTGAACGGGGGGGGGGGGTGATTTAATACATACCCCCAAAAACCTATAAATAGGGCCTCGATTCCCACTCGATTCTTAGTCACTAAGGGCCTCGTAGCGGGTCTCGTGGCAATGGTTCTCGGAGATATTGACGACCCCGGTCAGGCGACCTCCTTCTCGTCGGCACGACTTCAAGAAGGTTGTGTGAACCTCGTGAACTTTCAGGAACCCAGCGACTCGATGACGATATTCACTCGAAGCGGGGAGGCAGCACCGCAGCAGAGCTTTGGTCGAGAGATGGAGTCTCTTCGGAAGCAAAGGGGCAGCACCACAGCACCCACGACACGAGAGAATAGGAGAGGGAGAGGCAGTAAGCAGGGAGGAATTCCGATATTCGGACTGTACCCATCCCATGGCTGCACCGGGCCTTATATAGGCCTCGGGCTGTTAATGGGAGGTTGAATGAGGGGAGCGGTTAATGGGCTGCGATTAAGCCCATTAACCTCGCACGTTACAGCTCGCAGAGAGCAGTCTCGTAACGGCTCGCATGCAGCAACGGGTCGCATGCAAAACGGCTAGTAGCCAAAAAGGAATTTCATAAATGGTGGAGGACTTAACAGCAAAAAACAAAAATAGGGCAGGTGCGGACCAGCCCATTTCGGAGGTGCTATCGTGTCCGGGTCCACGGGCGGCACACACACGCACCGCCCAGCCCATGCCCAAGCCCAAGCCCGGCTCGGCACGGCACGCACGCGCGCGCATGTGTGAGTTAGTGGAGCCCTTCCTCTAGTGTGATGACTAGTGGGGGGAAGTGGGCAATCCTATTTAAGTTGGTAAGGGATTTCTCCCCTTATCGATATGGGACTAAAACCCAAGGTTTTTGTGTGGTTTTAAAACGCACACCCAATAATCCCCCACATGTGTTTAAAACCACTAAATATTAAAAAAATTCAAAATGTAAAGTAAAAGGACTTTGTTGGATTCCTTATACTACGCAGTAGGTGTAGGTACCTTCCGATTTGAACCTCCACTTAGTACAGTTGTATACATCCGTGAGGACTTGGTGGACTATGCCTTGAACCAGCCTTATTTATCGGGTTTCTACAAGTAGTACACGTAGTACGGTTTTCGATGGTTCTAGGCGGGTTGCGCTATTAATGGCCTTGCGCAGATATCTTTTCTTGTATGTTTCTAGAGAGCAGCCCTGGTCCCAGAGTTGCGGCCTTACAACGACATACATATAGGTAAGTCCTAATAGGGGTGTGAGCAAGGAGACACCCCGCGTCATGGGTTTTGGACTTATTAAGAGTTTTAAACTCATCCTACCCCTTGCTTTTAATAAGCATTGACGTCATAGGGACGGGAGCATTATTCAGTGCTCCTCATTTTCAATCACTACTACAGTTTGTTTCTACCCATTGAACCTCCGTGAGGTTGGGTTCCCACTGCGGTGATTTTTCTTATGGGCTTAATCTCATCCCCCTCGATGATTCTAAGACCACTGTCCTAGAAAGACCCTTAGTTAGATGATCCGCCAAATTCTTTTCGGATCTAACAAAGTCTAGGGCAATTATTTGATTTTTCATCTTATATCTGAGAGATCTATGTCTCACTTTCAGATATCGATTTATTTTCATGTCAGTGTTTTATTGATTATATTTATCAATAGTTGATCGATAATCACAATGGATAGATATAGCCGGTAAAGGCTTTTCTATCAATGGGATCTCATATAAAAGATCTCGAAGCCATTCTGCTTCTGTGCTAGTGGTATCTAGCGCTATTATTTCCGATTCCATGGTACTCCTAGCTATAGCGGTTTGTTTGGTGGATTTCCAAGATATGGCTCCACCTTCTAGTAGGAATACATAACCAGTTGTGGACTTAATATCTATTGAGTCACTAATCCAGTTAGCATCAGAGTATCCCTCTAATACAGCTGGATATCCACTATAGTGGAGACCGTATGATATGGTTCCCTTAAGGTATCTAAAAACTCTTTCTAACGCATTCCAATGGGACAAATTCGGGTTAGACGTATAATTTGCTAGAAAACCTAGCGATCCTATGATTTGAGCATACTCGCTCTGTAGTCTAGGAAGTCCAGTATTCTTTATCAGATGGGTATTTGGATCATATGGTGTGGATACCGGTTGGCAATCGGAATCGTAAAATTTCCTAAGGATTTTCTCGACATAGTGAGACTGGGATAACACTAAACCATTGTCCTTCCTAATGATCTTAGTGTTCAAAATAACGTCGGCTTGTCCTAGATCTTTCATGTCAAAGTTTTGGGACAAAAAGTGTTTGATATCATTTATGATTTATATGTTTGAACCGAATATTAGGATATCGTCAACATACAAACATAAGATGACAATATTATTATCATCTACTTTATGGTATACACATTCATCCGTTGAATTGATATCAAATCCTTAGGATAAGATAACTTCATCGAATTTCATGTGCCATTGTTTTGGGGCTTGTTTAAGTCCATAGAGGGATCGAATTAACTTACACACCTTTCCCTCTTGTCCAGGTGCAGTAAATCCCTCGGGTTGGTCCATGTATATTTCCTCATTAAGGTCGTCATTCAAGAAAGCAGTCTTGACATCCATTTGATGTATGACTAGCTTATAGATTGAAGCTAAGGCGATGAGGATCCTAATCGTGGTTATCCTAGCGACAGGTGAGTAGACATCAAAGTAGTCTACCCCTGGTTTTTGGGTAAACCCCTTGGCTACAAGTCGTGCCTTAAATTTATCTATGGTACCGTCGGGCCTAAGCTTCTTCTTAAACACCCATTTACATCCTATGATTTTGCAACCAGGAGGTAAATTGGTGAGGTCCCAGGTATGATTTTGAAGTATGGATTGGATCTCGTTATCTATGGCTTCTTTCCAAAAGGGTGAGTCTATGGACTTCATTGCTTCTGTATAGGTGGAGGGAGAGTTCTCCACCTGAAGTGCATAGAAGTCATCAAAGACTAGCTTTTTCTACACGGGCACGTTTACTCCTCCTAGGTTCGGTTTGGGTTACCGATTCAGTCTGGTCTTCAGGTTCTAATTGGACTTCGGGTTCGATCTGAGTTATCTAATTGGAACTGGAAGCCTGGTTATTGGTATTAATCCTAGTGTTGATCCTAGTCTTATAAGGGAAGATATTTTCGAAGTATGAAGCATTTCTTGCTTCGATTATGGTGTTAGTGGCTATTTCGCTTATTTCAGAGTTAAATACTAAAAAACGATTAGCGTTACTTTCTAAAGCGTAGCCAATAAAGATGGCATCTACGGTCTTAGGTCCTATTTTCTTTCTTTTGTTATCGGGGATTTTTACCTTAGCTAGGCACCCCCACACTTTTAGATATTCTAAGTTAGGTTTTCTATGTTTCCATACTTCGTATGGGATCAAGTCATTATGTTTGAAAGGAATACGGTTAAGGATAAAACAGGCCATCATTAGGGCTTCCCCCCACAAGTTCT
This sequence comes from Chamaelirium japonicum, assembly GCA_947650365.1. Taxonomy (NCBI): domain Eukaryota; kingdom Viridiplantae; phylum Streptophyta; class Magnoliopsida; order Liliales; family Melanthiaceae; genus Chamaelirium; species Chamaelirium japonicum. The sequence continues at coordinate 90,853,362 of OX393550.1, forward strand.
CTGGCGCTCCAGAGCTTAGTAATATGGAATTGACCATGTTCATTAGGGTCCTGTTTTTCCTCTTCGCTACACCGTTGGATTGGGGAGTGTAAGGAGCTGTGACTTCATGGAGTATTCCATAGTCTTCACAGTACTCACTTAACTTATTTGAAGTGTACTCCCCTCCTCGGTCTGACCTAAGGATTTTAATATTTTCGTCTAATTGGTTCTCAACCAGAGCTCTGTAAATTTTAAATTTACTGAGTACTTCATCCTTAGTTTTAATAAGGTATAGGTGGCAATATTTTTAAGCGTCATCTATTAACGTTACAAAATATCTATTGCCACCTCTCGAGGTTCTCCCAGAATCACAGACATCGCTGTGAATTAATTCAAGTATTTGGGAGTCTCGATCGATGGTTTTAAAGGGTTTCTTAGATTGTTTGGCTTCTACGCATATCTCACACTTGTCGAGATTCCTAGTATCGGATTTGGAAATGATGTTTAAGGTCATGAGTTTCTTAATAGAATTATAATTTACATGACCTAGTCTTTGGTGCCAAGTGACCGAAGACTCAACATTCAGAATTGTAGACGAAGGATTAAAGACATTCAATTTAAATAAATCCTTTTCCAATAAAATTTATTCCCTTAGTTATTACAACTTTATTGGACTCGAATACAAGCTTATACCCATGTTGTACTAACGAAGACCCACTAATAAGATTTCTCCTAATCTCCGGAACGTGGTGGACTCCGCGCAGGGTTAGGGTCTTCTCCGACATCAGCTTCAGGTCGATCCGTCCTATCCCTAGCACACGAGCCTCAGCATTGTTCCCCATGCTTATAGCTCCTCCACTTGAGACCTGATAGGTGGAAAACAAAGATTGATCAGAGCAAACATGAATGTTAGCTCCTGTGTCAATCCACCAATCAAATGCTTGAAAGGTCATGTTAACTTCAGGGGTGAAGAGAACAGACCTGAAAGCAATCCCAGAAGAGCCAGCTCCAGAGGTCACCATATTGACTTGGGAGCCGAGTGTCATTTGACCATTCCTTCTTGGATTTGGAGGTGGTGCTGTCTTCTTGTAGAAGCATTGGTTGGCCATGTGTTTGGTCCGACCGCAGACGTAGCAACAACGCACTCCTTCCTTCTTTTGGTCCTTGGGATGGTTTGAGTTATGGTTGCTATGGTAGGGCTTCTTGGTATATGGTTTAGGCTTAGGGTGGAAGGGTTTCTTCTGGAACTTATGTTTAGGTTTTTGAAATGGCTTGGATGGTTGACTCTATATTGTTGACCTTGGGTTTGGATTCAGAAGATCCCTTTTCCCTGAGCCTATGTTGCTCCTCAAGTTCTAATATGTTGCTCCTCAATTCTAATAGAGTTTAGAACTTGAGTTAGGGTTAGGTCACCTTGGGTATGACTTAGGTGCTTAGAAAACTCGGACCAAGAAGCAGGTAGTTTATCTATAATGCAGGCTATTTGGAAGGTTTCATCAAAAGTGGAACCATTCGTCTTCAGGTGTTGGACTAGGTTTTCAAACTCATGAATCTGATCATTCATGGGTTTGGAGTCAACCATTTTGAAGCTATTGAAGTCAGACGCTTTGAAGCGTTTTACTCTAGCATCATCTAGGCCATACTTACGCTCTAGGGTATCCCATAAGTCCTTAGGGTTTTGAATGATATAGTAGATATCATATAGCCTATCAGATAAGGCCCCTAGTTACCTATGAAGGCCATGGTAGTTGATTTCTTCTGGGGTCCTAGTGGGAATGCCAGAAGTTGGTTCAGTTTCAGATTGAGAAGTGGAGGCTCGGGTACGACGAGTTTGGCTAGACCCATTGGATACTCCTGGTACGGTTTCACCTATGGCTGACAGTAACCCAAGTGTGGTTAGCCAGAATCGCATCTGTTTTGCCACCTCTTGAAGTTAGACCCGTCAAACTTCTCGAGTTTGGCACTAAGGGTTTCACGGTTTGGTGAGGCCATTTCGGACCAAAGTAATGAGTTGAAATCTAAGGATTGAAAAATAAGCTTTGTCAATTTTAAAGCACACTTAGATCGATTCGACTTTTAGAAGTCCAAATGAAACTTCCAAATCCTAACGGCCAGATGGGCTCCAGGTAGGAGGTGGAGCACTAGGCTCGCTCAAATACCAAGCTACCTTGGGCAATTTAATGCCGGTTTGTCAAGCCTTTCTAGACACCGTAGGCAGTGGAATATTCCAATGACGACTTTTAGTCTTTTCTATAATCTATGTTTCTAATTTACTTTTGTGGAAAATAATTTTGTAACTAGTAGCAACTAATAGGTAGCATGGAATAACGACTAATAGATGATCACGTAGGCTAAAAGATTATTAGTGAGCACGTTACAAAGAAAATAACTTATGAACGATTAAATTATAACAATAAGTTTCTTGGATTGTTGGAAATCTAATCGTTCTAAACTAGCAAACTTAGGAATCAAATTCTTAATATTAAATAATTTTAGCAATTATAATATTTGCAAGCAAAGGCATATCACAAATTTCTTTTAGAAATTGTTTGCCAAGGCAGAGCGGGTTCTATGGAACCGTCATTCACCTTGCCGAACTTTTCTAAAAGAGAGAAATAATCTATCTTTAATTATTTAGGTTTCTCTATTAGATGCAAATTGATTAATTTAGAATGATAGGACAAGAGTAGAGTTAGAAACTCTGGCCTGTGGTCGAAACGTGCTAGGCACTGTCCCAAGAAACTTATTGCCCCCCTCGTGCGGGTCTCGTGGCAATGGTTCTCGGAGATATGACGACCCCGGTCAGGCGACCTCCTTCTCGTCGGCACGACTTCAAGAAGGTTTTGCGAACCTCGTGAACTTTCAGGAACCCAGCGACTCAATGACGATCTTCTCGAAGCGGGGAGGCAGCACCGCAACAGAGCTTTGGTCCGAAAGATGGAGTCTCTTCGGAGCAAAGGGGCAGCACCACAGCACCACGACACGAGAGAATAGGAGAGGGAGAGGCAGTAGGTAGGGAGGAATTCCGATATTCGGACTGTACCCATCCCATGGCTGCACCGGGCCTTATATAGGCCTCGGGCTGTTAATGGGAGGCTGAATGAGGGGAGCGGTTAATGGGCTGCGATTAAGCCCATTAACCTCGCACGTTACAGCTCGCAGAGAGCAGTCTCGTAACGGCTCGCATGCAGCAACGGGTCGCATGCAAAACGGCTAGTAGCCAAAAAGAAATTTCATAAATGGTGGAGGACTTAACAGCAAAAAACAAAAATAGGGCAGGTGCGGACCAGCCCATTTCGGAGGTGCTATCGTGTCCGGGTCCGCGGGTGCACACACACGCGCCGCCCAGCCCATGCCCAAGCCCAAGCCCGGCTCGGTACGGCACGGCACGCACGCGCGCGCGTGTGTGAGCTAGTGGAGCCCTTCCTCTAGTGTGATGACTAGTGGGGGGAAGTAGACAATCCTATTTAAGTTGGTAGGGGATTTCTCCCCTTACCGATATGGGACTAAAACCCAAGGTTTTTGTGTGGTTTTAAAACGCACACCCAACAATCCCCCACATGTGTTTAAAACCACTAAATATTAAAAAATTCAAAATATAAAGTAAAAGGACTTTGCTGGATTCCTTATACTACGCAGTAGGTGTAGGTACCTTCCGGTTTGAACCTCCACTTAGTACAGTTGTATACATCCGTGAGGACTTGGTGGACTACGCCTTGAACTAGCCTCATTTATCGGATTTCTACAAGTAGTACACGTAGTACAGTTTTCGATGGTTCTAGGCGGGTTGCGCTATTAATGGTCTTGCACAGATATCTTTTCTTGTATGTTTCTAGGAAGCAGCACTGGTCCCAGAGTTGTGGCCTCACAACGACATACATATAGGTAAGTCCTTATAGGGGTGTGAGCAAGGAGACACCCCGCCTCATGGGTCTTGGACATATTAAGAGTTTTAAACTCATCCTACCCCTTGCTTTTAATAAGCACTGACGTCATAGGGACGGGAGCATTATTCAGTGCTTCTCATTTTCAATCACTACTACAGTTTGTTTCTACCCATTGAACCTCCGTGAGGTTGGGTTCCCACTGCGGTGATTTTTCTTATGGGCTTAATCCCATCCCCCTCGATGATTCTAAGACCACTGTCCTAGAAAGACCCTTAGTTAGATGATCCGCCAAATTCTTTTCGGATCTAACAAAGTCTAGGGCAATTATTTGATTTTTCATCTTATATCTGAGAGATCTATGTCTCACTTTCAGATGTCGATTTATTTTCACATTAGCGTTTTCTTGATTATATTTATCAATAGCTGATCGACAATCACAATGGATAGATATAGCCGGTAAAGGCTTTTCTATCAATGGGATCTCATATAGAAGATCTCGAAGCCATTCTGCTTCTGTGCTAGTGGTATCTAGCGCTATCATTTCTGATTCCATGGTACTCCTAGCTATAACGGTCTGTTTGGTGGATTTCTAAGATATGGCTCCACCTCCTAGTAGGAATACATAACCAGTTGTGGACTTAATATCTATTGAGTCATTAATCCAGTTAGTATCAGAGTATCCCTCTAATACAGCTGGATATCCACTATAGTGGAGACCGTATGATATGGTTCCCTTAAGGTATCTAAAAACTCTTTCTAATGCATTCCAATGGGACAAATTCGGGTTAGACGTATAATTTGCTAGAAAACCTAGCGATCCTATGATTTGAGCATACTCGCTCTGTAGTCTAGGAAGTCTAGTATTCTTTGTCAGATGGGTATTTGGATCATATGGTGTGGATACCGGTTGGCAATCGGGGTCATAAAATTTCCTAAGGATTTTCTCGACATAGTGAGATTGGGATAACACTAAACCATTGTCCTTCCTAATGATCTTAGTGTTCAAAATAACGTCGGCTTGTCCTAGATTTTTCATGTCAAAGTTTTGGGACAAAAAGTTTCATGTCAAACTTTCAGGAACCCAGCGACTCGATGACGATCTTCTCGAAGCGGGGAGTCAGCACCGCAGCAGAGCTTTGGTCCGAGAGATGGAGTCTCTTCGGAGCAAAGGGGCAGCACCACAGCACCACGACACGAGAGAATAGAAGAGGGAGAGGCAGTAAGCAGGGAGGAATTCCGATATTCGGACTGTACCCATCCCATGGTTGCACCGGGCCTTATATAGGCCTCGGGCTGTTAATGGGAGGCTGAATGAGGGGAGCGGTTAATGGGCTGCGATTAAGCCCATTAACCTCGCATGTTACAGCTCGCAGAGAGCAGTCTCGTAATGGCTCGCATGCAGCAACGGATCGCATGCAAAACGGCTAGTAGCCAAAAAGAAATTTCATAAATGGTGGAGGACTTAACAGCAAAAAACAAAAATAGGGCAGGTGCAGACCAGCCCATTTCGGAGGTGCTATCGTGTCCGGGTCCGCGGGCGCACACACACGCGCCGCCCAGCCCATGCCCAAGCCCAAGCCCGGCTCGGCTCGGTACGGCACGCAACGCACGCGCGCGCGTGTGTGAGCTAGTAGAGCCCTTCTTCTAGTGTGATGACTAGTGGGGGGAAGTGGGCAATCCTATTTAAGTTGGTGCGTAGGGGATTTCTCCCCTTACCGATATGGGACTAAAACCCAAGGTTTTTGTGTGGTTTTAAAACGCACACCCAACAATCCCCCACATGTGTTTAAAACCACTAAATATTAAAAAATTCAAAATGTAAAGTAAAAGGACTTTGCTGGATTCCTTATACTACGCAGTAGGTGTAGGTACCTTCCGGTTTGAACCTCCACTTAGTACAGTTGTATACATCCGTGATGACTTGGTGGACTACGCCTTGAACCAGCCTCATTTATTGGGTTTCTACAAGTAGTACACGTAGTACAGTTTTCGATGGTTCTAGGCGGGTTGCGCTATTAATGGTCTTGCGCAAATATCTTTTCTTGTATGTTTCTAGGGAGCAGCCCTGGTCCTAGAGTTGCGGCCTCACAACGACATACATATAGGTAAGTCCTAATAGGGGTGTGAGCAAGGAGACACCCCGCCTCATGGGTCTTGGACTTATTAAGAGTTTTAAACTCATCCTACCCCTTACTTTTAATAAGCACTGACGTCATAAGGACGGGAGCATTATTCAGTGCTCCTCATTTTCAATCACTACTACAGTTTGTTTCTACCCATTGAACCTCCGTGAGGTTGGGTTCCCACTGCGGTGATTTTTCTTATGGGCTAAATCCCATCCCCCTCGATGATTCTAAGACCACTGTCCTAGAAAGACCCTTAGTTAGATGATCCGCCAAATTCTTTTCGGATCTAACAAAGTCTAGGGCAATTATTTGATTTTTCATCTTATATCTGAGAGATCTATGTCTCACTTTCAGATGTCGATTTATTTTCACGTCAGCGTTTTCTTGATAATATTTATCAATAGCTGATCGACAATCACAATGGATAGATATAGCCGGTAAAGGCGTTTCTATCAATGGGATCTCATATAGAAGATCTCGAAGCCATTCTGCTTCTATGCTAGTGGTATCTAGTGCTATCATTTCTGATTCCATGGTACTCCTTGTGGGGGGAAATCTTCGTGCCGACCCGAAGACTTCGCCGCATCAGTCAATTGAAGTTTTGAGTTGAAGATAGTTGTTCGATCTGTCGTTCGGTGTTGGAGTTTTCAATATGCAAACAGAAAAAGTTGGACACGAGAGATGTGATCTCGGAGTTCAGCCGAAGCCTACGTCTCCGTGCTATAGGGAGCAACCCGAATTCACTAACACTTGTATTGAAGTGATCTCGACAGGCCGAGTATCACTGAAAACACTCTAATCTCTTCAAAGGAGAGAAGAAGATCGAAGAGAGGAAGTGAGGGGATGGAAACTGAAATCCAGAGCTCTGGTTTCTGAAAATCAGATCTCAGAAGTGGAAATCGAATTTTCGAATCCTTTTACATTCGAAGATTCTGCTATTTATAGAATTCCCGGGGAGGAATTCCGGAGTAAATGGCGGTTTCTGTTATCGTATTTGGGGATCCTCCAGGTAAAACTGGTGGGCCCCGCTGCCGTTTCCTGGGGGATTCCACAGGCTCCTGGGCCCACCAGGCAGGGCCGGTGGGCCCTGTTGTAGTTTTCGGGGGTCCACCAGGCAGAGCCGGTGGGTCCCGTTTGTAGTCTTCGGGGGGCCCACCAGGCAGGGCCGGTGGGTCCCGTTGTTTGCAGATTTCTTGCCAAATTTTGCACCCACACTCCTAGCTATAACAGTTTGTTTGGTGGATTTCCAAGACATGGCTCCACCTCCTAGTAGGAATACATAACCAGTTGTGGACTTAATATCTATTGAGTCATTAATCCAGTTAGCATCAGAGTATCCCTCTAATACAGCTGGATATCCACGATAGTGGAGACCGTATGATATGGTTCCCTTAAGGTATCTAAAAACTCTTTCTAACGCATTCCAATGGGACAAATTCGGGTTAGACGTATAATTTGCTAGAAAACCTAGCGATCCTATGATTTGAGCATACTCGCTCTGTAGTCTAGGAAGTCCAGTATTCTTTGTCAGATGGGTATTTGGATCATATGGTGTGGATACCGGTTGGCAATCGGGGTCGTAAAATTTCCTAAGGATTTTCTCGACATAGTGAGATTGGGATAACACTAAACCATTGTCCTTCCTAATGATCTTAGTGTTCAAAATAACGTCGGCTTGTCCTAGATCTTTCATGTCAAAGTTTTGGGACAAAAAGTTTCATGTCAAACTTTCAGGAACCCAGCGACTCGATGACGATCTTCTCGAAACGGGGAGGCAGCACCGCAGCAGAGCTTTGGTCCGAGAGATGGAGTCTCTTCGGAGCAAAGGGGCAGCACCACAGCACCACGACACGAGAGAATAGAAGAGGGAGAGGCAGTAAGCAGGGAGGAATTCCGATATTCGGACTGTACCCATCCCATGGCTGCACCGGGCCTTATATAGGCCTCGGGCTGTTAATGGGAGGCTGAATGAGGGGAGCGGTTAATGGGCTGTGATTAAGCCCATTAACCTCGCATGTTAATGGGCTGTGGGCAACCCGTTGGATTAGCTTAGCACCCCGTGCCCGGATGAAGAGCGGATAAGAGCCATAGAGAAGAGCGGTTTCTAAATTAAATAATAATAATAATAATAATGTACAATTAATCAATTATCCTTGTCCTCGTCCTCGGAGAGGCCGAGGAAATGGACCCTTTGTCTGCCTCTTCAACGCTACCGCCTCTCCTCCTTTGTCTCCGTTCCGACCTCGTCGCCCTCCGCCTCCCCTCTGTACTTAGCGTATATATCGCTCCGGTAGAACTCCCTCGTTCTCCACGTCAGCACCACCATGACGAGCGCCGCGAGGAACGTCGCCACCGTTATAATGACGAACGACAGCCGGTAGCACCCCACCCCCATGCACGTCAGCGCCTTCGGCGAGGGCCCCAACGCCCCCGCGTTCTGCCTCCCCGCCTCCCGATCGTACAGCCGCCCCGCCACCTGGACGTTGAACACGTAGGACCCCACCGGGCTCGACAGCACCCCGAAGTTGAACAGCGTCGAGTAGTGCTTCAGCCCGAACAGCTCCGATATGATCGCCAGGAACAGCGGCATCTGGGCCCCGAAGGTGAACCCCAGGATCACGGTGGCGACGTAGATCGACCCGGGGCCCGGGAAGGCGATGAGCGCGTGGCCGACGCAGGAGAGGAGGAGGACGGCGGCGAGCATCAGCGGCCGCGGGCACTTATACCGGTGGATGAGGATCTCGGAGGTGAACCCGGCCGCCACCCGACCCGTGTAGTTCCATATGCTGATGAGGGAGACGAAGGTGCCGATGCTCCGCCGGTTGTAGCCCAGCGACTCCCCGATCTGGCCCATGTTGTCGATCGCCGTCAGGGTGCCGCCGGTCCCGCAGGCCGTCGAGACGAAGATCATCAGCATGTCGATGCTGAACAGCGCCTGTAGGATCGAGTAGTCCTCCCCTCTTTCGGGTGCCTTGAAGATTTTCGCGATCGAGGCGGCGGTGGTGGTGGTGGTGGCGGCGGCGGCGGGAATGGTGGTAGGGATTGGTTTGGGCTCTGGGGCTGGCTTCTCGTCGATTGCTATGGAGATGGGCGGTGGATTTTGTAGTGATTTCCTCTTTCGTTTCCAGATTTGGAACTCTTCTTTTGCGACGACGACGAGGAGGAGGGAGAGGAGGTGGAGGATGATGACGGCGCTGGCGGTGTACTCTCCACGGGAGAAGGCGAAGGTCCTCTGGATGACGATGACGACGAGGAGGTAGGTGGCAAGGGCGATGGAGATGTAGAGGAAGGAGCAAAAGACCTTGAACTCGTTGGCTTGTCGGGCGGCCTTGATGAATCGGATGCTGTGAACGGAGGCGACGGAGATAGCGGCTGGGAGCCACGCGATGAGGAGCACGAGGGACTTGGAGTCGTCGCCGTAGAAGGCGTGGTAGAGCTGGGTGAAGATGGCGCCGCTGAGGCCGACGAAGCCCTTGAGGAGGCCGAGCACGATGCCGCGGCTCTCCGGGAAGTTGACGACGCAGGTGACGAGGGCGCCGGTGTTGGAGAAGCCCTGGGAGTTGGCGCCGACGGCAATGTAGAGGCACATCTGCCAGAGGTGGGGGCGGGGGGTGCGGCCGGTGATGGAGAGGTAGATCATGAAGTAGCCGACGAAGTTCATGGCGGCGCCGGCTGAGAGGACGACCCACGGCGGCGCGACCTCGTTGATGAGGCCGGAGATGAGGCCGAAGTTGGCGCCGAGGTCCTTGAAGAAGCCGAGGGTGTTCAGGGTCTGCTGGTTGTAGCCGAGGGTGGACTTGATGTCCTTGGAGTAGACGGCGAAGACGTAGGTGGCGCCGGCGGCGGACATGATCATGAACGAAGCGAAGATCATGAACCACCGACCACGGTACACGTGGGCGGCGAGGTCGAGCACGTCGGCGCCGGTGACGGCCATTACGGAAGCTCCGGCGAGGATCACCGGAGAGAGGAGGCAGGGAGATCCGAGGTTGTGAGGATCTCCCGGCCTTTTATATTAAGACGAGGATGACGATGCTTATCCTCTGGATTATCCGCTAATCTATTTTAATTAGAGGCCTAAACCATGATTATAGAGGTACAGCGAACCTAATTTTAGTTTTTTTTTTTAAATTTTGGTAAGTGCTTTGAGTTGGATTACCTGCGTTTTTTGACCCCGTGGTGAGGGGCGGTTTTGTCGTTTTATTCTTCTGGTGTCACGGATCCGCTGCATTAACTTTTTTCGTTTTCTTTGTCGGATCTGGCGGAGAGGCAAAATTTCGATACATCCTCTGCACCGTACAACCACGGGCCCACCTATTAGCAGGGGGGTGAGTGCGGGGCTCACTGCGCCATGTGCTGTGGGGACGGCTACCCATGTGCGATATCTCGCAGTCGGATTCGGATCGTCTATTCCTCTGCTCCCAGCCTCCCATCACTCCATCAGCGGGATCAGGATTCAACAGTGTAGATTGAATTTTTTTTTTTTCGGCAGGAGCAGATTGAAAACTTTGAATCTCACTGGCACGTTTCGCCAACCTTACATGGCACGATCACAGCCGTTCCTTGCAAAATGTTTAATATCGCCTTAATGGATAGTATCTCTCCATTTCAAGGCTCGAGTCGATGAGTCAGACGTGTGGTCCCCACAGTTTTTATTTAAATCCATTTATATCTTTACATATGGTCCCCATGACCCAAATAAAACACTTGGCAACATAAGAAAGGGTGATGGCGATCCGACGGATCAGATATACTTGTCAAGAGGCCATGAGTCTTTTCCTTTGGTATCAATTGTAGGTAATCAAGCTGCTATAAATCATATGAGATTTTATAAAACTCTGAGGATGTTTTTTTAAAAATATTATATGGGCCATCCATTGGAGTTTTTTTTTTTTTTTTAACCTTATGCATAACCTGAGTTGGCAGTCATTTGGCTATGCAAAGTACAGATGCATATGAGTTATCCGCTTGAGATGCTCTGAGCTTGTGGTTGTACACTTGTATGATCCAGACTGCGCAGTTGACGCGGCAGTCAATGATTTGCAATGGGAGAAATCTGAGTTCAGATCCCCTCCAGTCAGTCGACCCAGGTAGATAATCCCGACGTGCATCAAAGTCGCACGAGAAAAACTTAATTAGTATAATCGTGATTTTTGCTGAGGAGGCATCACGGAACATTCACAACCGCTGATGCCAATCTCTCTTCCAGCAATCGTCCTTCAAATCAGAGAAACGATCGAGGTGTAGTTGGGGTTGAGTGAGATGCACCTATCGTGGTGGCTGCCATCGTGTGGCTATGATGCAATTGTAGAGGTGCTCAATGGGCGCTCTATTGTTTGATTTTTCTGATTTGGAATCACTGTTGAACCATAGATTTTTCCCCGCTGCATGATGCAGGTGTCCCAAAAGTGAATCGTACTCCATTTTTTTTTTTTTTGGTAGTTGAAAGGGGGAAGATCAGCTAACATCCAGGAGGTGCACAGCCTGGCACAAGTACACAGACCACCACTCAAGGGAGCCACCGCCACCTGGCGAGACCACACTACAAGAAATAGGTTATTTACCGACGGAAATATATAATTCCGTCGGTAATAATATAAATTTTACCGACGGGAACAATATTTTCCGTAGGTAATATAACTTAGATTTTTTTAATTTTTTTTGCATATTTATTACCGACGGTTATATATTATCCGTTGGTAATATATAATGTTACTTTTTACCGACAGAAATAGATGTTCCGTCGGTAAAAATCAACGACAAATCACAGGTTTTATTACCGGGTCTCTGGAAAAAATCAAACCCTGCGATTTATCGTTGATTTTTACCGACAGAACTTATAGTTCCGTCGGTATAATGACTTTTTACTGACGGAAATATAAGTTCCGTCGGTAAAAATCAACGACAAATCGCAAGGTTTGTACCGGGTCTCTGGAAAAAATGAAACCCTGCGATTTGTCGTTGATTTTTACCGACGGAACTTATATTTTCGTCGGCATAAGGTTACTTTTTACCGACGGAAGATATAATTTCCATCGGTAAAAACCCTGCAGTAAATCGTCTTCAATCCCTTTCTGTTTCTGTTTCGATCTAAAACCTATCTCCGCCCTCTCTCTCTCTCTCTAAATCCTCCTCCCTCCCCGGCCTCCCTTCCCCCCTCCCCGGCCTCCCTCCCCTCTTTCTCTCTTTCTCTAATTCCTCCCCCCCCTCCCCGGCCTCCCTCGCGTCCCTCCGGCCGGCCACCCCTCCCCTCTCTCGCGCCACCGATCGACCGGCGAGCTCCTCCTCCTCCTCGTGGCCTCCGGTGAGCTCCTCCTCCTCCTCCTCCCTCTCCCCCTTAGTTTTTATGTTCCAAATCGCATCCTAAAGTTTGAAATATATGTTCGCACAATACCCCTTTTGTCATCTACTTCGAAAATAAATTAAAACATGTATTGGTGCAATATGTTCCAATTTTGATCCATTCTTAATGGCTTGGGTATTGATAAATTATAAGCAACAACAACTGCCACATGAGTTTTCTGTTTGGTAAAGTCAAATGTTGCAATTTCTCCCTTCCAAAACAATATCGAACTCTCTGTTATGGTTCATTCTATTGATCGTAAGTGGGAAACCTTATCGAACCCCGTATGTAAGCTAGATTTGGTTCTTTAACCCAATCTAAAGTATTAAAAAAAATTCCTTGTTGCCAATTGAAGCAATGTAAACTTGAAAAATCAAGGGGGGGAGGGGGCGCTTGGGTAGCCCCTAAATTTTCTCATATAGTATATCATAAGCCTAGAAATTATTTTGATAATTATCCATTCAATTATGAAATAGTTGTCAATTGGGAAATGCGCTGAACATCTCCTTGGTGAGTGGTGATTGTTGAATTGAAATATAATTTGCCTCATATAGAATTGATTTTGTATTGTTTCACTATCATATGTAACCAGTTAAGTGCATCCACACTATTTCTTGTGAATCTTGCATGATACATATGTATATACAGCCGATACATGCACACTTATTGATCTTTAAAATACCTTATCTTCCAAAATTAGTTGATTATTCTTATGATACAGTTGGTAAATGTTATGGACTACACCCATGATATTGACCAGCTTGGCTTGAGGATTGTAACGGTCAGTTATGGTACTTCTATAACCGAAGACATCTATGGAGCATGGAAGGGAAAGGAAAAGGAGAAGTTTTGTGACAAGGAATCATATGCACATATCTTATACTAAAAATTCTTATGCAATGGAACACTTTTTTAAGTGGTTTGAGACTTTTTGAATAAGGATTGTAGTGGCCCTTTATGTGGAAAGGGGAGGCGAGATCCCTGTCATCCTTATATCACAATCTTGGTTCTAATTTTACTATTCTTGTAGTTTGTAGTACCATGTAGCTAATGATCGTTCCTCCCAAATTCGTGTATCCTGGACCATAAACTGGCTATCCCCTCTTCTCCAGCTTGCCAATTACGGGACACAATGTGCAATAATCTGGATGTGAGTACTGTGGGTACTTTTTTTGCACTCACACCCCCCAAATGGATTAATGCCACCTTGATAGGCAATACATGTTTTCATTTATTTTTGAAATTCGAATTCGAAACCGAAATTGTACGGAGTCTTATAGCATTGTTTGAAATTACCTCAGGTGTTGTATAGCCAGATAGACGAAGATGTCTTCGATCGATAAGAGTTGGATGCGTAATTCGAATCGCATGAGCCAAGAGTACAGAGAAAGAGTCAGGAAATTTTTGGATTTTGCATTTGAGCGTCTTGCACCGCTTGATGGAAAAATTGTGTGTCCCTGTATAGACTGCGGAAGGGCGACTAGAAAGGTTCGAGAGGAATATGAGGTTGATCTGGTAATGCGTGGCATTGACATTAGCTATACCCGTTGGTTCTCGCACGGTGAGGAGCTAGATGCAGTCCCTATGGCAGCTCACGGTGAAACTGCAAACACAGTGATCGATAATGATAATATTAATACAGACGATAACATGCAGGGTATGATACATGATTTGCAAGGTGGAATAGACACGGAAACACCGTCAGGTGATTAGCCTAATATTGAAGCGAACAAGTTCTACAGATTGCTTAAGGATGCCGAACAACCTCTATACCCGGGGTGTGAGAAGTTTTCAAAACTCTCTTTCACTGTAAAGCTTCTTTATTTGAAGTGCCTCAATAGTTGGAGTAATAAGTCATTTAATATGTTAGTAGAGTTGCTAAAAGAGGCTTTTCCTATAGGTGAGACAGTACTGAAATCATTCTACGAGACAAAGAAGACAATTAAAGATCTCGGTCTGAGTTATGAGAAAATTGATGCATGCGTGAACGATTGTATGTTGTACCGGAAAGAGTATGAACATGCGCGGTCATGCCACATATGCGGAGCAACGAGATATAAAGAGACGGATACCGAGTCTAGTACCAATCGAAGGAAGAAAAATGTATCTGCAAAGGTTCTCCTATACATCCTGCTTAAGAATAGGCTTCAGAGGTTGTTTATGTCATCGAAGACTACTGAGCACTGTTAGAATTGGTGAGGTCTATAGCTCGTAAAAACCTATAGTTTAGCTATGTATGGTTGATAGTATAAGATTGCATCTAGGTACGTACCTTAGTACGTGTTCTGATTACAGAACAGAGAGCCATGGCTACATAGTAATCCACTTGAGTGGGAGACTCAAGGGACTGGTCTCATATAACCTAAATACGTTCGCAGCTCTGATAAGGGTTGGTCGCCCTATCAGGATAAGCTGTTGGGATGACAGAGCGTGGGTGTCTCCACCACGGTCATTACCAGGCACAGTGTCTGTGGTCGAACGGAACCAACACGGTGCCCAGATCGGTGAGCAGACACCGGTGCACTAAACCATGTTTCTGCTTAGGGTAAAACGGTCCTAAATCCTGAGGAACCATGTCTGGTGGACTAACCAGTTGTGTGGTGCTTTGGCGCACCAATGTGTGAGGATCCGGATGCAGTGATCCAAAACCACGGTGTACTGGGTTACCCGGCTGGCGTTGCATCAGTGTGTCACTCCTGCAGGCTATCCACACCCCTAACGGGAGGTGCGTTCCTTGGTCTGACCTACGTCGTATTAAACCCTGTCCAGGTGGTCATCAGTTGGACTGATGATGGATCCGGTTGCTCGTCAGAGTAATCGGAGGTACGATGTATATGGTCAACCTGGAAGGAACCGAGTCATATGAGCACTCGAGTCTGACGGTATTCTCCACCGCTCGAGTTGCGTCATGGCACCAGTGGAGGGACAGCGAGTTTACCATACTAAGCGGAGAGCAGGGGTATGTGGGAGAACATAGTAAGTCCGGGGGGATTGGAGTGCAGCCTGCGTCGCACTCTGGGTGGCTACGCAGGTTAACTCGGACTCAGAGGATCGATGGTACACTCGGGTAGTGTGTCGATCGAGTCTGAGTTGGAAGCCATGAACCCTGGTCCCTGAAGGTTCCACCTTATCGACATTATGTACGGTTCTTATACCATCTCCTCGAAACACAGAACGTAGTTAGAGGAAGCGAGAAGTCCAAGCATACGCTCCGTGAGTGCTTCGCACTAGTGCACGGTAGATGCGTAGCTACGTGTGTGCACTAAGGGGAAACCCTAGGTTAGTGCAGAGACGCATGTAGCAATTCCTTGCCATAAGTGGACTTTGCCACATGGGTGCGATGCACCGGGACATGTTGCGAGTTGACTAGTTGACTTCACTAGGGGCACCCTACGGGAACCTCAGAGAATAGTGAAATCACTGGTGCACTTCACTTATGTGTGCCTTGCAAAGTCTCGTACACGAGGAACGGTCAACTAGTGGCATAAGGGCATTTTGGTCATACCATGCGCCACTATGCACTAAGGGGGCCGGCCCTAAGTGTTGAGAGACTGGTCAAGGCCGGCCCCATTAGTTTCGGGAGGTTGTTGCCTCCGATGAAGGGGCCGGTTATGAGGCGCAGAAAACGGGCTGGTTTTGACTGTTTTCGAAAACAAGGAAAGGATAGAGATAAAGAAGAAATATATAGGGATAAGGTTTGAATCAATCATCCTTATCCATACTGTCCTTATCCATATGGATAGGCCGGCTATATATATGAGAAGGAGAAAGAGGGTGCACGAAATTAGTAGCATGGGCAAGCCCTAGGGCCGGCCATGCAAGCCATGGGGAAACCGAAGCCCCTCTCCTCTCTTCGCATCTCCTCTCTCGTCTCTCTCTCCCTCGCTTGCGCCATTGGATGGCGACTCGTCTTCCTCGCATGGTGTTTCGTAGAAGGAAAAGGCTCATCGTATGGAGGCACTCAGAGATCCATCGACGAGGTGCCGTGCATCGTGTGAGATCGGGTGAACTAGAAGGCGTCTCCCGCAACCTTTTGCTGTCCAGAATCTGCACAGAAAATCAGCATTATTTCTGTGATTTCGGGAGCTACAGAAGTCCAAACGATGTGAAACTTGTTGGAAAAGTTGCATCTTGAAGTTGGCTACCTGCAGTCCGAATTTCAGCCAAATCAGAGTTCGGAGCAGAAAGTTATGGCCGTTGCACCGAAGCTATGTCGAGCAGATCCGTAGCCTGTCTCCATCGACAAAGAAGAAATTTGTCGCGGTGAAAGATTCCGCACGCAGGTATGATCTCTAACAAGTAGATCTAACATAATTAGAACATGCATACATGCTAGATTGTTCTTTTGCGTTAGATCGTCGTTAGGGGTTCGTGTAGTTGCCATGCTAGTTTCATACATGCATATGTAAATCGTTTCGATGAAAATTTTGATATGTAACGCACACCGCCTACGGTCCTCGGACCTATTCTTTGCTTCCGCTGCGGGCCTCTGCCATGGAATTATTTCCAACAATTGGTATCAGAGCACGCTAGTGGTGTGCGTTTCATGTTTTTTCATGAAACCGTCATGTGCGCGCATGAATAGTATGTGCCGTCATCGGGGTTCTACAAGTAGATCATGCATAGTAGATTTTGTATGTTCTATGAATCGTTCTTGCAGGGCGCCGCTTCTAAAATTATTCTAGATATGTGATTGCTTGCTACCGGGGGTCGGACCCCGTGTTAGCGATTTTGTCTGGATGTTTTTCTTCTGTGTGTGGATAGATTTTTGAGCCATAGTCGGGCAAGAGGTGAAGATTTACCACCCTTGATTCCCAGGCTTTTAGCTAGGTTTGTTTTCCTTTTTGTTCTAGGAAATTGTGTACGAGCGAGCACTTGCTCGAAGCGTACTAGATCTTTTCCGATTACAGATTGAAGAGGAGGACCTACCGTGAAGATCCACCACCGGGAGGACGAGCGGAACCTTGGAGGACGATGGGGATCCGGCAAAGCGTACACGATGACGGCAAAGGGCAGAAAGCGTCAGGAGATCGTATACAGAGGCTTGCACCTGATCGAGGAGCCTTGCGAAGGAGACAGAGAGCCTGCGCTGTGCCAGTCAGGTTCAGGGGTCGGACCCTGAACTTGATTCAGTTGTGTGCTTGTTTCTTTCAGTAGTTCTTTATATTTCTGTAGAGAACCCCGATGCGATAATTTGATTATCTGTGTTAGAGGGATGCCCTTTCCCCTCGGGTTCTAGTGACCTTATTAGGATAGGATTCTACTAGTGACGCTTATTATTTAATTGACCCTTGATGATAGCATGAATTCCTCACATTTGGTTATGCCCCCATTAGGTCAACACCCGATTAGTCGGGTGTGCCTATTTGGCAAGCATCAAAACCTAGAATGAGTTGGAATTCTACTATGACATCATTCGTCAAATTTATAAGCGAGGCGCCATGGTAATGGAAGACCTTTCCTGTCAGTCTGACCTTAGGCTAGGCTCCAGGGCATTAGCGTAATAGCCAAGTTTGCAAAGCATCGATGTTCTTGGGATATGTAATGTGACCCTTGAGTGGAGAAATCCACTTGAGGCAGGGACTATGATATTCCGAGATCGATTAATGCTTCGCGAAAGGCTTGAAACGCTAGTGGGAGCATGGTATGACCAGGGTCTAGTGTATAGGTTGTCGTGACCTTAGTATACACTCATACTTGCATTAAATAACCCTCAAATTTAATAAGGGATGCAAGAGAGGACTTTTAGAGATCCTCTGGCCTCCACGGCCAATCACTTCGTGCTCGGGTGGGAGGGCATAACTCAACAACCCCCTCGGGTGAGAGCTGTGTTTTTCCATGCCAAGCTACTTAGTGATCTCCCTTGGGATATGGCGATTACGGCGCCAAGGGTTCAGGCTTTTACTCACCCTCGTGGGGGCCGTTAGAACTTCCGTTCCGTAATTGCCTAGGCTCGTGGTTAAGCATCCGAAGTACACGTGAGGTATTCGTTGCGAAGACAATGGTGATCACGTGGTACTGGCCAAAAGATAACCATGGTTCATCAAAGCCCTTAGTTGGCAGATTTGGATAGGGTCAAGGGAAAGACCCGTGTAAGCGGATGACCTGCACACTGCCCCCTCGGACAGGTGCAGCCTATTCCGAGATCTTACATACATGGTTAATTAATCCATAGAGATGTCTTCGCTGTGAGGGTAGCGCTGATATTTGGATATAATTAGCTTATTTTAAAAATCCATAAAATAAGTTATTTTGCATTCGTTTTTCATTCAACCATATAGATCCCCTATCCGTTATCCCATAAGAGAACCAGTTATCGGGTCTCTAACTACGTAGAGCGGAAGCGCTATCTCTAGCTTATGCTTAGGGTAGTAAACGTACATTGACTTCCAATCTAAATATCCATGTACTAGACCTAACGGGTCCAAATATCACTAGGGCACTAACTAGGGCATATGACGACTAGCAAGAGTCTAAAGAGATGTGCAAGTGCTATGTTATAACAGACTTGCGGACAACTCTTTAGAAGCGAGTCAGAGATATGCCGGGTCTTCTCTAATTAAGTTTTACTTGCATTAGATGTCTAGAAGGCGAAGTCAGTCGACTCATCGCTTTTCCACTAAGATACTTGTCGGTACCGAGATGTCTGAGGGTATGCTTGTTCGGGAACACATCTTTGAGTTCCAGATCGAACTAGATTCCAAAGACATAGTACCAGATGACGAGGTGGTGGAAGACGTCTGTCTTGCATCCTTGTCTGGAACCTTCGAAGGCGTTATCAGAGACTTTAGCTTTAACAAGTTAGAGATGATAAACGCAGAACTTCTAAGGAGATTTCCAAGAGACAAAGGATGAGATCAAGATTAAAGGCAATGCCTTTAGTGCTTAACCTAGGTCTTCTTTAGAAGAACCTAAGGGAATAACTTATAAGAGATCGAAAACTATTCTAGTGCAGAAATTGGTGTGGAATCCTAAGTCTGGTAACGCTGAGGACGGAAGTGTTTCCGCTTTGGCGAGTGTAGGGGGTATTTGAAGATTGAGTATAGCCTCAGGATGTTAGGAGTTGAGTCGCTATCTAGTAGCAGTTCTTATGCTTCTTAGAATGTAGACTTCGGGTCTACAGAGATTCAAGGAAAGCAGAAGGCTACTTTATAGTGAAGTAATCCTTACATAGGTACTGATGCCATAAGCCGCTGCGAAAGCTGTTAGATATGAATGTCTTAGTTTTTCCGAAATACAGATTTTGTTTTTTAGAGGTGTAGTTCTGTTTCCTCCTTAGTAAATAAAGTTTTTTAGTTTTAGACAGCACCGTATGTGTGTATTTTAAACTGAAAAGATAGCTTCAGTACTAGAGGAATAGATCAGAATAATCTCTTTAAATTTAATCTTAATTCGGAAATAGATTTCATGACAACTGCAGCGTTAAATTTAAATTCATCTAAATCCTTCGGAGAATCTATCCCATTTGTGATCCCTCTGATTTAGATATTTTACCTCAGATAAATTCAGAGGTGGCAGAAGGCCGAGTTCTGTTCATAAAATCATCGGAGATCCTTCTAACCTATGAGTGTAATCTGGAAGGCAGAATAACTAAAAGAGCCATGAAGGTATGGGAGTTAGTTAATTTTGACGTTTATGGTTCCAAGAGCGTCCAGACGATAGGAGTCTCTTCGATTTAATCGAGGGAATGAGAACCTATCGGATGGGTTCCATAGGATCCTGAAGGAGCATGGGATTATCTCCCAGTTAAATGCTCCTAGGATGAAACGTCAGAATGAAGTCTCCGAGAGAAGGAATCGGACCCTGTTTGACATGGTCCGTAGTATGATGAATATTGCCAAATGTACTACCCACCCTTTGGTGGGGTTGTACCTTAAAACAGTAGCTTATATCTGAAACTCTCTCTCATCTAGATCAGTGCCTCAGACCTATAGAGAGCTATGGTCTAAGCGAAAGCTGACACTATAGAGTCTCGAGATATAGGGTTGTCCTGCACTTGTGCAAAAGGACAAGAGGGATGAGATGGAGATGTAGTTCCAGGTATATCTGTTTGTAGGTTACCCTTAGGAGGCATAAGGTGGACTATTCTATGATCTTGAGGTTAGGAAGGTAATCGTTTCTACGAATACCATCTACCCAGACCAGGATTATATTATAGACCATAAGTTTACCGGTAAGGTAGTTCTGGGTGAACTACTGGATACTGGTAGAGAGTGCGCATTTGAAAACGTAGTGGGAGTAGATGATACAAGAAACTAGTATACCAGACACTGTAGAAACAATTCACTTTTGTACCACCACCACTTCGTCGTTGTGGGACCATCAGAGCTCCTGAAAGATACTATGGAGAAACTTCGATAGTTAATCCAGAGTTTCAGGAGGATGATCCCTAGAGCTACGAAGAAGTAGTGGGAGCTTCCTTTGTACCACCACCACCTCATCGTTGTGGGACCATCAGAGCTCCTGAAGGATACTATGGAGAAACTTTGATAGTTAATCCAGAGTTTCAGGAGGATGATCCCTAGAGCTACGAAGAAGTAGTGGGAGCTTCCGACAGCTCTGACTGACAAAAGACCATGGAGGCAAGCTTGCATCAATGTCCCTTGGAACAGTCTTGACACTTATAGCACTATCACCCTTCAGGGTGTAGAAGGTGCATTAGAAGAGCACCCGATTAAGACTTAAGTAGCTAGATTAGTTACCAAAGGAGAAGGGATTGACTATGTCAAAACCATCTCACTGGTAGCTATGCCTAAGTCTATAACGGATCCTCTTAATCCATCACAGCCCATTATAGTTGGGAGATCTGGTTGATGGATGTCAAGACAGTTATTCCCTAACGGGAATTTGAAAAGGACATATGGATGATGTAGCCTCAGGCTTTGTGTCAGTAGGTTAGGAAGATATGGAATGCAAGTTGCAACGGTCCATTTATGGACTGATGCAAGCATCCAGGATGGAATGTCTATTTTGATCAAGGGAATCCGCTCACACGGATTTGATCAGAATGAGGATAAACCAAGTGGGTACAAGAAAGGTGAAAAAGCTACAAGGGTGTACGTAGTACTTTACGTTAACGATATCCTACTGATTGAAAATGACGTAAGAATATTGTTTACGGTAAAGGTTTGTAGTCATCACAATTCGATGTGAAAGACCCTAGTGAGGCGAG
This sequence comes from Chamaelirium japonicum, assembly GCA_947650365.1. NCBI lineage: Eukaryota > Viridiplantae > Streptophyta > Magnoliopsida > Liliales > Melanthiaceae > Chamaelirium > Chamaelirium japonicum. Next base: position 90,874,869 of record OX393550.1, read on the forward strand.
TTATGCTCTGGGAATCAAGGTAACTCTAGATAACCAGAGCAAGATTCTCTTGCTGTCACAGGCTACGCATGAAGATAAGATTCTAGCCAGATTCGTTTTACGAGGCTAGATATCTATTGCGCAGCAGGAAGATGGGTCGGTTTCAGTCGAACCCGGGTCCAGATTTTTGGACCGATGTGAAGGGTATACTCAGAAATCCTCGTTAAGTAAGGATTGTGAGTTAGCTTGCACTTCACAGGTCCTGATATCGATTGGACACACAGGATCTAACTTTAGTGTCAGATGTGTGTTCCAGAGAATCGATTTCAGGGATTATTTTTATCTTGGGATTAGAAGCGGTAGTTGGTAGAGTGTGAAGCAAAAGTGAATCACAGACTCTACCACAGAGGCTTAGCACGTTGTTGCGTGCTAGGTAATATATCATGTGGTAAGGCTTAGGAAGTTCTTAGAGAACTTGGGACGCGTACCAGAAGCTCAGTTATCTGTTGTTGCAACAGAAGAGCGGTAAGCAAGGTCCAAGGAGACTAGGCACCACCGTGAGGGGAAACCCATCAAGTACAAACTTTACTTGATCTGACAGTTATAGGAGGAAATGCAAGTAGCGGTACTGAGGTGGAATCTACAGACAATGTTGTCAATTCCATTAGGGAATTCCTGCAAAGGCTTTTGGGTAGCATGTAGAAGCTACAGAGCTCAACACCGTTATTCCTCGTTAGACCTAGTGGGAGATTGTTAGAATTGGTGAGGTCTATAGCTCGTAAAAACCTATAGTTTAGCTATGTATGGTTGATAGTATAAGATTGCATCTAGGTACGTACCTTAGTATGTGTTCTGATTACAGAACAGAGAGCCATGACTACATAGTAATCCACTTGAGTGGGAGACTCAAGGGACTGGTCCCATGTAACCTAAATACGTTCGCAGCTCTGATAAGGGTTGGTCGCCCTATCAGGATAAGCTGTTGGGATGACAGAGCGTGGGTGTCTCCACCACGGTCATTACCAGGCACAGTGTCTGTGGTCGAACGGAACCAACACGGTGCCCAGATCGGTGAGCAGACAGACACCGGTGCACTAAACCGTGTTTCTGCTTAGGGTAAAACGGTCCTAAATCCTGAGGAACCATGTCTGGTGGACTAACCAGTTGTGTGGTGCTTTGGCGCACCAATGTGTGAGGATCCGGATGCAGTGATCCAAAACCACGGTGTACTGGGTTACCCGGCTGGCGTTGCATCAGTGTGTCACTCCTGCAGGCTATCCACACCCCTAACGGGAGGTGCGTTCCTTGGTCTGACCTACGTTGTATTAAACCCTGGCCAGGTGGTCATCAGTTGGACTGATGATGGATCCGGTTGCTCGTCAGAGTAATCGGAGGTACGATGTATGTGGTCAACCTGGAAGGAACCGAGTCATATGAGCACTCGAGTCTGACGGTATTCTCCATCGCTCGAGTTGCGTCATGGCACCAGTGGAGGGACAGCGAGTTTACCATACTAAGCGGAGAGCAGGGGTATGTGGGAGAACATAATAAGTCCGGGGGGATTGGAGTGCAGCCTGCGTCGCACTCTGGGTGGCTATGCAGGTTAACTCGGACTCAGAGGATCGATGGTACACTCGGGTAGTGTGTCGATCGAGTCTGAGTTGGAAGCCATGAACCCTGGTCCCTGAAGGTTCCACCTTATCGACATTATGTACGGTTCTTATACCATCTCCTCGAAACACAGAACGTAGTTAGAGAAAGCGAGAAGTCCAAGCATACGCTCCGTGAGTGCTTCGCACTAGTGCACGATAGATGCGTAGCTACGTGTGTGCACTAAGGGGAAACCCTAGGTTAGTGCAGAGACGCATGTAGCAATTCCTTGCCATAAGTGGACTTTGTCACATGGGTGCGATGCACCGAGACATGTTGCGAGTTGACTAGTTGACTTCACTAGGGGCACCCTACGGGAACCTCAGAGAATAGTGAAATCACTGGTGCACTTCACTTATGTGTGCCTTGCAAAGTCTCGTACACGAGGAACGGTCAACTAGTGGCATAAGGGCGTTTTGGTCATACCATGCGCCACTATGCACTAAGGGGGCCGGCCCTAAGTGTTGAGAGACTGGTCAAGGCCGGCCCCATTAGTTTCGGGAGGTTGTTGCCTCCGATGAAGGGGCCGGTTATGAGGCGCAGAAAACGGGCTGGTTTTGACCGTTTTCGAAAACAAGGAAAGGATAGAGATAAAGAAGAGATATATAGGGATAAGGTTTGAATCAATCATCCTTATCCATACTGTCCTTATCCATATGGATAGGCCGGCTATATATATGAGAAGGAGAGAGAGGGTGCACGAAATTAGTAGCATGGGCAAGCCCTAGGGCTGGCCATGCAAGCCATGGGGAAACCGAAGCCCCTCTCCTCTCTTCGCATCTCCTCTCTCGTCTCTCTCTCCCTCGCTTGCGCCATTGGATGACGACTCGTCTTCCTCGCATGGTGTTTCGTAGAAGGAGAAGGCTCGTCATATGGAGGCACTCAGAGATCCATCGACGAGGTGCCGTGCATCGTGTGAGATCGGGTGAACTAGAAGGCGTCTCCCGCAACCTTTTGCTGTCCAGAATCTGCACAGAAAATCAGCATTGTTTCTGCGATTCCGGGAGCTACAGAAGTCCAAACGATGTGAAACTTGTTGGAAAAGTTGCATCTTGAAGTTGGCTACTTGCAGTCCAAATTTCAGCCAAATCAGAGTTCGGAGCAGAAAGTTATGGCCATTGCACCGAAGCTATGTCGAGCAGATCCGTAGCCCGTCTCCATCGACAAAGAAGAAATTTGTCGCGGTGAAAGATTCCGCACGCAGGTATGATCTCTAACAAGTAGATCTAACATAATTAGAACATGCATACATGCTAGATTGTTCTTTTGCGTTAGATCGTCGTTAGGGGTTCGTGTAGTTGCCATGCTAGTTTCATACATGCATATGTAAATCGTTTCGATAAAAATTTTGATATGTAACGCACACCGCCTACGGTCCTCAGACCTATTCTTTGCTTCCGCTGCGGGCCTCTGCCATGGAATTATTTCCAACAAGCACATGAGGTGGCATGCACGAGAACGTACAGATAACGGGGTTACGAGACATTTGACCGACTCTCTGACGTGGAAAGATTTTGATCATACCTATCCTGAATTCGCATGTGAAGTTCACAACGTCAGGTTAGGGCTTGCTAGCGATGGCTTCAATCCCTTTGGGAATATGAGTGTGTCGTGCAGCATTTGGCCAGTTGTCCTAGTTCCATACAATTTGCCTCCGTAGATGTGCTTAAAAAAGCCATACACAATACTCTCCTTGCTCATTCCCGGACCCAGGTCGCCTGGTAATGATATTGACGTTTACTTGCAGTCGTTGAGGAGTTGAATGAGTTATGGGAAGTTAGGGCCGATACGTATGATGCCTCGTTGCATCAGAATTTTCGGATGCATGCGGCACTTCTATGGACCATCAATGATTTTTCCTGCATATGCCAACTTATCCGGGTGGAGTACTAAAGGAAAATTGGCATGCCCTACATGCAATAAGGAGACAGATTCATGACGGTTGAAGAATGGAGGCAAGTTCTATTATACGGGATCGAAGATTTCTTGTTGACGACCATAAGTGAAGGCAGAACAAAAGAGCATTCAATGGCAAGAAGAAACTTGCAAAGACCCCGGAGCAACTTTCGGGGGTAGAATTCTTGTGTGAATTGGATCAGCTTGATGCGGTGGCACTTGGGAAAAGAAAAAAGAAGATAACGTATAAAGATTCTACATGTGAGTATAACTGGGAGAAGAAAAGTATTTTCTTTAAACTACCGTACTGGAGCAGCCTACTCTTGTGGCATAACTTGGATATCATTCATATCGAGAAAAATGTGTGTGACAATATTATAGAAACACTGCTGAATCTCGACGGTAAGACGAAGGATAATCTTAAATCTCGTCTCGATCTTAAGGAGTTGGGCATCCAAAAATCATTTCATCCCCAAGAGATTGGGGATAAGTATGTGTTGCCAGTTGCATGCTACACCATGAGCTCACAGTAGAAGGCATCCTTATGTGCATTCCTATGGTCTGTGAAAACGTCGGATGGTTATTCTTCGAATATCGCACGATGCGTGCAAGAGAACGGCCTGAAGTTGTCTGGATTAAAGAGCCACGATTGTCATGTTCTTATGCAGCGATTGTTATCTCTTGCTATACGTGGAAATTTAACCAAACAGGTGTCTGGTCCGTTAATTGAGCTCAGTACTTTTTTCAGACAGTTATGCTCGAAGGTACTTAGACTAGACCAACTTGATCAGATAGAGAGGGATATTGGGATCACATTGTGCAAGCTAAAGATGATATTTCCACCTTCCTTCTTTGATGTCATGGTGCATTTGACCGTTCACTTGGCAAATGAGGCCAAACTCGATGGCCCAGTTCATTACCACTGGATGTATTTTATCAAGAGGTAATCATCTCATCTCATTTTTTAATGTATTTGATTGTTCTTGATGTATTTATCCATAATTTTTTTTCTCAAATTAGGTACTTGCGAACATTGAAATCATATATTCATAATAAAAGTCGTCCGAAGGGTTCAATTGCTGAAGGATACCTAGCAAAAGAATATCTGACATTCTGCTCAAGATACCTACATGGTATAGACACGTGATTCAATCAACTTGAGCGAAACTATGACGGTGGACCAATAAACTTCGATGGGGGTCTATCTATATTTACCGAAATGGGTAGATCTGTAGGAGAAGGCAAAACCCGTCGATTGTCTGTAGATGAGATTCAACAAGCTCGCAAGTCTGAAATACAGAATAATTCTAAGTATGAATTATCAGATGACGATCCGATCGAATCTAAACCTATTTTAAATCTGAAACACGCTAACTTATGATTTTCCAACGCTTAGACTCTAAATCGGTCAATCGGATCGTAAATTATTAAAATTTTTAATTAGAACTCGCTCACAAGTCCGAAATACGGAATAATTCCAAGTATGAATTATCGAATGACGATCCGATGACAATCCGATCGAATCCAAACCTATTTCAAATCCGAAACACGCTAACTTATGATTTTCTAACACTTAGACTCTAAATCGATCAATCGGATCGTAAATTGTTAAAATATCCAATTATAACATGCTCGCAAGTCTGAAATATGGAATAATTCAAAGTACGAATTATCGGATGACGATCCGATGACGATCCGATCGAAACCAAACCTATTTCAAATCCGAAACACGCTAACTTATGATTTTCCAACACTTAGACTCTAAATCGGTCAATCAGATCGTAAATTGTTAAAATATCCAATTATAACACGCTCGCAAGTCCAAAATATGGAATAATTCTAAGTACGAATTATCGGATGACGATCCGATGATGATCCAATCGAATCCAAACCTATTTCAAATCCGAAACACGCTAACTTATGATTTTCCAACACTTAGACTCTAAATCGGTCAATCGGATCGTAAATTATTAAAATTTCTAATTAGAATACGCTCGCAAGTCCGAAATACGGAATAATTCTAAAGACGAATTATTGGATGACAATCCGATCGAATCCAAACCTATTTTAAATCCGAAATACGCTAACTTATGATTTTCCAATGCTTAGACTCTAAATCGGTCAATCGGATCGTTAATTGTTAAAATTTTCAATTAGAACTCGCTCGCAAGTCCGAAATATAGAATAATTCCAAGTATGAATAATCGGATGATGATCCGATCGAATCCAAACCTATTTTAAATCTGAAACACGCTAACTTATGATTTTCCAACACTTAGACTCTAAATCGGTCAATCGAATCGTAAATTGTTAAAATTTCTAATTAGATCACGCTCGCAAGTCTGAAATACAAAATAATTCTAAGTACGAATTATCGGATGACGATCCGATGATGATCTGATCGAATCCAAACCTATTTCAAATCTGAAACATGCTAACTTATGATTTTCCAACACTTAGACTCTAAATCAGTCAATTGGATCGTAAATTGTTAAAATTTCTAATTAGAACACGCTCGCAAGTTCGAAACCCGGAATAATTTAAAGTACGAATTATCGGATGACGATCCGATCGAATCCAAACGTATTTTAAATCCGAAACACGCTAACTTATGATTTTCCAACGCTTAGACTCTAAATCGGTCAATCGGATCGTAAATTATTAAAATTTCTAATTAGAATTCGCTTGCAAGTCTGAAATATGGAATAATTCCAAGTACGAATTATCAGATGATGATCCGATCGAATCCAAACCTATTTCAAATCCGTAACACGCTAACTTATGATTTTCCAATACTTAGACTCTAAATCGGTCAATCGGATCATAAATTGTTAAAATATCCAATTATAACACGCTTGTAAGTCCGAAATATGGAATAATTCTAAGTACGAATTATCGGATGACGATCCGATGATGATCCGATCGAATCCAAACCTATTTCAAATCCGAAACACGCTAACTTATGATTTTCCAACACTTAGACTCTAAATTGGTCAATCAGATCGTAAATTGTTAAAATATCCAATTATAACACGCTCGCAAGTCCGAAATACAGAATAATTCTAAGTACGAATTATCAGATGACGATCCGATCGAATCCAAATCTATTTCAAATCCGAAACACGCTAACTTATGATTTTCCAACACTTAGACTCTAAATCGGTCAATCAGATCGTAAATTGTTAAAATTTCTAATTAGAACATGCTCGCAAATCTAAAATATGAAATAATTTTAAGTATGAATTATCGGAAGACAATCCGATGACGATCCGATCGAATCCAAACCTATTTCAAATATGAAACACGCTAACTTATGATTTTCCAAAGCTTAGACTCTAAATCGGTCTATCGGATCGTTTATTGTTAAAATTTTCAATTAGAACGCGCTTGCAAGTCTGAAATACAGAATAATTCTATGTACGAATTATCAGATGACGATCCGATCGAATCCAAACCAATTTCAAATCCGAAACACGCTAACTTATGATTTTCCAACACTTAGAGTCTAAATCGGTCAATCGAATCGTAAATTGTTAAAATTTCTAATTAGAACACGCTCGCAAGTCCGAAATACGAAATAATTCTAAGTACGAATTATCAGATACCAATCCGATGATGATCCGATCGAATCCAAACCTATTTCAAATCTGAAACACGCTAACTTATGATTTTCCAACGCTTAGACTCTAAATCGGTCAATCGGATCGTAAATTGTTAAAATTTCTAATTAGAACACGCTCGCAAGTCTGAAATACGGAATAATTTTAAGTACAAATTATCGGATGATGATCCGATCGAATCCAAACCTATTTCAAATCCGAAACACGCTAACTTATGATTTTGCAACGCTTAGATTCTAAATCGGTCAATCGGATCGTAAATTGTTAAAATTTTTAATTAAAACACGCTCGCAAGTCCGAAATACGGAATAATTCTAAGTACGAATTATCGGATGATAATCCGATGACGATCCGGTCGAATCCAAACCTATTTCAAATCCGAAACACGCTAACTTATGATTTTCCAACGCTTAGACTTTAAATCGGTCAATTGGATCGTAAATTGTTAAAATTTTCAATTAGAACTCGCTCGCAAGTCTGAAATATGGAATAATTCTAAGTACGAATTATCGGATGACAATCTGATCGAATCCAAACCTATTTCAAATCCGAAACATGCTAACTTATGATTTTCCAATGCTTAGACTCTAAATCGGTCAATCAGATCGTAAATTATTGAAATTTCCAATTAAAACTCGCTCGTAAGTCTGAAATACGGAATAATTCCAAGTAGAAATTATCGGATGCCGCTCCGATAACGATCCGATCGAATCAAAACCTATTTTAAATCCGAAACACGCTAACTTATGATTTTCCAACGTTTAGACTCTAAATCGATCAATCGGATCGTAAATTGTTAAAATTTCCAATTAGAACTCGCTCGCAAGTCCGAAATACGGAATAATTCCAAGTACAAATTATCGGATGCCAATCCGATGACGATCCGATCGAATCCAAACCTATTTCAAATCCAAAACACGCTAATTTATGATTTTCCAACCCTTAGACTCTAAATCGGTCAATCGGATCGTAAATTGTTAAAATATCTAATTATAACACGCTCGTAAGTCTGAAATACGGAATAATTCTAAGTACAAATTATCGAATGCCGATCTGATGACGATCTGATCGAATCCAAACCTATTTCAAATCCGAAACATGCTAACTTACGATTTTCCAATACTTAGACTCTAAATCGATCAATCAGATCGTAAATTGTTAATATATCCAATTAGAACATGCTCGCAAGTCCGAAATACGGAATAATTCTAAGTACGAATTATTGGATGCCGATCCGATGACTATCCGATCGAATCCAAACCTATTTCAAATCCGAAACACGCTAACTTATGATTTTCCAACGCTTAGACTCTAAATCGGTCAATCTGATCGTAAATTGTTAAAATTTCTAATTAGAACACACTCGCAAGTCCGAAATACGGAATAATTCTAAGTACGAATTATCGGATGATGATCCGATCGAATCCAAACCTATTTCAAATCCGAAACACGCTAACTTATGATTTTCCAACACTTAGACTCTAAATCGGTCAATCGGATCGTAAATTGTTAAAATATCCAATTAAAACACGCTCGCAAGTCTGAAATATGGAATAATTCCAAGTACGAATTATTGGATACCGATCCGATGACTATTTGATCGAATCCAAACCTATTTCAAATCCGAAACACGCTAACTTATGATTTTGCAACGCTTAGATTCTAAATCGGTCAATCAGATCGTAAATTGTTAAAATTTTCAATTATAACTCACTCGCAAGTTCGAAATATGGAATAATTTCAAGTACTAAATATCGGATGCCGATCCGATGACGATCCGATCAAATCCAAACCTATTTCAAATCCGAAACACGCTAACTTATGATTTTCCAACGCTTAGACTCTAAATCGGTCAATCGGATCGTAAATTGTTAAATTTTCTAATTAGAACACGCTCGCAAGTCCGAAATACGGAATAATTTTAAGTACGAATTATCGGATGCCAATCCAATAACGATCCGATTGAATACAAACCTATTTCAAATCCGAAACATGCTAACTTATGATTTTCCAACGCTTAGACTCTAAATCGGTCAATCGGATCGTAAATTGTTAAAATTTCTAATTAGAACTCGCTCGTAAGTCCGAAATACAAAATAATTCTAAGTACGAATTATCGGATGCCGATCCGATTACGATCCGATCGAATCAAAACCTATTTCAAATCCGAAACACGCTAACTTATGATTTTTCAACGCTTAGACTCTAAATCGATCAATCGGATCGTAAATTATTAAAATTTCCAAATAGAACTCGCTCGCAAGTCTGAAATACAAAATAATTCCAAATATGAATTATCGGATGTCGATCTGATCGAATCAAAACCTATTTCAAATCCGAAACACGCTAACTTATGATTTTTCAACGCTTAGACTCTAAATCGGTCAATTGGATCATAAATTGTTAAAATTTCTAATTAGAACACGCTCGTAAGTCCGAAATACGGAATAATTTCAAGTACGAATTATCGGATGCCGATCCGATCGAATCCAAACCTATTTCAAATCTGAAACACGCTAACTTATAATTTTTCAACGCTTAGACTCTCAATTATAGATATAAATTATTTTTTTCAACAAATCAATGTTAATTGCAGGAGTCGGGCGGCGTCAGGGGATGAGAGCACCAGCGTTGGTGCCGGGCGGCCTGGCGTGATTATGATAGGGCACGCATATTTTCTTAGTTTTGGATTGTGTAAAATAATTTTGTAATAAATATGTGGTTATTTTTTGGTCTTGTCTATAATTGTCTGGTATTGTGGTAGTATTTGGTAATATTTGATAATTTATGGTAATATTTGATAAATATTGTGGTATTGTTGAATTGTGGTATTGTTGATTTAGTCAATTATGATAATATTTGAATATATTGTGGTATTGTTGTAAATCACAGGAATTAAATAACATTATTTATGTAAATTTTTTTAAAAAAATCATGTTTTTTTACCGACGGAACATATTAATTCCGTCGACAATAATATTTTTTATTATTTTTAATTATTTATATATTGCCGACGAAAACTATGATTCCGTCGGCAATACTCTATTATATTACCGACGGAATCTATGGTTCCCTCGGCAATAGTCTTTTATATTACCGACGAATGCTATTATTCCGTCGGCAATACTCTATTATATTTTTAATTAAATATTATTATATAACCGACGAACAGGAATTTTCCGTCGGTATTAATTATTAATACCGACGGATATTTTACATCCGTCGCCGATTTTTCCCGATAGACTAGCGACGGAAATAATTTCCGTCGCGATAAATCTTTACCGACGAAAATGTAACTTTACCGACGGATATTGTCCGTCGGTAAAAACTGTTTTTTTTGTAGTGCCAACACAGCATGCGACACAGTGGGACAACCAACAACGCCACTCCGGTAGAAAAGGGGCCCAAGTGCTACTACACCAACATCCATCTCGCCGAACACCGGTGGTGCAAAAGAAAAATAACAACTAAAAATACACGAAGCACTCTCGACCCCCGACGAAACCACTGCTGGATCCGACGCGCACAGCCAAGATCCACCGCCGGATCCGCCGAAGATGCACCAAAAAGCAACCAAAAACCAAACCATCTCCACCTCTGGAGCCGCCGGAGAGAACCACCCCATCAGCCTGGTGAAGAAGAATAAGAAGAGTTGCTTTACTTTCCCTATCTGACAAGAACTCGCCGCCTCCGCCTTGACCCGTCAGGTACCACTCCCGAGCTGAGGAGGGGGCTGAAAAAACCCACAGCGGAACCTCCGACTGGGGTCCAACACATCCATTCCTCCAACAAATCGAACGAAAACCCCCAATCCGTGATTGGAGTGCGTCGATCTGAGCAGGGGGAAGCCTCATGCCTCCGTACCACTTCAACACAAAAAAAAACCGAGTCGAAGGGGACACCCTATGTACAGGAGGAGAGAAAGGGGGGGGGGGGGGGGGGGAGGGGGGTGCAAATCCAAACCCTGAGTAGCCATTACCTGATCTTCCAGCCTCCCAGAAGTGGCCGGCGGCGTCTGAGGAGGCCACCCTAGCGCAGGATAGGAATCGTACTCCAGTCGAACGTATGCGGTTGTGATGCGTGATGGGCCCACCAACCAGGCCTGACCGACCGGAGGATATCTGGACTCGAGTAATCTCTGTTGCCGTCAAATGGGTGCAGCTCAACTGTTTGGCCGCAGACAAGGTGACACGAAATGTAAGAATTTGAGTTCAGATCTCCTCCAGTCAGTCGGCCCCGATTGGTGGGCCTGAGCGCATCACAATCACACAATGGCAGGTGTCACGAAAGTGAATCGCACTCCAGACTCCTGCATGCGGTTGTGATGCGTGTCGGGCCCACAAATAGGTCCACCCCAACTGGAGGAGAACTGAATTCGAAGAATTTATAGTTAATTTTTTAAAAATGATATGGTTGTATTAGGTAGTTGTTAGTGTGATTTTTATCTCTTTATTAGTTGTCATTCTTATATCTTTATTTTAGAAACTAGCTAGGTGAGAAATGATGGGTTTAATTAGTTACCACCTTTATCTTTTCATTTCTCCTATGTTAAAAAAATAGAGCTACGGATGGGCTTATGTCTATTCAATTGTAAAATTCTAGGTAGTTAACTAGTTTGCCAACTTTACATGGCATCCCCCTAGGGTTCATCCCATGACCCCTAGAGGAATGATCCCAACAATGAGGAGATACCAGCTTGATCTCCACATCACGTGGAGTTGGCAACAAAAAGTTGGCAAACGAGTTGGCTATATTGCATTACTCTATTCAGTTATGCTGTCACAGAATTATGCACATTTCCAAATCCTAAATTCTTTATATGGAGTGAGAATCATGCTTTTGTCAAACCCCGTAGCCATCTTGCATCAATGTATTTTTATTCCCTTGATGCAAATGAGATTGAAGTCTACAAGTGTTTCATCCAACAATCAATGAGCATCCACTTGTTCTCTTTCGCTCTCCAACGTTCAATTTGGACTTGGCCATTCATTCTCTCATTAGAAAAGAGAGTCATCTCTCTCAGCCTACCTATGAAACCATTCACAGATTGGGTTTTGCGTATGCGCCTACGACCAGAGATCACAGAGCTCGAAACTCACTCTCTTCTCAACAACATCGGGGATGAATTGGCATGGCGACGACTAAGTAATGAGGAGCTTGTTAGACACCAGAGCCAAACTGAATTGTTCCACTCTGTATCAAGTAGGAAGCATTCGTCTCCTTCGAATGAGTAGAGTTACCAACACATAAAACTCACTCTAGATTAAAGAAAAATTGGGTTAGTAGAGTGGTATTTTGATAATTTGACATGGTTCAGGTTTTCAGATTTACTTGAAATTTAGAGGGTAGATAGATACGATTTTGGAGAAGCTTGGGTTCGAATTTCGTAAAAAACTAACAGGTAGTTGCGGAGATATCAAGATTTGATTAAATATGGACTATAGGTTTCAAATTTGAATCCAAATCAAAATTAAGATTCAATGCGATGAAATAAATTGGGGATTTTGGTATGACTGAAAAATAAATTTCAATAGGGTTCTAACAAACTCAGCTTCATTAGATTTGGACAGCTTTGGTTAGGTTTCAATGCAAATTCGTAGCTTGCTGTGATGGTTTGAGCAAATAAAGAATTTAGCGAATGTTTCAGGAAAAAATTCGATCTCAGATTTTCCTTTATCCCTCCCCCCGTTTATCTTATTCTTCCCCCCTATCTTTTTTTCTTTTAGTGAATTGTTGGATCAAAAGGCAAAGGAAAATATGAAACCGAGTTTTTCCCTGATACCTTTGCTAAATTTGGCGTTTGCTGAAACCATCGCGACAAGCGATTGATTTGCGTCGAAACCTGACTAAAACTGTCCAAATCCAATGAAATTAAGTTTGTTAGAAATCTATTGAAACCTACCTTTCATCCATACCAAAAGCCCCAATTTTTTTCGTCAAATTGAACCTTAATTTGTATTCGGATTCAAATATGGAACCTATAATCCATATTTAATTTGACCTTGATCTCTCCGCAACCACCAGTTAGTTTTTGACGAAATTCAGACCCAAGCTTCTCCATAACCGTATCTACTTACCCTTCAAGTTTTAAGTCAATCTGAAAATTAAAAAAATATCAAATTACCAAAATATGTTTCTGGTGTTTTGAAAGTCTGCACCATTACAAACCAATTTTTTTTTTTTTTATTGAGAGAGTTTTATGTGTTGGTAGGATCTCTACTTATTCGTCCTACATCAATTAGTCTGGCAAATGCTTCCCTCCATAGTATGTCTGAGAGTATGTCCCATTCTATGTTCAGATAGGATTACTCTAAACAACACCTCTAATGTTTCTTATACTAGTTTCAAAACCGGTCATCTCGGGACATGTAAAAAGAATCTAAAGAATCTTCCATTAAATTATAAAAATTGACACTAGATCACATGCTTCCTTTGAGTGTTTTTTTTTTTTTTTGTGAGATCGGCGGGTGTCCTGTAACCTTTCAGGTAATGACTCACTTTGGGCTCGGACTAGTCCCTCTAGGGTGAAACACGATTCACTCGAAATTTTCCACCACACTCCTAAGTAAATCGAGAGAGCGGAGAGGGAGGTGATCGAACACACAACCTCCTTACCCCAAGCATCAGTTGCTTGCCAACTCTCGTATCCCGCAGTGGGTATTCGAGTGTAATACTCCTTTAATTTGCTAACGTCTAAAAGCTCAAGCTTTAAGAGAGAGGGACAACAATGTATATCGAGGGGCATAGCACTCCCCCACATACGCGGTCTCCTGCACGGGAACAAACACCACGGATAATACACGAGCACAAATAACCGTGGAAGAATATTAGAAAACCAAGATATAAACACACCTTTAGGGGTTTGAACACATGACCTCCTGCTCTGATATCATGTGACAACACACGGAGTGCGCCAAAAGGCCGACCTTATGAAGGGAGGAGAGCACATCGGGGATATAAAGACAGTGATATCCACTCCTATTACCGATGTGGGATCGCTTAACACCTGCCTGCACACATAGCGTGTTTCAACGGGGACCTACCCCCACACAAAAAGAGGCGTCAGCGGGTACGATGTGGCTACTCGTGAGACGTTCTTGGAGCAGGCCCAGCTCTGATACCAGTTAACTAACCAACTCACTAAAAGGCTCAAGATTTTAGAGAGGGGCTAGTCAGGAGAACTCCCGGTGCGGGCCCAACTCTGATACAATGTATATCAAACGGCTTAACACAAAGGGCTCTTGACCTGGTGGTACTGTTACAAAAATTGGTTTTGATAGAATAATGAAAAAACCGGTTTTTGGTTTAGTCCCATATTGCCCGTGGGGAGATCTTTTAATGCGTTTTTAATGGAACTCCTTTCATTGGGCTTTGTAGCTTCCCAAGAGCCAGGCCATAGCCCACCACACACGCGCGCGCGCGCGCCGAGCCGAGCCGGGCCGGGCCGGGCACGGGCTCGCGAGCCGCGTGGACGCGAATGGTCTTCGGGCTTCGGGCCTTGTTTTACACTGGGTTTTAATTTTTTAATGTTTAATGGAGATTTATTTCTTCCGTTACACTATTCACGAGGCTGAGCTAGGTTCATTGAACCTGGACCTCTGCACTGTCACATGCAACCGTTTCACTTGACAGAGCAGTGAATGCTCATCAGTGCGTTGCATGCAATGGCTGAGAGTGTGGGGACGTTATGGCTAAGGACCTCTATATAAGAGAGGGTCCGGTGAAGCCAGAAACACACCAAGCTAAGAGCTCTCTCCACTTTCTCTTTTCTTTCTCGTTCTCTCTTGTCTGGAGTGTCTGGAGTACGCTGAGAGTCCAAAAGGGGTTTCCTTCGGTGCTGAAGAGGAGTCCAGTCGTTGTACCCTGGGGAGCATTCGTCGGAGGCCTTGAAGCACCTACCGAGGCGGCGAAATAGCTTTCAGGGCATTGTGCTAGCACAAGCCTCGACAACTGCTAAGTACCTTGTTCTTCTTCCTTCTTCCACCTCTTTGCCATATCTGTAGACAACCTTAGGACAACCTAAACCTTGTTTGATTGTTGTGTTCAACCTTGCATGCTAAACCCCTTTAGATTGTTCAATTTGTTTTGCACTAGATTTGTTTCATCTCTATATTATGTTAGTCATCGTTTGATTGTATTCATAGAGTAGAATACCCAACAACTGAAAGCTATTTTCTTCGTTCTATTCTATTCCGGTTAGATCTAGATCCAATACGAGAGTGTTTAGATCTAGTCTCTTGTTACCTGTTAGAATTCCTTTGATTTTTCATAAGTTTGACGGTGTCGAGGAAAGCTTGACAAACCGGCATTAAATTGCCCTAGGAAGCTTGGTACTTAAGCGAGCCAAGTGCTCCACCTCCTTCCTGGAGCTGACCTGGCCGTCAAATTTTTAAAAATTCAAAAGGAACTCTTCCTAGATGACTACTGAGATGGAGAGGAAACCTAGCAAGTCTAGTGAGAAACCTGAACCATTCGATGGGAAGAACTTTAAGAGATGGCAGATAAAACTTAGGTTCTATCTGACTGTCCTTAAGGTTGTCGACCTTATCTCTTCCGAGAAGCCTACCCTTATCTCTAAGGATGATGGCTCATCTAACCAAACCGACTTAGACTCCTGGGAGAGGCAGGATTATCTGTGTAGGAACTATATCCTCAACTGCCTTGTCCCCGACCTATATGATGTTTACTTCACCTGCAAGTCCGCAAAAGACCTGTGGAACTCCTTAGAGAAGAAGTACACCACAGAGGACGCCGGGTCGAAGAAATTTGTGGTCGGGAAGCTGCTACAGTTCAAAATGGAAGATGGGAAATCTGTAGTCTCCCAACTTGAGGAGATACAGATTATCATCCATGAGGTCATTGCTGAGGGGTACAAAATCTGCGAGGGATTCCAAGTTGCAACTATCATAGAGAAGTTGCCTCCCTCGTGGAAGGAATATAAGAACAGTTTGAAGCACAAGAGGAAGGAGATGACCCTGGAAGACCTTGTTGTCCGAATCCGTATAGAGGAGGACAATCGAGTGTCTGAGCAAAGGGAGCGAGCCTCTATGATGAAAGGAAAGGCCAACCTCGTGGAGGGGAAGTCTTTCAAAAAGAAGGCTCTTGCTCCTAAGCCCTGGGAGAAGAACAAGCAATCCAAGCCCCAGTTCAAAAAGAAGCCGAGGGGAGACTGCTTCGTTTGTGGCAAGCCAGGTCACCTGGCTAAGGAGTGCCGCTTCAATGCAGCTAATCGGCCGAAGAACAAGTCCGAGGCGAACGTGGCACAGAGCGGCTACTTCTCGGCAGTGGTGACGGAGGTCAACCTAGTCAGCAACCTTGCAGACTGGTGGGTGGATACGGGAGCTACCAGACATATATGTGGGTCGAAGAGCTGCTTCTCCACCTACACACCTGCAGAAGAAGGCGAGTCGCTGTACATGGGGAACTCCTCAGTTGCTCAAGTTGCTGGGAAAGGGAATGTGACTCTGAAGTTCACCTCTGGAAATCTTCTGACTCTGAAGGAGGTGCTTCACGTCCCAGACATCCGGAAGAATCTGGTCTCCGGAGCAATGCTGAGCAAGAAGGGCTACAAGCTTGTATTTGAGTCGGACAAATTTGTCCTGACTAAGGGAGGGTCTTTTGTGGGAAAGGGTTATCTTGATGAAGGCTTATTTAAGCTCAATGTAACCTCTTTCAATAATGATAATAAAATATCTTCTTCTGCTTACTTGTGTGATTCTTTTGATCTGTGGCATGCTAGACTAGGACACGTTAACTCTAAAACCCTTAAAAGGTTAGTTAACTTAGGTAGTGTACCTAAATGTGTTCCATCCTCAAATGGAAAGTGTGGCATATGCGTAGAGGCTAAATATGCCAAGAAATCTTTTAAGAGTGTAGAGCGTAGCCTAGAAACCCTAGACTTGATCCACTCAGACGTGTGCGACCTTAAAGGTTACACTACGAGAGGAGGGAACAAGTACTTCATCACATTTATTGATGATTGTTCCAGACATTGTTCAATCTTTCTCCTTAAGAGTAAGGACGAGAGCTTGTCCAAATTTAAATCCTATAAGTCTGAGATAGAAAACCAGTTAGGGAAGAGGATCAAAGTCCTTAGGTCGGACAGATGAGGTGAATATGAGTCCGGAGAATTCACTAAATTTTGTGAAGACAACGGTATAATTCATCAGACCACTGCTCCATATTCCCCTCAGTCTAATGGAGTAGCTGAGAGGAAGAACAGGACCTTAAAGGACATGGTCAATGCCATGATGATCAGTTCAGGGGTACCTACGAACCTGTGGGGGGAAGCTGTGCTCTCAGCAGCACATGTTCTTAATAGAATCCCATTTAAGGAATCTGAGCAGACTCCTTATGAGATTCTGAGAGGTAGGAAGCCATCCTATAAATACCTCAAAGTGTGGGGTTGTTTAGCGAAGGTATCCATACCTAACCCTAAGAGGACCAAGCTAGGTCCTAAAACAGTTGACTCTGTATTCATAGGATATGCCCAGAACAGTAGTGCGTATAGGTTTTTAGTAATCCATTCTGAAAACCCATACATAGATGATAATACCATCATCGAGACTAGGGATGCCGAATTTTTTGAAAATCGGTTTCCTTATAGAGAGAGGTCTGAAAAACCTCAAGAGCCCAGTACGCTTGAGAGGCCTGCTCCTAGACAGAGGGATGACTCTTCAGATAATGAAGAGATCGAACCTAGAAGGAGCAAGCGAGCTAGGACTGGTACTTCATTTGGGCCTGACTTCATTACATATCTAGTGGAAGAGGATCCAACTAGTTATAATGAAGCCATGACCTCAGCTGACTCCATCTTTTGGAAGGAAGCTGTAAACAGTGAACTTGAATCCATAACATCCAACAACACCTGGGAGTTAGTGGAGCTTCCTCCTGGTTGCAAAACTGTTGGGTGTAAATGGATATTCAAGAAGAAGCTTAGGGCAGATGGATCTATAGAGAGATATAAGGCTAGGTTAGTAGCAAAGGGCTATAGGCAACGAGAGGGAGTGGACTTCTTTGACACTTACTCTCCTGTGACCCGGATTACATCCATTAGGGTGCTTATAGCCATAGCCGCTATCCATAGCCTTGTGATTCACCAGATGGATGTAAAGACTGCATTCCTGAATGGTGAATTAGAGGAAGAGATCTATATGGATCAGCCAGAAGGCTTCGTAGTGCAAGGTTTAGAGCAGAAGGTTTGTAGACTAAAGAAATCTCTTTATGGTCTCAAACAGGCTCCAAAACAATGGCACGAGAAGTTTGACCATGTGTTAACTTCAAGTGGTTTCAGAATTAATGAATCAGATAAATGTATCTACACTAAGGTCAATAACTTGACTTGTGTGGTCATATGTCTCTATGTAGATGATATGTTGATCTTTGGAACCAACTTAGAAGTAGTGGTCAAGACCAAGGACTTCCTGAGTAGGCACTTTGATATGAAAGACTTAGGAGCTGCAGATGTCATTCTTGGAATCAAAATTAAGAGAGATTCCAATGGCATAACTCTATCTCAATCTCACTATATCGAGAAAGTGCTTAGGAAGTTCGGTCATATTGATTGTCTACCTGCTAGAACGCCATATGATCCTTCAGTACACCTGAAGAAGAATTTAGGGCCTAGTGTATCACAACTAGAATATTCTAGGGTAATTGGCAGTCTCATGTATATCATGAACTGCACGAGACCCGATATTGCCTATGCGATAGGTAGACTTAGTAGATACACTATTAACCCTAACCAAGAGCATTGGGATGCTCTAATCCGAGTTCTAAGGTACTTAAAACATACATTAGATTATGGCATTTTCTATAGTAGGTATCCAGCTGTCCTAGAAGGATACAGCGATGCTAATTGGATTGCGGATTCCTCAGTGGGTATGTGTTTACCCTTGGAGGGGGTGCAATTTGTTGGAAATCATCCAAACAAACATGCATTGCCCGATCCACTATGGAGTCGGAGTTCATAGCACTAGATAAAGCTAGTGAAGAGGGTGAATGGCTAAGGAATCTCATTATGGATATTCCTTTTTGGCCAAAGCCTATTCCTGCTGTCCCAATTCATTGTGATAGCCAAGCAGCTATAATGAGGGCCAGGAATAACTCCTATAATGGAAAGTCACGACATATTCATCGTAGACATAACACTGTTCGACAGATGTTGAAAGATGGGATAATTACGATTGACTATATTAGGTCAAAAGATAATTTAGCAGATCCCTTAACTAAAGGACTAGCTAGAGAGTTAGTTCTAAGTACATCGAGGGGGATGGGGCTGAGGCCTATAAACGAATAAGTCTCCGATAACGGTAACCCAACCTACGTGATTGGAGATCCCAAAATCGAGGTTCAATGGGAAAACAAGTTATTCGAGGGATTTGTGGGGGTGCTATCAAATTCTCCCCTCCCTATGATGTGATAGTACATTCTGTATCGCTGAGAGGCTGAGTTTTAGACTCTTAATGCTAACTATAGCTGGCATACCAGTGGGGTGTATAGATACAGAGCACTCTTGATAGTAAGCACCTATATGAGTGTAGAAGTGTGGCCGCTTCTATGAGAATTGAGGCTAATTCTCTAGAACACTCAAGAAAACTGGGGAAGGCTCATGGCCATAAAGAGCACAACCGCATGGGACTCTATGATGTATATGAAAGTATGGGTGAGACTTGTCGACTAGACTTACAATATATAGCTGTACAGTTCAAGACGTAAGTTCACTGTCAGCTAGTAGGTCCTGCAGTCTACACTAAGCAAAGGTTCAAGTCGAAAGACACCTTATGTCTATACATACTTTTATAAGTACTCCAGACTACTTCTTTCAATTTGGTTTTCGATATTTTCATTATTGTGGGGGATTGTTACAAAAATTGGTTTTGATAGAATAATGAAAAAACCGGTTTTTGGTTTAGTCCCATATTGCCCGTGGGGAGATCTTTTAATGCGTTTTTAATGGAACTCCTTTCATTGGGCTTTGTAGCTTCCCAAGAGCCAGGCCATAGCCCACCACACACGCACGCGCGCGCGCCGAGCCGAGCCGGGCCGGGCCGGGCACGGGCACGGGCTCGCGAGCCGCGTGGACGCGAATGGTCTTCGGGCTTCGGGCCTTGTTTTACACTGGGTTTTAATTTTTTAATGTTTAATGGAGATCTATTTCTTCCGTTACACTATTCACGAGGCTGAGCTAGGTTCATTGAACCTGGACCTCTGCACTGTCACATGCAACCGTTTCACTTGACAGAGCAGTGAATGCTCATCAGTGCGTTGCATGCAATGGCTGAGAGTGTGGGGATGTTATGGCTAAGGACCTCTATATAAGAGAGGGTCCGGTGAAGCCAGAAACACACCAAGCTAAGAGCTCTCTCCACTTTCTCTTTTCTTTCTCGTTCTCTCTTGTCTGGAGTGTCTGGAGTACGCTGAGAGTCCAAAAGGGGTTCCCTTCGGTGCTGAAGAGGAGTCCAGTCGTTGTACCCTGGGGAGCGTTCGTCGGAGGCCTTGAAGCACCTACCGAGGCGGCGAAATAGCTTTCAGGGCATTGTGCTAGCACAAGCCTCGACAACTGCTAAGTACCTTGTTCTTCTTCCTTCTTCCACCTCTTTGCCATATCTGTAGACAACCTTAGGACAACCTAAACCTTGTTTGATTGTTGTGTTCAACCTTGCATGCTAAACCCCTTTAGATTGTTCAATTTGTTTTGCACTAGATTTGTTTCATCTCTACATTATGTTAGTCATCGTTTGATTGTATTCATAGAGTAGAATACCCAACAGGTACTTCCTTTCTCCTATGTTCGAGAGGTTCCATGTTCGATTCCCAGTATGGACATGTTGGAGTGAACTTTCCCTAAACATCTTGTGACTTGTTTGTGCGTGCGAATCCTTGGCGATAGTGTCATGTTCACGGGATTATGGAATTAATAAATTGCAGCAGCTGCCTCCCCCCGATTCCGGACCTCTTTGAACCATTGCTCTAGCGCACTGTCGTCTGAGATATAAACCATTAAGACAGTCTCATATATCAAACTGGGAGCATGTATAGATCACATGTCTCATACTTCGTGACCTCCCCAACGTTACCCATGGTATGCAACGACACCAATTTCCCTGATGCAGGCACTCCCCTCACTGTCCAACATAGGGCTGGCAATTTCAGACCCGACACGAAGTTAGCGGGTCTGGGTCAGGTCTAAACGGGTCAACACGATAAACCCGTTTAATAAACGGGTCGGGTCCGGGTTTAGGGTCTGGACACAGTAGACCCGGGAAGACCCGTTTAAAATTCAACGGGTCAGGTCGGGTCTACCCACAATCCGATACTGTAATATATAGTACCAGCGGGTCTATTGGGTCAAGTCGGATCGGGTCAAATGAATAGACCCGTGTGGTAAACGGGTCTTATCGGGTCTACCCGTTTATTAATTAGCGGGTCGGGTACGAGTTTAGGATCTAGACACGATTAGTTAAACGGGTCGGGTCCTGGTCTAGGGGTCTTGGGCATGACCGAAACTAGACACGACACGAACCCCACACTACCCGACCTGTTGACACCCCTAATCCAACAGGATCCTATACACCTATGGTCGTTCATGAACTTGAGCAACTTCAACACTATTAATATTCACCACCTCTTGAGCAGAGAGGTCAGAGGTTGGATCTATATCGGGAGATCATTCCCGGTATGCTCTTTTGTGTTTTTGTGTCGATCGAGTGTTGAATGATTAGAGATGGTTTCGACCTCCACATCTATCATGGACAAGAGAGTTTTAGATAGCCATCAAGAGGTTTTCCTCTTTATGAATGGTTTCGCTTTTATTTCCTTACAACATTTTGAAACCCAATCGCTCATCGATCTACTAGTTATGGGATCTCTGTGAGAATAATTTACACAAAAGCATGAAAATTGCTCTATTATCGAGAACCATTGCACTTTGAAAACAATGAACATAGAGCCTTATGTGGAAGCGGTGAATCGAAACGTACCTCCGGCCATAACTCGCTGGTTGATGATCCACAATAAATTCGATGAAGACGAATCCCTTTTCTCGCGAAATCCCGATAGCGATGGTGGAAGATGTAGCGATGCGATGCGATGATCGCCAGTGGGAGTCTTCAACTCCGGTTCTTTTTGGCACCCAAAATCCATGTGGAGACCCCGTAGAGATCGATGAGACGAGAGAGGGATTAGGAATCCAAAGAATCCTCTCTCTCTCTCTCTCTCTCTCTCTCTCTCTCTCTAATTCGATCTAAAGGTGATAGGAAAACTTCAAGGGGAAAAAGGGGAAGAGGGCAACCGGACCTTCCTTCTCTCTCTTTCTCTTTCTTGCAAAAACGGGAGTACTGAAAGGAGGGAGAGGGCTGCGATTGCAGTAGTCCTCTCTCTCTTTCTTCCGGCTTTCAGAGAGAAGAGAACAGAGGAGAGAGCGGAGGGGAGGGGCTGCAGGCCTCTCCTCTGTTGGGCTTCTTTTGCGGACAGGAGGAAGAAACCGGGGGAGGGAGAGAGAAGTCACAGACTCTCTCTCTCTCTCTCTCTCTCTCTCTCTCTCTCTCTCTCTCTCTCTCTCTCTCTCGGCCTGCAGCGTATGAGAGGACGCAAGGAGAGGGGGGGATCGCACCTTATTGCGATCTCCTCTCTCTCATTTCTCGGGAATCATGCACAAGGCCTGCAGGCACCCCTGATTGGCACCCCCCCTTATATCCCCTGTACAATCGCAGCCCTATTCGTTTTCCGTTTCCAATTTTGGTCTCCAATGGATCTAGGGTTTACTAATGGGATGCGCTAGATGTGACGCATTCCCGTTGCACCAGAATTGGGACCCACACCCTCTCAAACCCTAAAACCAATCCCGACACCTGAAAGATTAGATTGGTTCGAGACGAATCAGTTAGCCACATACCTCTAAGCCCGACTAGTTACCCACTAGACTGACCGAGTCGAAGACCGACTAGGTGAAGTCGAGCCAAAACCCAACACTCTCCCACTTGGCAAACGAAACCCAAAAACAAAACTAAAATTTATTTTGGAAAAACACACACGCTAGTGGGTAATGACTCACTTTGAAAAGATCTTAGTGCGCGCACACAACATTTTGCAAAAACAAATTAACTAGGCTCATAAGATCTTAGTGTGCTTGGTGCCAGGCTGAAGCGGGTTGGGCCTCCTGAGGTAGCTTTCATGCTGGATCTGTTCAAGGATAATGTCGATGGGCAAGTTCTAGCTAGTGAGGGTGGTTCTCTGAGGCTTGGTGGGTTTATCATCTGCTCGCAGCTGTTTCTTAGAGGACACGCCTTCCTTGGTCTGAGCATTGTTAGCTCGAGCTGCTGGTTGCACTGGTTCCTTGTTAGAAAGATGCTTCTTGAAGTCTGGCCCCTTGCGAGCTACTTGATCATCTTCGACCTCGATTTTTTATTATATCCGATCAAAGAGTGCTCCAAGGGAGTCAGGGGGATTGCGGTTAAGGGTGTTGTAGATATGAAGGTCATAGCGCAGAGCATTTTGGAATGCCAATATAATTTCCTCATTGTCGAGATGTAGCCCGGAGAGCACTGCATGCTCATTCCGAAACCTCTGCGTGAATTCTCTGAGGATTTCATCCGAACCCATCTGCAGCCGATAGAGAGAGTTCAGTTTCTTCTTCGGTTTGAGGTTCAACCAATAATGCTGGACGAAGAGATCTGTCACGTCTTCGAACATGCTCACGGAGCCTGTGGGAAGATTATGAAACCAATCCAATGACATACCATTCAGGCTGCCAGCAAAGGTGCGGCATAGATCGAACCTAGTTGTCATGGTCGTATGGCGTCAACATCTGTTTGAAGACAAGGACGTGTAGCGTCAGATCTCTCGTCAGGCAATTGAACTTAGGGAGAGTGACGGTCTTCCATCCTCGAGGAAATTGGGCCCGGAAAATTTGTCGGTGAAGATGCCCTTCTAAGGCGTGGTCGTTCCTTCAATCGTTCTACAAGTCAGGGAGGTGTTTCGAAGGTCGAGGAAGAAGATGGGACTCAGAAGTTCTTCTCTCTTAGTGATGCTTCACCAGGGCTTGGTCATTGTTGAGGTGTGACCGAGCTCTGGAGTGATACCTCCTGTTGCGTATATTTCTTCGATTGTTAGAGTTGGAGGATGATATCGAGTTGAGTGGCTCCGGACGACGAGTCGACTCATCGAGATTGATTACTACTTCTTTGGTTATCGTTGTAGAAAAGTAATTTATTAAAAATTATCAATACCTGCATATATAACTCAGAGAACTTTAACAGTAAAGGGCAAGTAAGGATCAAACCATACGTAGATGCAATGCCTAAAGAAAAGATCACAAGTGAATTAATTTTGAAGATGCTTTGTTTTAAGAAGCAAAACGCAAACTAGAGACTTAAATAAAAGGATTATAGAAAAAAAACCGCCCAGGAGAGGGGTTTGTTAGCCATGGTATTGAGTAAAGTTCCCTTGCAATGTTACTCTTTTCTGTCCACACTTGAGAGCGGAAGTTTTACCGACTCAAGTGAAAGATATAGAGTGAAAGCCCCTTTTATATAATTTTATTATATAATATTATCACAATATTATGAATAAAATTCTTCTTATAGTGAAGAAGTAAAACTAATTCAATTGCGAAAATTCATATAATGAAAATTAAATAAAAATAATGATAAAAATCTTAGCCATGTTAGTTAATGATTCAATATTTAAGTGTTGAAGTATCACCCGAATCGCAATTGAATGGAAACACGGGTGATCTTCGTTCTCACTTAAGAATTCAATTAAGAAAGATGCATAAACGTTAAGTACGATCAAGAGCAAAGTGCAAGATGAGAACTAACTATTTACCATGGCATTGAACCCCTCTCCCTGGCGGGAGGTAGCTTAGCTGGGCATGGTTTGAATGCTAACAGAAAAATTAATAAAACTAAACATTGCAGAAAAAGAAGAGTACGTGCAAGAAAATATAAATAAAAAACGATTTTATTAAATCAAAGAAAAATGTTACACCCACTACTTTGAAAACTTCTTCAGAAATTACAGCTAGTACTTATATGCTCTTACTTCGCACCCGCTCTACAAACAACAATTGAAGATAGCTCTATGGAAAAACTCGGATGATCCCCGATGATGATGATCATGATGCCCCTTTCTTCATGCCCATGTCCCCCTACTTATAGGGTCTTCAAGCTTGCACCCCCAAGGTTTCAGTTTTGGTAAAAATGTCTTGAGATGGTATGAAGTAAAGGGAGAAAATCAAGGGGAATGATTTGAGGGAGAATGAGAGAGAGAGAGCTAGGGTCGGACTAGAGAGAGAGAGCCGGGTACAAGGGATCTTGGGTATGAAAGAGAGAGAAAATCGATGAAGAGAAGATCGCATGCATGGCTTGATGCAATGGAGGGCTGTGATGGAGTTTTACATATGGTAGAGAGAGAGAGAGAGAGTTGAGCGATCGGAAGAAGATTAGGATCAAACGGCTGCATGGATGCATGGGAAGAAGAGAGAGAATTTAGGAGAGAGAGGTTGATCGGGTGGTTGTGATCGGGTGCAAGAGATCATCACAAACAAACAGTAATTAATAGGTGAAATTCTGCACGTTAATGCCATTCAAAGCCAACAATATTTTGCACCATTTGCTTCCTAATGGCCTATGGCACTAAATGCTCATAAATCCACAAATACCCACTTCACCCTTATGAAAGGTGGGGACCTAGGAGTGCACGGTTTGATGAGGTGCTGGAGTAATATTGGGTGTATTAATGCTTGATCATGCACGGTTGTGAGGAGATTTGTTTGGACTGTTTGAGAAAATATGCATGCAAAGAATCGAGGGTAATTAATTAGTGAGAAATTAATGGGGATGGTTTTAATGGGGAATAACGCATGCATGGATGAGAGTTATGCATGGATTTGGATGGTTGTAATTAAGAGTGGCAAGAGAGAGAGAACGGTTAAGAGAGAAATTTAGAGAGAGAAAGAGAGAAAGCCGGGTACAAGGGATCTCGGGTATGATGCTGCATGCATGGCTGGATCGGGTTGCAATGACGAGAAAAGGAAAGAGATGGCTGCATGTGAGGGATTATGTAGCACGGACGGCCGCGATGCATGCATGGTGGGTGAGGGTGCAATGGACCGTTGAGATCGTGTTGGGTCTAATGCATATCTAAAGATTGGTTTTCGAGTGGGGATTTCAGTCGGGTTTTGGACGAGTAAGGATGGGTTTAAGTCAGCCTCTAGTGAGCGGACGAGATATAGAGAGAAAATTCGGAGAGAGAGAATCAAGAGAAATTAGAGAAAAGAGAGGGAATAACGTTAGGGCTTTCTCCGTGCCACATCTGCAAGTCACCATCATGCCTCATTAAGCTCCGTAGAATGTCTGGGGGTCTTTATTTGTTCGAATCATGCAATTCGTCCGCCTGATGAAATCAATTCTCCGCCAAATCTTGTACTTAGCCTTTGCTTCATCGTTCTTCAGAAAATGCCTCCAAACACACTGTACAACTTCTATCGAATCACCGTGAGAATATCCATTGCTTGATCATAATGCTCTTGAGCTGACTGCATTGATAACCGGATCAATTCCTTGAAAAATATACATGAAATGATGCTCATTATATTCAAAATAAAAATGATAATTTTGACTATCGGGTTCCGTACTTCCATGTATGAGATGTATATAAATAGTGCGATATGCTGTTGTATCCGGGCGAAATTGTACTATGCAACAATGAAAAGAAATTCATGCACTTTATGTATAATATGAATGTTTTACGCAAGAGAGTGATGAGATATACATAATAAATGAAGGGTAATCAACACTAAATAGACACTTAGCACACCCCCAAACCTAACTTTTGCTCGTCCTCGAGCAAGAAATTAAACGAAAAGTTAAGAAAAGAGAAGGCTAGAAAACTACTAACTCACTTTCGCAGGAATTGCGGTTGCACTTAGCACGTGCAACAAGCCGTTAAACCCCTGGGTTACCCCAGTGGACGAGTTTTGTCTCATGAAGGTTTGCAGTGAATATACCCACAAATTTTTTTTTTTTTTTTTTACAAAAGAAAAAAATATTTCACAAAATAATTTAAAGTACTCAGAGTAAAGATGTCTAAGGCACAGAGATTGTAATTTTTATCAGCCCGACTTCTAACTTTTCAGGTATGCAGGTCGAGTTCTCGTGATTAATCCCCCATTAGAAAATATGAAAACTTTCATGCTTGTGTGCACAGTGATATATGGACTTATACAGAAGGGGTTCAATTCGCCAAAGTGGTGCTAACACAAGTAACTTCCTCGAATTGGTCAATGACCTTAGGCACTGATTCAAAACTAAGCAGCCTGTCTAGGGTAATGAGAGGTGTGGACTTTCACTTTAATGCCTCGTGGGTTTTATCTGTAATGCTCCAGCTTACTCATATTTTTACATCGGCGACTTTCACCCTGATTGTTTTTGAAGGTTCACACAATCTAATACTTACTCAACTTCATGAGCCACATATCTCCGCTATTTTTTTTTTTTAGGATAAAACTTTGTTGCCTTTTTACTCTTGTGATTATTTTTCCATGAGCACTAGTCAACAGCTCCCACACCTGTTGGCGTAAGGTGTCAGGCATCAAGATTTCCTTACGGATCTATGCTCGAGTTTTTCATCACAAGCCCGCAAATAACCTTCACAATAGGTAGCCCTTTTCCGATGCACCTAGTCTAATCCACTGGTTCCTTGTAATGATACCCGATATATATTTTTTTCTTCTCAGCAAACCAAGTGAACAAGGAAGTCATAGTTCATCAGGCATCTAGGTTATTATTAGGTCAACAACCACTAATTTGATTCTACACCCTAACTGTGTGAGTCCAAGTGTAGTGAAAGTTCAAGATATATTCTTCACACTCTTTAACGGGGTATTAATAAAGAGAACTCGGTTAGATATTACCCTCGAAGTTATTCATCAGACTTTAGAAATACTTAATATCATGTGCCTCATAATCCTACTTAAGTACAAAAAAATTATAGTGCGAAACTTCTGAAAATAATTTTTTTTTTTTAAATAGATAAGACAAGATGATAAAAAGGCTACGAAAAACACTAATACATAAAAAAAAAATGAAAACATGCAAATGTAAATTCCTATAGATTTCTATACGAACGCTATAGTTGGGTAGGGGACTACAGACTAGACACACATACGCTAAGACGTATGTGCCGAGCTGTCCCACTACAGCGTAAGTTGATGCAATAATATAAAATCTTTTTTTTTTTACGTTTTTTTTTATAAAACTAAAACTTTTTTTATAAAACTAAAATTGGTAATTTTTTTTTTAAAATTAGATGTAAATAGGATTTTGTGAAAATATAGCACACCCTTAAACTTAAAATAAACATTGTCCTCAATGATGCATGAGTATGAGCAATAAGTGATGAATATAAATAATAAATGAGGAGTACAGGCATCTGAATGACAAAAATTGCTAAAATATAAAAAAAAAAAACAGAGATATATACATATGAACAAAATCTCTAGCAGGTATAAAGATTAATCAGGTAAGGGCTTCAGTTCAAAATCAGGGGGCTGAGCACTCGATGGAATATGCATAAATGTTTTGACCTCTTTGATGGACTTGTCAACGTTGAACTTTGCGCAATGAACTAAACACGTCTCTAGGGGATCATGATAACATGATTCCTCAAAGATATTTCCAACCAAACTATTGATCATATTGACTTCCTTGGAATCATCCATGTGATGTTGTTGATTGCTAGTATTGAAGACATTCAATTGCACTTGCATATTACCGAACGAAAAAGTCATAACTCCATTTCGACAGTGAATAACTGCATCAGCTGTTACAAGAAATGGTCGACCTAAAATTACAGGGATTTGTGTACTTGGATTTATGACAGGTTCAGTATCGAGAATGACAAAGTCAGCAAGAAAGTAAAATTCATTGACCTTGATGATGACATCCTCAACAATTCCTTTTGGGACCTTAATAGATCGATCGGCGAGACTCAAAGTGATATTTGTGGGTTTTAATTCCCCCAGTCCTAGTTGTTTGTATACTGAATACGGTAAAAGGTTCACACTTGCACCCAAGTCTAAAAGACACTTGTCAATGACTATGTCTCCTATACGAATGAGAATTGTTGGAGAACCAGGATCATTATACTTGGGAGCAATTTTCTGTTGGATGAGACCAGTGGCTTGGGCGGCCATGGCAGCTTGATGAGAAACAGAGGTTTTCCTCTTGACAGTGGTAAGGTCTTTTAGAAACTTAGAATAGGATGAAATCTGTTTGATGGCCTCTAAGAAAGGGATGTTGATCTGGACATTTTTAAAGCCTTCTAAGATTCCATCAAAATGATTATTTTTCCTAGTTGATTGCAATCGCTGGGAAAATGGAGCCTTAGGCACATATGATTTCTCTTTTGTAGGAACATCTAAAACATGGCTCTTGTCCTTATGTGGGTCCTCCTGACTGGCTTGAGTATCACTGGGTGGTTCAATATTGTTGTTCACTTGTTTGCCAGACCGCAAGGTGTGGATAGCGTGAACATCACTTTGGGTGGAGCCAGAGCTAGTGCTAACTTCAAATTGGCCCTTGGGGTTAATCTGAGAATTGGGTAGACCTCGGGGGTTGGGAATCGTCTGAATAGGAAAGTGGCCTTTATCTCGCCCACCGACGGCTTCATCTATTTGACCTAATTGCACCTCAATTTTAGCAATGGCTTGAGTATGGGCCTGAAGTGTCTGGGCATGGTTCTGGTTAGTCTGGTTTTGACTTTGCATGAATTGGTAGAACATATCCTCTAGTGATGACTTTCTTTGATTAGGAGGTACATAGGGTGGGACAGGTTGTGTGGTAGCAAATTGGTGTCTTTGATTGAACTGGTTATGCGATTGTTGGTGTGGGTTTTGGGAGGGATAAGGATTGGGACCTTGTAAAGATGAATTTCCTCCATACCCTTGTTGTTTCCAAGCAAAGTTTGGATGGTTGCGCTAACCTGGATTATAGGTTTCGCTATAAGGGTTATTGTTCTGACTAGGCTTGCGAAATGTATTCAGTATATTTGCTTGCTCCGCTTTGACTACAGGTAGTCCCGGACAATTTTCGACTAGATGGTCAGTGCTATCACACAAAACACAGACCGGAGACTCCGTAAATTTTAGGGGTTCAGAAGAGGGAGGTTTTCCTCCTTTGTTCATTTCTAGGGCTTCTAATCTTCTAGTTAGTGCGCTAATCTTAGCGTCGCCCTCAAAGTTTGACTCAATTCTGTAAATTCCGCCTTTGTTGTTAGCTATGGGTTTCTTTAAGTCAGTGCTAACAGGTTCCCATTCAAGGGTATTCTCAGCAATTTCCTCAATATACTCCCAAGCATCCTCGGCTGTTTTTTCAGTGAACCCTCCATTACAGAGAGACTCGATCATGGTCTTGGTCTGGTAGTCTAGACCTTCATAGATTATTTGGATGAGACGAATTTTTTCAAAACCGTGGTGAGGGCATTCTAGGAGAAGGTCCTTAAATCTCTCAAAATACGTATACAATGTCTCACCCGCTAATTGATGAAATGCATTAAGGTTCTGGCGTACGGTCATAGTTTTTTGTTTTGAATAAAATTTTCGATCGAATACTTCAGCTAGATCAACCCATTTATTGAATGTGCCGGGTTGGATGGACTGCAGCCATGCCTTGGCCTTTTCTTTCAGTGAGAATGGAAACAACCTAAGTTTAAGGGATTCTTCGGTCATTTGGTTGTATTTCATCGTCCCACAAATATCCTCAAATTCTCGGATATGTTGATATGGGTTTTCACTCGGTATACCCCGAAAAACTGGTAGCATTTGTATCATTCCTGATTTGATTTCAAAATTACCCGTGATAGCGGGAATCGAGATACAGGAAGGTTGGGTGGTTCGAGTGGGGTACATGTAATCCTTAAGTGTCATTGCACGTGGTAGATTTTCCTCTCCCATTGTGTCTAAAATTGAGATATTATTGATAATGGTATTGGGGATTGCTAATGGTTCAGTGCGTATTAAACGGTTGTTGACACGACTCCAGTTAAGCATGCACTATATAAAAATCTCAAATTGAAAAATAACACAGCAAGTCTATTTGAATTAACTATTTTATGTGAGAAGGTATAATAATTTTATTTGTCCTAAGTTGATTAACTAAACCAACTCCTATTCTCTCTTCAAGATTGGGCTTTAGAAGTCCAAAGGAACATTCCTAAAAAATGACGACAACCGGATCAGTTCCAGGAAGGAGGTGGAGCACTAGTCTCAGTTAAATACCAAGTTTCCTTAGGCAGCTTTGTGGCCGGTTTGTTAAGCCGATCGTTGGCGTCGTCAATAATATGGAATAAACTTTGAAAAACCTTAGCCTTTTCTAGATTGAACTTGGGCTTACCACTTAAAAGGGTCAAGTAATTAATAACCAGGTAAGTCCCGGGGTGTGTGGATTTTCACAATACCCGTAACAGTTTTTTAGGCTGTCATAAAACTTACCTAGACATTACTAACCACAAGACTATTCAGTGGAGTGGCCTTTTGCCGCTTCCTTTCCAAGAGCTTATTGAGCTCGAGAAACCCTAAGGCCAGTGTCTAATGACTTTTAATGTTAATTAGGCTTAGGTTAAATGCAGGTGGTGATTTTTGGGCTACGGATAGGTGATGAAATCCCAACCGTATCTTATGAGGGTGATTGCCCTTAAGATTATTTTATGCAAATGATTCTAAACTAATGCACAGTACATCACATAAGAAATAAAAATTGCAGAAAGTAAATAAACTTTGTTTAACAGCTGATAAAGGACGAGTGGTCAGCTTCCGTTCTTTTCAAGCTATTCAATGCATGCCCTGTAACACCCTAGAAAATGGTTACTATCAATGCAAAAGTTGAGTGTACACCCCACGCTTAAGCACACATACAACTTTAAGAGTCGTATGTGCCGAGTCGTCGACAACTTTGCAAGGTTGAATGCAATTTTTTTTTTTTTAGACTAAGATTAAAGTTTGCACATTAATCGATTTAAACTAATTACTATGATTACGAAATAAGAGAAGTTTAGAAAATGTACCTAACCTTCGTTGTTTTATATAAGCTTACTTGTGAATCCTCTCCACGGCCTTTATGTAGGCAACGACGCTATTTGATAACTACTTCTTTGGTTATCGTTGTAGAAAAGTAATTTATCAAAAATTATCAATACCCGCATATATAACTCAGAGAACTTTAACAGTAAAGGGCAAATAAGGATCGAACTATACGTAGATGCAATGCCTAAAGAAAAGATCACAAGTGAATTAATTTTGAAGATGCTTTGTTTTAAGAAGCAAAACGCAAACTAGAGACTTAAATAAAAGGATTATCAGAAGAAAAAAAATCCGCCCAGGAGAGGGGTTTGTTAGCCATGGTATTGAATAAAGTTCCCTTGCAATATTACTCTTTTCTGTCCACACTTGAGAGCGAAAGTTTTACCGACTCAAGTGGAAGATATAGAGTGAAAGCCCCTTTTATATAATTTTATTATATAATATTATCACAATATTATGAATAGAATTCTTCTTATAGTGAAGAAGTAAAACTAATTTAATTGCGAAAATTCATATAATGAAAATTAGATAAAAATAATGATAAAAATCTTAGCCATCTTAGTTAATGATTTAATATTTGAGTGTTGAAGTATCACCCGAATCCCAATTGAATGGAAACACGGGTGATCTTCGTTCTCACTTAAGAATTCAATTAAGAAAGATGCATAAACGTTAAGTACGATCAAGAGCAAAGTGCAAGATGAGAACTAACTATTTACCATGGCATTGAACCCCTCTCCCTGGCGGGAGGTAGCTTATCTGGCCATGGTTTGAATGCTAACAGAAAAATTAATAAAACTAAACATTGCAAAAAAAGAAGAGTACGTGCAAGAAAATATAAATAAAAGACGATTTTATTGAATCAAAGAAAAATGTTACACCCACTACTTTGAAAACTTCTTCAGAAATTACAGTACTTCTATGCTCTTACTTCGCACCCGCTCTACAAACAACAATTGAAGATAGCTCTATGGAAAAACTCGGATGATCCCCGATGATGATGATCATGATGCCCCTTTCTTCATGCCCATGTCTCCCTACTTATAGGGTCTTCAAGCTTGCACCCCCAAGGTTTCAGTTTTGGTAAAAATGTCTTGGGTTGGTATGAAGTAAAAGGAGAAAATAAAGGGGAATGATTTGAGGGAGAATGAGAGAGAGAGCTAGGGTCGGCTTAGAGAGAAAGCCGGGTACAAGGGATCTCGGGTATGATGCTGCATGCATGGCTGGATCGGGTTGCAATGACGAGAAAAGGAAAGAGATGGCTGCATGTGAGGGATTATGTAGCACGGACGGTCGCGATGCATGCATGGTGGGTGAGGGTGCAATGGATCGTTGAGATCGTGTTGGGTCTAATGCATATCTAAAGATTGGTTTTCGAGTGGGGATTTCAGTCGGGTTTTGGACGAGTAAGGATGGGTTTAAGTCAACCGAGCGGATGAGATATAAAGAGAAAATTCGGAGAGAGAGAATCAAGAGAAATTAGAGAAGAGAGAGGAATAACGTTAGGGCTTTCTCCGTGCCACATCTCCAAGTCACCATCATGCCTCATTAAGCTCCGTAGAATGTCCGGGGGTCTTCACTTGTTCGAATCATGCAATTCATCCGCCTGATGAAATCAATTCTCCGCCAAATCTTGTACTTAGCCTTTGCTTCATCGTTCTTCAGAAAATGCCTCCAAACACACTGTACAACTTCCATCGAATCACCGTGAGAATATCCATTGTTTGATCATAATGCTCTTGAGCTGACTGCATTGATAACCGGATCAATTCCTTGAAAAATATACATGAAATGATGCTCATTATATTCAAAATAAAAATGATAATTTTGACTATCGGGTTCCGTACTTCCATGTATGAGATGTATATAAATAGTGCGATATGCTGTTGTATCCGGGCGAAATTGTACTATGCAACAATGAAAAGAAATCCATGCACTTTATGTATAATATGAATGTTTTACGCAAGAGAGTGATGAGATATGCATAATAAATGAAGGATAATCAACACTAAATAGACACTTAACAGAGATGCTCCCAAATGCTTTGTTTAGCAAGATAAGGCGATGGTTCCTTTGAAGGAGGCTTAAGGGATCGTTTGGAGGTGTCGACGATGGATCGTCTAGACGGAGCGGGGGAGGCGTGGAACGACCGGTGGTTGTTTGCTCCGTTATTGATACCGGCGACTGACTGAGGGTGGTCGGCTCCTGCTTCGATGGTGATTTGTCGGAGGGAGTCTCTTTCGATCATGAGAGTAGCATTCTGCTTCATAAGAATGAGGAGTTGGAAGTCCTATGCTGTGATTTGGTATGACGCTTGAGCACCGGCACCAGAAGAGACGTGTGCTTTTCCCAAGTCCTGAGGAATTTGGTCAACGAGTTGAGGCGATTGTAGAGGTTGAGCATGGGAGGTGCGATCAACCGACGATCGAATCCTTGAATTAATTGCGAGTTGCTGTTCTGGGTGTTGGCTCGTTGCGAACCGATGACTCATTGAGCGAGTCATTGGATGTTGAGCGTCTGGGTGCATGCTGCTTTCCTCCGGCTAGTCCATCGATGCCTTCGTCATTTAGGTGTACTAATGGAGACATAAGGATTGCTCAGGAAACCGATATCAGCTACCGAAGGAGTTGGGAAGCTTGGAAGTTGCAAGTTGATAGGATGATAATCCCACAGATGGCGCCAATTGTGGGGGAGGATTTCGTGCCGTCGTACGTGACCCTCCTCCAACAATCGATTGAAGGTTTGACCCTTCGGGATGTGGCGCACTGAGCTATAACTTGCTAGGCTGTCACACAAACACTGTAGAATAGAGAGAGAGTATTGACGTTGGATGTGGTGACGAAGTTTGGCCGAAACCTACGTCTCCATGTGGTAAGACGCAACCTTTGAATCCACTATTTCTGAATGAAGTAGAGCTATTCTCGACAGGCCGAGGAGTGCTCCTTACAGGATGACAGAGGGTGGAGAGGGAATCTGAAAACCAAAAAACGCAAGGAGCTCTGAAAAATAGAAAGTGGGATTCTGATCTAGATTTTGGATCTGGAATCATTTATAGGGTCTGCTATTTATAGAGGTTTGGTCTATCTGGGGAATATTTTTTGAAATATCCGGGGTTTAGTAAAAACCCGGGGGGATTTACCAGACCCCAGATGGTACAAGTGGGCCCCAGGCAGAACTAAGGGTCCCACCTTTGTACAAGTGGACCTCAGGCAGGGCTGCGGGTCCCACCGTCATACTTGTGGGCCCCAGACAGGGCTGCGGGTCTCACAGTTGTCTTCGTGGGCCCCAAGTAGGGATGCGGGTCCCACTGTCGTCTCCGTGGGCCCCAGGCAGGGCTGAGGGTCCCACTACAGGGCGTTAACCAGATTTTGCACCCACAAATACCACCAGAAAAT
Organism: Chamaelirium japonicum; assembly: GCA_947650365.1. NCBI lineage: Eukaryota > Viridiplantae > Streptophyta > Magnoliopsida > Liliales > Melanthiaceae > Chamaelirium > Chamaelirium japonicum. The sequence goes on from OX393550.1 coordinate 90,910,487, forward strand.
TCATCAGCAAATGGCTGAACTCCATAGGCTCGCGGACTGTGCTGCGAGTAACGAATGGGCGGGAAGACTTCAGATCTTAGATGATTATTTTGATCTACAATTAGCAGCGGAGGCATCATTACTTTTAAAGGCGGTGTTATTCTCTTCCCTACTATCAACTGATGTTTTGTGACTAACAACTTCAAAGGGTGTTGAGATGTTGGCCATGTAGTGATTATACTCCCCAACACAATGTAAATTCCATGAATTCAATAAATTTTTATTACCCAAATAATTCTCTGAATCCTTATATTAATACGACCAATTCTATGGTGGTAATGCCCGACATTAGAAAATCTTGGTAAGGATTTTATCTACATAAAGTTGAAGACTAGAAATCCATACAATCAAATATCCATTAACAACAATCAAGCTTCTTCATCTTTATAATTTTAATTATTTATCGATAATTGTATGATATAATAGCATGTAAACATACTTGTTTTTTTGATAGATGGGAATAATGGGATCAAGGAAACAATCCGCTTCCACAAAAATATGGAAATTCATAATCAAAACAAGGCAATGTGCAAAAAGGGTAACATGGCAATATGCAAAAAAGGATTTTGTTTTGTTTTTTGTTTTACCTTTATTGAGTTTCAGCGGCCTTTCAAAATTCTAAATTTTGTTCCAACAAAATTCGAGCATGGGCGAAGTCGAATGGCTTCTGATTACCAAGGGTTAGAGTTCTACTCCTCCCCCCACCCCCCACCCCCCCCCCCCCCCCTCTCTCTCTCTCTCTCTCTCTCTCTCTCTCTCTCTCTCTCTCTCTCTCTTTCTCTCTCTCTCTCTCTCACACACACACACACAAAAACAAAACCAAAAAAAAAAACCAAACTTGCCATTGGAAGCCCTCGAGCACAGGGACTTTCGACTAGGGTTTTTCGACCACAATCAAATTTCTCAATAGTTTCTGATGATGAAATAGATATTTTGGCATTGGACGGTGGCTTCTGACGATGGAGGGGGTGGAGCAGTTTTGACGCGATCAACACGATATCACGATATCTTTCAATCAATTTTTATAGTTTTCTACAGTGAACATTTGCAGAAATGTCCGGACGAGGTTTGTTATCACGTGTGTAGTTCCCCACACATGATCATGGTCAAAATGTGCAAGGAAAAAAGCAAGGATGACTTAGTGACAGGTCCCTGATCAAAAGATCAACTAGCTTAAAGAATAGGCAAATTATCGTAACTATCCCTCACTGCACTTCAAATTTATATTTTATGCCACTCCTTTCTAAAACTAAATCCAACCCTAAACCCTAAGATCTATAGGCTATTGCTTAAATCCTAGATCTGAAAATCCAAAACCAACCCCTCCGGCCCCCCTTTGTTTGTCGTCGCGACCTCGACGGCGGTGAGCAGCTGCTGCTCGTGCTCGCCTCTGACACTGCTGCTCTCTCTCGTCTCTGACATCAATACTGGAGAGAAATGGAAGAAAGAGGAGCCTGATGGTGAGGGTAATTTGGACTTTGGGCATCTCTTTTCACCGAATCGATCCTTTGACGAGGGCCTTAGGCTAATCGCATCTTCTGCCCATCCTTCTAGCCGAACGGATTTATTATCAAGGACCTTAGCCATATTACTCCAAAAGCCAATTGGGTTTGTTTAGAGTTGGTGGTCATTTCGTTTTTTTTTTGAAAGAAGTAGAAGAAAAAAAAAAGAGAGGAGAAATGAAGCACACATTCATTCTATTCAAATCAAAGGAAAGGAGAGCTTAGTTCCAATGGCACGCAAAAGACTTCCATCGCCCCAAAACATGTGGATCGCAACGCATGTGCGTTCTGAGCGGGGCCCACGCTCGCTCCCCAACTGTCTGGAAGTGTTCTTTGCGTGCCTGCCTCTCGCCCCGCTTCCGCCACAGTCCCCCCAAAGATCCCTTCGAATCTTCCTTCCTTTATATTCCTCTCCCCGACGCCTCCCGCCCGTTCGACAAAAGATCTCACAGAACCGCCGCCCATTTTCGCCTCCGGCGAGATGATGAAAGTCTTGGATCCTGCCCTCTTCCACCCCCATAACCACACCTCCGGCCCCCTCATCTCCTCCTCCTTCCGCCGCCTCCCCCGCCCCTGTAAGGCGGCCGCCTCCTCCGCCCCGTCCCCGCCGTCCATCCGGCGGCCGGAGGGAGACCGGTCCGCCCTCTGCAGCAGCCCGTCCCCCTCGGCGAGGCCGTTGAGGAAGGAGGGCGCCGGCGGCAGCGCCACCGCCCGTGATGAGCTGGGGCTGTTCCTGGAGCTGGTCCCGGCGAGGATGCGGAGCGAGCTGGCCCGGCATCGGGAGATCCGAGAGCTAATTGAGGTGGTGATGGATCTAGGGAGGAAGCCCATCGCCCGTTTCCCGTCCGGGGACTGGATCATAACTCAGCAGCCCGTGGGGCTAGAAGACCTGCGACACGCTGTTTCGAAGGTGATCCATCGAATTCTTCCTTCATAGATTAGACAGTGACGAAAGATCAGCAGAGTTCTTTGCATCCATGCAGCACCCGAATGGGGAAATCAACTGATTATAAGTTTTTCAAGTGCCTTCATATTTTCTGACGCATTGATCCAATCATCCAAAAGTGTGTGTTGATAAGTTGCAATATTTGTTGGGCTTGCATTATGGTTGTCTGTGTTTGTAATGTTCGATCACTGATGATCCATCATTTTGTCGTAGAGGGGATTCACGGATGTTTGATAAATTGTGCCTACCGAGCTTATCGTTTCCCAACAGGTCGGCGACTTCTCTGATGACAATCGCTCCGGTATTGATCATTCCTTGCACCGGATCAGTGCTATACGGAACCGTAAGATGCAAATTATTGGCCTCACTTGTCGAGTTGGTCGGGCTGTATCTGGAAGTGCAGGGATGATACATGATCTGGTTGAGGGTGGGGGTTCAATTTTGGTCATTGGACCTCCGGGAGTTGGCAAGACAACCTTGATCAGGTACTGCCCTTTTGAATACTTCATTGATGTGGAGAGGGGCCATGTTTCTTGAGTGAAACTCATATTACATGTTAACTAATTTTTGAATGGGTCGAAAGCTTACTCAAATGCACCATTCACAACTAGAATATGACTTGCATTCACAACTCATTCTAGGTTTGAGCTGAGAAGTCATTGAGTTAATGGTTAGGGATAGAATAACTGAGCTCTAATTAAAACCTCTGTATCCATATTTGCATCTACTATCCATGTTAGATGAAAGCATAGAAGATCATGTTTGAAAGATTACTCGGCAGACCATCTTCTGAAACATGTCACTCCATAGTATGGACAATAACCCATCACATGATCTTTCTCCATATGACTATCTTCCGGAGTTTCACACGATTGCCAGCTTGGATTTGGGTCCTTATTATTTTGTGCGATATTCTGCTGTTGTTTGACCTAATTTTGCAACAATAGTGTACTCCTCACCCCTAAAAAACTAAGTGCTTATGTGGGCTGGCTTGCAAAAGCCAAGAACCACAACAGGGCCTGTACTCAGTTACCAACGGCAGATGACAATCTCATTGATGACAAAGTACTGCGTCTAAGTATCTTCTTGCAATTGCTCGATTCAAATAAACTGTATTATGCTTGAAAATGGTATACATGTTCTAATGGTTAAAGACATTCACTTCACTTCTTAGGTGGTTTGAATGGGAGACCCCAACTGGTCTCTTAGAGTCATGTAATGCCTGAGGAAAAGAATCAAGTTTCGCTTTCATATATTGATAAACGATTTGTTTCTGCACCAAAGTACTTGATAACTTTGCATCCTAAAATTTCCGATTGTTTATGCATGCATTCTCATGCATATGCAGTGGATATATGTGTGGATGTGCGCAAATGTGCAAGTATGCGGTAGGTACGTTTTTGTTCTTGATGTTAAATCACAATCAGAAATTCTGTTGCTGCAGAGAAATTGCGAGAATGGTGGCAGATGAGCATATGAAACGTGTTGTTATAGTAGACACATCTAATGAGATTGGAGGTGATGGGGATGTACCACACTCAGGAATAGGACGTGCACGAAGAATGCAAGTTCCAAATGTTAACATGCAACACAATGTGAGTCTTCAATGTGATACTGAAGGTTTAGTTTTTAAACATACCGTGTTTGCGCATTATCTTCTGCAGTAATTAGATGTTTATGATTTAATTGTCTTCTCGACTTTCTCTGCAGGTTATGATAGAAGCAGTTGAAAACCACATGCCAGAAGTCATTATAATAGATGAAATTGGGACAGAACTTGAAGCAATGGCAGCCAGTACAATTGCTCAAAGAGGCGTTCAGCTTGTTGGAACAGCACATGGAGTAACGATTGAGAGCATAGTTAAAAATCCATGCCTACAAACTCTTGTTGGTGGGATAGAGGTACAAAGCTACACACCTGATTTTTTTTCTTCTGTATAATGTTGTTATGGCATTTATGAACTATTAACATTTATTTGAGTTCTGGATCAACAGTCAGTTCCAAATAAAAATCATTGGTCCTTTATCTCGATCAGCTCCACGTTGTTACTATTCTCGAAATGGCATTAAAGTATATGTTCATTTTTTACCATTATTTGCCTATTTGTTATCAAGCTCCATACTCTGTTGGATTATTGAAATAATCTTAATGATACATGCATGGGAAAGTAATGATTGGAGGTACTTAATTTTTAGGGAAATGGTGTTACTGCTTTTGCACCTCTGCTTTAATAGTAGAAAATCTTCTTTTCAATTTTATATTTGATGGTTCTTGGTTTTCCATGGTGACCTTATGTATGATAGATATTAGTATGATCATAATCTTCCGCTATGCAATACAGTTTCAAATCTTTTGTAGGATAGTTATCTCTCTATATCTAGGGTATTTACAACGCAATTAGTAGGTACAAAAAAAAATCTGTTTAACCTGGGAATTCTATACCATTTGTCTATATTTTCACCATGAACCATAGCTAAATAATGAAACTGGTTTTGGTATCCAAAATATACACTTGAAACTTAGTAAGACAAAGATAGAGTTAACCTAATATCTTTGTCAAATGAGATGACGAGGGAAGTAGCTCATAATGGTCGAACATGGTTCATCTCCACCACTTCTATTGAATTGCATGCTTCAATTCTAAATTAGAAACAAAAAAAATAATCACATAACCTAGTAACCCCAGTTAACCAACTTACGTAATGAGCTATGTACATGCGATGGACTTCACGACAAAATCATAATCTCTATTCTTTCTGTTTGTCCTCCAGCTATTTATAAACATTGGATGTTCATAATGTGTATGTCCACTAAAAATATAGTCTTTTACATATATGTTTGTAGAAGAGGTAATATTGTTGATCTAGTGGACATACATATATGTTTGTTTTGTACCTGGACATAATATTGTGCCATATTGTACTTAAGAGAGCTAATGGATTTAAGTGCTGATCCATATCGTGCCAAGTCTTAGATTTGTATTCTGCTGCAAGGTAGTGATGCCATTTAGGCTGTGTGTACCACATCGAACCTTATCTTGGCATATCATAACATTAGACTATGGTCCACGCTGGCATGGGTCATGACCCTATCAAATAGCACTTATATTTAGTCTAGTCAAAACACTATAGTTCTCAAAGATACTGATAATATTTTGGGTTATTTTGATTTAACCCCCCAAACATTTAGTTGCTAAGCTAAGAAGTACGGATACGGATACGGGTACGATACGATACGGGTACGGCGATACGGCAAATCTTAAAAAAGTAAGATACGGGTAAGGCTAAGGATACGGCAATAAATTATTATTTTTTAAATATAAATTTTAAATAAAATGCTAAATTATTAATTTATAAAACTATTAATTGATAGAATGCATCATAAAGAACATATTCAATATAGAAGCACTGGTTGTTGTATATTCAATATAAACAAAATATTAATTGCTATAATTTATCACTGTTTTTTGAAAAAAAATTAATAAAATTTTCATAATTGGCTCAATATTTTATCATTGTTTTTTATCGATCTTATTGTATACCTGTAGATCTTGACGGCGAGTTAGAAAGCCTGCAAATGGGGCTGTGAGGGAGAGGAGAGAGAGAGAGAGAGAGAGAGGGGGAGGGAGAAAGAGATATGGGGCTGTGAGTGAGAGACGGGCGAACGGCGGACGGCTGCAATCAGCAGCGGACGGGTGCCGGGTGACGATGGGCGACTGCAGTCAGGCGATGGACGGGCGGCTAACGATTGTAGTTGGGCGCGGACGACTGCAATCAGGCGGGCGACGGCGAATGGCAGACGACGGGTGCGGGCGGATGCATACCTCTCTGCTCTCCCTCTCTTCTCGCTCGATCCAGAAAACAGGATGGGGTGGGGTGGGGTTAAATCTTGGGTAAATTACACATAAACCCCTTACAGTTTGAAAAACATATCACTTGCACCCCCTCCAGAGGGGGCATTTGTAGGGTTTTAAACATGACGGGATGTAAGTGATAATCGGTCAAACTACATGGGTCTTTGTGCAATTTATCCTTAAATCTTCTAGTGTGGGACAGTGAGTTTGGGTTTGGGTTTGAGTTTAACTTTTAACCAAATCCAAACTCGATAACCCAAGCCCAAACCGGTCAGCTATATCCCTCCCATATCCAGCCGTATCCGGCCCGTATCTCTCCCGTATCGCGCCATATCCCTCCCGTATCGTGGCCGTATCCGGCCCGTATCCCAACCGTATCCTGGCATTTTTAAATTCAGGATACGCCTGAAAAGTATTGGACACGTATCCGAGCCGTATTCGTGTCTGATACGTATCCGGTACGAGTACGTCATGTATTTTGAAGTATCCGTGCTTCATAATTGCTAAGTGAAAATACCCCCATAGTTGATTGAGTGTGTGGTACTGCTACTCTTAAGAAAGCACCCCCATATGTAACAACACTGACTTAACAACCTCATTGATGGAGTGTGCGACACCCCTACTCTAAAAAGGGAGAGGGAGCCACACCCACTTAATGGAACTGTTCGGCTTGAGCTCTTTTTGGGAGCTCAAGTCGAACCAATAAAAGACCAAAAAGGTGACCATTCATCTCAACATCCTCATCTCCACCTCACTCATTCTATGAGCGTTCACTTCCTTTCACTCTAAGCCTTACAATATAGCTTCTCTAATAGCACCCTTTAACAACTTTCATTTGAGAAAGTTTGGTATGTGGTTGTTGCACGACATCCTAGTTGACCAGCTTGCTCTATCCTATTTGTAAAATCAGCAATTCTCCATCTTTTTTTGTAAGAAACCAACGTACTGTAAAGAGTCATAGTAGCATATTCTTTGTCTATCAATGCCAACTAGTTCCTCATTTTCAACAATCCTATTATCAAAATTTTATTCCATATATTTTGCTTTTTATTGCTAGGTTTGAGTATGGTATTAGTACATTAATTATTGATTTAGGGGACATTTCATTTTTTCGTACCAACTTAGATATTGTTGGAGTTAATATAATCATTGTAGTCATATTTGGTTCCATATGCAATTCAAAAACCTCTGGCGCATATAGGGGTCGCATATGCGCCAGATAAACTACGTGTCTGTGCAATGAGTAATGCAACACACGACCACTTTGTGATCCCACCACGTCTTAAAAGTCATATTTTTCGCCATTGGAATATTTTATCAGTAGTATTTTGAGAATGAGCTTTCCAGTGTTGTCAAGGCATCACCTAGGCGATTTGGGCCTGGTTGCCTAGGCCACAACCTAGACGGGCGACATGTATTAAAAGGCCTTTTTATTTTTTCCTTTTCTCTTTATTTTTGTCTTCTTTTTCTATGTACTTATGATTCATATACTTAAATGTCATTTCTTTTGCATTTTTCTTACATATCTATCTGTAGGTTCTAATTTATAGTTTTATGACTTCTATCATGTTTTTTTGGTTTTATTATGGTTAATGTTATTGTTTGACCATGGGTTTTTTCATTTTCTTTGAATTATCTTTCCATATACATGTGATTGATCCTCTCTAGTGCTTTATTCCTCCAAACTGTTGTAATAAATTTTTAGGGTTTCTTTATTATTCTTGATTTGTTTCATAATGAATGTTAGGGACCTAGGGTTTATGTATGTTCTAACTTATAAGTTTTGTCTTTCTAACAATAACACCATCTTATTTATTGATTGTTCCATGTTGATTATGATGCATGATATCCATGGTTTTATGTATTCACATTTCAGTGATTAGCATGACAATAATGACATAAATACTCTTTTTGGATAAGAATGATTGTTTTCGGTTGCTTGATTTATTTCACATGAGGTTTTTGTTTATATTAAAAAAATTGTCTCCTAGGTGTCACCTAGGTAGGCCTGGCCGTCTAGGCATCGCCTAACTACCTTGACAACATTGTGTATACCCCTTATCCCCCCTTTCACCCCGCAACTCTTCTTTTCTCTTGTAACTCTCCCCAAGCTCTCAAGTTTTCCCCAAGACTCTCGAAGCTCTCCACAAGCTCTCAATCTCTCCCCACTCAAGTTCTCCTCAAGTTCTTTCTAAGCTTTCCACAAGCTCTCAATCTCTCCCCAAGCTTTCTCCATGTCTTCTCGCCTCGTAAATCCAACCGTTCTAAGGATCCAGGTGGAAGTATGGTAATTATAGAAGCCCCTCAGAATATTAAATTTGTGATTCATGTAGCTTTGTTAAATGTTAACATCGATTGCATTGCTGACACAAAAATACACTTGACGCATGGTCCCAGGGATAATGCAAGAGCATGTTCTGAGAATATGAGATTACATGTAAAATCTGAGAGAAAATAATGGAGTACATGGGAAAAAAAACTTCTAGAAAGAAGTACCACCACCACAAGACTACCACCAACATGGAGCAGAGGAGTTGTCCAAGTAGAATTAGGATATTGGTGATGAGGAGACCTTCCTCCTCGTGAAGCTCAAGACCAATGTTGTCAAGTGCGATTGGACCTCACCAATCGTATATGCGGTAGCACAACTGATTTGGTCCTTTTTTATTTGTTTGTTTGCTGAATTTCAAACTTAAAACATGAAGCACAAGCATTCATTCGAGTCAACTATATTATATTATTAGAAAAAAAGTACATGGAAAGAATAGAAAAAATACATCTACCATTTCTATGAGGCCACCGAACCATTGCCTTCCCACGCTTCTTCACCTTCAGTTTCGCTGGTGGTGTAGACAGTACCTCCTCGGTGCAACTATCTCCCAGCTCCTCCTCTACACACGCTTCTCCTTTACATACTCTAACTTGGTGTACTTGCTCCTTCTGCAACGACAAGTGTGTATCAGGCCCATGTCAGTCATCTGCATGGATATCAATATCTCCATGTGGATGGCTTCTGACGTTAGCATTTGTGTCAAGTTCTTCTTGAGCCTTGCGATGCCACCCTTGGCTTCAAAGTTGCATAGCTCGCAGACTACAATGTTCTTATGCGTCGGACTCTTATAGTGAATGTTTTTCTACCCAGAATTTTTTGAATTGAGTGGCTTCAAAGGCTCAACGCCGCCTGAGGATCCCTCACTCGTGGAAGCCATCGACTAAATGAGAGTGGATGAGGTTTGGAAGTGGTTAGAGGAGAAATGTGATGGATTTGGAGTCAATAAACATTGAATTAAAGGCCTATAACTAGGCTTGAGAGGCAAAAGAGTTGTTTGATTCGCACATGTGTTTGTGCGTCTCACTACTCCAATGGTCCTAATTGGAGTTGTCCCTATGTGGCCGTAAAAGTCCGTTTGTAGCTACACAAGTTCCTATGCAATCGCACAACTTCAACAGTCCCAAATTAGACTCTTGGCTTTTTTGCGGCCATACAAACACATGTGCGGCCACACAAGTCATGTGCGTCCGCATATGTGCTTTTATGCATGTGTGGACTCCACATAGTAATTTTTATTGGGGACTTTTGCATATGGATATGCAACTGTACATGAAAACAATGTTCAAAACCACCACTTAGATGCTCCTGATTTTTGCAGTTTTTATTTCTCATTGAAACAGATCACAAAAGTCTACTTTTATTCCCATTATTTTTATTAAATCGGTGTTTAAAATGCCGACTTTTGTGATGTTTTTTTTCGGGACTTCAAGTTGTGCAGCTGCACAACGTAACACATAATACACTTGGGAGTTGGGTCTGAGACTCCACTCGACTCATGACCGAGTTAAAGAGAGGAAAAAAGAGGAACTTGATGAGTTACTTGTGGCTAGTATGCTAGAGATAAATGCCTTAATTTTATACTGCAGATATCTGGTAATGCATTTCAGAAATCTATTTACCTTTTTGCAATGAACTTGATGAGTTACTGTCATTATGGTTCATTTGCATGCATAGTTGTGTAAATATATATGCCCCATTCTAATATAATGATACATCGTTGTGCTCAAGTTACTTTGTTGTTCATAGATCTAATCATCCACTATAGTAATTGACTTCTTTTCATCTTATGAATGCCATGTTCTGAATGTCTTAGTTGATTACATGCAGACTAAACTATTAACTTGAAGGCCTCGAACTTGCCGATTTTTTTTCTTCCAAATTTCACCCTTGTCGATTAAATCCCGAAACTGATTTTTTTCTTCTTCCGTTTTTTCCATTTTTTATCTGAACTTACCGAACTTTTCCGAGTTTTACCCTCTCCGACGTATTGTCGAACCCGAACTTGGTGACTATGCTTACAACAACAGTCATCTACAACAAATTCGCCACCAAAGAGACCGAAGGCTATTAGGCCATTCCTCCGCTTCTTTAAACCACGTTGTTAGTGTTGTATATTGGGTAAGTGCACTTTCTGAGACATTTCTTGACTCTTGACATCTTGGACACCACTTATTTCTTCTTTATTAGGTTGGATGAGGATCCAAATGACTGAGGTTTTAATTTTTCTTGCTTTGGTCTTGCCAAGAGTTGGTATATCCAGTAACATGGTGAGACCCTTGACTCTTGATGTCTTTGATATCTCCCAGTTCTTTTTGTTCTTATGTACCTACTATTCTCATTTGTTCTTTTCTATTAAGATAAATTAGGTTAGTAGGTACCAAAGAGTATGACACATTGGGAGGTATTCAAAAATGTTGATGGTCTATGGTCTCACAATATTACTGGATATGATAGTCAAACCAAAGTAAAAAGTTGGAAGTCATCCAAATCCCGTTGGGAACCTAGTGAAGAAGAAAATAGGAGGTATCCAACCTGTCAAGAGTAAAAAACGGTCTTGTATTGTGCACTTAGCCCGACTAAAGTAGAAGCTGGAAAAACCACTCCCGAAAGCATCCAATGTACTTGAATCGGTGTATATTAATGTTCTTAAATCAATTTTTTTTTTGTTATGTACTTGAACCTGTTTGTATGAATAAGATCCTATACGTTTACGATTAGCTTATTACGATTTTTTGTTTTTAACCAAATCCGAAAAATATATAAATACTAAAACCAAATTGTATAGTCGGCGAGTCGCATATGTAACTATTTTATTAAATATATTTTGAGTTTTTTTGAATTGTTCGCTTAAAAAGTTGCATAAATCACACATGTGACACACAACCACATATATGGTCACATGTGCTATTGGGATCCTCAGTCGCACAAACTGTATATGTTGTTTTAAAAACATTATTGTACTTATATAAATGTTCTAGGCCCATATCTGGTTTGTGTCGTGCATATCACAATTGGTTACTTGTTAGGGCTTAACTCCTAATAAGATACTGCTCTAGAAATAGGAAAAGATGTGAGTATGTGGCCCTCTCTTTCTTCTCCCATTTATCCTATTGTTTCTTCCCTTTTGTATATGTTTTTTCTTTCTTTCTGTTATAATATCTATATCCCTTTAATTAATTATTCTCTGTACCATTCGTTCGATACAGAGTCACAATTGTTTTCATACTAGCTACTTGAGAATAGTAAGAGGTAAATTTGATTGTTCATACAAGTGTATTTTTCATCTTTTGGTGGTGTTGTCTTGTGTCGATCCCTATATATCACGTAGGACGACCTAGGCAGTGGGTACCCTAGCTACTAGGGGTTTTCATGGTTAGTTTTTTGAGAAATTTGGAACCAAACTGAACTTGATCGGTTCTCTAAAAAATGGAACCAAATCAAACATTTCCTTGGTAAAAACTGAACCAAAAAAGTTCAATTTGGTTTGGTTCGATTCGGTTCTGCTGGACAACCTTAAACATACAACTAAATAACCAATAAAAGGTAGCTATTGCCTACTCGAATGTACAAATAAATAACCAAATGACAACCTTGTCATATAAATATACAGCTAACTTCATAAGACACCCAAATAAAAATTCAACCAAGCACACTCCATGAAGCATAATAATTACCAACAAAGCAAATTACTTTAATGGCTATTGTTCAACACATATATAACTCAGCAGTTCGGTTCGGTTCGCAAAACTCGAATCCAGAGCTGAACTGGACTGATTGGTCCTTTATATTTGGAACCAAACCGAACCATATATTCAAAAAATCCGATCCAAACTGAACCAATTAGATCAGTTTGGTTTACCAGGTCAAACCGACTAATAAACACCCATATTGACTACCTAAATCTTGCTATATCATTACTCAAAGCTATATACATAATGACTCAATCGATTCTACTGCTGCAAGTTCCTGCTACTACGATTGGTCCAATTGAGTTTTGTGACACTAATGCGCAAGGCTGTTTCGAAGTTCTAGACTTTTATGTGGAGTGTTAAATATTTGATAATACTAAGCATAATAAAAGCAGGCAAATGTGAGTTATAAACGTACAATATAAATGCAGTGATTAATCATTCTTAAGCATTCTGGTTGCAGAGCGTGACACTTGGTGATGATGAGGCAAGAAAAAGGAAGGTACAGAAAACAATACTGGAGAGGAAAGGACCTCCTACATTTACCTGTGCGGTTGAGATGATATCTAGGACAATGTGCAGAGTTCATCACAAATTGGAAGCTACTGTAGATGCTATTCTGGCAGGTATAACATCTCGTTTGAACCTTATCTGAGTGATTTTATTTATGTGTCATCGAGAATTAAAAGATACATAGTTTCCGTACTTTTTCCAGTCACATATAATTTTTTTATTTCTCTTGAAATAGGGAAGTCTCCTCTATTTGAAGTGCGTGAGGTGGATTCTAAAGCTAATATTTCTAGGAATTCTATTCAAGCACCTGAGAAGCTTTGCGAAAAAGAAACACTAGTTAGCTGTACAAAGGATGAGAGTATTGAGACAGGTCCTTTTGAAGATGAGTCTAACAATACTCATAAATATTCCAAGAAAGACAGCAGTGCTACATCTGTATCAAGGAGTTCACCAGTGCGTGTGTATACTTATAAGGTACGTTTTGACCATTAAAATGCCGTATATTGAAGAAAGTTCAACATTGCCGTATGAATCATAAGAACAATTTAGTATATTCTGCTTCATGCATGCCTTACATGAAGATACAAGTGTCCTCCAAGTAGATTTATTTTCCCCTTGTAGTGCCTAATAAATTGATAGAATAATAAATATGCTTGTTAGTCCGAAAAGGAGAGAGAGAGAGAGAGAGAGAGAGAGAGAGAATGTTAGGAGTGAAAAGAATGTCTCACTCAATGGGGAAATGGTCATATATATGATGTACATGAGATGGGGTCACTCAAGGTGAACATACCCCAAGTAAACGACTAACCTATACAATCATTCTCTCTCAAACTCCTACACCAAGAGTTTTTTAAGGAGATACCGAAAATGTTGAATGGTGTGTCTTCGTAAAGAAGTTTGCAAGCTGCTCTGTAGAGTACACATACAGACATGAGAGTGTGCTGCCCTTGTAGTGATGTACAAAGTGACAATCAAGCTCGATGTGCTTTGTGCGCTTGTGGAACACCGGATTACTAGCAATCTGAATAGCAATCTGGTTGTCACTGTGGAGGTGGGTCGACGAGGTCAACCGAATATTCATATCACCGAGAAGACGTAGCAGCCAAACAACCTTACATGTAGTTCGTGCCATAGCACGATACTTTCCTCGGTATTGGAGGGCGAAACGATATCCTGATTCTTACTCTTCTAGGAGATAAGTCAGTCGCTTAAGAAAATGCAGAATCCAGTGGTGGATCGCCGATCAGTAGGATTTCTTACCTAGTCAGCATCTGAAAAGGTGTGGAGCTCCAAAGAGGAAGGGTACAACTTGGAGCGAGTGTGCCTCGAACGTAGCAAAGTATCCTTATTAGTGCGACATAGTGAACTAAACGAGGAGCGCTGACAAACTGACTAACAACTCGGATGGCATAGCATATGCAATATCCGAGCGAATGATTGTCAGGAAGAAAGACAGGAGCACCAACAAGCTGCCTATAGTGAGTGAGATCTTAAATCGGCTCGCCATCAGTGGGACGAAGCTTCAGATTAAGCTCCATTGACGGCAGCACAGTCCGAGAGTTGGTAAGACCGGCATGAGTCAGTACATCAGAGGCAAACTTCCGTCGAGATACTAAGTATACTCAGGGAAACGAAGTAAACTCAAGGCCAAGCTCGAAAGTAGTGAAGTGAGCCATGGTTTTCCATCTTGAATTACTACTGGAGGTGCCTCTTCAGAGAAGTAATCATCGCCAATGATGATCATGTCGTCAACATAGAGAAGCAAGATCACAGGCCATGAGCAGAGATATGAGTGAACATAGTGTAGTCATTCATATTATCTGTAAAACCAATTGTAAGCACCAAGGACTTGAAGTGCTCAAACCAAGCCCATGGGGCTTGTTTGATCCCATAAATAGCATGTCGGCGCAGGATCTTAAACACTGGAGTAGGGACAATAGAAGCGTCCGGAGGCATTGGAGTATGAAGGAGACCTGAAGAAGAACCAAGAGTCCGAGAAAGGACATTTCTTGAAAAGAGGAGGTTCTTGAGAAGAATGATGTTTCCTCGAAGAAGACCACAAGTCGAGAGATGCAGATATCATGAGTAGAAGGGTCATAGTAGCGTCAACCCTTGTACTCAGAGTTGTACCCTAAAAAGACACATTTGGAAGGCTGAGGAGAAAGATTTGTACGCTCCCCGCGTTGAAGCTAGGCAAACTGATACAATTAAAAATTCGTAAAACTCTATAGTTGGGCACAGTGGAATAGCGTCACTGAAACAATGACTGGCTAGAAAGAATCAGGGAAGGAGTCTGATTAATTAGATGGACAGAGGTAAGGACATCCTCAACCCAGAAGCCGTGAGGAGCTGAAAAAAACAAGAGAGATCGAGCATTCTTAAGAATGTGCTGATGCTTCCTCTCAGGTTCTCAGTAACCTAATTTTGTGCAGGCGTGTAAGGACCTGACTGCTGGGGTAGACTACTCTTAGATAATAGGATGTCATGAAACTCGGAAGCAAGGTAATCACAAGCACTATCACAACGAAAAACCTTTATACTTTTCCTAAATTGAGTGTGGACCATACTAGTGAAGCCATGAAATACCTAATAGACATCTGGCCTACGACACAGGAGGGTCACACATTTGAATCGAGAGTAGTCGTCAATAAAGCTAATATAATATTGAAGGCTACACATGAATGTAACTGGTGGTGGTCCCCAAATATCAGAATTCACAAGATCAAAATGAGAAGTACACATGAACGTGACTAGTGGTGGTCCCCAAATATCAGAATTCACAAGATCGAAATGAGAAGTAGACACAGTCTTACTAGAGGGAAAATGTAGAGCCGAGTGCTTAGCTAACTTATAACTTGTGCAGGGATAAGGAGGACTGAAGGAGATATCATCCACGTGTCCAGACTGGAATATGCTCCGAAGTCGCATTACAGAGGAATGCCCCAAGCAACGATTCCAAAGGTCAGCAATTGAAAGAGCAGCACATATGAAGCAACAGAGAGCATGAGAACATGAAGATGCTCCATACTATATAGGCCACCAAGTTTCTGGCCAGTCCCAAGCTGACAACCAGTGCGAGGGTCATGCACCACATAAATAGATGCTGAAAACGTAACATCAAAACCTAGATCAACTAATCTGCTTACTGAAATCAAATTTATCGACACCCTAGGAGCATGAAATACACCAGGGAGTGAGGCGTCCACTGGAGTCAGAAGGGGTGGTGATAGAGCCAGAGCAAGTGATATCCAAAGGAGATCCACCGCAATATGAAGTTGGAGCTGAGTAGCCACACAGGTACAACCAGTGAGAACAGTAGCGTCGGAGGTCAGGTGATGCGTTGATTTAGAGTCAAGGACTCAAGGATCCAAGTGGTGCTGGAAGAATGCAAAAGACAGTTAGCAGCGAAAGACGAGCTGGCACACGACCACAGTTGTGGTCATCATAATCGAAAAACAGGAGGCTCGAAGGAAGTAAACACTAAATAAGCTACTGGAAGAAGCCGAGCAAGAATAAACTTCTGCTATTTAGCAGTGTTGTCAAGGCGTTAAGGCAGACTCAAGGTGCTTAACCTAATAGGCGCCTGAGGCGAGAGACAAGGCGAGCGCCTGATTGAAATAAGGTGTGCATATATATATATATATATATATATATATATATATATATATATATATATATATATGGGGACGGGGAGCCTGGACCTCAGGTGCAGTGTGAACGCTGCACCGGTGGCCTGCATGCATGCCATGTATCATTTCCTCCCGAAATCCCGATCGGAAACACCCCTCCGAGACCGCCCAATTGGATGCCACACCTCAGCCATCCAATCGACTTAATCGGACGGATCGCATTCCACCCGGCTCACTGTTACTGTGGCGGGCACAGTAACAGTGAGAATCCGGTCCGGGGGAATCCCATCCGTTCGATTCAGTCGATCGGACGGCTGAAAATAAAATTGCGATTACTGTAGCCGCTACAGTAACCGCGTGAATCCTTTCAGCCGTCCGATCACAGGATCCAACGGATTGGATTCACTCGAACGGCCAACTGAATCCCAAATGAATCCAATCCGTTAGATCCTGATGATCGGACGACTGAAATCATTCTCGTGGTTACTGTAGCGGCTACAGTAATCGCGATTTTATTTTCAGTCGTCCGATCGACTGAATCGAACTGATGGGATTCCCCCGGACTGGATTCTCACTGTTACTGTGCCCACCACAGTAACAACGAGCCGGGTGGAATGCGATCCGTCCGATTAAGTCGATCGGACGGCTGAGGTGTGGCATCCAATTGGGCGGTCTCGGAGGGGTGTTTCCAATCGGGATTTCGGGAGGAAATGACACAAGGCATGCATGCAGGCCACCGGTGCAGCGTTCACGCTGCACCTGAGGTCCAGGCTCCTATATATATATATATATATATATATATATATATATATATATATATATGCACACTATAAAATGACTAGTTGAAACAAGTTTACATAATCATATAGCATGTGCCATCAAACATTAATAAAACCTATCATCATCAAGTTCTATAATCTATATCATCCTCATCTTAAAAATTATAAAATCTAAATAATATAGGTTGGGATCCAGGACTGGATGTCTGTAAGTAAGATGAAAAAAATGTGAATTGAAGATGTGAAGAAAACATATAAAGAATTATGACACTATACAACTGAATAAAAATATGAATTAAAAAACTGAGAGAAGATAGTTTTGATGGGCAGCATTATACTCCCTTCGTGACGAATGTTGAAGGCGACCCACAAGTTTAAATCCTAACATGTCCGATCGTCACAAGTTCTTTTTTATCTCACTCAATCGCGTGGAAGATTTGAATCCACTGGGCACAGGATCCTCTGAGGCTATAAACTCATAGGATCATATAGGTTAAAGCGAAATTGAATCACAACCGTCCGTTACACCCAGCCCGACTAATGAATCACACTCAGTCCCAAATGTCATAGGGGTGCAACTCGGGTCGGGTTGGTTCGAGTTTAAGACCCGGAACCGAACTGAATTTGTTTGGTTCTACCATGTTGAAACCTGAACCAACCCGATTTGGTCATAAATCCGAACCAACCCAACCCACACTAAGGTCGGGTTGGTTCTCGGTTCGGTAGTTGGTCTAAAAAAATAATAGACATCGACTATTTACTTGCAAGTTGGAGGTCCACATTGGGCTTTGGGCTGTAGTCCCCCCCCACTGAGTTCTCTTGGTAGTGGGTTCAACGTTAGCAAACAATTACCGTTTACTCGGGTACTTGTGTGATGTAGCCCAAAAGTCCAAACCCGTGACATATATATATATATATATATATATATATATATATATAGACTAATATACATGAATTCGATTCAGATTGGATCGAGTCCCAATCCAGAACCGACCCGTATTTAGTCGGGTTCACAAAACTTAGAACAGAACCAACCCATTTAGTCAAAATACCCAAACCAACTCGATCCGTTTAGATCGGGTTGGGTCGGTTCTCGGTTTTACCCGACCCAAGTTGCTCCCCTAAAATGTCATGTGAAAGGACGGTTGTGATTCAGTATGTCTTCAACCTAAACCGCCAATTAAATGAGGTGGACGCCTCGACCGCCTCAGGGTGTAAGGCGGGGGCGGGCGCCTCAAGCCGACTTATATACCTGCTCTCGCCTCAATCCAGGCAAGACCCCCTTGCCTCTCCTTGCCTTGCCTCTCGCCTCAGGTAGGCGCCTTGGCTCGCCTTAACTACACTGCTATGAGTGCTATCTAGAAAGACCTCAAGAGATACACAAGGCTTTTCTTCACTTTATTGCATTGTAATCATGATTTTGCACTGCACTGCATGTTACTGTACTGTATTCTACTATACTGCACTTCACTGCATTGCATTGCACTTCTCTATACTGCACTGTACTCTATTGCATTGCACTTTGAATTGAACCAACAATTAAACCAAACTGAACTAAGGCCTAGTGAAGAGGTTGAATGTTAGATCTCTATGAGACTAAATGCTAAGAAAGATGGAAGATAATCAGTTAGAAAGACTGAGGCACTCAAATTCCACATCCACTGGTACTGTTGTCTGAAACTTAGGTGATGTGTTCTTCCCCTTTTGTGTGTTGTCCCTAAGAAAATAGGTCCTGTGAACCAACAGTTCAAAGAAGAGAATAACCGGCCAAAGAAACACGGTGAACCAACAAATAAGAGCTGTGAACCAGCTAGTAAACCAAACTGAACCAGACGCATAACTAGAGTCACTAAACTACAATGAGCCGAATTCAGAAGGAAAAAGAGTCTACTCTTAAGGATTTGAAGTGAACCCCAATTCATTTGAGAAGTGAATTCGGTTTAAAAGAAAGAGGAGTGACTTGGATTCTTCGTTTCTGGCGTCGGAGTCTCCTTCCGACCGCTGGGACGAAATGTGGAAGGTCCCCTGATGAGGGTTCTTCACTGCTTCACTCCATCACTGATGATGTAAAGATGTATTTCCATCATCATCTCTCAGCAATCAATCTTAGCCGCTAAAGATGAAGAGTCGAGGAGGGCCAGCCGCTGATGATAGCTTATCGACGAAATACCACCTGATGACGATGGCTTGCCGAATGGCTTGCCAATCTAGATTTGGAGATCTAGATAAGGCGGAGATGGGGGGTTCAACCACCTATCATACAATGGGAGATGGATTTTACCGATCCACCGATTGAGGCTTCCTCTCGTCAAGAGGAGATGGCTTGCCGATCCACCAATTGAAGCTTCATCTCCGAGTTGTTCTGATGAAGTTTCGACGAGGCTTCATCGAGAGATGGAGAGAAAGGAATCTATGGCTCTGACGCCATGTCAACCCTAGAAGGGAAAAGAGAGAGAGAATGTTGAGAGTGAAAAGAATGTCTCACTCAATACGGCAATGGCCCTGTATATGTTGTATATGAGATGGGGTCACTCAAGGTGAACATACCCCAAGAAAAGGAATACCCTATACAATAAGGTCATGTATCCAAAAGCATTCAGTTATATGTACTAGTTTATCTATATAACATGGCACGGTGGTATTGTGCTGACTATGACAAAAAAAAAACTCTCTTAGCCGTCCGATTTTATATAAATATCACAACCATCTATTGACCCAAATTGGCTACCTAATAAATGGCCGCAGATCCCCAATCATAGCTACTCAAAATCAGGTAGGTAATCAATATCGGAATCCTCTTCTCCACCCAAATTCGGTTCTTCCGATTTCGAGCCGAGCCGCCCCTCTCCCTTTCTCATAAATCCTATTAAAAAAATACTATAAAGATATTAAAAACCTACTATAAAGATGTTTAATACCTATTCAATGACATTTAATGACCATTTGGTGTTAATTGGTACTTTTTTCGGAAGGTTAATTAGTGCTCTTTCTCTCTAACAAGTGAATCACACTGAAGGCAGTCGCGGCCGCCTTCGGTGGCTGTCCGAGTGCCGACAGGCACGTCACCGTCGAGGCGGCCGTCCGAGTGCCGACAGGCATGGGCATTTATTAGTCTCCTACGAACTAAAACCATTGTCATGTCTATCTGATTTTTGCTTTCAGTTTTACCTTGTTCCTATACGTCTTTGATCATTGGATGCTTCCATAAAACTTCATCCAGGTCTACTGTTAAGACTTTCCTCTAGCTCGTCTAAGTCCCAGTCCATACCAAGTCCATCTTTTGGTTCACATGACCAATCTGATAACTTGAGAAATGATAAAAATGTTAACCCAATTTGTATTGGGAATGAAGCTAAACATGTGCTTACATGACTTTCACCATAAAGAGGCTGCCACCACACCTGGGGGCATAAGCCTATACATGAAGATTTCTGAATGATATCAGTTAAAAGTATATACATAAGTACCTAATTCACTACTACGCTATATATCTTGAAAGAAACACTTACTATATTTAAGTCATTGTGGAGCTCCTTCTGGCATGTTCATCTACACTTGATTGCCTTTTTTTTTTTGCTTTTTTTAGTATCAATCTCATCTCTGCTATTGTCACATTTTGCACGTGTAAGCCCAATAATGAAGAAACAATAATTATCAACTCGCTGCTGTGTAACATTTGTCCTCAAGTGTCAATCATGTTGTGCATTGTAAACTGAAGAAACAGCTGCCAGTATTTTATTTTGAAATATTTTCATATATCTCCCATCATCATCTAATTAAAATATTATATTGACCTAATTTGTGTGCAGGCTGTAACTAAAATGTATAGTGTACAATTGGATGCAAAACTAAACAAAATATGCTGTTTTCTTTGTTGTTCTCTACTAGATCTTGGAAGCTGATTTGCTGCAAGTAGCAAAAGTAATGGGACTTGAGAATG
The DNA here is from genome assembly GCA_947650365.1 of Chamaelirium japonicum. Lineage (NCBI taxonomy): Eukaryota > Viridiplantae > Streptophyta > Magnoliopsida > Liliales > Melanthiaceae > Chamaelirium > Chamaelirium japonicum. Next base: position 90,931,710 of record OX393550.1, read on the forward strand.
ACATAGATGCTACTGCTGACATTGGGACCGCAGATGCTATTCTTGCATCAAGTTCTGAAATGAGACAAAACCCCTGGATCCGCAGTGTTGCAAAATTCCACCAGCTTCCAGTTTTTGTTATCAAGGTAACTTCTAATTGTGATGATTACTTCTTAGAAAAAAGAGAAAAAATATTCTGATCATGTTTCCTTCTATCTTATGTTGCAGGCAAACACTATGGCACAAATGGTGAAGGCAGCTAGAATGATCGTTGAGATGGATTCATTTGGATCTGTATTGAATGGACCAGCAAAACAGGTGGAAAGCAATATTGAAATCGAGGATGATGCACCTAAGAGAAAACCCACCTTGGAGGAGATTGATGCCTTGGAGGTGCTCGTCTTAGTTTTTTTTACATGTTACTGTTCTCCAGTATGAATAATTTAAAACTTTTTTTTTTTTTTTTCATACAATCACCATCACAAGTATTCTCTCTTCAATAGTAGGTTCTCTGCATCAGCTTCTTTTGTAGCTCATGTAACTGTAAATGCCATTCAGACTAAGCTTGCTGCTTCTTGTTATAGGAGGTCCGGATGGCCATTGAATATATTGTAATTCCTGGAGGGGAACCGGTCGAGCTCCTCCCTCGATGCTCGGAGATAATTGCTCGTCAATTGGAGCTCGTTGAGAGCTATCAGCTCGCTGCAGAGAAATCAGGTACAGAGTTGAACTCCAGGTTGCAGATTCTTCCTCTCAAAAAAAAGATGAACCAGAAAAGTTCATGCCTTAAGTGTGTCGGATCACATTTGAGTAAGCAGAGGGGCCTTAATTCTTTAACCAGCGGGAATAGGAGTGCGACTGTTTCTCGGCTTCCCCTTTTACCTGAGTACGTGCTCAGGAACTCCCACTCGTGATGTATATACCCTATCATGTATATATGTATGTCTATGTATGTAAGTATGTATATACATACGTACACGCTCATGCTCATGCTCATGCTCATTTGCTGATCCTGATAATATGATGTAAAAATTTCATCGTATTCTTTCGATGAATACTTCTCACATAGCGCTCATGTTTTCCTTTTTCGAATGCCAACGCCTATGCCATAGAGCAGAATGTGCATGTATGGCTAGCCTACTGCATGGAGTAGGGAAGTTATCTACCACGTTGGTTTAGTGAACGCCACATGGCACTGTTTAAACCGTTTTTTATAGAAAAAACTTAGAAATAATTTGCTCAAGTTGAAACAAATTTGACGGTAAATTGTTGCCTGCAACCGCAAACATAGAGTTTTTGGGATGCTACAAATGCTCACTTAATATATGTTCTTTTCAAAAAAAAATTTCTTGATCATTGTTGGGAGAGGTGAATCCAAGTTGACCAAGATCCAACTCCGGTGTCTAAGCCTATAGGGTTGGGGGTTACTCCTTGGAAGGTGGTTCGTTCAGCTCATCGGGCTCGACTTAGAAAGAGACTTCAAGTGCATCACCAACCATACATGTAAATAATGCATTGGCATAATGGACTTGACAAGGTCGAGTTAATATTGTTAACGAAAATCGATGACTTATTTCTCGTACTAAATCAACTGTAGGGGTGGCATGGGTCGGGTCGGGTTCGTGTCGTGTCTAGTTTCGGGTCGTGTCCAAAACCCCTAGACCTAGACCCGACCCGTTTAATTAATCGTGTCTAGACCCTAAACCCGTACCTGACCCGCTTATAAACGGGTAGACCCGATAAGGCCCATTTACTACACGGGTCTATTCAATTGACCCGATCCGACCCAATCCGACTCGACCCGATATGACCTGCTGCTGGTACTACATACAACAGTATCGGATTGCGGGTAGACCCGACATCACCCGTTGAATTTTAAACGGGTCTACCATGTCCATATCCTAAACCCAGACCCGACCCGTTTATTAAAAGAGGTCTACTGTGTCGACCACGTTTACGACCCGAACCCGTATAACCCAGACCCGCTAACATCGTGTCGGGTCTGCCGTGTCGGGTCCGAAATTGCAAGCCCTAATAAACTGGGATTGGAAAATGCGCAATTTACCTCATACGAAAAATTGACAGAAATTTCCATATGGAATGAAAAATACCATTTAACCCAAAATGTTTGAGCCGAATGTTCAACCATAATCAACCCCGACCAGCAGGCAAAGGGATGCTATGATTGGATGCCACATCATTTTGGTTGCGCATTCGGGTTAAACTTTTTGGGTTGAATAGCATTACTCGATATGGAAATGTGTGGATTAGGAAGTGAAATCTTTTTCTGGTTTCTATATATATATATTTTTTAATAGCGCTGGATCGTCCAGGCGCGGTTAGAGAACAGGCCGATAAGCCTGGGTTGAGCGTGCTAATCCTGGCCATTGATGTCATGTCCACGGGATTATGGAATTTAATAAAAACAGCAACTAAGGGGGTGTTTTGGTATCATTCCGGAACGACCTATTTCCATTCCGAATTTTCTGATTTGAAATTAACGGCTAGTAATTGTTCTGGTGGAATGAAGGACTTGGGAACTAAAAAATCTCACTCTCGCTGTTTCTATACCAATGGGAGAGCTGGACCATCAAATTGCATTGAAAATAGTAATTGATAGTAATAACCTCTTCTGGAAGAGGATTAAGGGGAACAACTGTTCCACATACCAAACACTCCCTAATGTTGCCTTCCCCGTTTCGATCTCCGGACCTCTGGAATAAGGGGAGATTCATGACCAATTCCCATATTACCCTAGTTTAGAGGGCCAACCGGCATGTGTCACTTTTGATGGTTATACAGCTCAAGCCCTAAGCTTACTTCGACCCATTAACAGGTTTAAATCACAGACATCTGGCACTGTGTAGTTTGCAGTTTAAATTCGGCTAATCAAATAAAAATTGGGCTTCATCTTAACATCTACAGAGAGAAAGAACATAAATGTTATACGAAAAATCGTTTTCAATAAAGTTTTGTACTTTTAAGTAAAATTTTATTAACCCCATCAAGAACAAAAGGATTCATTTGACAACCACTGTTTGGCTTCTGGTTTGCCCTGTTGTATTATCTACTTTTAGGTAAAAGAATTCACCACTATCTTTTTTTTTTTAAGAAATCCCTCTCAGAGAATGAGGGGGGGGGGTTTCGGTCTGGACCCCTACCTGTTTATTAAAGAGGAAGAAGGGGATGGATTCAACTCAAGGGCTGCTATTACATAGGTTTAACAGAAAACTCCTGGGACCCATCGAAGCGCAGGACGTCCAAATATGGATCAACGGCCTCAACATGAGGATGACCCTAGCCGCCGACAAAGCCTTGCACTGGAAAGACCTCCGGTTCCTCTCCAGCCATAACGACCAGGAGATCCCGATGGCAAGCATATCCCAGCCGCGGCGATCAGGACCCTCGAATTCACCACTATCAAGCTGGCATCTGGGTGGAGCAAAAACTTTACCGCATCTTCGGACCTCATTGATGTCATGTTCACGGGATTATGGAAATAATAAATAATAGTTGCCGATTGTCTCCCCCCGCTTCGATCTTCGGACTTCATTGAGCCATTGCTCTAGCGTTCAGTCCTCTGACTGCATGACCGGTCCTGCAAAAAAAAGGAAAACATTGCCGAAGTAGATATGGGCAGAATCAAAACATAAAATAAGTTAGAAAGTGTGCCTCGACCTCGCCATTGAGGTTCTCGAATTTTAAGCATGGGGGAGAAGATGAGAGGGAGGGGATGTGAGAGGAGGATGAAATTATTCAGTAAGGGCACGTGCTATAACTTGAGCACCACCATGACGGATCTTCTCAAAGCAAGACATAAACCCATTACAAGTTCAACTCCGAAAACACCCTTTAAACCCTACTATGCAGTGTTTTCAGAATCGGACCGGAAGGCGAGCCGAAAAGGCATCCGGTTTGGTCCAAATCGGTTCAAACCGGTGGTTCAACCGTTTGAACCACAAAAAATATAATTTTTTAAATAGATATTTACTAAATTATTCAATGACAAGGTTTGATTCATGGGTTAACAAAATATCCGATTTATTCAAAGGCCGAACCAAAACATGTTCCGGTTTCGGTCCAAACTGGTCGAACCTCCCGGTCCGGTTTTGAAAACACTACCATACTAAATCGAAAGACACCGGTTTCAAACTTTGCGTGAATTACTTACTTTCCAAATCCGTCCCCTTAATTCAAACCGTGCTGATTCCACCAACAATGAGGAATATGTGATTGCATGCGATATTTATTTTTGTGAGGATTTGGAATAGAATCAGTTGTATTTCATGTTGGGGTAAGTGGCCAGTATAACAAGTTTGTATGGGAGTCCCTCATAAACAAAAGGTTAGTATGTTTACTAGGGGTAACCCCGAAGTAGTATAGAGACATATGTGACAATCCCCTAACCTTGTGTGGGCTTCACTACATGGGGTGCAATCATGGGCGGCGCTACATATGGGTGAGTGGGGTCAATTGACCCCGCTCACCGACTCAAATCTATTAAAAAATATATTAAAATTTTAATTTTATTATAATTTATTTAGTTTTGAATGTTGGTTTGACCCCACTCCATTGATTCACCAATCCTAATTCATGTTGTCACGTGAAAAATAGTTTTTAATACAATTTTTGACCCCACTGATAAAAATTCCTGGAGCCGCCACTGGGTGCAATGCACCGGAACATATTGCGAAATGACTAGTTGAATTTACTAGGGGCACTCCAGTAAGTAGTAAAATCACTAGAGTCACCCCGCGATGGTACACCATGGTATGTGTTAGGGTTTCCTAGGTGAGCTAGGACACCCTCGCACTTGGTGTGGCCGGCCATGTGAGCCCCACATGAAGGGGGCGGCCAACTAGGTGCATGCATATGGGGGGTGTTTTGGAAAACCAAAACTCCCCGCATTCCCTAGGCTAGTTGCCCCTATGGGTAGGTGGAGCCATATGGACGGCCCCTCTCTCTAGTCCTCTCCCTCTCGTATTGCGTGTTGGGTTTGGTTGTAGGTTCGTCTTCCTCGCGTGGTAATTTGAAGATGGAGAATGCTTCTCGCAAGGAGGCACTCAGAAATCCTTTGGCGAGGCTCCGTGTATTGTGTGAGATTGGGTGAACAAAAAGGCTTCATCCTCCTCGTGTACCTTCATCTTTCTATCTTCTATCTCCATAGATAAAGAAGACAATCCTCCGAGATTAAAAGATCCTTGCGAAGGTATGATAACATCTAACACGTAAATCTAGCGTAGAATTCAAATTGCATCCATGTTAGCATCTTCGTATCACTAGATTGCTGTTAGGATATTCGATTCACGTCTAGCATGTACACGTACGTGTAGATTAGTTTTATAAAAATTAAATAATGGAACACACACCATTTACGATCCTCGGATCACTAAATTCGCTTCCGCTATGCACCTCTGACCATAGGATTCTTCCAACATTTACAAGTTATGGTGCTACTTACATTAAACCAAACGATCAATTTGGCCACTCCCATCAATTCTCCCACTTTAGGGGAAGACTCGATAAAAAAATAAGGGTAAATTACAAAAACCTCCACTGAACTATACACCAAATTTCACATTGGTCCTTCAACTATTTTTTGAACAACTGGCCCCCTAAACTATGCTCCGTTTGCATGTTCACCCCCTCTGTCAATGTTCCGTCATCAAACTTAACATTTATCCCAAAAATATCCTTCTTAACATGACTAAACAAGTTTTCTAAATATTACTTATGATGATTAGGACAATAGTAGTTTGGTATAAAAATTGAGTTTGACGACTGAAATTTGACAGAACAGTTGAAAATGCATACAACATAGTTTAGGGGGTCAAGTTGTTCCAAATAATATATAGGAGGGATCAACGTGAAATTAGCCCCCATGGCAGACTTGGCAATGAACCCGGACAGAGGAAAAAGAATTGTATCACTTGGGACATTTCCACCCCTCATCCAACGGTTGCAACTAGTCGGTGCACATGTCCTTGAGGAACTTCGTATTGGTGGGAATTTATTTGATAGCTTCCAACATAAGCATGCTTATTTTGACATGCTAGAAGGTGTCCATGATGTTCTCTATTGCAGCTCCTTTCTTTTAAGCAGAGGTCGGAGTTTTTAGGCTCTAAGGAAAGGGAGCTCGTGGTGTAAATTGGTTGCTAGCCGGTCGAGGAGTTGGAGCAGCTTGTGTGGGTTGAGCTTCGATTAGTTTTTCGGTAGGGAGTTCCGGAGCAGATTATTTTTTCGGTTGGTCGAATTTATTATCCACTGTCTTACCACTTCTAAGGGCTGTGATACCCTTTGTTTGTTCGTGGTAGACATTTTCATGGATTTCATCAACTTGATTTTGGCTCATTGGGTTTGGTATTGGCTGGCTAAGAAGCTTTCATTCCTTGCATTGGTTTTAGGCATTCACTAGCTGTCCCATTTGGGACTCAAGTTTCAAGATAAACCGGGTGTGGGAATGTAGCCGTTGTGTGTTAGCCTCGAGGTTTTACAAGGCACCCAACACCTTATCTTCAAATGATTGGTTTCTTTGGGGGGGTGGATATGGGTTTTGGTGTTGTGGTTGGGGTGGCAGGTAGTTTTGATTGGAGTTTTGAAATGGTGTCTGGGAGGTTGCGAGTAAGAAGTAGTGGGGGATTGAGGTTTCCAGACGAAGTTTGGGTGATTCCTCTACCCTGGGTTTTAAGTATTTGAGTATGGATTATTCCCCAAGTAGGTGTCCATAGTGTTTATTTACACTTGAACAAATTAGGGATATTGAGGTGCTAGAGGGAAAGTGCTGATGTGATAATTGGGTAGCGAACATAAGGCACAAACTCCGACCTATGGAGGGGGGGCGAAAGTTGGGTTGGTGAACATAGGTGGGGCCCCTATGGACAACAGTTTGTCGAACTTTCAAGCCAGGGTGTTCACTTTATTGGAGGCATTTGTCGAGTTTGTGAGTCAGTATAGGACTCCCCGTTTTGTGATGGAAGTAAAGCTTACCCTATTGTCTCTACTAGACGAGGCATGTTGTAGGGAATTATCAGAGATGTTTTGTCACGCCCCAAATTTCGGGCAAATAAGATGCTCCAAAATTTGGAGGTGATTAAAGGTAAATAGAAACCTCAAAGAATATCAACTACCACCATTATGATATATGACTCATATTCATTCCACTAATAATCATAACCCATTATCTCAAGTCCCAAACGGATTAATACAAATCACTTATTACATAACTGCTGAAAGAGAAAACTGCTAACTACTAATAAAATATCTGATTATCGCCGCTCCAAGACCACGCCTGTCTCTAATCACCAATTATTGCTGACCTGAAACTGGATCTGCCCGTGGGAATGGGCAGCCCCCATAGAAATGGGAGATTAGTCTACGTAAAGACTAGTAAAACTACAAATACTAAGCTACTACTTCAGCATACAATTTAGTATATCTAAGCATGCATTATAACATATAATGTCGATGATATACAGTATGCCACAATTGATAATTTCATGCTCATATAATAATTTAGTTTTGCATAAAAAGGTATCTATATATTTATTTCAAATATTTGTGAACCGTCGGTTTTCTACCAGTTCCGACAACAGAAACCTACTGGACACAAGTTACCTTGGATCCTCTAGTAGAAAGTTTACCCAAATGGCCAAAAGGGGTTTCCCGTCTCTCACGGAGGAGCTCTACCGCCCAACTTACTTTTTCGAGGTCATACCTCAGGAGTGGACTACTAGGCCAAAGCTCTCAAGCCCCTGGCTTTACCGCCTGCCCAACCCCGTGACCCTACCTACTTTATTCAGATTGTGCACGAGTAGTGGTTCACCTTCCACTCGTGCACACGGGTCTTCCTACACACTTCCCTCTAGGAAGCAACAATGTCACATCTCAGTCAAATGATGATTCAATATTATCACCCTGCCTCAGTTACCGAGACAGCCGGTATCGTTGCTCGTTGGCAACTCAACCAAGTTCACATATATCTCAAGCATAATTTATAAGTGATTGTTATATCTATATTCATAGAATGACATGTTCTCAATATACTATTACCATGCTATCAAATATCTCATTGTTCAAGTTTAAAGCAATTAGACGGTAACCATCTTCGCATGTAATGATGTGCCCACTCCCCACATGCGATTTAACACATGCATTAAACACATCATTCCCCATGCAAGCTTCAGAATACTACAAAGCTACACTAAACAGTCTACTATTGTAGATGACATAGTAAGAGTAACTTACTTTGATTGAGGTAGTGAGCTTCTATACTAGGTGTCCGAGGGCGCATGCCCTGATATTCAAGTACACGGTCACCCCTAGAATGCTCCAAAGCTAAAAATACCACAAATAAAAAGGGATTACTACTAAGTCAATTAAACGATGCTAGGTCTATCGGTTAGATCGCACATGTGCGTTGGATAAAGTGAAGGCTTGTAGGGGAGTCAAACCGATGTGACGCGACTGTTAGACCTACCCTCGATATGGACACGTATGCACGAGGTGATAACTAACCTTTAACTTATACACCCTAAAGGATCATAAAAATATGGCATAAGGAGGCAAGCCGGGTCACCCTCAATAAGGGATCGACCCTCGATCGGGACACGGTAACTTATGCAACCTAACACACTTAATATTGATTTAATTCTTTAATGATGGAACCATGACATAAGATCCACACCATCAGGTTCGTCTTGGAAAAATAATTCCGATACCACCAGTTTCACCTAAATCCGAGTTCGGACGGGAAAATGATGACCGAACCATGGAAACCGACTAGATCGGTTCCATGGCTGGAAAAATGGATACTTAGTAGAGTCTTCAATATCTCAAGCTTGGATCGATCATCAAGTTGTATTCTCCGAGCCTATTCTAACACCGCAGTTTCACTGCATTCCGATACCGAACGGAAAATCTACGGTCGAACCAAAATAAGACGGTTAAGTGTTGGTTAAATTCAAACCGGGATTAAAAGGATAACACTACCTCATTTTATGAAACTGCACTCTCTATGATACTATAAATTGAAACATAGGCATGGGGTATTATCTATAAAAACCGAGTCATAATATCATGACTTAAGTGGTGAATTTACCACAAAACTGACCTTATCTATCAATTTACAAATAGTGCCATTCTCTTCTCTACTAAACCTTGAACCAGTACTGCAATGGGTTTCAAAGAAACCCATTAGTCATACCTCCGAGGCCGCCCACCTGCAGCTTTACCCGGCCACTTGGGCCTGGTCGCACGGCTACTCCGGCGCCTCTAGGATCGCCAGAAACCTCAAAGGTGAGGCCATGTTGGCTCGCCAAATGAGGGAGATGGGGGAAACGGACAAGGCCGTCGGTGGTGCACTCGGCTATCGGCCGGCTAATTTCGGTGGTGGCTTGGGATGTTGGATGCTTGGGGCAGCTCAGGGTTGAATCCCCTCTGCCCCTGCACGGGCCGTTGGCTCGTCGGCGAGAAGGAGGAAGCAAAGGGTGAGATGATGGAGGACCTTACCTCGGTGGGCTCGGCGATGAGAACGAAACTAAGGGAGGTTGGAGGGGAGCTGAATGGGAGGGCTACACCAATGGTGGAGGTCTCTCTCTCTCTCTCTCTCTCTCTCTCTCTCTCTCTCTCTCTCTCTCTCCGATGCTGCAATCGGTAGAATGGACTGAGATGGTGTCTTTAAAAGGAACGAGAGGACACAATGCACAAGTCATGTCAAAACATAGGGACGGTGGACCAGATCCGCTAGATCTGATATGGGCGGCTATAGGTTTCTTATTTTTCAAAAGTTTCGGCCACCATTTATGGAAGTGTTGGGAGTTGCTGCTGTGTTTGTCAAAAGGTGACGGCTGGACGGCTGCCGCACACACACACGGAAGGAGTTTTCAACGATGGTGATTAAATGATTTGATTTGATTTGATTTGATTTATCTTTCTTCTATAATTATATATATACCTTGTTTTATTTATTATTATTATATTTTTTTTTCAAATGATGCAACCATCGAGACTTGAGAGGTTCTAGCTATAACCATTCGATGGTGGTATAATAGGTCGGGTCACTCCCACGAGATCCAATAAATTGTCATTCCCCGTTCTTAATCGGAAATAGCCTTGAACTTATCGTTTGGGTTCTGATTCGTACATTCGAATAACCCACGGAGAATGATTCGAAGAGCCAGACGCAAGTACGCTAGCCTCGTCCACATCCGAGCATTCTATACTATCTAGATTTGGAGAGCCTAAAATAAGGAAACTAATACCACCAGCCGTCGGGACTCTGGTTCAACTCCAGAAAATCCCCTTGAGACGGTCTTTAACGAGGTGGGTTAACGGTACGGTCATGTTGAATTTTGATGGCCCTAGTTATATCAAATTAATATCCCATGAGCATGGTGTTATTTTCATACTATTCATAATCACCTCAAACCGGTGCAGACAAACCGATGTTGTGACGGTCCAGCAACCCTGGTCACAACAGTGCAATATGTACACGTAATTAAATCACATTGTCACAAAAATGACAATCACACATATAAACTATCTATTAAAGTAGTTCGAAATATCCGGGTATTACATGTTTTCAAAGAGTTCTCATGCCTCATCTTCGTTTTTCAGTAAAAAGGTTCCTCTGCATGCTGCGTTAATCATATGGCAGTTGGTCTCGATTAGTCCATCATAGAAATTTTGGACGATCTGCCATTGTGGCACGACATGGTCGGGGCATTTTCTCGATAGATCCTTAAGTCTTTCCTATGTCTCATGAAACCGCTCACCATCTAATTGGGAGAAACTGGTAATAGCTCTCCTATATTGGTTGGTTTTTCTGATTGGGAAGTACTTCTTTAGAAATTCTTGTTGAAGTTGTGCCTAAGTAGTATTGGTGACGTTACTTAAGATTTTGAGCCAATGTTTGGCTTTATCCTTGAGTGAAAAGAAAAACAGTCATAATTTTATTGCTTCATCGTCTAGAGTATATAGTTTAAATGTCGTGCATAATTCTAGAAATCCATCCATGCGTTTGTATGTGTCCTCGTTGGAGAGCATGTTGATTATGCTGGATTTTATTTCGAAGTTTTCTGCTGGAGCGGCGGGGAGTCTTATGCGTGATAGAGATGTGTAGATAGTAGGCGTGAAGTGTGCCCTAAGTATTCTAGGGGCTTCCGGTGCCTCCCGTATCTTACTTGCATTGTTTTGCGGTGGGTTATTCATATTACCATCCATCTTGGATTGGCAAGGGTTACTACGGTATGACTTAAGTGTACGCTCGAGGTCGGGATCTAACGAAATTAGATGCGGTCTTAGAGAGCGGCGACCATGCATTCAATTAACAAAAGTAAAGTGCAAGAAGTAAATTAACTAAGATAACGATTGAAATAAAAGACTTAAAAGAATAGATGAGTCAGGGGTACTTATTTAGAAAAGAAGCAATTGATTACTATCTTCCGTGAATAAGGTACTTGAAAAGAAAGATAGATAGATAGAGAGAGAGAGAGAGAGAGAGAGAGAAGAGAAAAGAGAAAAGAGAAAAGGTAAGTATTGAGAGTACAAAAAAAAAAAGAAATCTATGAGATTAATTCTTAAAATTATTTCTAAGTTACTGTTAATAATCCCAGACAACGGTGCTAAAAATTTATGATCGTTCCCGAACACACGGGTATTCTTAGCTGAGTCATTTGTAGTTAAAGTGTTAAATACCAGTATCGTCCTTAGGAATTGTGATTTTGTAACTTGGGCCTAATTCAAAGGATTAAAGCAATTAGAGAAGGGGAGTTGTGTAGTGATTTTTAAAATTAAATAAAAATAATATGAAGCGTTTAATTAAGAAGAGAAATCAAGTAGAGAGAATCTAGGGTGGAGAATCCACCACAAGCTATGAACTAGCCTATTTATGCCAATTAGGATTTGTTAATTTTAATGGAGTGTTTCGTTCCGTTATGATTAGAAATCATAACGGAATCTCAAAGACGGTTATTACCTTCGATGGCATAAATTATCTTTGGTATGCACGATCTATCATTTGGGAGCACGGCCCCTTAACATAACTCATCTCATAGAAGGATAATAAATCAAACAATAGATATCTTACCATCAAGCACATGGCATGCGTAATTTTTAGTTTAGCACGGTCCATCTTTTTAGGGCATGAAATGTCTTTCTAAGTATGGTGCATCTCTTACGAGATGGTAAATAACATTAAAAGCGGAGCTAGATAAAGATACGATCTATTTGATTCCTACAATATGGATTTCACAATAAAAACATGCAAGACAAAGGAACAAACAACAAAATATAATATTAAAATATCTTTATCAAGCTATTCTCCAATTGAAATAACAAAAACCCCTAGAACCCCTCTAGCTCCCGACCCCCTCGACCGTGATCGGTTGGCGATGCCTGATCGATCAGTCGGTCACCAACGTCCGACCAATCGATTGGTCGGTGGCCAAAGGCCGACTGATCGGCCACGATCGACAGGTCGCCCCTCCTGGTGGCCCTTCACTCTATCGACTGACCCCTACAATGGCATTACTCAAACACCCTGTTGGTTAGCCCTTGGTAGGGGGTCGGCAGACGCAATGGTCGACCCTAGACAGCAGGTTGGCAGACAGACCTCTGGTAGACCCTTGGCAAGGGGTCGGCAGACGTGACGGTCGACCCTTGGCAGGGGATCGACAAACATGACAGTCGACCCTTGGTAGGGGGTTGACAAACACAACGGTTAGCCTTGGACAGTGGGTCGGCAGATATGCCTCTGGTCGACCCTTGGTAGGGGTTCGACAAGCGCAGTGACTGACCTTGGACGGGGGGTCAGAGGATACTGTTGGGAGAACTTAGCAACCTGAAGCGACACTCTTCTAAAAACTCCCAGTATTCAGCTCGGCGGATCATTGCAAAATAGGAATCCGAACAATATATTGACACTCAAGCTTGAGAGTGGTCGTCTTCGGCAACAGCTTAAGAGTCATCATCTTTAACAACATCTTGAGAATGATCGTCTTCAACATCAAAAAACTCAACTATTCACGTTAACAAACAAGCAACAAAATGCTCCTCTACTGGTCGGCCCTTGGCAAGGGGTTGACAGATGTGAAGGTTGGCCCCGGATAGCGGGTCGACAGACAGAACTTTGGTGGGCTCTCAGTAGGGGGTCGGTAGACCCAAACACTCGTCAAAGCCGTCTCAATATCGACAAACTAGTTTTGCGCTGTAGCGTCCCAGCCAGCTAGGTTAGCACCTGCCTAGATGGAAGGGAGTAGCTATGGGTACAAAATCTGGCTTATGCCTAATGGTGGGGCCTGCTAGCTCTACCTGGGTCCCACGGAAACGATGGTGGGACCCGCCAGCCCTGCCTGGGGACCACAGAGACTGTCGAGGGCTTGGTATATCCTTCTGAATATTTACTAAAGCCCTGGATATTCCCATAGCACTATAAATAGTAGACCTTGTAAATAATCTGGACTGGAATTCATCATCCCTATTTCTACTTTCTGTTTTTCAGAGCTTCTTGAGCCTACTGGTGATCAGACTCTAGTTAAGCCCCTTCGCCCTCTCTCTATTTGTATAAGCACTCTTCGATCTGTCGAGAGTAGTTCTACTTTTTCAGAGTTAGTGGGTTCAAATGTTGTGTATTACCGCACGGAGACGTAGGCTTCAGCCGAACTTCGTCACTATATCATGTGTTAACTCTCTCTCTGTTTTCTATCTCTTTCTCTACTCAACAGTGTCTACGTGACAGCTCAGTAGATGACAACTCAATACTCGACAGTGCACCGCATTTAAAACTCAAGCATGCATCAATCGACTATTGGCGAAAAACCGCACGACAGTCGTAATTTCCCCCCATAGGTCCTCCTCACTCCTCCCCCATTTTTTTTCTTCCTCTTCCTCCCTCCTAATCCTTCCTCTATCTTCTTCGCACCTGAACCCTACCCGCTGGCCGATTTCGGGGTCAAGAGTGGGGAAGCTGGAGGAAGGAGGAGGAGGAGGAGGGAGGAGGGTTGACTTAGGGAGGAAGAGGCAGGAGGAGGAATGAGGGCGGTTGGACAGGGACGCCCTTGGAGGGGTAGGTGGTCAAACATGGACGGTGGTGGCATAGGATCGAAGAAAAATGGGGACATTTTGGGGTTATTGTAGGTGCCAAATGGGTTGGGGGCCTTCGGACCAAGAAAGATTCAGGTGCTGTGAGAATAGGCTGACCCTTCAAACCCTACCCTTTTTTTTATATAAAAAGGTGCTTTTTTGACCTTGCCCCAGTTAATTGTAGTAATTAAATAGTACCATCTATAGTCCTAATTTTCAAGCCTTACTCTTTGTTGACCGTAAATCTACTTGTCTATTTGCAATGAAAAAGTGGTTTTGGGGGTTGGTGGTGGTGGTGGGTGGGTGGGGGGGGGGGTGTTAAGGCTTGAAAATTAAGGTCATAGGGGGTGCTTTTTAGTTATCCCAATTAATTAGGGGGTGTTATGAGATCGGCTTTACATGTGGCTATCCACCATCTGAACTCCCCTCATGGAATTAGGGTTTTCCATGTTTACTTGGTCCCTATGTTTATTCACCCTATAAATAATATACGACCCCAATGGTGGGGGCATGTTTTACGGTTATCTCTTCTCTTCTGTTTCTTAACACATTATCAGCACGAGCCCGACCGATCCCACAACAAGAGAGATCAGAGAGAGAGGGACAAACATTGATTGTGAAGAGTCTTGTGGTGACAACTCAAGGAACTCCAAGCTCCATCCATCACGACGAGCATCACAAAGAATTTGTGATGATGAACGGTGCGGGAATCTCGCAACGACGAACACCACAACAAGAACCATGGTAACAAGCAACCTCATGGCACACAAGGTACGCCTTAGATCATTTTCCCCTTCGTTTCCTTGGACACATCCGATCCGAGTCCATCACTGACTTGATAGCCCAAAGCCAACCCTTGGTCGGAACCTTGCCGGGCCGTAGATCCGGCATAACCCACAACCCACCGGCGGCCCAAATCTTAACCCTTGTAGCACACAAGGTCTGACGGTAGCAGCCGCCGGCTCTGCGTGCCATGGTGACCAGCGGGGAGGAGCGAAACAATGGCAGGAGGTAGTGCGCCTAATGGGCGAAGGCAGCAACTGCTAGGCAATCGAGCCGAGGTGTCGGGCTGCGCACGACTAGAGGCTGGTGGCACGACTCAATGTGCAGCGGACTGCGCGAGTGACGGCAAACGACTACGCGAATGGCTACAGGCAGTGTGCTCCCACGAGCGGCTACAGGCAGCGTGCTCCCACGAGCGGCTGCAGGTGGACTAAGCGAGCAACTATGGGTCGCGTGCGAGGGGCTGCGGGTGGCGCGCGAGCAACGACGGCAACTGACGACAGGTGGCGCATGAGAGCGATGGCGAACGACATGTGCACGTGAGCCGGCGGTGGTTAGGGTTCTCAGAAAAATCCGATTAGGTTTTCCCGAAACCACCAGAGAAGATAAATAATGTTTATCTTTGAGTTTTTCTTTGATGGGTTTAAAGCCCGATTACATACCAACCCGACCCAACATCACCTTAAGCCAGACCTGACTGCTTAGAGCAGACTCGATTGCTTATATTAGACCCGACCTGACTGTATGAATTATACAGACCCGATTGCTTATAGCAGACCCGACCCAACTGTATTGGTATAGATCCTGTAAGAACCTTAAATTTCCTCATATACATAAATTATGAATGAATGACGTGGTGCATGTATTTATATATGTGTGATTCCTGGTGTGCTGGTAAAGTAAGGACCCTAAGTCTAGTATTAACACGGGGCAGGATTCGCAAATGCCAAACATGAACACTCTCCCAATCCGGTTGGTGCGTAGAAGAAGGCAATTGCTCATCGAGAAGAGTACGTAGAAGGGCTTTGTACTTCTTTTGAAATCGATCTTGTATCAAATGAGCCTTTTTACCCAATCAGACTAAACCCCGAAGCCAAGTTGAGGCCTTCCGCATATCACAATACCTCCAATTGCTCAATGAAATCTGGTATTTCTCCCTAGTCCAGACCGCACCCAAATGAGCTGAAGTAAGCGTAGAGACAAGAGATGCGACCCCTAATTGAGCTTGTTTAGTCCCAAAGCTCTGGATGTGTAAGCCCCCTTGGTTTCTATCCCTCGTAATTAACTCCCATGACACCAGGTGAAGATGCCTCCGACCATCCGAGTGTCCCCACTCATGGAAATTTGTTCCTTCTCTTCCCCTCCTATTCCCATTCATCATTCTAGTTGCAAGATTTTATGAATTCCATCTCTTCAAAACTAAAGACTTTCACGTTCAATGTGAATTGTGCCTTCAAACTCATTGTATTCAAATCCTCCTCTTGTTGTGAAGCCTCCATCACCAATTTGGATGAGGATCAAATCAAGCTTCTTAGATATCAAGATTGACATTTTCATTTTTTAAAAATCGAGAAATAATATCTCGCCAGCATCTGTGCCTCCATCCCTCCGATCAGAGTCGGCGGCAGAGGGAGAAGACCTGGTAAGGACACAGATCCCTTCTCGTTCTTACTTGGCGGCGACAACCCAAGTTCCGACCCCAACGTGGGAGGGGAGGTTTGATGCCTCCCACTATGCACGTGTGGCTCCATTAGTGGAGAGGATGGTGGTTCTAGATCCTGCACGACTCCTGCCTTCTTAGCCGAAGTGGTGTCAGGATTTAGTGGAGAAGTTTATTGGGCTGAAGGTACCGCTCTATATACTCCGGCGGCGAGTGGCGCAACGGTGGCCTTGTGTGGGGAAGGTGCAAGTGATGGATCTCTCGAATGGATTTTTCTGCTTTTGATTTGAACATGAAGAGGATCTAATGGATGTGTGGGAAGGGAGCCCTTGGGTTTTTGACGGGCGAGTTCTCACCCTCAAAATATAGACACCGTTTTTCCAGCCTCTCACGGAGAGCATCGACCATGCCCTGGTGTAGGTGAGGCTACCTGGTTGCTAGTAGATTGCTATGATGAGGACTTGGTGATGGAGATTTGAGCGGCAGTGCCGGGGTGTCCAATCCGGGTGGATCTGAATTCCTTGGAGGGTGGGAGAGGTCTGTATGTGAGAGTCCACGTGGAGGTGGACTTGAGGGGGAGTCCCCCTCCCGATAGAAACGTTAGCACCGCTGATTACAAAATTTGGTTTTACCAACTGTTCATTTATGAGCGTCTGCCACAAATATATATATGCTTTGTTTGTGGTAAGGTGGGTCATAGATCATCGTAGTGCTTAGAGACTCTAACGAAGAAGGTGGCGGAGCGATCAGGAGAGGCGTCAGTGGTGATTGAATGCTCAACAAAGATAAGTAGCGGAGGGGCTATGGCTATAACCGGCCGAGATGGCAAGGGAAGCGGGTCCCAAGAGGTGGGGGTCAGGCCGGAGCGAACGGTAATATCAACATATGACCCATGGATGGTCATCCCCAAGAGAGTCAGGTGGAGAGGAAATGGCATGCCTGGTGTAGCAGAACGAAGCATCACCGTGCAAGGAGGAGGTTTGGGGAGGAGAGCAAGGGCAGATTCCGGTGAGGCCTCAAACACAATATAATAGTGAGGCAAAGGACAAGAGACCATCGATACGGTTGTCACTATCTAGGCCAGAGAGTAAGAAGGCGGGGGGCACCTTGATGGGGAACCAATCAGGATTGAGATTCTGTACATTGTCGTCAATGGCCAATGGGACTGAGGAGCAAAGATCTCGGCACATTGAAGAAACCCGCATAATGACGTTGGTGCTTGTAGCTAGCCTATGGAGGATAGGTGTCTACAACCGCCACGTGAGGGTGGGCTGGATGGGGCCAACATGGCAGGGTTAACCGGAGGGTCGGGCTCTAGAGTTGGCAATGAGGTGGCGGCAATGGGGCAATATGGAGATGGTGGTGAGGTAGCTCTTCGAGTCGACTTTTGGTTAGTCTCTTCCATGCCTACGGCATAGAATCTTTTGAGATATAATGCATTCCACGCTCTCGAAAGTCTTCATCCATCTGGTGAGACTAGTCAATAGGAACCTTTCTCGCCTATTGACTCAACAACATATGGTCCTTCTAGTTCGAGGTGAACTTCCCACTGCTGCGCTCCTTTGTATTTGGGAAGACCGCTTTGAGGACCAGGTCGCCGATGTTGAACTGCCTTTTGCTGACTTTGTGATCATAAGCCGACTTGATCTTCTGCTGATAGTTGGCAATACGCAAGGCTGCTTGATCACAGACTTTGTCTGCGTGGTTGAGGTCATTGACACGAAGTTCTTCATTGATTCCTCGCTCTGCTGCTTGAGTCTTGAGCATTGGAAAGATGGCTTTTGTGGACAGAACAGTTTCAGACCCGTAAGTCAGATAGAAGAGTGAAAATCCAGTCGATCGATGAGGTGTGGTCCGATAACCCCACAGAGCCTTGGGAAGGACCTTCTCCTATAGTCCCTTCTTATCGCCGAACTTCTACTTGAGAGTGCCAAGGATGGCTCTGTTAGAGGCTTCGGCTTGACCGTTGTATTAAGGATACCTCGGAGTAGAGTAGAAGAGTTTGATTCCGTAGCTTTGACAGAACTCTCGGAATTTGTCTGAGACAAACTATGCTCCATTGTCGGCGACGAGCACTTGCAGTGTGTCAAAACCTTGAGAAGTTGTTATGCTTTATGAACTTAATGACCTCATCGTCTGTTTCGCAGAAGAGAGGCATGGATTTGACCTACTTTGTGAAATAGTCGGTCACGAGCAATATGTGCTTCTTATTGCAAGGAGACATAAGGAATGGACCCAAGAAGTTTAACCCCCATTGATGGAATGGACAGGGGATTGTCAGAGGATGAAGCTTATCTATAGGGAGATGGATCATTCGAGCATGTCATTAACATGGCTCGTACTTCTGAATGAATTGGTGCGCATCCTTAGCCATAGTGGGTCAGTAGTAGCCTTGAAATTTGACCTTTCCCTCAAAGAATCTGCTATCGAAGTGATTATCATAAGCTCCGGTATGGATATTGGTCAAAATCACTTCTGCTTGATCAGGGCTAATACACTTAAGATGTATTCCACCGTAAGACTGGAAGAAAGGTCATCTTCTTGAAGGCGATAGTGAGAAAGTTTCCTCTGTAGTCGTCTGGCTTGAATTAGGTCTTCAGGCATTCTGTTATGCTTGAAAAAGTCAAGGATTGGCTGTCTCCAATCTGATGGACTATCAGTCAGGGTGAAAGTAAGGGTTGGTTGTCTCCAACTTTTGTTTCCTAAGCGGTGGTGCTCGAGGCTAGCCTTGGGCAGCTCTTGATATTCGATCTGGATTTTACACTTGTCGATAGGGTCCCCTAGTATCGAAGCAATGTTGGCGAGGACATCAACTTCGCAATTCTTCGCTCACGGTATCTGGATGAACTTGACGTCCATGATTTATTGCTTGAGATGTTGCACAAGGGCTAGGTAGTGTTGCATCATCTCTCTCCATACTACATAACCCCCATTGATCTGCTTGATCTCTAATTGGGAATCACTGTAGATGGTGAGTTGATCTACCCCTAGTACTTGAGCAATCTCTAATCCGAAGATGAGTGCTTCGTACTCGGCTTCGTTGTTGGTGGCATTGAATCAAAGAAAATCGACCTTTACCAAGTGATCGAGATTGGGGGAGATCAGTACTATCCCAACACCTGAGCTGATGGTCCTTGGAAGCTCCGTTAGTGTAGAGCTTCCATCGTGCAACTATCGTTGAGGAAGCCTCAGAGCTCGGATTGATGCATTGATCGTCATTGTTGTCGAGGTATATCTTTGGAAGTCGATGAGGAAGTCAGTCATGGCTTGCCCTTTGACGAAGATATGACGCTCAAACTAAATGCCAAGCGAACTCATATTGATTACCCACTTGGTCATCCTACCAGTTTGACATGCCTTATCGATGATGTTTTTGAGAGGATGCTTGGAGGTGACAGTGATTAAATACGAGACGAAGTAGGGATGGAATAGCCTGGTGGCTGCTAGCAAAGCCAAGGCGACCTTCTTCATTATTGAATAGCGAGTCTCGATGGATAGAAGAGTGTGGTTGATGTAGTAGACATGGCATTCAACTGCATCTCTTCTGCTGACCAAGATTGCATTGATGGCTTGATCGGTGACGGTGAGATATACCCAGGGTGGTTCTTTCGGCGATGGTGCGATCAGAATGGGAGCTCGAGCGAGGTAGAACTTGATGCTTTGAAAGGCTTGCTCGCAGGCTGAGTTTCATTCTAAAGTTTCCTCTTTGTGAAGCATGTTGAAGAATGACTTGCACTTGTCTGAGGACTTGGAGATGAATCGGTTGAACGCTGTCAGCCTTCCCATGAGACGCTAAACTTCTTTCGGGTTGGAAGATGATGACATTTTGAGAATTGCTCGAATTTAATTTGGGTTTGCTTCAATGCCCTCCTTGGTCACCAAGTGACCTAATAATTGGCCTGGTTGCACTCCGAATGAGCACTTAGCTGGATTCAGTTTATGCGATATTTCCTCAGAACTTAGAAGGTTTTGGTGAAATCGGGGATGTGATATGCTCAACTTTGACTTTTGGTAAGTAGATCGTCGACATAGACCTCGATATTATGACCGATCTGTTCTTTTAGCATCTTCGTGACTAGCCTCTAATAAGTCGACCTCACATTTTTTAGATCGAAGGGCATGGTATTGTAGCAGTAGAGGCTTCTGTTTGTCATGAATCAAGTTTTCTCTTGATCATCTAGATTCAAGGGGATTTGATTGTAGCCTGAGTACCCATCCATGAAAGATAGAAACTCGTGCCCGACGGTGACGTCGATGAGTCTATCTATCCTTGACAAGGGGAACATATCCTTAGGACATGCTTTATTAAGGTTGGTGAAATCGATGCAAACTCTGATCTTCTCTTTTTATTTTGGGACGACGATAATGTTCGAGATCCAACACTACAAGAAATAGGTTTTATACCGATGAAAATTTATATAACCATCGATAATAATATATATTTTACCGACGGTAACAATAGTTTCCGTCGGTAATATAACTTTGATTTTTTTAATTTTTTTTACATATTTATTACCGATAGTTATATATTATCCGTCGGTAATATATATTTACCAACGGTATCTATTTCGTCTGTCGGTAATATATATTTACCAACGGTATCTATTTCGTCCGTCGGTAATATATTTTATTACCGACGGTAATATAAAAGTCCGTCGCTAATAATATTTTTTTTATTGTACTAGTTTTTTTGTTTATTTTTACCGACGGTAATTATATGTCCGTCGGTATAACTAATATTACCGACGGAACATATGTATTCTGTCGGTAAAAACCCTGCGATTTTTAACCCAACCGGTCCCCGATCCCCTTTTATGTTTCGATCTAAATACCCCGGCCCCCTCCCCGGCCTCCCTCCCCTCTCTCTCTCTCTCTCTCTCTCTCTCTCTCTCTCTCGATCTAATTCCCCCCTAACTCCTCGGCCTTCCTCCCCTCCCTTGCGTACCTCCGGCCGGCCACCCCTCCCCTTCCTTGCGCCTTCGACCACCCCTTCCCTCTCTCGTGCCTCCAGTCACCCTTCCCCTCCCCTTTCGCGCGCCACCGACCGGCGACGCTGCTCGACCTCCCATCCGCCGGCCCCACTGCTCCTCCTCCTGCTCGAGGCCTCCCTCTCCATCTCCGGTGAGCTCCTCCTCCTCCTCCCTCTCCCTCTAAGTTTATTTTGTTCCAAATCGCATCCTAAAGTTTGAAATGTTAGCACAACACCCCTTTTGTCATCTACTTAATTACCTCATTTGGTAATTTTTATCTTATCAAAACTGAATTGAATGGGGGCAAAATGTAGTTTTTAGACTAGGGTTAAGAATTTTTTAGCACAATACCCATTTATATTATTCTAAATTACTCCCTAAAGTTTGAAATGTTAGCACAATACCCCATTTAGTCAACTAATTAATTCCCTTATTTGAAAATTTTTATCTGATCAAAATTGAATTGAATGGGGGTAAAATATAGTTTTTAGACTATAGGGGGGTTAAGTACAGGGGCGTAGTCAGGTATTTATTTTCGACTGGGCTGAAGCTAAACTAATTCTTTTTACAACGAAACTTGTACTCTATATGGTAGAAATACTAAGCAAATTTTTTTAAGAGACCATCAATGATACAAGGAATTTTATCAATATAAAAAAAGATACGTAAAGTAGATATATAAACTAAAAAAAGACGATAACATAAGAAATAAATATGTAATACAAATATAAATATTACTGAAGTTGTGTGGAGCTCATCGCTACCCATAGCCTCCTCTCTAGATTGCTTCAAAGAGTTCGAGGCATTCCCCCATTTCTAATCGGACCAAATCGCGACATCATCCTGTCCCAGAGAAGATCACAAAGTCTTCACAAAGATCGGCAAAAACCAGGAGAAGATTGACACTCGGCAGAGAAAAGGGTTGTGCTCATCGCACGAGATCTGGATGGCTCGTAGAATCAATTATAAAAGTTTAGCTCAAAAACTCTTAACCCCTTTGTAGTTTATTTTGTTCCAAATTGCTCCATAAAGTTTGAACTGTTAGCACAATACCCCTTTTGTCAACTACTTTGTTTCCTTATTTGGTAGTTTTTATCTTATCAAAACTGAATTGAAAGGACCAAAATGTAGTTTTTTAACTATAAGGGTGTTAAGTGTTTTTGAGCTAAACTTTGGGGGGTGGCGGGGAGAAGTGTAATTTATCTTCTTCTTTTTTTATTCACACACTTGCAAAGATAGGCAGAAACCTATGAGAAGATCGGCACTTCATAACTCGACAGAGAAAGGGGCTATTCAGATCGTCGGTCGGCCCCGATTGGGGGGCTCGTGCGCATCACAACCGCATGATGGCAGGTGGCCCGAAAGTGAATCGGACACCATCCGACTACATGTGGTTGTGAGATACGACGGGCCCACCAATCGGGGCACTTCATAACTCGACAGAGAAAGGGGCTATTCAGATCGTCGGTCGACCCCGATTGGTGGGCTCGTGCGTATCACAACCGCACGATGGCAGGCGGCCCGAAAGTGAATCGGACACCATCCGACTACATGTGGTTGTAATGCTCAGTTTAGGCTCGTTTAATAAAGGAGCCAAGCTTAAGCAAACCAAAGCTCGGCTCGTTTGGGCTCGTGAACATGCTTGTTTAGGGCTTGTGAGCAAAGCTCTTGAACAAACTTGATAGGCTCATAAAGGGCTCGTTAATAGGCTCATAAATGACTTGAATAAGCCTAACATATATCCTAGTATGAAGTTTACGCTCATGAACAAGCTCGATAAGGGACTGTTCAATCACTAATTGAGCATAGCCTAGTCTGAAGTTTAGGCTCGTGAACAAGCTCAAGCCGACCAAAGCTTGGTTCAGCTTTAACCCCCAACATATGAGATGCAGTGTGATGCTAAAAAAAAAATGATGTGTACTTACCACGAAATCCTAATATCAATCATTTAAGCCATTTTAGGTTCTAAGAACTGGTGTAGATTGCCACAGTCAATGATTGACCTTCAGGCTTGGGATTTTTTTATTAACTAAAATTGTCCGGAGTCTTATAGACATGGT
This sequence comes from Chamaelirium japonicum, assembly GCA_947650365.1. Classification (NCBI taxonomy): domain Eukaryota; kingdom Viridiplantae; phylum Streptophyta; class Magnoliopsida; order Liliales; family Melanthiaceae; genus Chamaelirium; species Chamaelirium japonicum. Next base: position 90,955,241 of record OX393550.1, read on the forward strand.
TTGAAATTACTGCAGGTGTTGTATAGCTAGATAGATGAAGATGTCTTTTGATCGATAAGAGTTGGATAAGTAATTCGAATCGGATGAGCCAAGAGTACAGAGAAGGAGTCAGGAAATTTCTGGATTTTGCATTTGAGCGTCTTGCACCACTTGATAAAAAAATTGTGTGTCCATGTATAGACTGTGGAAGGGTGACTAGGAAAGTTCGAGAGGAATATAAGGTTGATCTGGTAATGCGTGGCATTGACATTAGCTATACCCGTTGGTTCTCGCACAGTGAGAAGCTAAATGCAGTCCCCATGGCAGCTCACGGTGAAACATCAAACACAGTGATCGATGATGATAATACTAATACGTACGATGACGATGACATACAGGGTATGATACATGATTTGCAAAGTGGAATAGGCACGGAAACACCGTTAGGTGATTAGCCCAATATTGAAGCAGACAAGTTCTACAGATTGCTTAAGGATACCGAACAACCTCTATACCCGGGGTGTGAGAAGTTTTCAAAACTCTCTTTCACTGTAAAACTTCTTTATTTGAAGTACCTCAATGGTTGGAGTAATAAGTTATTTAATATGTTGGTAGAGTTGTTGAAAGAGGCTTTTCCTATAGGTGAGACAATACCGAAATTATTCTACGAGAAGAAGAAGACAATTAAAGATCTCGGTCTTGGTTATGACAAAATTGATGCATACATGAACGATTGTATATTATATCGGAAGGAGTACGAACATGCATGGTCATGCCACAAATACGGAGCAATAAGATATAAAGAGATGGATGCCGAGTCTAGTACCAATCGAAAGAAGAAAAATATATCTGCAAATGTCCTCCTATACTTCCCGCTTAGGGACAGGCTTCAGAGGTTGTTTATGTCATCGAAGACTGCTGAGCACATGAGGTGGCATGCACAAGAACGTATAAATGACGGGGTTATGAGACATCCGGCCGACTCTCTGATATGGAAATATTTTAATCAGACCTATCCTGAATTCGCATGTGAAGTTCGCAACGTCAGGTTAGGGCTTGCTAGCGATGGCTTCAATCCTTTTGGGAATATGAGTGTGTCGTACAGCATTTGGCCAGTTGTCCTAGTTTCATACAATTTGTCTCTCTGGATGTACTTAAAAAAGCCATACACAATGCTCTCCTTGCTCATTCCCGGACTCAGGTCGCTTGGTAATGATATTGACGTTTACTTGCAGCCGTTGATTGAGGAGTTGAACAAGTTGTGGGAAGTTGGGGCCGATACGTATGATGCCTCATTGCGCTAGAATTTTCGGATACATGTGGTACTTCTATGGACCATCAACGATTTTTCTGTATATGCCAACTTATCTGGGTGGAGTACTAAAGGAAAATTGGCGTGCCCTATATACAATAAGGAGACAGATTCATTACGATTAAAAAACGGATGCAAGTTCTGTTATATGGGCCATCGAAGATTCCTTATTGACGGCCATAAGTGGAGGCAGAACAAAAGAGCGTTCAACGGTAAGAAAGAACTTGCAAAGGCCCCGGAGCAGCTTTCGGGGGTAGAAGTCTTGTGTGAATTGGATCAGCTTAATGCGGTGGCACTTGAAAAAGGCAAAAAGAAGATAACGTATGAAGAATCTGTGCGTGAGCATAACTGGAAGAAGAAGAGTATTTTTTTTAAACTACCGTACTGAAGTAGCCTACTCTTGCGACATAACTTGGATGTCATGCATATCGAGAAAAATATATGTGATAATATTATAGGAACACTACTAAATCTCGATGGTAAGATGAAGGATAATCTTAAATCTCGTCTCGATCTTAAAGAGTTGGGTATCCGAAAATCACTTTATCCTCAAGAGATTGGGAATAAGTATGTGTTACCAGTTGCATGTTACACCATGAGCTCACAGCAAAAGGAAGCCTTATGTGCATTCCTACGGTCTGTGAAAACACCGGACGGTTACTCTTCGAATATCGCACGATGCGTGCAAGAGAACAGCCAAAAATTGTCTGGATTAAAGAGCCACGATTGTCATATTCTTATTATACGTGGGAATTTAACCGAACAGGTGTCCGGTCCGTTAATTGAGCTCAATACTTTTTTCAAACAGTTATGCTCGAAGGTACTTAGACTGGACCAACTTAATCAGATGAAGAGGGATATTGCAATCACATTGTGCAAGCTAGAGATGATATTTTCATCTTTCTTCTTTGATGTTATGGTGCATTTGACCGTTCACTTGGCAAAAGAGGCCAAACTAGGCGGCCCAGTTCATTACCGTTGGATGTATTTTATTGAGAGGTAATCGTCTCGTCTTATTTTTTAATGCAGTTGATCGTTTTTGATGTATTTATCTATAAATTATTTTCTCAAATTAGGTACTTGCGAATATTGAAATCATATATTCGTAATAAGAGTCGTCCGGAGGGATCAATTACTGAAGGATACCTAGCAGAAGAATGTCTGACATTCTACTCAAGATACCTACATGGTTTAGACACGCGATTCAATCAACTTGAGCAGAACTATGACGGTGGTCCAATAACTTCGATGGGGGTCTGTCTATATTTACCGAAATAGGTAGACCTCTAGGAGGAGGCAAAACCCGTCGATTGTTTGTAAATGAGATTCAACATGTATATATGTATGTGTTGCGTCAATGTGATGAAGTGTGACCATTCATTGAGTAAGCATTTTACGACCATTTACTTATTATTTCAGTCCATTCATTAAGTATATGTGCTAATTATAATCTAATTCATAACCTGTAAAACATGAAACATAAAGCCATCATTAATAATCATGGTACTCGAAATGCTCCACAAATTCATGATCGTGAATTTCCATCGTGGTTCGAGAAACACATAAGTGTTCACATCAAGACTGAATTTTATTGACATATATTACCGAGCAATAATTATGTGTTCACATCATGAATGTCATATAGTTATTATAGGCACAAGAGCTACATGACAACCACGATCCGCTGATGAATGAGGATCTCTAGCACTTATCTTATAGCCCTCTTTGTAAGACGTAATACTATTTGATAGTTATATCGTGAATGGTTATAGATTTCGGACGAAAAATAGTAAAAAATCACGAAGAACACAAAATAGTAGGGTTGTCGTCAACGGTCAGCAAGAAGAATTAGGAAATATCGACTTCTACGGCGTCCTCAATAAGATTCTCAATATTAAATTTCTTGACCAAAATCGGATCGTATTATTTAAATATGGTTGGTATGATATTAATAATCACGGGATTAGTTATAATGTCGATAAATACGGTTTTATCAGCGTCAACACCGGTAAGAGAAAAAATCTTCTTGCCTCTCAAGCGGAACAGATATTTTATGCATCGGATAATACCTCTCCAGGTTGGCAAATTATAGTCAGGTCACCACCCAGAGAATTTTTACGACATGGGAGACAAAGTTACAGGGGTCGTCGATGATGATTTGGATGCATACCAAATGATGAGATAATCGTTGTCGACGCAGGACACGACAAAAATGAAGAGGTCAACAATACAAACTGGACAGAGAAATGCAAATCAAATGATAGAAGAGGGATGCGATAAGAGTAACGAAGATAAGACACAAAATGACCAGACCTGGATTATTTCATATGTTAATTGGACTGTTAGAAAATGAATATCTTATTGTTTCATATGTAAATCATATTGTTTCATATATAAATCATATTGTTTCATACTGTTTCATATGTAAATCAAACTATTTCATATTATTTCATATGTAAATCAAACTGTTGTTTATATCATATTATTTTGCATAGAAAAATATTACTGCTTTCAGATGGCATCACGATCGAGGGTTCATAGAGGCAGGGATGGGCTAGCTCGGAGCGCTCCGGCTGCCACCCCAAGGTCTGGGCCGAGCCCTCCGGATCTAGTAGTGTTGTACCTCTCTCCACACCAATCCTAAGGTCGCAGCCTCCGAAGCTTCGAGCAGTGCTCAGTACTTGGCTACAGCGTCTACGCCCATAGGTAATGTTTAGATCTAAAGTTTTATATATGTTGTAAATACGTGTTCAGTATATATATATTATTTGTAGGGTCGAGGATCGCCAGGCACGTAGGCGACCGGGGCGTGACAACAGTCTGGCGCTTGTCGAGCTTACGCGAGCCATTTTTCCTATAGTGGAGCGCCATGTCCTTTGTGGGCGAGCACGCTTCTAATGCCGCCACGTGGGTCGGTATGATAGTACGGAAGAAGAGGAATGCCCCTATTGTGGGGATAAAGGGGTGGAAGAACATCGATGCATCCTATAAGGAAAGGATGTATCAGGTCTTTTTGGTACGTTAGTTTTATTAAAGCATTTTAGAATAATATCGTACTTCTTTATAATTTGATTTGATAAAATTACTTGTTTCTAAATTGATTTTATAAAAAAAAATTAAATGGAAGAACATGAAAACCGACACCAACCGGGAGGACTTGTGGAAAACGATGAGTGAGTGGTACAGGGATTACCATCACGAGCTCTACTAGCTCTACGGTTACTTGGTCGGTGAGCCAGCTGAGGAGTTACAGGCTGCGACCATGACGAGAAACGTGCCACCGCTATACGTTCTACAATTTTTGGTCACTCACTGGGCCACCCCTCAGTTTCAGGTATAATTATTATTTTGTTGATTTGTACTTGTTTTAATATTATACTAAAAATTTATATTGATGTTTGAAAATTTAATCGATTGACACATGCGAGTTCCGCTAAAGGCAAACAGAATAGAAATACCTCGACGACACCTACTCTAGTGAAGGGGAGGACCTTCATACCCTAGCTTGCCCAGTTGCTGGTAAATGATACAAATATTTCATTATTTAAAGCTCTATAAATCTTATATTAACTCATCTATTTATTTTATATGTTAAAAAACAGACACAGTTCTTGGGCCACGAGCCTAATCGGATTGACATTTTTGAGGCCTCTAGGAGGCGGCGTACCGATGAGGCATTTATGGACAATAGGGTTGTCTCGCAAATCGTAAGTAATTAAATTACTGTTAATATATTTGTATACGTATGCCACCAAATATCATTGAATATCATTGGTTGTTTTCATATAGAAGAAAATGCGACTTATGGTGATCTCGTCGGGCGAGGCCGACTCCTCCTCCAGCTCAGTATCTGTCGACTCAACGATGGATACTATGCTCAGACCTGTCACGCACGGTCGCGTCCTCTGTACGGGCCTTGGAGTCACGCCCTTCTCCTACTTTGGACGAGAGGGTATGCGCTCGAGGGCACGGGACACCCAGACTGGTGCTATCACTCAGTTGCAATCTATACTAGACATGGAGCGCGAGCAGAGGCAGGCCCTCGAGCACAGGGTTAAGGCGAAGTGCGAGCAGAGGCAGGCCCTCGAGCACAGGGTTGAGGCGGAGAGGCAGGCCCTCAAGCGGCGAGTTGAGGAGGAAAGAGAAGCTCGCAGTACACTAGAGCGTCGGCTTAATGAGTTCATGAGCCGGTCTAGTGGTGGCTCATGCTCATGATCAGGTATTTACTAATCTTTATAATATTAATATAAAATATGGATCTTACTAATTTGAGTTTAGATCATATTATCACGCTAACATACTAACTTATGATTTTCCAATGCTTAAACTCTAAATTAGACAATCGGATGGTAAATTCTTAAAATATCTACTTAAGACTTGCTCGCAAGTCTGAAATACAAAAAAACATCCAAGTCTGAAATAGCGGATGCGATCCGATGACGATTCGATCGAATCCAATCCAATTTCAAATCCGAAACACACTAACTTATGATTTTTCAATGCGTAGACTCTAAATTTGTCAATCGGAGGCGAAATTGTTAAAATATCTAATTAGAACTTGCTTGCAAGTCCGAAATATAAAAAAAATCAAGTACGAATTATCGGTTGCCGATCCAATGCCGATCCGATCAAATTCAAACCAATTTCAAATCCGAAACAAGCTAACTTATGGTTTTTCAACGCTTAGACTCTCAATTGGTCAATCGGAGGGTAAATTGTTAAAATAACCAATTTGAACTCGCTCGCAAGTCCGAAATACGAATAAATTCTAAGTACGAATTATCGGATGCCGATCCGATGACGATCCGATCGAATCCAAACCTATTTCAAATCCGAAACACGCTAACTTATGATTTTTCAACGCTTAGACTGTCAATTGGTCAATCAGAGGGTAAATTGTTAAAATATCCAATTAGAACTCGCTCGCAAGTCCGAAATACGAAATAATTCTGAGTATAAATTATCGGATGCCGATCCAATGACGATCTGATCGAATCCAAACCTATTTCAAATCCGACACACGCTAACTTATGATTTTTCAACGCTTAGAGTCTAAATTGGTCAATCAGAGGTTAAATTATTAAAATATCCAATTAGAACTCTATTGCAAGTCCGAAATACGAAATAATTCCAAGTACGAATTATCGGATGCTGATCCGATCGAATCCAAACCTATTTCAAATCCGAAACACGCTAACTTATGATTTTTCAACGCTTAGACTCTAAATTGGTCAATCGAAGGGTAAATTATTAAAATATCCAATTAGAACTCACTCGCAAGTCCGAAATACAAAATAATTCTAAGTATGAATTATCGGATGCTGATACGATGACGATCCGATCAAATCCAAACCTATTTCAAATCCGAAACACGCTAACTTATAATTTTTCAACGCTTCGACTCTAAATTGGTCAATCGAAGGGTGAATTATTAAAATATCCAATTAGAACTCGCTCGTAAGTCCGAAATACAAAATAATTCCAAGTACGAATTATCGGATACCGATCTGATGACGATCCGATCGAATCCAAACAAATTTCAAATCCGAAACATGCTAACGTATGATTTTTCAATGCTTCGACTCTAAATTAGTCAATCGGAGGGTGAATTGTTAAAATATCCAATTAGAACTTGCTCGCAAGTCCGAAATATGAAATAATTCCAAATATGAATTATCGGATGCCGATCCGATGACGATCCGATCGAATCCAAACCAATTTCAAATCAGAAACACGCTAACTTATGATTTTCCAATGCTTCAACTCTAAATTGGTCAATCGGAGGGTGAATTGTTAAAATATTCAATTATAACTCGCTCGCAAGTCCAAAATATGAAATAATTCTAAATACAAATTATCGGATGCCGATCCGATCGAATCCAAACCAATTTTAAATCCGAAACAAGCTAATTTATGATTTTCCAACGCTTCGACTCTAAATTGGTCAATCGGAGGGTGAATTGTTAAAATATCCAATTAGAACTCGCTCGCAAGTCTGAAATACAAAATAATTCTAAGTACGAATTATCGGATGTCGATCCGATCGAATCCAAACCAATTTCAAATCCGAAACACGCTAACTTATGATTTTCCAACGCTTCGACTGTAAATTGGTCAATCGGAGGGTGAATTGTTAAAATATCCAATTAGAACTCGCTCGCAAGTCCGAAATTCAAAAGAATTCCAAGTACGAATTATTGGATGATGATCCGATCGAATCCAAACCAATTTCAAATCCGAAACAAGCTAACTTATGATTTTCCAACCCTTTGACTCTAAATTGGTCAATCGGTGGGTGAATTGTTAAAATATCCAATTAGAACTCACTCGCAAGTCCGAAATATGAAATAATTCCAAGTACAAATTATCGTATGCCGATCCGATGACGATCCAATTGAATCCAAACTAATTTCAAATCTGAAACACACTAACTTATGATTTTCCAACTCTTCGACTCTAAATTGGTCAATCGGAGGGTGAATTGCTAAAATATCCAATTATAACTCACTTGCAAGTCCAAAATATGAAATAGTTCCAAGTACGAATTATCGGATGCCGATCCGATCGAATCCAAACCAATTTTAAATTCGAAACATGCTAACTTATTATTTTCCAACGCTTCGACTCTAAATTGGTCAATCGGAGGATGAATTGTTAAAATATCCAATTAGAACTCGCTCGCAAGTTCGAAATACGAAATAATTCCAAGTACAAATTATCGGATGCCGATCCGATGACGATCCGATCGAATCCAAACCAAGTTCAAATCCGAAACACGCTAACTTATGATTTTTCAACGCTTCGATTCTAAATTGGTCAATCGGAGGGTGAATTGTTAAAATATTCAATTAGAACTCGCTTGCAAGTTCGAAATACAAAATAATTCCAAGTACGAATTATCGGATGCGGATCCGATGCCGATCTGATCGAATCCAAACCATTTCAAATCCGAAACACGCTAACTTATGATTTTTCAACACTTCAACTCTCAATTATAGATTTAAACTATTTTTTTAACAAATACATGTTAATTGCAGGATGTGGAGCGTCAAAGGATGAGAGCACCAGCGCGCGTTGGTGCCGAGCGGCGTGGGGTGGTTGAGCTAGGGCACACAGCTTCCCTCATATTTGGATTGTGTAAAAATAATTTTGTAATAAAAATATGGTAATTTTTTGGTTTTGTTTATGATTATCTGGTATTGTAGTAATATTTGATAAATTATGGTAATGGTAATTTGTGGTAATGGTAATTTGTGATAATATTTGATAAATTGTGATAATGATAATTTATGGTAATGGTAATTTGATAAATTGTGGTAATATTTGATAAATTGCGGTAATATTTGAATATATTGTGGCATTGTTGTAAATCACAGAAATTAAATAAATTTTTTTAGTAATTTTTTTTAAAAAAAATTATATTTTTTTACCGACGAAAGTTATAAATACTATCGGCAATAATCTATTTTATTTTTTTAATTATTTATATATTACCGACGGACATGATGCTTCCGTCGGTAATGTATAACGTATTACCGATGGTAATACTGTCAGCCATCGGTAATAGCCTTATATATTGCCGACGAATGGTAATTGTCCGTCGATGATAAACTATTATATTTTTAATTAAATATTTATATATGACCGACGGACACAAGATATCCGTCGGTATTAATACCGACAGCTAATTTTTGTCCATCGCCAATCTTTCCCAACGCCTTTTTTCCCGACAGCCTAGCGACGGAAATGGCTTCCGTCGCGATAAATCTTTACTGGCACAATAGTAACTTTACCGACGGATATATTCCGTCGGTAAAAGCTATTTTTTTCGTAGTGCAAGTTGGGTACTCTACCTCATAAATGAAGCTTGTCGTGAGCAACTTGTCGATTTCCTTTTGAAATCAACTAGTAATTATGGTCTGATTGTTAAAGGCTTTTGCTTGACCATGTGCACCCCTTCTTTGATGGTGAGTCGATGACATGCATCATCCGGACTGATCCCAGACATATCTTAAAAGCTCCAAGCAAACATATCGATATTAAACTTGAGAAATGATATCATGTTTTATGCTTCTGTGTCGCTAAGATCGGTACCAACGAATATCTCTCGAGGAAGACCGTTGTTGCCGATGTCTACTTTACTCGAACGATATCCTAAACTGAAGGTGGAGCCTCTCACTCCATCAATGAAGGCTCTAGCAATGGAGGCTCCATTGATTGCTATCTGGTCAAGGGACTAGCTTCATTGGTTGAACGCTTTGCCGGTGTTGCATAAGGTGTTGGCCAGATCTATGTAGCCATTGCCTCACACGCCTCACACGATCTACTACTTGTTGACTGTCTCGAATGCACTTGATGGCCTCCCTAGTCGGAAACTTAAGGAGTTGGTAATAAGGAAGAGGAGACGATGCTAATCTAGTAGAGGTAGGGTCTGCCAGGATGGCGTTGTAGTTCGACATTTCCTTAACGACGACGAATTGAACGGATGCTCGCATCTCTTTGTTGAGATCGAGTGTGAATCTTGTCTCTCCCATCGTCATGCTTTACTTGCCGTTGAAGCCAGTGATGACCTTAGGGACTATGTCGAGACTCTTGTACTTATGGCTGAGTCGCTTAAAGCTGTCGAAGAACATAATGTTGATGGAGCTATCGATGTCGATGAGTATTCGGTTGATGGAGTTTCAGTCGACGATGAGCTAAAGGACCAAGGGGTCACGATGTGGAGTGCTGACTCCATTATAGTCTTGGTCGGTAAAGATGATTGACGGCCATGGAAGGCTCTTGATAGGCTTCTCGATCCAAGATTCCTCAATTTGAGCCACCGTACGCACGTGATGGACATGCCATACTTGTTGCTCAACTTCCTTCTGAGTTAGAGTTTGGTGGTGGAGATTACCGTGGATACCATAGATCTCTGCTCGAATAACGATGGGGGTCAATTAACGCACTACCGAGTGGATCCAACATGTCTCTTTCCCCCTCTAAGGAAGGGGAGGAGAAGGAAGTGAATCGTTTGCTTCACCGACCTCTGCCTTGAACTCCTAAAGGTAGCCTTCCGTCTGCTTGGTGCTAGGCTCAATAGGGTCGGGCCTCCTAAGGTACTCCTCATGCTAGATTTGCTCGAGAATGATGTCAATTGGCATATTCTAGTCTATGAATTTGGTCCTCCGAGGCTTTGTGGGTCTACCGCCTGTCCCCTTCGGCTGCTTGGAAGATCCACCTTCCTTAGCCTGAGCATTGTGATCTCGGGGTGTCAATCTTATTGGCTCATTGTCAGAAGGATGCTTCTTGAGGTCAAGCCCCTTGCGCGTGATCTGATCGTCATCCACTTTAATCTCCTTTTGGATTCGATCGAACAGTGCTCTGAGGGAGGCATGTGGATTGTGGATGAAGTCATTGTAGATATCGAGATCATAACGCAAGGCGTTTTAGAATGCCAACATGATAGCTTCGTCATCGAGGTGATGCCCGGAGAGCGCTACGTGTTCGTTTTGAAACCTCTAAGCGAACTCTTGGAGGGTTTCATCCAAACCCATCTGGAGTCGGTAGAGGGAGTCTAGCTTCTTCTCTAGCTTGAGGTTCAACCAATAGTGTTGAACAAAGAAGTCTGCCAGGTCCCCGAACTAACTCACGGAGCCCGTCGAGAGATTGTAATACCAATCAAGCGATATGTTATCCAGGTTGCTTGCAAAGGTACGACATTAAAACTTTGTTTTCATGATCATACGACATTAACACTTGCTTGAAAGCCAAGACGTGTAGCGTCAGATCTTCCGTCTGGCAGTTGAACTTGAAAAGAGTGAGAGTTCTCCAGCTCCGAGGGAATAGAGCTTAGAGAATCTGTTGATGAAGTGGCCCCTCGGAGGCATGATCATTCCTACGATCACCTCGTTGGTCAGAGAGGTGTCTCTGAGGAAGGGGAGGCAGTGAGGGAGCTTAAGTCCTCCTCACCGGATGATGCTCTGCTAGGATTCAGTCATTGTTGTGATGCTGTTGAATTCTGGGGTGGCGCTCACTATTTCGAACATCCCTCACGATGCAGGGATCGGAGGATGATTTAGAACCGAGAGGCTTGGGATGCCGAGCCGACTCATCAATGCACTCCTAAACTGTCTGCCTCAGAGAGATGGGTGAGGGTTTCTGATCATTCCTGATCACACCGGTATTCTTAGTTGAATCGTTTGTAGTTAAGGGGTTAAATACCAGTATGATCACCAGGGTTGTGATTTTGTAACTTGGCTCTAATTCAAAGGATTAAAGCAATTAGAGAAGGGGAGTTGTGTGGTGATTTGCAAAATTAAATAAAACTAATGTTAAGTAATTAATTTAGAAGAGAAATCAAGTAGAGAGAATCTAGGGCGGAGAATCCACCACTAGTTATGAACAAGCCTATTTATGCCAATTAGGGTTTGTTAATGCCAATGGAGCGTTTTGATCCGTTATGATTAAAAATTATAACGGAATCTCAACGACGGTTATTACCTTTGATGATATGAATTATCTTTGGTCGGCACAATCTGTCCTTTAGGGGCACGGATCGTCTTCCCTTGGCAGATCTAAGTTTTCCTTGTGATCGAGCTTCCTGATGTGGCACTTGATCATAGCCGTCCCTTTACCTGTCGATCCCTGGTGAGTGCGATTAACCCATCAGGGTAGGGTGCAACAAATGGCTGTGATCACTTTCCAACATAAGTGAGGGCCGATCCAGAAAGCAAAATGGGAGGCCGAATAGCATTTTTTTTCTCTCACTTGGTCTGGCTGACATGCAGGCCATCCTTTTTACCCTTTTGTACCAAAGCTGAAACCAATAATCCTCAAAACAACAACTGCATCCAACTACAATCGAAAACGTAACTTGATCCAGCGTGTAGGACCGCGCCCGTCGATCAATCGCTGCACATGTTTTTATTCTGAAGCGGATGTATACCAAATGTCTGACCCTACGGATGTGAGGCTCGAGCCACGACAACTCGAGGCAACTACACAAAGAAAAAACGGAGATTTAGTGAGAGGTCCCTGACAAAGAGATTGGTTTAGCTTAAGGACAAACAAACTGCTTGTTTAAGCTCAAACCTCTATGGATGAAAATGCCCCTTACCTTATTTTAAATTTAGATTTTATGCCACTCTCCTAAACTAAACCTAACCCTAAACCCTAAAGATCTATAGGCCATGGGTGTGAACTCTAGACCTAGAAATTCTAACCCTAAATCGAAACCGAACCCATTCGTCTCTCCCGTGGCCTCTCATCTCCGTCGCTTGCCGCCGCCTCCCTAAACTAAACCGAACCCTAAACCCTAAAGATCTATAGGCCATGGGAGTGAACCCTAGACCTAGAAATTATAAACTTAAACATAACCCTCTGTCTCTTTCATGGCTTTTCTTCTTCGTCGCTCGTCTCCACTGGGGTGACAACGGCGAGTAGTTGCAACTCGAGCCGTTGCCACTTTTGTCTTGATCGTCCCCTCCGTCTCTTACACTTGCAACTGTCTTCTTCATCGCCGATTGATCACTCATGGTTGCTTTGCTCGATGGAGGAAGAAAAAAAAAGGGAGGTGAGAGTGATTTTGATATTTAGAAAAAAATCAAAACCCTAGGTATGTTGATGCATGAATTTAACAGTGTTCCACTCAACCGAACGCTTCTTTATCATTAAGCTAGACCGATCTCTTTGTCCGGGACTCTTACGTACATTACCCCTAAAAAAAACTCGTGAATGGTGTGACATAAAGGTGTCACACGGGTCCCACCTTCCAATGAGACCCTGTTAAGGACTCATCCTCCAGCTGTTTAAACTCACTGGCAGTTTGTGTCTCTGGGTCATGCTTTAGTTACTTTTTTGGGTTCTTGTTTCATTGCCCAATAAGAAATTAAACCATGGTTAACCATGGTAAAGTGCAGCGAGACCGCAGCCCAGTCCCTCTCTTACTCTCTCTCTCTCCCCACTGTCTCCCATCGGAGTTCAGAGATGGCGGTGACCGGAAAGGGGAAGCAAATCGCCGGGAAATCTCCGGCGTCCGCCTCCTCGTCTGGAAAGAGGAAGAAACCCGCACCAGAGGAGGATGCCGGAGCCCGCCGGAAGAAGAGGCGATCCGGCGTCCTCGAGTTCGTCGACGACGCAGCCGTCGACGCAGACTCCGACTACGAAGATGAGGACCTCGAAATGGAGGACGAAGACCTCGACTTGGGTATAATGCTCGACCCCGTTACTTCTATTTCTAGGGTTTGGCCTGCTTACTGCTAGGCTGCTCGAACGGGCTTCCATGGGTTTCGTCAGTGCATTTGTGTTTGCGTGCATCTCCTAATGGCTCGATTTAGTCTCGATGTTGGTTCCGGATTTTTGCGTGCCCTTTTCCGCCGATTTCAAGGGCGGGGATGGGAGATTTGAGGTAGGATACGGTTGGCTTGGATTTTAGAACAATGTTCTTGCTGTAATCTATTTCCAGTTTTTGTTTTACCCGAGTATTGGTTCTATAGCGGAGATGTTTGATCAGACTTTACCCATTCGAAGTAGGATGAGGACTGAGGAGTCTAGACTTAACCCATTTCGATTTTGCAGATCTAGGGTTCGAATGCTTAATGTGCATGTTGGATTTATGCCATTTTTATTAGAATTATTAAATCTAATTGGATGAAATGATTTCATGATCATATGCAATTTATAGTTCTTGTAATTGGGAAATTTGTTTTTTGTGAGGTATTTGTATTTTGACAGTTTATATTGTTTTAGGGCATATTCATATGTTGATGTATTGCTAAATGCTATTAACTCTGACGTAGTTTAGGAGAACTGCATGAAGAAATACAAATGAGATCTACCATATTCTGTGGAAATTAAGAGAATGAAGGTCACTTATTATTATTTGAAGAAATTTCAGTAATTTTTATGATTTATGATGAGTTTGTATTATTCAATTGAATCTAATAATTTTCCTATTTTTAGAACACGCCCGTTTTTGTTTTTGAGATCGGTGCGTATCCCGAAACCTTTCAGGCAACGGCCCACTTCAGACCTGAACTAATCCTTCCGGGAGTGAAGTCCAACCCACTCGGCAATTCCCACTTCACTCCTGGGTAAATCGAGGGGAGGTGGAGTTGAACCCACAACCTCCTCAACTAAGCATCAGTTACTTTGCCAACTCTCCTATGATCCTATCCCTTGGTGGGTTAGAACTTAGAACACGTCCGTTTTTGTAAACATTGCTGAATGCTTGATTTCACCGGACGCTTTGGTAAATTTTTTTTGCTCATGTCTTGGCCTGCATTGGAAATACTTTGCTAATGATTGCTTGTTAGTTTCATTTTTTGGAGATTGTGATTGCTTGGAAGTTCTTTGCATAGTGATTTCAGAAATTGTGCATATGTTGATTGTAACACCCCCTCCCTCTTATTATTATTTATTTTTTTCCCTCCTGTTCCTAAAAGTAAACAGGGAGGCTGGAATGAAGGATGAATTCAATCGTCTGGAAATTTTATAGCTATGATACATTTTGGGGGTCACTGTTCTGGGGACTCTTAATTTTGAGCTGTACAACTAGGGATTTTCATTTTATAGCTATGATACATTTTATAGATATGACAATTAGGGATTTTCATGAAACTGCTTTTGCCTATATTGGTATGTATATGGACCTGGTGAATGACCTTGTTATGCTTAATTATTTAGAATACTTTATGCTCCTGACATGGATTTTTTTTTTTAAAATTAGTTGAAAATACTTGTGTGCTATCCCTAAATTACTTAAATGGAGGAGTATTGCATGAATTCAACTATTATTTTGCCTTGCCAAGCTATTCTCCGTGATGGGAGTTGAAGAGGAATTCTTCGGCTTTGGCATAAATCTCGATGTTGTCACGATCTTACAGTCCACGATTTGGTTCTATTATCCGGGTAGAAACGACCCTAATCAATGCGGATAGGATCAGCGGATCAAGAATAGATTGGAAATGAGATCAGGATTGTGAACACTACTATCCAGTGGGACCTAAGATCCTGTCTCACCATGCTTTTCTCATATGGAAGCAAGCAAAATTCCTTATTCTTGGATCTGATTAAGCTTTTTCGAATTTTCAATATCATACTAATCAGTATCAAGTGTCTTAACAGGTAAGAACCAACAAAAACATCATCTTTTGTAAATTCAATTGGCTTCCTTGAGTTTCAAAATGACATGCGAATGACATATGGAATAACCTTTCTTCATAGGTGTTGGAGCTACTAATAAGGAGTTGGAATTTAAAGCCTAGAGACATGTTTTTTTGTTTGCAGCGATTAATTAAAAATAGTTTGTCTGTCCCTACACTCTTCCACATTATAAGAGAATCTAACAAAATATTGTGAGTGTTGATTTCTGCTGTCTTTGGCATATCCAATTTCTGAGTTTATTTCCTTTTTATGAAGAGGAAACTGATTACGGGATGCCTTGGTTCAACTAGTAGATGATGGAAAAAGTTTCATGCTCCTCGGGAAGCAAAAGGAATGGATGTGTTTTTTATGTCAAGTCTGATGATAATGATGACATTGGCACTGATGGAGATCTGTATTGGTGGTTGTTTTGTTTTTTCTGTTTTTTCTATAGGCCTATGGCTACGCACGTATCTTTGCTAAAAAGATGATACCCTATCAAGTTCAACTTATACGGTGACATATTGATATCGCTGCATGTAATTAGTTCCAGGGTTTTGCTGTTCCAGGTTGTTCCTTTGCAACCAGCTCAAAAGAGAGGGATTGAAGGGTTTTTTTTTTGCCCTTTCTTTGTATTGTCAGCAATCAATTTTGCTTTCGTTTGTCGATTAGAGCAATGGACAGAGAGTATAATATTGTTAGAGCGGTGTATACGAAATAAAAGATGGGCTCTAGTCAGTTGTGTGATCAGCACTTTTTCTGAGAACTCTGACCTTGAAGGAAAATCATAAAATACTCCATCACGGCTTGCGAAGGCAATAGAGAGGGTCTATGCATATAACATGTGTGTTACGGGACTAGACTTCTGAGTTGGATGCAGGGTAATGCTAAGAAGCTTAAGTGTGGAATTAGTGCGGGAGTTGTATTAATTGAAGCTAAAGAAAGTGGAAACTGATTCTGGTGGTATGAGCATGCACAATTGCACAGAGAAATTCAGGAGGCTTTGGTATGGATATGGGCTATAATTTGTTCAGATTAGCTTGGAAAGAGAGGATATATAGACTTGCGATGACAAAGATGGTAGTTGTAACTAGTAAGAACTATGATGATATTTTCAAACGAAGGTAACCCTCAGCAGTGTCCAACTCTAAAGATGAATATGGCTCACCGTAAACAATTGCAATGGTGTTTGTTGGTCATTGTAATGCTGCTTAATACTGGTGGATTTTCTTATAAGCGTCAGCTGGATTAAATTATTTTGTTAATTTGGCTTGGTGCTGGTGCATGGTATTCAGCTTTATTCTCACATTTTTGTTTTGTTAGACTCACGCTTTAATTGTGAGACTGTTCAAACTGTTTCAAATGGTATCTTCTATTTGCATGATGAAACTGCTTAGTACCGACCAAGTTTCTGCAGAATTTGCCTCCCTTCTTTTTTAGCTGTCTAGATCTGCAAAAAATGTCAAAAAGTCTCTTTTATGATAATATTTTCTGTCCTTGCATTCTATTAGGTTGGTTTTCGTGTAGCATAATTTTTGCCTCTCGTTTTGACTTCCATATTATATTCAACTTTTCTTTTGGTAATCATCTCTGGGGGTTTACTTCTTGTTACAATTTTTTGTTCACACTCAGTTTTCATGTTGATTGTTATTTGTATTATCTTGAGTAATCTGCATATATTCATAAAGTTTCCAAGAATTTTGAAAATAAAATATGAATTCTATGATATAAATCTGTCTCCTCTGATCTTCCTCTAAAAGCTCAGTTAATTTTAAAATTTATCATTATTTAGAATCGGGTATTGATTTTGTATACCCTCTTATCTACACCTTATTTTATTTGGTTTGCATTCTGGTTTTACAGCTACTTTTATTTTGCTTCTTTTGTTATTTATTGTAGTATTGTTGACCTTTTCCAATCATCCGTTGAATATTGTAAATTATATCCCAAATTTATGAATTTTCGAGTTGATTCCAAAGCGTTTCAATGTGACTATTCACACCATAAGTGCCTTTTTGTTGTCTAAAATTCTAATAGTAGATGGAGTTGTGTCTGCTGCATCATATCTTTTCTGTTGTGACCAGCAGATTAAACCTATTCTTTGCCAATTCTTTCTTCAGGTATATATTTTGATCCTTGGTCATGTTTTAAATCTGAGATGCTCTTCCTTCGTGATCTTTATAATTTAACTGGTTATCTGTTTTCGGAGTTCACTATCAATAATAGAAAGTTTCTCTCGTCCCGAAGTTGTGCAGTATCTTATTTATAGGGTCATCTTACTACTTTACACAATCTGTGGATTAGTACACATCAAACTCTCACCTTCACATAACTAGGAATGACACTAGGAAACAAGAATGATGGGGAATATCTTTTTGCTTTTCTTTTGATCAGAGCGCTTATCTTATGATATATATATATCATACCAGTTGCCATGCACTTGCCTTTTTTCAGGTTGCTTTCCATGTCGAGACATGCTTTCGCTGATATTCTGTTTTTTTTTTTCCTTTCGATTGGGAACAGGTTTTATGAATCATGGCAAAGCAGAGAAAGATGGGAAGGGAGCTGGAAAATCCCATCACCTCCCTTTTTTCTTGAAAGAAGAGGATTTGAGTGGTGATGAATTAGAAGAATTGATCAAAGACCGCTATGGCCGAGATTCAGAGTATGTAGTATATGGTGAAGAATCTAGAGATTGTGATGAGGATTGTACAAAGGATCCAACTATTTGGAAGGTCAAATGCATGGTGTGTAATGGGAATCGGATATCCTCATCCACTTGATATTATTTCATGTGTTGGTTGAGTTCTGTCCTGAATAGCTGTTTATTGCAGATTGGTCGTGAACGGCAGGCTGCCTTCTGCTTAATGCAGAAGTATGTTGACTTGCAGAATTTTGGAACTAGATTGCAAATAATTTCTGCATTTTCTTTGGAACATGTTAAAGGTTATATATATATTGAAGCTGACAAAGCATGTGACGTCACTGAGGTATTTGAGATATTTCTTAATCAAGGCTCCAAAGATAATACGTTAAGGGTAGATACAGTTTCCATTATATCTTTCTCAATGTTGTATCTTTTTGGGTAGTCATAAATCAAAGTGGAAAGCTGAATGAAGTCTAATTAAAATTCTAACAGCTTCTTCTTTGAATTTGTATTAACCAGTGATGTTTTATTTTATATTTTGTGTTAAGATCAATAGATTTAGCTTTTATATCTGTATTGTCCCTTCTATTGTTGTATGGTATTCTCACCCATGGGTGGCTACACCCAGTTGTATGCCTTTATATTTGGCTTAATACAGTGGGACTTAGCCTTTTGGCTTTCTTCTCAAGGTGCTGCCCTTTAGGCATTCTCCCATGGTAATTTTTGAAATGAGACATTGCTTCTTCATATCTTTTTGGGTCCATCATATATATATATATATATATATATATATATATATATATATATATATATAGAGAGAGAGAGAGAGAGAGAGAGAGAGAGAGAGAGAGAGAGAGAGAGAGAGTGCTATAATGCGGCATGCGGTACGTGCGGCACCGCACGTACCGCATGCCGCATTATAGCATCCCCATGTATATATAGGGAAAAGGGAGCCTAGACCTGAGGTGCAGCGTTGCTGCTGCACCTCAGGCATTGTTTGCCATCCTAGAAGTTTTAGAATTTGGTAATTTTTGGTGTATGTGTTCTCTAGGGTAAGGTGATCATCCTCACAAAAAAATCAGTAAATTCTAAAATTTCTAGGGTCATCAAATGTTCAAAACATTTTCGACCGTTAATTGTAACCGTTAATTTTGCCGAGCTCATTTGATGACCCTAGAAGTTCTAGAATTTGTTGATTCTTGGTGAGGATGATCACTTTACCCTAGACAACACACCCACCAAAAATCATCAAATTTTAAAATTTTTAGGGAGGGTAAACAAGCGAGAGGTGCAACAATGATGCTATAGCTCAAGTGCAGGCTCCCTGCCCTCATATATATATATATATATATATATATATATATATATATATAGAGAGAGAGAGAGAGAGAGAGAGAGAGAGAGAGAGAGAGAGAGAGAGAGAGGAATGTTACAGTGAGCTGTGAGTTACGGAAGGAAAAAATGAGCTGCAGTCATTTTGACCACCTTAGAAGTTTTGGAATTTCGTGAAAATTGGTGGGTGTGTTGTCTAGGGGAACATGATCATCCTCACCAATTTTCAAGGAATTCCAAAACTTCTAGGGTCATCAAACGGTAGAAGCAAAATTAACGGTTACTGCGGACGATAGATAAAACTTCTACCGTTTGATGACCCTAGAAGTTTTGGAATTCCTTGAAAATTGGTGAGGATGATCATGTTACCCTAGACAACAGACCAACCAATTTTCACGAAATTCCAAAACTTCTAGGGTGGTCAAAATGACTGCAGCTCATTTTCTCCTTCCGTAGCTCACAGCTCACTGTAACATTCCCCCCCCCCCCCCTCTCTCTCTCTCTCTATATATATATATATATATATATATACACACACATGAATGTTACAGTGAGCTGTGACTTGTCGGAGGAGAAAGTGAGCTGCGCTCACTTTGATCCCCCTAGAAGTGAGCGCAGCTCACTTTCTCCTCTGGCAGCTCACTGTAACATTCCTCTCTCTCTCTCTCTCTCTCTATATATATATATATATATATCCACGTTAAATTTTAGGCCTATATTATATGACGTTGATACTATGATCATCAGGTTCATTATATAACATGTAGAAGCACCCAATTTCAGAAACCATTTATGCTAAGTATGCCCATGCTATTATGTGATCAACCATTTGTTCTCCAGGCTTGCAAAGGGTTTTGCAGTATATATCCAAGTAGAATGGGGATCGTCCCCATGAATGAAGCTCCTCAGTTGCTTTGTGTTCGAAGTAAGGGATGTGAAGTATCTAAGGGTAAATGGGTTCGCCTAAAGAGTGGGAACTACAAAGGTGATCTAGCTCAGGTATATCACTTTGTTTATCTTTGATTTTTCTTATCATTTTCTTGCAGCTTTCTTGTAATCTCTCTCCTGCCAACTTCGGTTTCCTAGGTTGTGGCTGTTGATGATGAACGGAAAAGAGCAACGGTTAAGCTGGTCCCTAGAGTTGACCTACAAGCTATTGCCAAAAAATTTGTATGTTCTGCTTATCATTTTATGCACTATTTTTTTTTTTGGGTTTTATTTATTGAGAGAAACATAGTCTATACCGAAATCTTTGATGTTTGTAATTTAATATGGGCCAATTTTTTTTTTTCCATTAGCTTGCTTGATATTAAATAATTCCGATTCAACTTCACATTAGATGTGCTTACCTGTGTTTCTACTCATTTTCCTTTGACGATTGGCTTGCCGTGTTAATCACTCATAATAATTGTTCTTAGATGCAACAACAATATCTGCTAGAGGATAAATTCTGTGATTGGGTTTTAATATGCATTCTAAACTTAGAACAATACATGTTAATCACTTGTTTTCCTTTATCAAGGTGAGTATACTAGAACAGAGGTTGATTGAAATTAGGTGCTTCATGGAGATTGCCAATCCTTACCAAGTTTAGCTAGAAGAAGCAGGTAAGAATCACCTTGGCCACCAGGGAGGTGCATGGGACACCTTTTTTCCTCTTAATATGGTTCATCTTCCTTTCACACTAACACAATCACCTGTAGCTTCCATCAGTAAAATATAATGTCAGATATGATGTCTATGGGCTGGTTTGTTTTCGGCTAAGGATCGACCTAGGCCCAATGCGATAAGGAAGACTGTATGAAATGACCCAACTCAATGATGATTTGAGCCTAAAGGTCAAATCCCATACTCAATTCTAATGTTTTCTTGGCTCAATTTGACCCATTTGATTGCCTGATATAAGTCAAAGGATGGTCCGACCAGTTAGACCTACCCATTTGATTGCCTGATATCATTCAAAGGATGATTCGTTCGACCAGTTAGACCCAACAATCTATTCTCTGCGCCCCCCCCCCCCCCCCCCCCCCCCCCCCCCCCCCCCCCTCCTCGTCTTTTTTTTGTATTTGATAATGTTTAGGTATCTCTGGTTGGGCTTTCTGTTAAGAATGCATGTCGAGGTGAAAGGATCATTGGTCCTTACGTGTTGACTAGTGAGGTGCCTTAGCTAACGACTTCTAATATGTATGAAGGATTACACAAGGAACCTCTCTTATGTAGTTATCTCTTCTTGGTTGGAGGTCCTCCCTTGGGAATATTTGTCTAGTTAGCCAATGAATAAAACTAGTGGTGATATAGAAACTATGAAGCACAGACACGGGTACGGCGACACGACACGGACACGGCGACACGACACGGCTAGGACACGGCAATTAATATTTATTATTTTATATAAATAATATATAATACATGAATACTACATAGAGATGCTTAATTTTGAAGAATAATTCATAAAACATGCTCCAACTAGATGGGAAATTACTTTATGGTTATGTTTAAGAAATTTCAATGATAGCACAATACCCAATTTGACAACTACTAGATTTTTTCTTTTGGTAATTTCAACGATTCAGTATAATCAAAATTGAATTGAAGAGGGCAAAATGAAGTTTATTTACTATGGGGTTGGGTTTGGCACTATGGGATACTTACTAGAGGTCATAAGGGTAATGACAACTATCCAATAAAGTTCACAAAATCAACAAAGTTCTAGAGTTATTGCAAAAAGATTATCTTAATATTTGTAAGAAAAACCCTATTAAATATATTCTATGATGTTATAACATTAGAGGATATAAGTTAAAGCCAAATCTTAATCACAACCGTCCATTACACCAAGCCCTAAACAAATCATCCAACTCATCCTTGATCCCATGCAAACAACGTCCCTGCCGTGTCCTGGCCGTGTCCTAGCCGTGTCCTGGCCGTGTCCTGGACAAAAAAAAACTAGGACACTTCGGAGCCGTGTCCGACACGTGTCCGGGCCGTGTTCGAGCCGTGTCCGTGTCCGACACGTGTCCGACACGGACACGGGGCCCTCTACGAAGTGTCCGTGTTTCATAGTATAGAAATTAAGAGAGGCCTATTTCCTGGAGAATATATTGTTTGTTCGAATAATACTGGAATTGATACGGACATTAGACACATTAGCCGGAATCAAGATGAAAAGTTTTGAATTATGTTATGGCGAGGCATGTGAGGTATTTCCCAGTTATGATCAAAGGTTGGTTTTGCTTTGGGACTAACACGATTTAGTACAAAAGTAGACCGGAGTTTATAGGCATGAATGACTCATTGACATCCCTAGGAGACTATAAATAGAGATGAAGGAGAAGAGGGGAGGTGAAAGGGAAAAAAAAGAATGTTGTTTTTTTAGCTGTAACAATCAAGTATTCTCAATAACCAATACCTAGTTTATGGTTTTGTTGGTTAGTTATAATTTGTTTCTTTTACTTTTAGATATTTTGCACTTTTATTGAAAATATTATTGTTATTATTATTTTATGTTTGATGGTATCTGCGTAGGCTGACTCTGAGACCCATTGTGACCTTTTTTTCGGTAGTCCTGAACCTGGCATAGGTGCCTTCTAGAACATTGTGCATGATGTGTAATGTGAAGATGTAATAAATAATTAGATATTTATAGACCATATAGTTGTTTTGTTATTGGGCATTTTGCATCATGCCTAGTCCAATACCTTATACGAATCAGTTCCAGGATTTAGACCTGATTGATCTTGTTTCTAGATCCTATACTGATTTCTCCTGCATATTTGTCATGTTAGTAGGTATAGCTTTTACTGCAGCAGGATTGCCAAGGAAATTATAGAACTTTCATCTATAGAGAAATAGGAATTATTTATATAGTAATTAGTTTGTCACATACAAATTAGGATGGTAATGCAACAGGCTGCAGAAGGTACATGGATTTGATCTAAAAAAGAAGAATCATATCAATAACTTTGTCTAAATGGAAGAATCCTATCAATAAAAGATATCAATAGAACTAGAGTGCCGGAGAGCACCCCTAGTAGCTGATGTTAGTAATTAAGATTCAAAATGCCAAGCTATAACCATGTATACACTTTCTAAAATTTGCATAACGTGTCTTTAAATTTTGTTTGCCTTGTTTGCATTTCTATTGTAATGCATTTCAACATAGTTTGTTGAACTGTAGTTTATCAAGTCTCGCAGGTAGTTGTAGTGCCATTTTCTTGTGTCATAACTGTTAATGCATGTGCTCCACGTTGCCTTTTCTTTCTGCTCTTCCATTTATCTGGAAGGCTTATCCATACAATCTTTGAAGTTCGTAGTACAACTTTTTATGCAAACTTAGCTTCTTATCTAAATCAACTTTTATAATGTGAAGCTCGTGTTTTTTGCCACCATGTTCTTTAGACTTTGAAACATTCACTCATCTTTTAGGGTCTGTTCTTTTGGTCGGACTTTAGATGTATTGGGCAATTAAATGTATTATGACATGTTTTCTAGGAAATTAAATGTCTCAGGATCATGTCCCATGTTCTTTTTCCTTGGCTAAATGCCTTTATGTTTTGTTCTTTTCCAACATGGACTTCAAATAGGTTGGGCATCTATTATGGTGGTGGTGGTGGTGACTGGCCAAAGCGGCGATGGTGGTGGTTGAAGGTGGTCGGTGGTGGTGATCGGTCGGTGAGGTGGTGGTTGTGGCCGGTCGTGGAGGCGGTGGCCGGTCATGGAGGCGGTGGTCGACGACGGTGATCGTGGTGACCGATCAGGGTTGTAACGGTGGGGGTGGTGGAATAGCTCTATGGGTGGTGGTGGTTGGGTCGGGATTATGCAAAAGTTAAATGTCTCACCAACCTCAGATATTGATGTCCGACTAATTATGTTGTGACTTCAGTGTCTCAATTATATGAAAAAATCAGGGAGATAGGACATTAAATTTTTGGAGATATTTGGCAAAAAAACAAGGTAATTTGGCAAAAGAGCAAGGTATGAGATCTAATTCCCTGGGAAATTTAATTTTCAGGCCAAATGTCTCCCCAAAAGAACATGCCCATAAAGGTTTTACTCTAGTTTCTTTCACCCCGCGTGAGTATCTAAGACCATAGTTACCAAGTCGGAAGTCGGGAAAAAATCGGCTTATGGGAGAAGTCAGAAAAATTGGGAAAAAGTCAGAAATATCGGGAAAGAGTCGGGAAACAAACGGTAGAATTTTAGAACATATTTATATATAGATGTTACAATAGGTTTTTTGAGCAATACATGACGGGATTAAAACGTAATAAATCAGGAATAAAACGCGTAAATCGGGATTAAAACATGAAAATCGTGACTTTTTTTAAAAATCCGGAAAGAGTCGCATACAGAACGTTTAATGAATAAGTCGTGTTTTAATCGAGATTTATTCAAAAAATCGGTCTTTTTCGTAACAGAGTCGAAGACTGTGTTTCGCCCCGCATATCCCCCGACCACTACTGTTGCTCTCGTCATCCCTGCTTTAGCATTCTACCGCCACTATCATCGATGACCACCACCATTATCGTCATCACCAATTGTATCACCTCCGACCGCCACCAACAATCGGTCATTGCTAATGTTGACGACTCCGCCGCCGCTAGCATTTACACCACCATTGCAACCACCTCAGCCACCTCCTATAGCTGTCGCCATCGTTGCTACCTCCTCCACCGTTTGCCTCCGTTGGCATTGCCTACCACGACCAACCGCCAAGCATCTTTTGTTAATGTGTTTGCCGGCTTATGTAGACATAAACATTATGTTGTGAGAAAGTTATTTTTTGAAATGTTACAATCGGGCTTTGATATTTCAGTCATCCTATGGATTGAGAAATTAATGAGAAAGCATGCACATCAATACTTATTGTAGTTTCTCTGTAGTCAAAGCGTCACCACCACAATAAATTCCAAATCAATTCACATATACGGTACCAATTTAGTTTACAAGAATTTTCTCATAACCCACTACAAGAAGTTCAAAGGAAAAAAAAAATCATATCTTACACCATACATTGCTCTGAGTGGGATCAAGTTGAATTGGTTCATAAAGAAGATTTGGTTCACATAGAAGAAATAAAAATCAAAGAAATTACAATGCTTTTAAAAAAAAAATAACAATGTGAATTGATCTGTGTACCTTGAATGGTTCTAAAGATGTGATTTCTTTTACACCGAAGCATGCATAATTGTATCATTAACTTGAATTGTGCTATTATTTCATACAGATCAATTAAATCAAAGATATCAAAGTTGTTCGTAGTCTACATGCTTGAATTCTTTGACTATTTCACACAGATCAAATAAAAAATCAAAGCAAAATTTCAATCTTAGTCACAAGCAATCCAATTTCTAACGAGATCGATTTAAATCTCAATCACAACTCCTCATGTAATCGAAATAATCATAGCAGATTTACAATAATCCAATTGTTTAATATTAGTCATGAGGAATCCAATTTCTAAACAAGAGCAATCAAACTATCAAAGCAATTACTTCACACAGATTAATCTTGAGAATACTTTTAAAAAAAATGGATTATTTCAAAAAAGAATTCCCCAAATCTTCAGAACAATTTCGGAAGGGAAGAAATTTGTTTCAAGATTTTGAGAACCAATTTCTAACAAGAACAATCTTGAGAACAATTTCTAACGGGAACAAATCTGGAGAACTAGTATTGAAACCAGTGCTTGGAATTTCTGAAAAAAAAAAGGGGGGGTGCACTCGGGATCTATGTACATACCTGGTGAAAGCTCAAGGGGCCAGTCGGAGATGAGCTCCCGGAGACGATCGATGTGCTGCGGTGGTCGGAGATGAGCTCCCGGAGTCGATCGGCAATGCGAGGTTGAAGCACTAGGGTTTCATCTTTCTTCAGCTTGAAGAGACAAAACAGAGGGGATTGTCGAAGCAGCCGGCTCCCGATTTTTTTAGCTGATTTTCTATGCCGGGGTCATGAAATATGTCAAAGTTGACCAACGAAATCATTTCACGGAAAAATGCATCGCAGCTCTCAGCCCGGATGACAAAATCAGCGTTTTCCAGTGAAAAGCGGATCTGTGGGTTTGGCTTCTGGGTTATCAGACATCATTATTCCGTGTTTTTAGTGAAAAGCGGATCTGTGGAAACCATTTCCCGGTTATTAAACAGGGACTTAGCATTGGCCACCATATCTCTCCCTTGGTTAAGCTCAATTTGTTTTCAATTGTTCTTTTATGTCTTCAGATGCTCATTTTGCTTCCTCTTAAATCTTTTATGTTTGTGTTCTAGTGATTCGTTGTGTGACTTTTCATTTGATATTTCAGGGTGGTGGGATTTCTTTGAAGCATGCACCTGTTCCTGCTCCACGCCTGATAAGCTCCTATGAGCTAGAGTATTCCCTATTATGCTTTTGCTCTTTGACTTGACTGGAATTTCGTGATGCATCTGGTCTTGATGCTGAAAATTTGGGATTGCACTTGATTTATCAGGGACTTCAGGCCTCACATTGAAGTTAGGCGTGATCGTCAAACTGGCGAGCTTTTTGATGTACTTGATGGATTGATGCTAAAGGATGGCTATTTGTACAAAAAGATGTCCATTGCATCATTAGTTTACTGGGGTGTACAGCCAACAAATGCTGAACTTGCGAAGTTTACAGAAGCAAGCAAGGGTGAACCTGAGGATTTGAATTGGGTTTCAAGTATTTATGAGGGGCGTAAGAAAATGCGGTGTGCTGAAACATCAGATGACAAATTGGCTGCCAAGCAAGGAAATGGTTTTGATCTCCATGATCTCGTTTTGTTTGGGTCTGTCAGCACTGCCACTTGTTAGTTGTTCCTCTGTGTTTATTTGATAGCAATATTGAGTTATATACAATTTTATTCCTTTATCATTTTCTACAGACAGAAGGCTTTTGGCGTTATTATAGCTGTGGAGAAAGACTGCTTCCAGGTAACCACATTTACCTTGAAATTTAATTTTCGGTTGTTGGTTAATGTACATTCTATGCAATTGTACTTCCAGATATTAAAAGGTGACATTGAAGGACCAGAAGTCGTAAAAGTGAAGGCTCAGGAGATAAAGAATGGCTGTGTTGATAAAATGTTCACTGCTTCAGATTGCCACTTGAAGACCATATCCATTAATGACATTGTTAAGGTTTTGGAGGGTTCCCATCAGGTATTTCTCTTTTTTTTAGTTCAGATAAATAGTTTTCATATTTGGATAAACGGCCTTTTTCCCAAAGCAATTTGTGGTAGACATATCTTTACTATTAGAGAGATCAAAAACTGTTTGTCTTCCCTTTTATTTTTCATCACCCGCCTTTCTTCCGTCACTTGTATTGCGTATTGCCAAATTACAAATTGGTCCTGCATGGATCACTGGAGTTACGAAAATGGTCCAGCTAGAAATCTCAAACATTGCACACAAAACAAAGCAAAAGAAGAAAACTGTGCACATTTCACTTAGCTCTTTGGGTTATGAGGTTGTAAGTTGTCCCGTCACCTGGTACAGTAATCTGGAATTGACATAGCAACACATCTTCGATTATTCCATGGGCATACTTATACAGATTATCATATACGATGTGGTTAATTGTACAGGTTATCATATTCATTATGCTTCCTTGCTCTTTTGGCAGGGTAAACAAGGAACTGTTAAACATATGTACAGAGGGTCACTCTTTATCTATGATGAAAACCAACAGGAGAATAGTGGATTTTTTTGTGCCAAGTCTGACTTATGTGAGAACATTAAGGAGTCAAAGGATTCTTATGGTGCAAACTCGGTATGAGTGAGCAAATTTATTTTCTTCTGTTGTTTCGACAATAATTTATTCATTCTTTATCATTTTTATGTTTCAGAGTGGCAAGTCATGTCCCTTGTTCACCCAATCACCAAGTAGATCATGCGAGCAGCAAGATATTACTCGTACGTATCTGATACTACTAAACTTTGTAGTTAAAAATGAGGCAATTGTTGGTCTCGTAATAATATAAGCTTAAATGCAGCTAGCCGGCATCGCCCAAGTGATAGAGAAACAACTTACTTTATCGGCCAAACCTTGAGGATTCGTAAAGGTCCTTTAAAGGGGTACCTTTGCCGTGTTGTGGGTATCTACCGCTCTGATGTCACAGTTAAGCTGGACTCTCTGGTGAAAGTTATGACAGGTGTGTTCATATATAGATTTTACTAGTGAGGTTTCATCTGACACTCGATCTAACTAATTCTCGGTGATGATGTTTATATAGTTAAAGAAGACCTTCTTTCTGTACCAAATTTAAAGAGGTATGGAGATTGTTTGAATGTTCCATGTTTTTCCTGAGTTTGAAACTTCTGCTTTATTTAGCGTTCTCTCTGTAGTGTATATGTACTGTGATATGATGTTATCCGTTTCTTTTTTTTTCCTTGTTGAAAGGGATGACTCGGCTGCTATGTCTTCCGATCTTTCTGGTACTCGAGAATGGCAACCTATAGGTAATCATGTGTATAATTTATTTCTTTTTTGTATTTTCAACTATCTATTAATAAATATTGGAGGATCTGAAGTGGTCCAATGTTGTAGTTTTGATGCAGGAGCATCTATAGGGCACTTAAAGAGTTAAAGTACTGGAAAGTGGGTTTAATTTGTTATTTGGAGACCCAATATGTCTCACTAGGTGTCATTAGGAAGTCATTTAGAGTTGTTTTGGTAAGTTTACTGGTGCTATGTATATTTTCTTTATTTTTGTATTTTAACGCTGTGGGATATTACTAATTTCCAGTATATGTGTTGCGGCCACATATTCTGTTCGAGATACCCAAACAGCATATGCCATGCTAAGACATTGACTGCTAAAAATGTGCGATCACACATTGCAGTTTACACTCGCATCTGTAGATTGTACAGAGCACAATCACATGTGCTACCTTACAGTTCCACTCACTAGTTTTCTTTTGCAGTCGCATGTCTGTAGGGAATTTTGCCTTAAGTCTATTGGACCCAACTTGATATACAAGTCAATTGGTGATTTTTTAAAGATTTTTAGAAACTTTCTATGATTTTTTTGGTATTTTTATACTTACTAAAAAACATGGCACAATTGACAATGTGATCACACAATTGCATATTGGGGTCCATATGATCATGTAGTCCACACAATCCACATTAAAATTATTGGTAATATGCGGAAAAAAGAGGATAACAAATCCCTATTTTTAAGGGGATGCGGTAGGGTTGGACTCATGTAAATAGGTGTCCAATCTGTTAAAGCACCTAAATAACTGCTATATTAGGCTATATTGCTAGACTTCTATATGCATAATAAAGCCAGAAAAAAATTTAAAATAGAAAATAGTCCAAGCAATCCAGAAAAAGAGGAAAAAATTGGTGGGAAATGTTAGTAATCCTATTTCTTTTAATTTGTGTCACTTGATTTTTGATGTTGAGTCTTTGTTGGTTAGCATTAGTTCTAGTTGGGTCTATATAAGGACGTGCCTCCATTTATTATATATAAAATTAAGAGAATATAGATAGCTGAATTTGGTTTAGAAGACTTTCGAGAAGCCTTCTTTCGCTCGTTCCCGAGCTCCTCTGCTATGATTGATGCCTTGTTGATCCATCTTCAATTGTATCTTTTCCCGGTATTATTTAGTATCAAACCGTACCAATCCGATACACCTGCTTGTATTAGAGCTTTTCTTTTTATTTTTCCATCCAGGATGTTTATCTTAACCCTTTGCTGGAAGCCTGGAATCCAAGGATGAATGTCGAAGATTGATGCGAGGAATTGTAGGGATCAAGCCCAACAACAGGAGATGAACTTGTGGAATCAGATCAAGTGGATCTTGTGTGAGGGCTTTTGATCTTCAACTTCAAGTAAATTAGAGAAAATATCCTGGAAAACATTATAAAAATCCAAAAAAGGAAAAATAGTTGGAAAATATTAGTAGTCATATTTTTTTACACTAGTTTGTGTCCCAAGATTTTGAGATATTGAGTCCTAGTTGGGTTAGCATTGAACCTAGTCAGGTCAATATAAAAATGGGCCTCCACTTCTTTGTAATAAGATTTTAAATCAAGAAAATTTGGAAATTTCTTCTTGCTGATTTATTTTTTAAGAGCTTTAGACACCTTTTTTCTCTAATTTTCCCTCTCCTGTGTTGTGGATGGTGCCTCGTGGATCCATCATCAATTGGATCTTTTTCTTGTGTTGAGAATAGTCCCACATCGGTAAAGGGGTGGGAGTTCCACGTCTTCATATATCGTTGCCCACTCCCTCTCATCACTGGTTTTGAGGGGGTATGAGAATCATAACATGGTATCAGAGCTAGTCCCCACCCCGTCTCCCCTCTATGTGGTCCCGTCACACCCTCTTTCTTCGTCCGATTGAGATCTTCTACCTTCCTCCGATTGAGAGGCGCTCTGCGTGCGGGCGGGTGTTGAGAATAGTCCCACATTGGTAAAGGGGTGGGAGTTCCATGTCTTCATATACCATTGCCCCCTCCCTCTCATCATCGGTTTTGAGGGGGCATGGGAATCGTAACATCCTGCATTATTAGGTATCAAAGTTACAAATCCCCTATGTTACTTCGCTTTACACCTTCATTACTGCCATCAAACATTTTCTTCTTGCTTTTTGTGTGCTATGTGCTTATGGTGCAAAGATTGGAGAAGTTCCATCGAGATAAAATTTGGTGAATGGGATTGCATTTATTTTAGTTATCAATATGTCGTACCAATAGTTTGTTTCTTATTATTTGTTCATACTACGTTAAAACTATCTTTTTGTAAGTGCAGCTGGTATGGCAGTGTTTGACATTCATGGTGTGTTCGAACAACGCCTAATCAGTGATTAATCTTGCAGGTGCATTACCTGACGAAGGAAGAGGTACATCAGGGGATAAAAGTTCATGGGATGTTGGGGTGCCATTGCCTGCTAGGTATGGTTGAAGTTTGATATCAAACTATGTTCTTTCCTATTTCATAACACAATTTAATGTTTTCCTTTCAACTTAAAATTCATGTATGCCCAATATATTACTAGAGATTAATGATTGCAGAATCGTTGCATCTTCCTAATGGAAGCCTTTTAATTAAATGTTTATTCGGAAACTAATTTGGACGAATATGGGAACTTGTTTCTCTGCAAGTGTCTTGATCCTTGGTTGAAAACGTAAAACGTAAAGGAGGAACTGTTAACTATCTTTTACTTGATGGGCTTGATATCAGAACTATAGTAAAATAGAATAATTATATGAGTGAATTAATTAGAATTCAAACACATGACAAGTAAGAACATGAATGATGCATTAGTAAAGTGAATATTACACGTACCATGGACAAACACATATAACAAGTAAGAACATGAATGATGCATTAGTAAAGTGAACATTACACGTACCATGTAACTTGTAAAGAAAAGTTGTTTTAAACTTTTAATTTCTTCTTAGTGGTGTAACTTTTCTAGTCCTTGACCGAACAACTAATTTCTAGGCTATTATAGAAACATTTTTTTTTTCTTGAAAGTAATTTTTTATTAAAACCCTTTTTTTTAGGGTAATCTAGCAATGCTTATTTCCACCGTTTTGTGCATGAGGGGCTAGATCATTGTTTTGTATCAGAACTATAGTAAAATAGAAGACTTAGCGTTGAATTAATTATAACTCAAACATGTGACAAGTTAGAACATGAGCAGTGCATTACAGCATTAGTAAATTGCAAGAACTACATGTACCGTGAAACTGGTAAAGAAAAGTTGTTTTAATATCTTTTTTGCACTGTAACCGTGTAACTTTCTATTCCTCGACTGAACAACCAATTTCTATGCTATTATGGAGACCTTATGTTTTTTCTTTGAACATAGTTTTTTTTATTAAAACCCCATTTTTATTAGGATATCTATCAATGATAATTTATTCTGAATTGTATTACATTCTAATTATGATGTGGTTTTCATAATTTTGTTGTAAATTTACCAACCTTACATATTAATCTCTAAACTATGACGTTTTGAGGTATTAAACTTCCTTCAAACGGTACTAAGATAAAAAGTGAGCTATGTTTTCTGATTTTTTAAAAAACTTCATGATATTTTCGTCGTTTTATAGGAATGAGAGCAAGTATGAGAGGTGAAAGCTAATTCGCTATCACATTAGGGCTTGAGCCTATTATATGACATGAATGAATATGCAATGACATTATGCTCAAGTGTACAATATATAAATGGTAGTATCTCATATGACACTTCTATGCCTCCCCTAAAACTCAGTGGGCCATACATCAAGATTTTGCCTACAACAAAAGAAAATTGTTATGTATCGGATTTCGTGAAGAAGTCCACTATTGGTTGGTAGAGGGGATGTGTGCTAGGAGTGACTTCCTGTGAGGTTGTGACTAGTGATGACGGATGAAGTGACAGTGGATTTCAATATGCTTGGTATGCTTATGAAATATCACAATTTTCCCAACCTGAGTAGAGCTCTGTTCACTGCAATAGTGAGTTTCTTCATGGCTATAGTGAGTTTCTGAGTGAATGGGGATGCCAGTGTTTAACAACAAATGGCAGAGCCAAACACTTCAGTGAATGTGTCAGCCATGCCATGGTAGACAGCCTCTGCTCTATAATGTGATATAATATCTTCCCTTTTGCTTTTCAAGAAATCAAAAATCCTCAAAGAAGACACTTTAACCTGTAATGGAGCGATGATCTTTAACATCACCAGCTCAATCATTTTGAGACTAGGCCCTTGCTGAATTGAAAATAGCCGAAAAAGAGAGCTTGATTAATTCTTCGACTCCATATCATATGATTGTAGCTGCTTCTGTCCTGGCTCATTATCCTTCTTTACCCACCTTTGTGGAGATATTTACTATGATGGTTCATAAATGGCTAATTATTCATTGACACATCAAATTCAGTTTCCACACGTTGTTTTTGAACCCCTCATGTTCTCAATGTTTCTATATCAAGGTTTGAGAATTCAGATTCAGTTTGAATCGAGCAAAAAACAAATCGATTCGACTAATTCAGGTTGTTCGGGTTTGATCATTTTGGAAAAAAGATATTACAAAGCCAAAAACATTAGAAATTTACGTATGATTCTACTAATTCAGGTCTTATCCAATTGATTCATGTATGATTTGGCCAATTTAGTGGCTGATTCTAGTCTGGCTTGACCTATTCGTGTCTGGTTAGGCCTATTCGGGTCTGATTCGGCCAAATCATATTTGATTCAGCCTGTTTTGAATATGATCCAACCAATAGGTCCAAACATGCTGTAAAAATAAAAAAGTCCAAACCGGATCCCAATCAAGACATTTTTTTTTGGTTTGGGAAGGTTTTTCGGGTTGGAACGACCAAAATCCTAAATGATTTGGGTTCAGGTGGGTGTTTCAGTACAGACGACCAAAATACAAACTGGTTCTGGACTCGGGCGAATCCTCAAATTCACCTTCATTATCTATTAATCGACTTGCAAATCACTAATGCATTGCCTCTGTTGTCTCTTCTTGCTCTTTGCGAGACACTCATAGAGAGATTGATTGCGAGCTATAGGCAAAGAAACCTCTTATGTAAGGATTGATTGCAGTTACCAATTTTCTCCAGCCAATGTTATCATATGCGACTGCATCTAACATCCTGAAAGGGTAAGTCACATATGCGGTTGTGTTTTCAAGGCAGCTAGGCGATGCTTAGGTGACTAATGCATTGCCTCTGTTGTCTCTTCTTGCTCTTTGCGAGACACTCATAGAGAGATTGATTGCGAGCTATAGGTAAAGAAACCTCTTATGTAAGGATTGATTGCAGTTACCAATTTTCTCCATCCAATGTTATCATATGCGACTGCATCTAACATCCTGAAAGGGTAAGTCACATATGCGGTTGTGTTTTCAAGGCAGCTAGGTGATGCTTAGGTGACTAATGCATTGCCTCTGTTGTCTCTTCTTGCTCTTTGCGAGACACTCATAGAGAGATTGATTGCGAGCTATAGGCAAAGAAACCTCTTATGTAAGGATTGATTGCAGTTACCAATTTTCTCCATCCAATGTTATCATATGCGACTGCATCTAACATCCTGAAAGGATAAGTCACATATGCGGTTGTGTTTTCAAGGCAGCTAGGCGATGCTTAGGTGACTGAGCCTGCATAGGCAAGGTGTGGCCTAGGAGAGTGAAACTTGTTAATACTTAAGATGAGAAAAATGAAATAACCCTTATAATGAGGTAGAGATTAGATATAAATAGAAGAGAGATGGAGGGAGTGACAAAAAGTGAGGGACTAGATGAGAATGATTAGACATAAGGGGGGGGGGGGTATTACAATAGAAAAGAAAAATAAAAAAAATAAAATACGATGTCATCGGAGCTCGCCAGTAGTTTTCGATGGTTGCGTGTAGTCGTTGGTGATTGTTGGTGGTCTTTCCTATCTCCTACTACTAAATTTTCTTTGTTTTTATTTTGAGAAAGCAATGCGCATGGTTCAAGTTCAAGGGGAACTGGGGAAACAATGAAAGGGGGGGGGATATAAGTACCGCCTTCCTAGGTTACACATAGGCGATTTTGGCCAAAACGCCTTCACAACACTGAAATGCGGTAGTTGCACAAGGATCGTAAGAGTTGTGTGGCCCACATCAAGTGTGCTTTGGCAGATGCGGACTACGCAATGCACGGTTGTATATGCAACCACTCAACTCTCAACGATAAAAAGTATGATCATTGTGACTACTTTATCCACACCACCCTAATCATTTTGCAGTTTTTTATCCTTCAGTTCCTCCCATCCCTTTCATATTTTTCCATTTTGCCCGACTTCTCCATCTATTATATCCAGAACACCTATGTTGAATCATATGTCATGATAACCCATACCAAGGGAAAGGACCATAATATGATATTTTTTTACTTCGCATTTTATACCTACATAAGTTGCAAATACCATCAAAGAATATTACCCTTTTACCACTAATCCATTGATTTTTATTTTTCCATAAAAAATCCAAGGGCTATAGGTAATACGGGTCCCACTTTTGATCCTTCATTTTCTTTACTATCATTTATACCTTCCCATTTTGCCATTCTCTTTATCAACAATACCTATGCCTCATATTTGAATCCTAGTCATTAAAACAACACCAAGGGCTTTTTGTTTATGAGTATAGAAACTCTACTCGATTAACTTTTGGGTATGGGTATAGGAACTCTACATAATTAATTTTCGGGTATGGGCATGGCTACCTCAATACCCATACCCAAAACTCGAAACCCAATTGCCCCTCTAACTTTTGACCCGACTCCAACCCGAAAATCAAGTATGTATATGGGTGCAAATTTACAAGGTTTGGGTATAGAAACTCTACCGTGTAGGATATGAATATGCGAAGTCTCCCCGATTAACTTTTGGGTAGAAGGTTTGGGTAGGGTATGAGTATAGGAACTCTACCGATTAATTTGTGGGTATGGGTATGGGTACCTCAATACCCATACCTGAAACCCGATTAGCCCTCTAACTTGTAACCCGATCCCGACCCGAAACATCGGGTACTGGTATGGGTACAAATTTACAAGATTTGGGTATGGTATGGGTATAGGAACTCTACTTGATTGACTTTCGGATATGGTACCTCAATACCCATATCTGAAATCCAAAACCCAAAACCCGATTGCCCCTCAAACTTGTGTGTACTAGATAATATAGTGACATGTATATAGTGTACATATACCCATATTTGGATCCTATGTCATTAGAACAAAAGCAAGGAAGGAAATGTTGCATTCTTGCACTTCTCATTGTGGCCCATTCAAAAATAACCAGTATACTCTTATACCTCTATCATTATTTCATGTGTCAAGTCCTATACTAAAATGGCTATATTAGTTTGTGTACGGATAAAAGGATTCATAGAACAACAACGATTGCACGTGCCCGGTGCACTAGTTCTTATTTATAACTTTCTCTCATTCTACATCACCCTACCCTACAAATATCCTATACCCCACCCAATCATACAACTCATCTATATCGCTTCTAACTCTCTCCAAGCTCTTTCTGCGGCCCATGCAGAAACAAATCTAGTTCTACTCAAAGCGGAGCATCGCTCTAAGGACGTTGGTTGGAAACAAATCTGTAGGAGTCTGAAGAAAAAATGTCAATGTATGAGTTGTGTGTCTGTCACCATATGTGGCCTTGTATCAATGTTTTTAAATTAGGTATCGGCCAAGGTATTTGTCCCAACCAAAGAGTCAACTCGACTGAGTTGACTTAGTAATGGTTGGTATGGGCTGATGCTAGTTTCCATCTTTTTTTTTAAAAAAAATGAATTTTTTTGTTTTTAGCCTGGTACTAGCCGATACACGTTGGCCGTATCAATCGATACCGGCTTCATTCGGCCATACAATTTGGCATCGGTCGGTGACCCGGTTTGGGCCATTATAAAACTGAATTGTACCATCTGGTATGACTCAGTATCAATCGTTTTTTGAAACCATGTGTTGCATACATTGCACGACCTTAACCACAATTGGCATGGTCCAAGGGCTAATGGAAGAGCATGTCTTGAGAGTTGAGACTACCGATGAAATCAAAAGGAAATAATAGAGTACGTGTGGTCGATTGCCAAACCAAAGTATCACCATTGCCACAGCTTAACCAGCCTGTTCTTCACCTACTCAGAGGACGAGGAGTCGTCCGATTGGGAGAATTTTGATACTGATGGTTGGTAAGAAAGAAATCTTCGGCTAATACTAGTGGTCGCTCCAATAAACACTAAATAATATACCTGACTGGGTAAGAAAGCTGGAATTTGTCAAAAAAAATATAATACTTCTCCTTTTTGTGCTTCCCGTGTGTTTTTGCAAGGATTTTTTTTTGGCTTTTTTGATGGAAAGTTGGTTCATCTGGGAGCATTGGGACCTCACTTTTTTGTGAATCAAACACCTGGATTTTGTTGAAGAACCCCGTTTACTTTTTTTCTTTTCACATGCTTTCTCAACAACCAAACAAACCGTGACCAGATATGAATCGATTTCTCTATAAAAAATTAGGATGTCTTTTTGGTAGCCGTATGAATATAATCTCATTTTTCTCTAGTATAGCGAATGTTTAATGTACAGATTTCGAATGTCCAACACAGCACGTGCATCAACAAAAAAAAAATAAGAAAAGACGCAATCAGCTGTTTGACCACACAACTGCATATCCAATGGCATATGCGATTGGTAACCAATGTCGCATAAGCAGAATATGCATTTTGATACCATTGTTTCAATCCGCATACACCCGCCTTTTTTTACTTATGATAGGTGGCATACTGGCATCATTGATTAGGGCACCTCTCTAGTCCTCTACTTAGTTAGTGATAGTGCAATTGGTTATGTTTCTTTTGTTATTTTGATATCTTGTGAAGAGCACGAGCTTGCTAAAGAAATAGCTCTTCTATATCAATTTAGTACTACTATTTCTCATGTTTATTATTATTCCCTTTCATCCTAAGAGAGTTGTAAATATTTTGTTTTTTGTGTTCATGGTTATAATTGATTTAGTTGGCTGTCTTATATAAAAAGCACAAGTATCTGAACTTGCAAAGACTTCAAAACTAAGGTTCATACATAGTATTTTACGACTATAAAAACATTCGTTTTAAATGGTGACTAGTACCTGTCTCATGATTTTTTATCATTTTCACTTTGTCATAACACTGTCCCATTTTTCTTGTTTACCAGCAGATTGGAGTTACTGAGCACCAACATCCTCAAAGTTTTGACCGTGGTTGTTATGACTGGAATACTGTCTCATGAATGATATTCCCTTGAAGCTCTCATGTAGCATATGTCCCATGACCATCTTTATCCTATAGCCCTCTCCTGTGGTCATCTATTTGGCTTTGGGCATTCATGCTTTGTTCTCCTTTCCACTCATCGGAACGAGCTCATTGCGTGGTTTAATAAATTTGTTTTCCTTCTTAATAGCCTTGAGTGTAAACAGTATTGAAGCTTTACTTTACTCATAGACTGTGCATAACTTATTAACTTGTGTTATGCCCTTCTTTGAGCACCTACCTTTTATTGCTTTATCCTCTTCCATCTCCCCTTCCTCTAGTTTGGGGAGTCACATTTCTTGTTCGTTATTTTCCTCTTGTTCAAACTCTCACACCTTATCAATCCCTGCTTCTATTACTAGACCACTAATCCATCATATGTACAATAGGAGATTACATATCACTCTATTTATTGGTGATTCTTGTCTTGATGCTTCTCGTATCATCCATACTTCTCGTGATAGTCCTGTCTCCCCACCACGGCACTTGAGCGTCATTATACCTTTCCGTGCTTTCTCCTAGTTTTCAGTGCCTTATGCAACTATTCACTAATCAGGAGCCACAAACATATGATGAACCTGTCCAATTACCTTAGTATCATAAGGCTTTGATGAAGAACTTGCTACACGTGAGACTCACCTGTGATCCTGTTCCATTGTCTGCTGGGAAAGATCCTGTTTGCAAGTGGGTCAAAAGACCAAGACCCCCTGTGATGGCTTTATTGAGTTCTATAAAGCTCAGTTAGTGGCACGTTGGTTTACATGAGTATAGAATCGATTACATGACCTTTGTTCCTTTTGCCGGATGATGACTATGTGGTTATGATGACTATGTGGTTGATTGCTGCTGCCATGTTTCATCATTGGTCCGCGGATCAACTTGATGTGAAAATGCTTTAGTTTTATCCCCATGAATTATATGATTCCTCCTCTAGCCTCATCATGGTTGGCATCTCCTCCGACCTCATTATTATCATAAACAGGCTTCTCGTGCAAGCTTGGTCCAGAGCGAGCATGATCGTGCCATCCTCACTTATTGATCTTATGGGGACAAGCTATATCCTACTCTGTGTGAGACAACTCCTGAGTTTTTTCAATCTGTGAAATAATATTTTCAACAATAGTGCAACATGAAGGATCACTGTCCCCTTAGCTGCTTCATGGCGCTTAGATTGCTTATGGTCTGCTGGGTTTCCTTTCCCAGCATACATTGTTGATAGTCTCTCTCATCATACTCATATTCATATGCTTATAAATCCTGTTTCCTTCTCAATTCTCAGTGCTTTATCTGTCTTTTTCTCTATTGCAGGGATTCTTGGCAAGCCTTTTCCATGTCAGCCATTGCTGGAGATAACGATAATAAAGCAGGTAAGGTATTGAAACTCTTATCTGATCTATGAAGTGGTGAACAAATAATAATGCAGTTATACTTGGTGGTTGGGATTTGCTTCTGTACTGTGAACCCATAGTGTACTCTTTTGAATTGGTAACATTTGATGCATATGATAGGAAATTAGATAATACAATATAAATTGTGTTGCTAAATCTTTGTTGGTGACTCAACGGTAAATTTTATAAGACATCAATAAGACCCACAATGTTATATGATTCTGAATGTTGGCCCTTGAAAATGAGGTTGCTGAGGTGGATGTGTGGAAAAAACTAGGAGGGATAGAGTGAGGAATGATTGTATTAGATAACGTGTTGGGAGTGCCAACAATTGAGGACAAGATTATGGAGAATAAATTAAGATGGTTTGGCCATGTCAAGTTATAACATAAAGTAGAGGCAGCTCCGATAAGGAGAGGGTATTAGTGTGGAAGGTCCGAAGAGGGGAAGACGTATGATAACATTGATGGAAGTTGTTAGAAAAGACATGAAAAAACTTTTATTGACAACATATATAGTCCTAAATAGAAATTAATGGTGAAGAAGAATTCATAAAGTCGACTCCAAGTAGATGGGACATGGCTTGGTGGTTATGAATATGGTTATGGCTAAATCTTTGTTGAGCAACATTTCAAAGATATCATTGAGTTAATTTTAGTTTTATGATGAACAACTTCTTTGTTTTAGCTGGTCACGTAATTTATGGATTAGTGGAACTGTTTAGTTTGATTATGGTTAGTACGCTGAATTAACCGAGTTGTTTTTGATGTAGCTCATCAAGGATTCATCAGTTGTTTCAGTTTGGCGAAGTCAAAATTTTATTGTAGACGTCCATATCGATTTAACTGAATGTATTCATATGCACATGAGTAATACTTTGACATAAAAAAACTCCAATATTTTTTTAAAAATCAATTGTCATGAATGTTTGTGGTGGAAGTCTTTAAACCCACAATGTTGTTCTGTACAACTTTTCTTTAATAACATAAAAAGAAAATTTTCTGCAAAAAAATTGTTGAACATATGTTGGTCAAGAAAAATCATCGTATTCTTTTTTCATCGAAGTATACTCTCAGAAGTTTCATGGATTTTCTTTTAACCATGCTATGCTTCTACTGCCCAGTCTTTATTGCCTATCCTTTATGAATAAACTTCAAGGAATTTTCTTCTCATGTTGTTAACAAATATTAACTTTTAGTGAAAGTAATTTGATGTGGGACGGGGCGAGTGGGGTTCTCGCAAGAATAAAATAAGGCTTGCTCTAGGACATCAGCTGTAAAAAAGTAAAATCAATTTTTATATGGTGGATGAGTTGATCACTTGATCCATGGATGGCATGGCTTGATTGGTCTAAAAAAAAAAGCGATTTTGATATTTGGGTCATCGGAATCGATTGAGTGGATAAAAAAATACGGACGTTGGAAGGTTTTGAGTTTTGTAGTACCTCACTGCAGTACAGAAAGGACAATCGAGTCTCGATCGAACGAAGATCAGTCAACATCCGTTGGTCAGATCGTCATGAAATTTTGGTAGGATTTAGGGGATTTCATTGCACTTTCAACAAATCTGGAATGAGATCAATCAGAGTAGTGGATCTCCTAAAACAATTTCCGGATCACAGATCTGTTCTGCAAATTCTGGACAACATTGGTGGTTGGGTTGGATCTAAGCGAGAGAGGTGAAGGGAGGCCGTCGATAGTGCTTGCACAACGAGAAGTATGGTTTAAGAGAGGTACTCAGGTGGAAAAAGAGAACGGGAGGAAGAAGATCCAAAGTCCACGGGATTTGAGGAATCCACCTCTGATGGATTCCTATCCAGGAGGAATCCAGGAAACACAAAGATGCGAACGAGCAAATCATATTTTTATTCATAATTTATTGATTACATAAAAGAGAAGACGTTACGCCTTTATATAACAGACGGGTTACATGCATAAGTTCCCACAGGTAATATGAGAAAACCCGAAAACAAGTGACTTGCATGGCATGTCATAATTTTTCTAATTAAATCAATGTTGTCAGAACCGGACCGGACCGGCCGGTCCGGACCGGAAACCGGCGAACCGGTAGGAAAACCGGTCCGGTTCGGATATGAACCGGTGTTGGAAAACGAACCGGTATTGAACCGTCGGGCCGGGCGGTTTTAGGTATAAACCGGACCGGACCGGGCGGTTTTAGGTATAAACGAACCGTTTTTTTTTTTTGGTGCACAAATGCTCTCTCTCTCTCTCTATCTTTCCCTGGGTTTGACTGTGTTTGTTGGGCCGGTGAACCGGACCGGCCGGCCGAACCGGACCGGTACACAAACCGGTTCGTCCTCCGGTCCGGTTCTGACAACATTGAATTAAATATGATGAACCTAATTAATTAATGTGATGAAAAGATAGTGGGCCACTATGAGCCAATCACTGGATGAGCTCGGCGGCCGTCGGTCCTGGTCTCCCATCATTCCCTCTGCCTTATAAAGAACTCGTCTACAAGTTCTGTGAAGTCGAAGCAGTAGTCGGGATCGTATGGACCTGGGTAGGCTCCATAACATTTTGTTGGCATCTGGAGCTAATGATGTATGCCCAATAGATGTGAGTGTATCACATCGTAAACTTCTGGGTCCCATACGAAGAAGTTATTGCTTTCCAGGATGGATCCGAAGTTGGGACAGGTAGTAAGCACGAACAGCTGACGGTGATCACCTGGGCGGGTTGATGAGCTGGCATCGAGGAAGTCGTGCCTAGGTGTGGGAAACAGACTACCCGAGTCGGGTGGAAGATCCAGCCCGATGAAGTCAACCATCTGAGCTAGTTTGCTGATGTCAACACCCAAAAACAACTCAACTGAAAGAATCATCTTGGCATAATCGATTGTCTGTGTAGCACGGTTGGCAGCGGATGCTCCACTGAAGGTAAAGGCGGAGACTCCACTGGGATCGGAGGCTCTTCCGGAGAAAGCTTGTCAAGTTCTGAATTCACATTTGAAATCTCTATTGACGACATTGGGGAAGGTAGAGAATCTTCCAAAATAATGTGACTGTTGATTAGTGCTCATATTTATCCATCAACTGTTGCAATCTGACTTCCGATTTTGCTTGGCATTCTGCTTGATTCTGATTCCATTGATATTGGCGAAGACGAGTTTGTGCTTGAAGTTTCAATTGATTCCATTCAAATTTAATTTCGAAAACCATGTTGAGAACATAATTGTATTTTTCTTGCCGAGTTCAACTAGGGGGGTCTTAGAGAAAGAATTGTTTGAATGGTTCAATCGAAAGATTCAAGGCGAATGCCTTTCTAGCGATTTCATAAGCTTTATTTTCTTTCCAAAAAGATATCGGAGACAGGAGGTGTGGGAAGGTCTTGCAGTTGCAACGAATCGATAAAAAATTTGGTACGAATTGGTAGAGGGCTATCACAAGATCGGCCATCATGGTAGGACATGATGGCATCTCGCTCGATACCTTTCCCGACGACTGTTCTAGCTCATCCAGTGAGCGGCCCATAGTGCCCGACAATCATATTTAGTTAGGAAAATTATGACTTGCTGCTCAAGTCACTTGTTTTTGTTTTTTTTTAGTCCCATATTACCTGTGGAAACTTTATGCATGTAACCTCACCTGTTATATAAAGACGTAGGTTCTTCTCTTTTATACAATCTGTTAATTATGAATAAAAATATGAGATTGCTCGTTTGCATCTTCGGGTTTCTTGGATAGGAATCCATTAGAGGTGGATTCCTCGAATCCGGTGGAATTCGGATCTTCCCCCTCCTCTTCTTTTCTCTCACCTGAGTACCTCTCTCAAACCCTAATTCTCGTTGTGCGAGCACCATCCACGACCGCCCCTCGCCTCTCTCGCTTTGATACCAAACTGATGTGGGACGAGGGGGATCTCGCAAGAATAAAAAAAAGGCTCGCTCTATGACAATAAGGGGCAAAAAGGCTCACAAGATAACACCTCCTAATTTAAAAATATTTGAATATAATCATATCTTTTCCAAAAAACTATATTTAAAAACATCATAATTTATAATTCTGAAATAGTATATTTTGGATTACAATAATATTTTCAGAATAAAGATAAGATTTTAGTTCAAAATTAATATTTTATTCCGAAAATACTAATTTCAACATTTATTATTATAAAAAAATCATCAATTTATTGCCAGTCGTGCCCCAAATTCCGCACAGGGTTGATTTTTCCATATAAAGTGTGCATACCTGATCTGATTCCTATTAGTTGTGCTCTATAATCGACCCCAACCTGATGTGACAATACTTTGTTGCTGATGATAATTATGATGATTTGCCTTGTATACCCTTCTTTCTTTTCTTTCTATTGAAAGGTGGAAAATAAGAAAAGAAAGTGGCCCTATTTGGGCATTTTGTTTACTGAGGAAGACACTTTATTGTACTTGGAAGTTACTATTTATTTTGTTTGCTGATGATAATTATGTTGATTTGCCTTATATACCCTTCTTTCTTTTCTTTCTATTGAAAGGTGGAAAATAAGAAAAGAAAGTGGCCCTATTTGGGGATTTTGTTTACTGAGGAAGACACTTTATTTTACTTGGAAGTTACTATTTATTTGGTTATCCTTTTATTCGCTTTTTAACAGAGTGAATTTGTGTATGTGGGTGTGTATTTGGATGTGCAAGCTTAAAAAAAATTGGTTTCATTTAATCTTAAACAGATAATGATCAAGG
This sequence comes from Chamaelirium japonicum, assembly GCA_947650365.1. Lineage (NCBI taxonomy): Eukaryota > Viridiplantae > Streptophyta > Magnoliopsida > Liliales > Melanthiaceae > Chamaelirium > Chamaelirium japonicum. The sequence continues at coordinate 90,999,491 of OX393550.1, forward strand.
GACTGACCAATGGGGTAGTAAGACTACATCTGGAGCTAGAGGTGATGCCCATACTAATTAATACATAAGTCGTTCTCTTTTTTGGATGTGGGTGTGTTTTTTTTTGCGTGCTAACACAATTTTCTTTGCTCTAATCTTAAACAGGTCAAGAAGAAAAGGATGATCCATGGGGTAGCAATGCAGCAGTTGGGGCAAGAGGTGATTCCTTTTCTAAAAAAAGATACATATAGCAAAGGACTCTTCGTTTTAGTTTGTTTCTTAAACTTTAGTCCTTTTTGTTCCTTTTCGTAACACTGTGCATTTAATCTTAAACAGATAAAGATCAAGGGGATGACCCATGGGGTAACAAGGCTATTTCTGGGGCTAGAGGTGATTCCCATAGTAATTAATACATAGGTCATCCTTTGTTTTGTTGCTATGGGTGTGTTTTGTTTCGCGAGCTAACAAATTTTTATATGTGCTTTATTCTGAAAACAGATCAAGAAGAAAAGGATGACGCATGGGGTAGCAATGCAGCGGCTGGGCCTAGAGGTGATTCCCTTTCTAATAAAGATATGTGCAACTGGGCAAATGGACTGTGCTTTTTAATTTGTTCTTTCCTGATCTTGCCCTTCTGGGACAGTGTACATTCATGTGTGTGTTCAATTCAGTGAAACTTGACCGAGTTTGCTCGACTCGGCTGACTTTCGAGTCCGAGTCTGAGTTTCGAGCTTTTGAAAATTGGTTCAATGGATGGGTAATTTCTCTTTCATCTAATCTTAAACAGATCGAGAACAAGTGACTCAACCATGGGGTAACAAGACAGCAATTGGTGCCAAGGACGATTCTCTCCCTAAAAAAGATACGGACACCTGGGCTAAAGCTGGTAATTCAACTGGAGGGCAGAATTCAATATGGAGCAAAACAACAGCCGGAGAGAAGGATACCGAGGAAAAGGATGCAGATGGTTGGGGCAAGGCTTCAGTTGAAAACAGCAAGGGAACTGATGGTTGGGGCAAGACTGAACTACCGAGCATAGATGCCGGAAGTAGCTGGGGTAAAGAAAGCTCTAAAACTGCAGATCAAGTACATCCTTCAGACAATGCGACGGCCGGTTGGGATAGACCTAGGGCTGCGGATTATTCAAGAAACAAGAGTGTTGCTGCTTCTAGCTGGGAGAAACCAGCAACCAGCATGGACAAAGGAAAAAGTGACACCTGGGAGCAGCCAAGTAACTCGGCATGCCCTGAAGTTGTTACTACCAATGATAAGGGCAGTGCATGGGACATGAAGGGTAAAAGTGTAATTAGGGACGACGGAGATGTTTGGGGCAAACCTACAGGGTCTAAAGAGACCAATGTCAAAGAAAGCAATGGTTGGGGGAGCTCTTGTGATCCTTCAAGCCAAAGTAGGGCCAACAACTTAACACCTACAGGTGTGGACCAAGCAAGCAGCTGGGACAAAGTGAAAATCCCAAGTGGCGATCAATCGGATAATTGGGGCAAAGCAAAAGGTTGGGGTGATGCTGGAGCAGGAGCTTGGAACAAAGCAGGATCCTCTAGCCAAAGTCAGGCAGACGAATGGAAGAAGCCAAATTCTTTCGGGGGCAATGTGGTACCAAGTTGGAATAGGGTGGAGAGTGAAGTTGCTGGAGCAAATGATCAAAGGGACACCTGGGACAAGTCAGGAAACTTTGAAAGGGGCCGTGGATTTGGCCGCGGAAGAGGGAGAGATCGTGATGGTGGGCGGGGCCGTGGCTGGGGAAGAGGAAGGGATGGAAATGATGATGCCGGTGGCCAAGAAAACAGTTGGAACCAACAAAGAGATTCTGATGGGGGTAGGGGATCCAATTGGGGAAGGGGTAGGGGTCGATATGGAGCAAGAGGAAGTAGCGATCAAGATGATGGGGGTAGGGGGTCCATGTGGGGTGACTCTGGTGGGGGTCGGGGATCAGGAAGGGGACGAGGCAGGGGCCGAAATGGAGATTCCTGGGGACAAAGGGACGATTCTGATGAGGCGAGACCTTTCGGTCGTGGCCGTGGTCGAGGTGGCCGGTTTCAGTCATCTGATTGGAAAAATGATCAAGATAACTTGGTTGACAGAAGCTTCTCTAGAAATCCAATGTCTAGCTGGGGAAACGATCAAAGTGGTGGCTGGCAGAAATCAAAAGGTTTGGGGCAGAGTGAAGAATCGGCAGGAAATACTGATAAACAGGGTGGCTGGAACAGAGGGAAGTCATTTGGTGGCGAACAATCATCCAACTGGAATAAAGATGAGGGAAACAATCGATGGGGAGCGCAAAAAGATTTCGGTGGCAATCAGTCCTCTAATTGGAACCAAGGATTACCTGCTAAAGATGCAGGTGGAGCTGAGAATAATTGGAATACGGCAAATCCTTCTGCTGGTAAGCGATCATCATGTTGGACTAACAATGAAGGAGACAATTGGAATGCACCCAAAGGCTCTGGTTCTAGTCAGGTCTCCGTCTGGGATAGTAGGCCATCCGGGAATGAAGATGCAGGTAAAGCGGCTGGTGGAGCTGGAAGCGGCTGGGATAGTGCAAAACCTGATGGAAAACAGTTGTCTGCTTGGACTGATAAGAGATCAGCTGGAAATGAGATCGGTAAGGAGGCGGTCGGAGTTGGAGGCAGCTGGGATAGTCCGAAACCTTCTGGTGGGAATCTATCTGGTTGGAACAGTAATAACAAAAATAACAACAGTGTGCTGGAGGGATTGGCTGATGGTCCGTCTCCTGGTTTGAAGAGTAGCTCGGCTACCATTGAAGGAGTGAGTGAGTGGAAAGCAGCAAAAACTCTTGGTGCGAGCAATGAAGGCAAGGACTGGAACACATCCAAAGCTTCGAATACTGGTGATAAGCAATCGTCTGACTGGAATAACAGTGATAAGGGTAATTGGAACACATCGATGCCTCCTGTTGGAAATGAATCCGGTGGTGCGGCTGCAAGCTCTGACAACTGGAACAAAACTGAACCTGTTTCAAGTGCACATGCTGATGAAGCGAGCAATTGGAATGCCGCTAAAGCTTTCGACGGTAACAAGTCTTCTGCGTGGAACACAAGTTCTGCCGCGAGCAAGGCAGGCAAAGAAGAGGATAACAGTGGAGGAAATTGGAGTAGACAGAGATCATATCCTGGTGGCAGCCAATCAGCTGGCTGGAAAAATGATGATGGAAACGGTTGGAACAAGCCAAAATCCTTTGGTGGCGATCAGTCTACGGCCTGGAATGACCGATCAGGTGGGTTCGGGGGAAGAGGTGGAGGTCGATCAGAAGGTTGGAATCGTGGAGGAAATGGTGGCGATCAGTCTACGGCTGGGAATGACCGATCAGGTGGATACAGGGGAAGAGGTGGAGGTCGATCAGAAGGCTGGAATCGGGGGGGAAATTTTGGTGGTGATCAGCAATCTGGTTGGAGGGGGGACAATTCATCTAGAGGCCGTGCAAGGGGAAGAAATTCTGGTGGGGGGCGGTCGTCTGGTTGGAATGGAGGAGGTGATGGGGATAAAGGAGGCAAGGGTAGCGTGGACCAAGCTGATACTTTTGACGGAACGAAAGCGTTTGGAAGAGGCCAGTCATCTGGTTGGAGCCGAGGGGGGTTTGCAGGTAGAGGTGGTGGTAACAACGCAGATCGAGGAGGCGGCGGTTGGAGCGGAGGAGGGAATGCTGATAAGGGCTCGTGGGGTGGTTGGAAATCGGAAGGTGGTACCGGTAGCAGTAGGGGGTCGGGTTGGAACGCCGGATCTGGGTCAGCGAGTGGGCCTACTGCGGGTGGCGAAGGTGGTTGGAATCAAAAGACAGCTACGAATGGTTCTGATGGCTCTAAAGGTTGGAACACTGGCGCAGCTAAAGAGACCACTGCTGGTCAGGCTGGAGGTTGGAATCCGAGGAAAGTCGCCGATGGTTCCGCTGGTTGGAACAGGGGTGCGGTTTCCGGGAAGCAAGAGGGGAGTGGGCCTCAGGCGGGGATCTCGGGCACCACAGGACAGGCATTGGGTTGGAGCCAAGGAACAGAAAGCAAAGAAGCAGATGGTGGTGGGGATAAAGGGAGCAGCTGGGACCAAGGGTCTGGAGGGTGGGGCAAAGCCAAGGATGGAGGTGGAGGCAAGGGGGGAGGGTGGTAGTCTACTCACTCTGCTACTTGATTGTAGATAGAATGAGGGTATTCTGTTCTGATGTGGGCTGTAATTATTGGCCCTTTTCCGTTCTGCATGGGCCTTGTTTTGTTCTTGTGCTAACTTATAAGCTGTCAAAACTCTTGGGATCTCTGTTTCTCTCTCTAAAAGCTTCACTCTTCCTGTTGTTTTTGCCCCCTGGACTGTAACTTCAAACATGGGTCATATATGGCCATCTGTGCTGGAGGGCTTTATGTAAGTTGGATGAATGGGGCTTGAGTTCTCAACCCTATCTGTACCTGTTAAGTGGTGGGTCGGGTCTGTGTCAATGTATGAGATCCGACCTGTGGACATGGTGGGTCTTAAAATTCCAGCTCCGCTCGTGATGATCGTACGAAATGGGTGGTCAGCGTGGTAATGTTGGGTGAAATTAGACAGCCAGGGAGTTGTTAGGCAGGATTTAGAAAGGCTTTTGACCACAGAGACTAGAACCTCTTGGTGCGAAAACTCTCCAATTGGATCCACTGGATTAATGCTTCTATATTGCCATTATGCTCGAGTCTCAACATTAGTTTCGATTGAGCTGACGTCCTCCTAACTAACCCCGTTACTAGGGTTTTAGTGAGGCATTATTTCAAATGGGGACTACGCTTTGTTTATTATTCAAAATGATTCAAAACTGATCAAATTTACGGATCATACCACTATATTGAAAAAACGTTATTTTTTTTACCATGTTCAAAAAATAGTAGCTCTTGATTCATGAAGGAATTTGGCGATTCTAGTTGCGTTGGAATCCTCGTTGAATCCTTTGTCTTTATCAGAGCTTATCAGAATTAAAATTAATAGCAACCCTTATTTTCTGTGTGAAAAACTATTCAGTCATAACTGCACACAACAAAATGATCCAAAACTGATCAAATCTACAGATCATGTCATTGATAAAGTATATTTTTTTACCATGTTCAAAAAATCGTAACTTCTTTGATTCACAATGGAATCCGACGATTCTAATTGCGTTGGAATCATCGTCAAATCCTCTGACTTCGTCGGAGCCTATCAGAATTAAAATTAGGAACCCTTGTTTTTCACGTGAAAAAGCTATTTAGTCATAACTGCACATAATTTTGTACACACTCAAGTCACAACCATCTATTGCACCAAGTTTCGGTTGGTGAATCGCACACGGCCCCAACCGCCTGGTTGTGAATCGCACTCGGCCCCAACCACACGGTTGTGATCTTAGCATAAACAATGTAAGTAGAAATTTCTGGTTGAATAGCATTAGGAGTGTAAACCGGGATGAATCGTCTTTTTTTTTTTTTTTTTGTGACTGATCATTTGTATCATATATGTTTTCCTTGTCCTTTACTCCATTTAAGGGTGCATTGTTTTTTATTTCAAGTTCTACAAGTAATTTTCAGATTGATTGTTTGTTACAAGAAACAATACTCTTTCGTTCCATGTATCGATTTTTTTCTTCCATTGTTTGAATTTGTCTAACCTGATTTTTTTTTATCTAATGTGATAATTTAGATGTTATTCAAAAGAAATTGCACTATGTATCATTTTATGCTTACCAAAATTCAAAAGTCTAGTTCAAAAAAAGAGTATCAATTGTTCAAAAAAACAGTATCAATTCAAAAAATTAGTTTTTTTTAGTGCAGATTGCTTTTGAATTTTGTCCAAAAAATCAAAAATGTATAAAATAACAAACCAGACATTAATGGGTAAAAATCATTCAAAATTCAAAGAAAAGTCTTGCAATATAGAGCATTTTGTGCTTAATAAAGTTATAGAATATCAATTCAAAAAAGTAGGGTGTCAATTATAATCTATCGGCTTCGGCGAAGTCATAGAGGATTTGACAAGGATTTCAAAGCAACTGGAATCATTGGATTTCATCGCGAATCGAAGCAGTTATGGTGTTTTGAATATGGTAAGAAAGTTGGATGTTTTTTCAATGTAATGGTATGATTTGTAAATTAAATAATTTTCGCAAGGATATTTTGGTCAGCTGTAGGCTTCCATAATTTTAATTGTTTTGCTAGCTGTAGCATTCTGTTTGACCCAAAAGTGGGTTTTTGACCAGCTATAGCCAGTTGGAACATAATAGTGTGAACCTTAAATCAATTTGAATGTATGCGGAGGGATTGGGGATCAAATGAAACTATTGTCGGGACTGTAGTTCAAAAGCACCTCCTACAAAGGGGGTTGTTCATGAACTCCCCTTTTTTTGTGGACATCAGTGTCCCAAAACCTTTTGGGCAATGGATCAACTTTGGGCTTGGACTAACCCCTCTGGGAACACACACCGACCCACTCGGAAGTTCCCTACACACTATTGGGTAACTAGAGGGGGGGGGGGGGGGGGGGGGGGGGGGGGGGGGAGGGGGGGGAATTGAACCCACAGCCTCTTCACCAAAGCTCTGGATGAGTAAGCAGACCACGCGACCAAATAGGGTCTCAACAACAACAAAACCTAAGTCATTGCATGGGGAGCAAACCGACATGGTACCCCCGAGTCGAGAGGAAGACACAATAGCACAATGCAGCAGAGTTCTGACATCACTAACTAGCCCCCCTGCTCCTCATAACCCTATCAGACTGACCCTTAGGCCAAGATTCTTTAGCTTGGGACTGAAGCGTTGGATTCGGCATGGTAAGGAAAGTGGGGCAGTTGGCAAGATGGGGAGACAACTTCTTGTACTGATCAAAGGAATCCATGGTATGAGCATCGCCTGCTTTCTCCACTCGATCTGGAACATCCCCAGCTTCAACACAAAGATCCTGCAAAACCCCTGGCGTCGGCTCATCAGATAGCCCCGCCACACTCTGAGCCAAAGCCTTCCGATGAGCACGTTGAATACCAGGGATAGTAAGCTTGGGGCTTCCTTCTCGTTGGCTCCGTCAACCAGGATTCTTTTTAGCACCTCCAGCTGTGACCCCACTCCCACTTGCAAGAGCGAGGACAATCGGTGTCCCCCCCCTCACTAGCTATGCTATCTGCTCGCGTAACAGTCGCCTCTTGATGCTCAGCATCAGCCTCACCTTGCGTTGCAGCATCCTCTGACAATGTGACATCAAGTCTTGTAGCATCACCCAATTGACGTGTTACAGCCTGCGTAACATCATCATTCCCTACCTGAACTGCCTGCGTAACAACAGCATTAGCCTCTTCATCTTCAGCAGCATCAGTAGTAGCATAACCTACACTCTCATCAGGTTGATCAGCCTCTGTTATGTAACATCAAGAGGGACATCCACAAAAGGGTCGGGGGTGGGAGCATGCGTAGCACTTCCACCCTCACCAGCCTGCGTAGCAACATCAATATCAGCAACATCATCTTCGCCACCACCCTGCGTAACATTCACATCAGCAGCAACTTTTCCAAGATTAGCAACAGCTACTCCACCACTAGCCTGTGCTACATTTGCAGTAGCAGCCTCAGCTCTACCATAAACCTGTGTAACATTAGTAATAACAGTAGCATCACTGCTGAAATCAGCAGCATCTTCATTAACCCCTAGACTCGCCAAAACGGCAAAACGAGAACCTCTCCCTAGGCTAGAAACTATAGGTACATGAGCTGTTCCATACTTCTTAGAAGCCACTTCAATCCATTGATCCGATGGCTTAAGAACAGTTGAAGAAGACGGGTCTCCTCCCATGATACAATGTGCTGATTTTCCCAGTTGGCACCCATCGCTTCTATAGAGGCTTGGTCCCAGATCCCGCATAATTCTTCCATCTCTCTGAGATCTTAGGGCGTGCCACACAGGCATTATCGTTATGATCGAATGACTGACATGCTCTACACCGAGTAGGCTTCCAGTCATATGTGATAGTTTGTAGGGAAACAAAATTACCCACGTCGTTATGAGCCTCGACATCATATCGGAGCGCCTCCTCAATATTAATCTCAATGCAAATCTTTGCATAATTCATCCTGCCCCCTTCCTTATGAGCAACCTGTAACACCTGAGGTGTTAAATTTGAGAATAATAAAAATCCTCCCAGGGCTCTTTTCGTCTTTTACCGTCAGACTTTCTTGTTGGGTTTTTTCTAGAATAATGGGTCGTAAACCCATGAGATGTTTTACGTTCACTTTTTCTATATTTTCGAGTACGTCGTATTGGTGTGTCCCGTACAGGGATCGGGTGTATGCGCAGCCTGTTTCGGCAGCCCGGTAGTTAAAACCCTAGAATTTCGATGATCAGCCCATTGTCGGTATTGTTTGGTTTACCACAGGAGATTGGGTGATCGGATCGTAGCAAGGTTGGATACGTTGGGTGAGGCTCTGAAAGAGCTTTTCAACGAGCCTGAGCGAGGGTCGATCCGACACCCGGACAATGAGTTATTGCTATTTTAAAATTCAGAGTATTTCCTTTATTGTGGGAGATCTACAAGACAGAAAAATATGTACAAAGCGCCGTTGTGTTCGCGTCGATGAGAACTTTCCAACGGGTCCTTCCGTGCCTACTTCTGACCTCCGGTTTATGACTTATGGCTGATTATTCTTTTCAGCCATGTAATTCGACGGTTCGCACCCGGGTTCCAACCGAGCGCAGTTCAGGCTCGGGACCAAGCCCGACCAGCCATAGAATCTTTCTTTCAACCTTTTGGCTGGGTTTAGACCCCCTCGATCGCCCTCCCCGGGATTTAAAATTTGAATTTCGGATGGGGAGGATATGGCAGGATTCGGGATGATAACAACCGGATCTTCTTGCCATAACCACCCCTCCTTGTTAGGGGAGGCCTTAACAAACCCGATTCCCCAGCCGACTTACCATACCGGCTCCCTCCCTTCTTTCCTTTTTACGTGAACCGAAGAGAGAGAGAGAGAGGACGGAGCGGAGTAGAGAGAGAGAGAAGACTAGAGAGAGAAGAGAGAAAGAGAGAAAGAGAGAGAGAGATCGGGAGAAGGAGGGGAAGAGTAGAGAGATCGAGGAGAGAGGACTGGAGAGAGAGAGCGGGCCCTGCCTCCTCCCCTAACTCCGGCGAGCTCCGAGCCCAGGTTTGCTCACCTCCTTCTCTTCTCCTCTTCCACCCGAACCCAACCCAAAACTTGAGACCCCTTCCTCCATCCCTTGGCCGAGGCCCACTCGGGTGGAGAACGTCACCACGAACCCACCTTCGGTCCTCGTCGAGAGGACCAATACCCAATCCCCACCGGCGATCGCCGGTGCAACCAAAACCAACCCAAACCACCCGCGCAAACCCCTCCGGCCAATGCCTTCCGGACTCCGACGGTGCTCCGGTCCCCTCCTCCCGTGTCTCCTCCGTGGGGTGATACGCGGGAGACCGGCCGGGCACCGCCGGCGCACTCAAACCCGGTCACCCCGCCACCGCGCCGTCGTGCAAAAACCAGAGCACTGGTTTTTCCGTATAGAAGAAACAGCAGGGACCATTCTGTAATTAAAGTTTTATTACAGGTCATTTTGAAAGTATTAACACTGCAACCCGACCCGACTGCACAGTAAACCCGATCCATCAGACCCGACCCGCAGACCCAACCTGATAACACAGACCCGACCCAGCAGTGAACCGGTCTGGTTCACCTGAACCAGACCCTTAAACCGACTAGAAATTGGTTTAGCCGCCATTTCTTCGTCCGATCTCGGAATCGAACGAAACCAGCGGCATTACGACCGGCTCGGAAAATACTACCTGTTGGCCATATTTAGGTACAGTAATAATACTGTATAGTATCCCCTTTTATCCATGAACCCGATCTAGTCGGCGCATCGTGGTTTGACCGCCAATTCTCCGTCCGATCTCGGAATTGGACGAAACCAGTGGCATCGTGCTCAGATCATCGATGCCGATGTATGAAACCTATTTTAGGACCCTAGAGACCCCTTTTCCCTATTGAACCGATCGTAGACCGGTTTTCACCGGTTCGACCCTAAAACCTCCGACCGAAGTCGGACTCGAGCGAGACCGGATCCCATGGGTCCCTCATCCCTAAACCAACTGTTTTAGAAACCTAGTTTGAGTAATTTATGAATGTAACAACTTATACATTTCAAACCATGATGGTCAGTTTCTCCTTCCGGACCGATAGGCGTGAGGAGCGTGGACTACTGAGCTATTCTCCAGGTGAACATGATTAATTCTATTCTAGTTAGAGTAGATTGTAGTTGTATCTATAAAATAATAAATAAAACCGTATGTGGCATAGTATGTCCAATGCATGCAGGCGGGAAACCGGTACTGCATGTGGGAGGTGGGCATACTATCCCTGGCCTCTGAATAATCATATATGTAATATTTTGATAGCTGTAACAGTGATTGACTCAACCTAGATTCACACTAGGATGCATGCAAACAAGTAGATACATGTACTGATTATTTATTAATATTCTGTTGAATGAGTGTGTTTGGTGACCATGGGTCGCGTGGTGTAGTCCAGTTGCTATTGAGCAACAAAGACTGGTGGTCTCAGTGGAGAGACCGGTGGTCTCAGTAGAGAGACCGGTTATTGTACTTCCTCAGTCGAGGTTCTCTTCCCAGAGGGAAGACTCACTACTCACGGGCATGGGTAGGGGACCCGAGTGCACAGGATGGGAGGTGAACCACCGCCTGTGCATAATCCGAATCAAGTAGGTAGGGTCACAGGGTTGGGCAGGCGGTAAAGCCCCTAGTGGCCTAGTAGTCCACCCCTGGGTAATGACCCCTAAAAGCAAGGTGGGCGGGAGTGCCCCGTGGTGAAAGACCAAGCCCCCTTATGGCCATATGGGTATTTCTGGCTCTCCAGGTACACTTGGACCCAGGTTCTGTTGGCAGACCCAGTTAGAAAACTGTCGGTTCACTTTAGGAGTAGGTAGAACTAACCTTCGGTGATTAGTTGTATACTTTTAATCTGGATGCTTATTTGTCTTACATTTACTAGTTGTAGTTGTACCATAGTCAAACTGTCATATTAGCTAGCTGAACTATCTTATTTACAATATATGTATGTATATGTTATCGCCCTCGTAGACTTCTAGAAGGGCAGGGTATGACTATGGTTTACCCTAGCTAGTTTAGGGTTAACGGTTCACTGAGTTTACCTAGTAAACTCACCCCGTTGTTGCACACTCTTTTCAGGTACCATAGATCCTTCTGAGGCGCTTCCTAGAGGAGCTTGATTAGCTATCGAGGGAGGACATTAGAGGTGTTAACTAATTTATTATTTCAGTTGATTATGTAATAACGGTAGAACCATATTCTAGATGCTCTGAATAATGCCAGAACCAACAATATTTCTTTGGTAAGCTTCTCCTCAAAGCTTCTTGCCTGGTAGGCCTTTCCTTAAGGCCAAGTTATTGGTAGGCTTCTCCTCAAAGCCGTCCCTCGATCATCAGCTAGTAAGTAGTTAATGATAAATTAGTAATAAATAATAAATAATAGAATCAATCTCGCAACCTTATAACATTGACTTACCTTTAAAACCCCATCACCCCCGGGTTTGACTGGTTTACCCTTGTAGTCAGATCCGGGGCGTGACACAACCGCTGCAGCTGTAGGGCCATCCATTCCAATCGGTTTTCCCAGTACGCTTCCCATCCTACTAAGGGCATCAAAGGACCACAGTTTATCAGGGAGATTAGGGAAACGAACCCAGACAGGTATATGTGAAAGCATTGCCCTGTTGTATTGAATATCACTCGTCCATTTCTTGAGTACAATGGGCCGCCCTTTGAAGTGCCACGGCCCGCCAGCCAAAATTCTTGAGCAATCTTCCGCTTCCATGAATTTGAAGAGAAAAATTCCATTCTCTCGGGCAAACATCTCCATTCCCCCATTCGGTTGCCACAATCTCAACACCGAAGCCTTTAGATGAGGAAAGAACGGTCTTCGCCCCAAGACAAACCCCACTAAAGAGTTGATCCAGTAGCTTTCCGTTTTAATAAGTTCATCCTGTGGACATACCGCCAATTTCTTCCCTTCAATCACTGTCGATTCAATGTAAGTGAGCTTATAGTTGTCGGAAGTTAAAGCATTATGATGCAAGGGAATATTCCAAGCATTACCCGCAGCCCCAGCCCCAGCCCCAAATCTTGCAGGTCGTCGTGGTTCAGGCCCGACGACAGGCACCTCATGTGCATCTAACCTCCATGTTGGAATTGTTGTAGTAACTGCAGCATACCCAGCAAGTGTGATCCTCTTAGGCATTTCCCCAATCACCTTTGCTGCACTATGAGACAATGCAGCAACAGAGGATGTATCGGTCTGTGCACCAGCACTCACACCCCCTGGATCTCGAGGGGAAGAACATGGGCTATGAGGAGTAAAACTAAGTGGAGGAAAGGAGCTCGGATCCCCCAACTCCGGTTGTTCATTCCTACCCACCCCAGCAATAAATCCAGGAATGACTTCAGTGCTAACTCCCAAGCTCGGTTGGCCACGATCTGAAATAATTCCTGCTCCACCTCGGCCCAGAGAAGAGAAATCAATCTCTGCCACATCAGTTGCACCACCAGACGTGAAACCCAATCTTGAACCCTGCTGCAAAACGATCCCAGCATCTTCTTCAGCACCAAGATCAGATCTTGACCCCAAGTTGCCAGATCTGCTATCCGACCTCCTAAGGTCATGATCTGAGGAAGAAGAGGGATAACTACCGCTACTGCCAAGAGAAGAGTGGGATGCACCTCCACGACCTCTCTCAGAACGATAGCCCACCGAGAAGCAGTCCTTCAGAGCCAGATTTCAAGGAGGATGGAACTCCGCCTCACCCTTGTTTCTTGATAATTCTTGGTGTGGGGATTTGGGCTTGCATCAGCACTATAGGGAAAATATGACTGAAGTGGACTTAAACCTCTGCACCCATTACATTTTCATTAATGATGAGATTTGTTACGTCTATTGGAAATTATTATATCAAAAATAAGTGACTTTGAGGCATTTAACAAAAAAACACTGTTTATAAATTGTGATTTTGTCCCACGGAGATAGATTTTACTGATAGGATAAGTGCAAACCTGCTTCGAGGATACAACAAGCCTTTTGGGAGTCGGTGTTTAGCAACAGCGAAGAACTCCATCGAACTCTCTTTGACGCTAGAAGTTTCTGAAAATCGGTGAGGGGGGGAGAACCAAAAAAAAGGGAGGAATCGAATTTTTGATGTGTCTAGTAGTGTGAAATTTGCCTCTATTTAACGACTTCAAATGGATTAGTTAGGATTACGAAAGATAATGAGAGGAGAATGAGGGATATGATCTAAGCTTGAGATATATGTGAGATTCATAGAGAGATGATATGAGATCTCATTTATGCCTATTAATATCAATGTAAACCTAATGAAAAGCAGTGAAGCAATACAAAATCTCTTATTGTCTCATTTATGTGGCTTCATAATCTTGATTTCTTCCTCTTAGAATGGCTCCATTCTCTGATGGACCAAGTTGTTGTATCTTGGCTAATTCATGAGATCATAAAATAAATTTAGGGTAAATTACACATAGTTCCCTGTAGTTTGTCCGATTATCACTTACACACCCTTATGTTTAAAACCCTACAAATGCTCCCCTATAGTTTGAAAAGCCATACATAGACCCCCTGTGGAGGGGGTGCAAGTGATGTGTTTTTCAAACTATAGTGGGAGCATTTGTAGGGTTTTAAACATAAGACGGTGTAAGTGATAACGGTCAAACTATAGGGGTCTATGTGTAATTTATCCAAAAAAAATTTAAGACGGTGTACTAAAATGGTCCAAAAATGAGTCTAAACTACGTCTCCGGACCTCGTTTCAAAATAAAACTCTAGACAAGACCAAAAGTCTAATAAGGACTAGTTGAACGTCAATTATATCCCTTTAATTGCAGTGGCAACAGGTGGTACGACCTAGTCCATGTGGCAAGCAGCTGGTGATGCAACCAGATCGAAGTAGGGGTGGCAATGGGTCAGGTCGAGACAAAGGTACAAGGGTAAAACACTGAACCCGACCCGTTTAATAAACTAGTCAAAAACTTAAACCCAAAATCGACCTGTTTAATAAATGGGTCGGGTCGGGTTGGGTAGGTTGGCTCGGATTGGGTTAACAAAACCCATATAAACCGGTTGGGTTTGATTGGGTTGAGTCGAGTTTAATCGGGTTGGGTTGACACGACCCATTTGGTAAACGAGTCAATCCGGGTTCAATAGGATTATAAGTACAATTCCAAACCCGACCCATTAAATAAATGGGTCAGTTGGGTCAACTTGTTTATGACCTGAAACCGCTTAGGCCAAAGCCAACTTCTGGTCGTGTTGGCGGGTCGGGTCAAGGAATGTCAACCCTAGATCGAAGCAAATAGGCAGCGATGGGTGTAATCCACACCTCCCCACTAATCATGGTGGAAGGCCAGAGCACCACGACGGTGGGTGAGATGGTTGCAGCTCATGACTAGTCATGGCGGCAGATTGATGGAGTGCCCCCCTAGAGGCACAGGCAGGTCGCACGAGTTGCCCTAGTCACTTCCCCTTTTTTTTTTGGAACATGTCATCAGTACATCCCATGTTAGTGCGTCGGCAGAAGATAGACCAAGGATCAAAACTCACAACAAAAACAAAAAAAATGCCCCCAATATCTAATAATCTTATAAGCTGGAAGGCTTGCCATTAGGTCGAGAGGGAGGTCCGCCACTACAGAGTAAGATGCAATATGTCATAGCATTTATTCAAACCCTTGACCAAATCCGAGAATTGCATATGTCGTGACTAATTGTGACCGAGAGGAGAAGACAAACATGACGGGCATCCCATCCAATAGTAAGGGTAATTTTGAATTTTTAATATATCAAAACTTTTGAAAAAATTTCTAGATTGCCATGGGACCGATTTGGTAAACTCTTTTGATAAGTGGTATGTTTTGAATTGTCATTTTTTTTTTTTTGAGTAATGATAGGCAGATCCCAGTATATAGGTTCCATCAGCAGGTCCCAATACGTGACTAATATCCGACGAGCCAACTCCTACATATAGAAAAGATGGCAAATGTCAAATATCTAAAATATCTTCGTCATTCTATATTATATGTGACAAACATCCGGCGGTCCAGCTTCCACATCTGTCAGATTTTTCAAATCATATTTTTAAAGAGTTGGGTTTTTCACTTTAAAAAATCTATAATTTATTTATACATATCAAAATTTTATAACTAGAATCTACTCATCGAGCTCTATAAAACTAGACCCATGGTGATTATAAAATTCTAAAAAAAAAAAATTAAATACATTATTGATATATAATATAGTGACATTTTTTTGAATTAAGTTATATTTATTGGTAGTTATAAATAACCCAAATATATCCCCAAATCAAGATTTCACGTAAATTCATAAACAATGTCCCTTTCTCAAGATAAATTCATATACCAATCAATGCCCACATCAATCAAGAAATTGACAAGCACTTTTACTCTTAAAATATTGTCATACAAAGAGAATTAGGCCATAGGGGTGAAAACCAAAAACCAAACAATACCTCCTCCTAACCCGACCTTTTAATACTTGTGAGCACACTTAATTTGGAGTGGAACAAAATTATACAAGAGAGGCCCCTACAATCTCTTTCCATAATGCACCGCTTCCATCTTCCCACACGTGCATCGCATGTGCATGCCCCAAGTTAAACAACACGAAAGCTGGTCTTCCCTAATCAGACATGTATAATATCTATATATTATCTATCTACACAACTCTTATAATGCTGAGGCTTTGGTGCAATGTGGCAGCCTTCCCATTCCTCTCTCTCTCTCTCTCTCTCTCTCTCTCTCTCTCTCTCTCTCTCTCTCTCTCTCTCTCTCTCTCTACACACAATGAGGATGTGGTTCCTGATGTGCGATCCTAGTAGCTTGGTAATCTTTCGTGCATTGCACGGCATTAGTATTAGTATTCATATCATAGTTCTTGTGAAGTGGATTGTCCTAGTCAGCTCTTTGTGGATACGTTTGTGGGTAAATTGGTGTAAGCATATGTCGCATATTCTTGTCTTGAGGGGTGCACTGGTGTGCCCCTGACAAAATCAAGAACCTCTTCCAGTCTTCCTCTTGATGTGGATCATGTCCAGACTGTCCAGTACCCAGAGATCGTGAAGTACTCAGCCAAATGACTCAGGGCATTGTATCATTGCTATTGTTGTTATTAGTGTCGCCAAAAATTTTTAGCACGATGTGAAACTCATCATTTTGGGCTTATTCTTGGTGTCTTACTTTTTCCAAATTTGTCAATAGTGCTTAGGACTGAATGTATTGTGATACATCGAGGTCTGTCTATTCGCACTCATGATATTTGTGATGGCACCTGAATCTTTCTTGGCCCCCAACTCATTTTGGCCAGTTTGTTTTGGCATCCACAATAAACCTAAAATGTCCCCCTTCACTCTCAGCCCTGATCACCGTCGTCCATATCTGACCGCCCACCCCTCCTCCGCGACCATCCCGGCCCCGCCGCCCCCTCTGTCACCCTCCTTCCTCCTAATTCCCCACGTTGGTACCCTAAGTCGTTGGCCTCCCTCCTCTCCTCCTTCTTCTTCCTCCTCCTTCTCCACATTAGTACCCTAAGCCATTGGCCTCCCTCCTCTCCTCCTTCTTCTTTCTCCATTTTCCCATTGCAGGAATCCTAAGCCGCCAGCCCTCCTTCCCCTTCCTCCTCCTTCCCCACATTTTCTCCTTCTTCCTCCATCCTCCTTCCTGGACCTTAGGTCGTTGGACAACCTCGGTGGCAGCCCGCCTATACATTGTTGGTGATTGCCCGTAGAGGTGGGGTCAGCGGGGTACTTACCGACATCCCCATGATGATGTCGGTATGTACCCACTGCCCCCTCTTTCTTGCAGCCACCGACACAGTGTCGGTGGGCTACCACTGAAGCCGGCCAACGACTTAGGATTTAGGCAGGAAAATAGAGGAAGAAGCAACAGGAGGGAATAAGAGGAAGGAGGAAGGGGGAGGAGGGCCAGCGTCTTAGGATTCCAGTGCGAGGGGGATTGAGGAAGAATAAAAAGGAGGAGAAAAGAGAGGAGGAGGAAGAAAGAAGGAAAAGGGAGGAGGAGGGTCTTGTCAGAAAATGAGGTAACAGAGGAGTCTGGGGCGATGGGCGGCAATAATGACAACCGGCTTGAGACAGAGGATGAGGGTAAACTGGGTATTATGAAATAGGATGAATTGAGACGATATTTTATAAATAGGTTATTATCTTGAATATATCAACCATTTCTTTATTTTCCGATCGCCTGGAAGGAACAAAAGAAATTTTTTTGTTTTTTCTTTAAAAATTTCTAATCTCTAGTGGACCTCTCAGTAGGATTCGAACCCAGATGAAGTTCTAACCATCTATCAGAGAAAAAAAAACGAGTTGAACTTGTAGGATTCACAAGAAATTCTTTGATTTCTTCCAGAAGCAGATGATTATTCATTTGCTTCTCATGTTCCGTGAATAGCCGGGACGTTGAGGAAGATCCAAAAAGGCATTTCGGGAATCGATTTGATTCTATCTCTATTCTTTTTGTTTGGAGAAAGGAAGGATCCCAAAGAATTGATCTTTCTTTTAGTTGCTGAATCTCTCTTTGATCGATCAATGTGTGATATTCGGAATACTCATTTCTAATGGAATTTAAATGATCTCTAGATTGATTAGAAGATCCTTTCAATTGGCTAGAATATGTTACTTGAACGAAAATGGATCTTGTGGAATCATATTGAATATTTGACAATACATTCCGTACCTTGCTAAAAAACCGATCCTGATTTACCAACCATACATTGTCTAACTAAATCAAATTATCTCTCAATACGTTCCTCAAAAAATTTGATTAGTGCTGATTCTTCCACCAACTAACGAAGAGAACTTGGCGGAATTGTCAAATATGAAATTGAGCACAATTTTGCAAAGAAATACTCCACTTGTTTCTCAAGAAGAGATGGGAAACATGCTCAATATCATTTGATTGAATAGTTGCCTCAGTTCCTTGTTGTTTGAAGACCCCCCCCCCCCTTTCAATTGGTCTTTTTCATGAAAAGTAGACATGAGATAGCAAATCAAGTATTTCCCTAAGACTTCAAATAGTTGTCCAAAATTCAAGTTGATTATATGTTTCGCTTCTTCCTCGAAGAAAGACGATCAAATAATTCTCAATCATGGTCATTGCGGATCGAATCATCCATATAGGATAAAAAAAGAAACTCCAGATATTTGCTATCTTTCCCTTTGAATGATCTCTCAATTCCAGCTACGGTTTCATTAGATGCCTTACAAATATCGATCAATTGTGATTCTTTCTTTTTCTATTGATTCTTTTTCAATCTAGATGTATGGATTCATGGATCTATGTGTCTATATAGATCATGTTTGTTCATGGATTAACGAAAATGTGCAAAAGTTCTATTTGCCTCTGCCATTTTACGAGTCTCTTCCTTTTTTCGTATGGCATTGTCACTCCCTTTGGCAGCATCCACTAATTCGGAACTTAATTTGAAAGCCATATTTCGACCTCGTAAAGCAGCTTTTGCTAAAACTCGAGCAGTTTCTTGAAAACTCGCTTCGGATATGAAACTTTGAATTGAACTTTCAATTTATCCAGGCACTTGTAGGTGTAAATTTTGGCAAGAAGTCCACAGAGACTACAGCAGGACCCACCAGCCCTGCCTGGTGGGCCCATAGAGACTACAGCGGGATCCACCAGCCCTGCCTGGTGGGCCCACAGAGACTACAGCGGGACCCACCAGCCCTGCTTGGTGGGCCCACAGAGACTACAACGGGACCCACCAGCCCTGCCTGGTAGGCCCACAGAGACTACAGTGTGACCCACCAGCCCTGCCTGGTGGGCCCACAACGACTACAGCGGGACCCACCAGCCCTACCTGTGGATTCCCCAGAGGCGACAGCGGGACCCACCAGTCCTGCCTGGAGGATCCCCAAATACGACAACAGAAACCGTCATTTGCTCCAGTTTTCCTCCCAGGAAATCCTATAAATAGCAGAGCCTTCAAGTGAAAAAGGATCCAGAACCAAGATCTGAAATTTGATTTCAAAAACCAGAGAACATAATCTAGAATCCCAAAAATCTGGAATCCCAGCTTTCGATCTTCCAAATTTCCTCGATTTTCTTCTTGTCTCCGAAGAAGTTCGGAGACACGTCAGTGACACTCGACCTGTCGAGGCCACGACGAACAAAGAGTTAGTGAATTCGGGTTGCTCCCTATAGCACGGAGACGTAGGCTTCAGCTGAACTCCGAGACCACATCTTGTGTTAATCTTCTCTCTGTTTGCATATCGAAAGTGTTAACTCAAAGTCACCAAGGCATCGACCTTCGGAGCCACCTTTCAATCAACAGATCTACCACTCAACTTCAATTGACTGGTGGAGTGAAGTTTTCAGATCGGCACAAAGATTTTCCCCCCACAGCACTTGGGAGACATTTCCCACTAAGTAATTTATACGAGTCATTAATTTTTCTTTCATGGAGTTTTTCCATTATTTATATGATTTCCAAGATTATGATGCGGAGCCAAATTTTTTTTTTAAGCGCAATAACTGCACCAAGTGCTATTTTGACCCAAGGTTTCACCATGTCGGGTCTTTAAACCTTTTTATTCACTCGTGGGATCTGGGCGGTCGGGGGGGGGGGGGGGGGGGGGGGGGGGGACCACCACGGCTCCTCTCTTCTCGAGAATCCATACACCCCTTATAAGTGTATGAACATCTATCTCTTGCCTGCTCCAGTCCCCTTATGAAACTTTTGTTATTGGGTTAGCCATACACTTCATATGTTTCTAGCGATTCACATGGCATCATAAAATGATACATGTCTTGTATAAGAATCTATAACGCACTAGAACACCCTTGTTGACGATCCTGGGCAAACGGATTGATCAAGAAAGATCTCTTGCTCTTATTATAGATCGTGATTTGATCCGTATATGTTTGGTAAAAAATATCTTCTCCTTTGATCATAAATGAAAAGTGTTCAATTGGAGCTTGAAAACGTGACTGAATTGGTCTTAGATACTCTTCGTTCTCAATAGCCATGAGATGATCAACTTAGGGTGCTCCTTTTGTCAACGGATGCTCCTATTACACTCGTAGTCTCTGAAGGATGAGAACCAACTATGTAGCATATACATCTATAATTCAAGTATTGTATACATCATTAGTCCGATCATTTGTAGGAACTACCAGTAATAACGAACTTGCAAAATGGATCTGTTTATCATAAAGAGATTCATTGTTCCTAACCCTGCTTCACCTTAATTGTTATTTGAACAAAAAGATCACAAGAAACTTTTGGTAAAAGTTATGCCTTAGTCTGAGTGGGGATAGCATTTCTCTTCTGCATGTTTATGGATATGCTAATTGATAATGGATCCACGGACAACCGATGAGGGATGGCCATAATAAAGTTTACAAGTCATTTTCGAATGTAATTGAAGGCAAAGAGGGAAGATTTCCCGAGACTCTGCTCGATAAACGAATCGATTATTCGGGGCATTCCATCATTGTCTTGGGTCCTTCGCTTTCACTACATCAATGTGGATTACCTCGAGAAATATCAATAGAGCTTTTCCAAACATTTGTAATTCGTGGTCTAATTAGACAACATCTTGCTTCTAACATAGGGATTGCGAGAAGTAAAATTCGGAAAAAGAACCGATTGTATGGGAAATACTTCAAGAAGTTTTGCAGAGGCATCTTATATTGTTGAATAGAGCACCTACCTTGCATAGATTAGGCATATAGGCGTTCCAACCCATTTTAGTAGAGGGGCATGCTATTTATTTACACCCATTAGTTTGTAAGGGATTCAATGCAGACTTTGATGGGGATCAAATGGTTGTTCATGTACCTTTAGCTTTGGAAGCTCAAGCAGAGACTCGTTTACTTATGTTTTCACATATGAATCTCTTGTCTCCCGCTATTGGGGATCCCATTTCCGTATCAACCCAAGATATGCTTATTGGACTCTACGTATTAACGATCGGGAATCGTCAAGGTATTTGTGCAAATAGGTATAATCCATATAATTGCAAAAACATGATTGTTTACGAAGAAAAACTAATAAAAATTCATATTCAGATACATTAGAATTATATAGGAGCCGAAATAGTCTTTGATTTTCAAAAAGACTTCGAATAGCTGTCCAAAATTCAAGTTGATTATGTTTCGCTTCTTCCTCGGAGAAAGACGATCAAACAATTCCCAATCATGGTCCTTGCAGATCGGATCATCCATATAGGATTAAAAAAAAAACTCTAGATATTTGCTATCTTTCCCTTTGAATGAGATCTCAATTCCAACTACGGTTTCATTAGATACCTTACAACTTCAATCCCTCTTTTTCCGATCTTGTTCCTCCACCACCGCAAACCCCAGTTAGAATCAGGCATGATGCACTTTTTTTTTATTGGGAGAACCCAAGTACTATCTTGCGGATCCATGAAACAACTCTAAGAAATCTTCTTTCCAAAACATGAGACTGCTCCATAGCCTTGTATTGTATGAATTATTTCTCATATTCAATAAAAGATAAAATAGGAAACAACTAAAAAATGGTGAGAGCTGGAATCCCACTTGGTTGTTAAAAGAAGTGAAATGGATTAATATATTTTTGTTTCACTTTGCCGTCCGTGAGAACAAGGATTGAAACTCGTCACAAGAGTGAGAGAAATGCCCTGATTCTTAATAACCCCACAAGCATGAAGGGTAGTCACTAAGACGATAGGGAGGCCCGCTACAACAAAGCCAGAGGAAATATGTTGCATCACTTATTTGAACTCTTGGCCAAGGCCGTGGGTTGCATATCTTTTACCACACAAGAAACCAACTGCAAGTTGATTACAAAGCTAGAGAGTGATTTATATGATTCAGCATACAAAGTCTATGTTGAGAAGGCCACGATATAGTCGGATGAAGATCATAGTGTATAAGTAGAAATCCATAGTGTGTGCTTTCGTCGAGTGCATCTTGTCCATGTATACCACAAAGCTAATCAAGTTGTTGATTGATTGATCGGCGGATATAGAGAGAAGTATTCAACACAAATTATCATGTCTGGTATGATATTTTTTTGCCCCTTTGCCTTACCCTGTTGGCTAAGGATTATTCAGCTACTCTGTTCTCTCGTGTTGGTAAAGTTTATAGTTAGTTGATTGCAAAGACTACCAAAAAAAAAATCCCATAATTTGTGTTCCGAATAGTTGAAGTGTGAAAAGATCCCTCTCCCGATGTTATATTTTTCCTTTTGCAGTGTTGAGATCTAAGAACTCTTCATTGTTTACCACTACTAGCGTAGCAGATGAAGATGTTGAGATGGCTGCGTGATAAAACTAGGAGGGGGATGACCAGGATTGAGTATGCTAAATGAAGTGGAGGAGTTGCTCCAATCGAGAACAAAATGATGGAGAATAGTGTTGCGATTCGAGGCTCTCGCACAGCGGAAGAAGCGAGACAACTAATAATAGGCGAAGAACTTCCATGGAGAAGGCAATGTCTCACCACCACCAAGAAGACGAACAAATAAAGAACAAGCACAAGCGCAAAATAAACTTACAAGATATGCGGCAGTGACGGTCAATGGATTCACTATTGTGGGAATAACTGAGTATAAGAACTTTGTCTCTCACAATCCCTCACAATACTCACAAGGAGAATCCCCCCACAAGAGAGAAGATCCTCAATCTTCACCCCGGAGAAACTTGAAAGAACCCTTGCCAAAAGCCCTAAGCTTTCTTGGGTTGCTCTCTTTCTCCCTTGGTGATGATTACCCTCTCTTATGGCCTCTCAATGTACCTAGGTTCGTCCTAGACCTGTCTTTATATATGCATACATTCATACAAGAGTTGGAGAACGAATCCCACAAGAAACCGCAACCCGAACCGCCACACCTGCGTACTGCTGTAGCAAGTCGTGCGCACGACCTGGGGAGGTTGTGCACACGATCCAACTGGATCTTCTCGCCCAAGAAAAATGCCGATGCCACTCGTGCGCACGACTTGGCACAATCATGCGCACGACTATGGTTGGTCGATCCTTCCTTGCTCCTGAAACTCCGTCTTTCGCCGTTTCTTCACGCACGAACCTTAAAGTTGTATGCGGCTTGTTTGGAGCCACATCTTCAACAATCTCCACATTGGCGTCATAACAAGACGTGCACATTCTCTTGAACACGAACTCCTTCTCCTTGCACTGTGAACCAATTGCATGATTGCTGTCGCCGCCTTTGCCGGGAGCCCAATCATCAAGCTTGGTGATTGCCCAAGTCTTTCGATTTGGCCATAGGCACCCAACTCTTGATCATCCTCGCCCCTGAGCGTTCTCCATCTACACCTTTATTCTTCACCGAACACCATGCACATACTGCCACCCTCCCGGCTAATCTATATAGGCCTCCACCCAAGGCCCCCTTCATTATCATGGAGGCGCCGTCCCAAATCTCCACAACTCCACCTTGACCGGTGAAGGTGCAACCGAGGGAATATAGCTTGGAAAGAAAAACTAAATTACCCCTCCACCCCAGAACATGACAGATATCCTTGAGTGTCCATACTTGACCCTCAGACATATCAAGTCGAATATCCCTGACTTCCCTTATCGACACCTTGGAGCCATCGTCAGTCGTCATCTTGCCACTATCGCACTCCTCATACTTGTTGAACCATGCCTTGTGTGAACAAATATGATGTGTGGCTCCACTATCGATTATCCAGTCATGATCTGATATAACATCAGTGGTAGCCATCAGAACATCCCCCTCATCAGAGTCCATTGACGAGGCATAATCGACGGATTCATCATCCTTGCCCTTGGATGTCCTTGAGCAATCCGGTCTTGCTCTACCTTTCCACTTGCACTCTAATTTGAAGTGCCTGGACCTTTCGCACTTCCAACAAGTGCATTACCTCTTCTTCTTCTTCTTCTTCTTCGCCTCTACAACCGCCGTTAATGCCTTGGATTGGTTGTCACCACCATCCACCTCGTTCACCCCTTCAAACGAAGCTCGTTTGCGAGAGGCGTACCTGTGACATCCTCCAACTTGATGGATTCCTTTCTGTAAAGTATCGTGACATTCAGATGCTCGTAGGACTTGGGCAACGATCCCAGAAGAAGAAGCGTCTTATCCGTCTTCTTCATGTTTTCACCGACATTAAGGAGATCTTCCGTTAGTTGATTAAAGGAAAGGATATGATCCGAAATCCTTGTACATTCAGCCATCTGAAGAGCGTAGATCTTCTGCTTCAGGTACAACCGATTCATGAGCGACCGGATCATATACATGCTCTCCAACTTCTCCCACAGTTTTACCGTGGAGACCTCCCTGGAGATGTTCGCCAACACGACCTTCGCTAGACATCTGAATCGTGCTAGTCGCCTTCAAATCAAACTCAATCCAATCGTTGTCCGGCATCCTGTCTGTCTTGATGTCCTTTAGAGCTTTGTGCAATCCGTCTTGAATCAATGCATCCCTAACTTGTATTTACCATAAGCCAAAGTTGATTTGGCCATCAAACTTCTTGATCTCGAACCGTAGGTTCAACACTTGAGTTGTCATCTCAGATTTCTTCGATATCGATCTAGCGCCTCCGAATCACAAACAAGAAGGTCTGATACCAATTTGTTGTGATCGAGACCCTCGCACATCAGAAGAAGCGAGACAACCACCGATAGACGAATAACTTCCACGGATTAGATGATATCTCACCACCGCCTAGAAGACGAACAAATAAAGAACAAGCACAAACACAAAATAAACTCACAAGATATGCGGCAACGACAATCATTGGATTCACTATTATGGAATAACCGAGTACAAGAACTTTGCTCTCACAATCCCTCACAATACTCATAAGGAGAATCCCCCCACAAGAGACAAGATCCACAATCTTCACCCCGGAGAAACTAGAGAGAACCCTTCCCAAAAGCCCTAAGCTTTCCTGGGTTGCTCTCTTTCTCCCTTGGTGATGATTGCCCTCTCTTATGGCCTCTCAGTGTACCTAGGTTCGTCCTAGACCTGCCTTTACATAGGCATACATTCGTACAAGAGTTGGAGAAGGAATCCCACAAGAAACCGCAACCCGAACCGCCACACCTGCATACTGCCTTAGCAAATCGTGCGCATGACCTGGGGAGGTCGTGCACACGATCCGACTGGGTCTTCTCGTCCGAGAAAAATACCGATGCCACTCGTGCGCACGTCCTGGCACAGTCATGCACACGACTGTGGTTGATTGATCATTCCTTGCTCCTGAAGCTCCGTCTTCCGCCGTTTCTTCGCGCTCGAACCTTGGAGTTGTATGCGGCTTGTTTGGAGCCACATCTTCAACAAATAGATACAAATGATATGTGTGTAATGTATAACGAAAGCAAAGGTAACGTGGTTTGGGTCGGCATTTCAATAGGGGGGGCACGGACCACACTATTAGTCAATGGATCAATTGACTTCTCAAGACCAAGAAGAGCAGGGAGTTGACCTTCAGTTATGGAACGATCCTCCTGTGGAACATCTGGAAAGCCCACAATAATTGGATTTTTGAGAGAGTCCAACCCATTCCTCACTCCATTATTCTCGTCTCTAATGTGTTGTTCAGTGATCTTTCTACAGCCCACAATAGAAATCAGGAAGCTCACCCATCCCACTGGCTGCCTCCGGACCACCCAAGCTATCTGAAAGTCAATGTAGATGGGGCCATTCACAATTTGACTGCGACTACTGGAGTGGTCATCAGAGATGCTACTGGTTCTCACATCTTCTCCGATGGTGCTACTTTTGATGTCAGTGAGCCTTTAGAGATAGAAGCCTGAGCAATTCTTCAAGGGCTGAGAGCTCTTCTCAGTCTTGATGCTTCCTTAGTTATAGTGGAAGGAGATAATCAAGTCCTCTTTTTTCTCTTGTCGGATGGGGAGCTGTCCCCACCACGACGGATACATAATATTGTATCTGACTGTTGAAATATGTCCCGTGGTTTTAACATGTGCAAGTTATTTCACGTGCAGAGGAATCTCAACGGTTGTGTCCCGATGGTTTGGCGAAGTTTACGAGCCGAGAACGAGTTAGTTGCTCTTATGAGTCAGTTCCTAATTGTATCCCATCCCTCCTTCAGTCGGAGAACATAAATCTTAATAATTGTAATGATTCCGCTTTTCAAAGGCAGATACGCCATGAATAGAACCCCGTAGTTCCTTAAAAAAGGAAGGTTTATCATAGAAGGTTATTGACAATTACATGGAAAAACTTATACTAACAAAACAGAAAAAGACTTCTGAATAAGTACAAGGTTAATTGTGTGTTATTTTAATCATGTATGGCATGAGATTTCGTACATAGATCCGGTCGAGGACTCATTTTTATGTAGGCCTCAAAGTTTTAGCTTGAGCCTAGATCTGGCTAGGCCACCTTAAGCCCAAACCCAGCCTAAGTTGACTACAGCAAGACCAAACCAGGCCTGAGCCTCAATTGTAATGTGCAAGCTATACCCTAGCTGGGTCAAAATCTCAGGCCAGAGACCCAAACCCGAACTTAGACGCTTCCTTAGGACTGCAACTCGGGAGGGTTGGATCGGGTTAGAGGTCAACCCCAACTCAAACTGAATAGTAGAACCCGCAACCCAATCCAAACCGCCTTCAATCGGTGCTGTCCAACCCGAGCCAAACCTGAGAACAAATTTTTCAAATCGGTTTAGTGGAAGTTAGTGGGTCGGGTCTGGTTGTGCAGGTCCAGATAATTCTTTTTTTATCACTAATCTTTTTAAGAATAAAATACCAAAAAAAAAATCTAGTTATTCTTAATCTTTACAAATAAAGTCTCTTACATCCTCGGTATGATCTCATATGGCTAGGGGTGTAAAACGGGCCGGGCCGGATCGGCCTACATAAGCTAAGCCTGGAGTAGCCGGTCAGGCTTGTCAGGCCGGACTGGGGGCCAAGGGTCTGAACCCGGGTTTGGGTTAAAACATTTGTGTTTTAACAATTTTTTTTTTTCAAAGGTTAGTGTGCATGGTTGAACACAGAACCTCATGGTTATCCCAAACTCTAAACACATTGTACTACACTAACTTGGTGTTATATATATATATATATATATATATATATATATATATATATATATATATATATATATATATATATATATATATATATATATATATATATATATATATATATATATATATATATATATGAGGAATGGGATGCTGCCTATCAAAGCAGCGTTTTTGCTGCTTTGAGACATTGTTTGACCATCCTAGAAGTTTTGGAATTTGATGAAATTTGGTGAGGGTGTTGTCTAGGGTAAGATGATCATCCTCACAAATTTTCATCAAATTCCAAAACTTCTAAGAGGGTCAAATGGTCGAAGCAAAATGCTGCAGATTTTAACGACGACTGCAGACGACTGATTTTGCTTCGACCATTTGAACTCCCTAGAAGTTTTGGAATTTGATGAAAATTTGTGAGGATGATCATCTTACCCTAGACAACACCCTCACCAAATTTTATCAAATTTCGAAACTTCTAGGATGGTCAAACAATGTCTCAAAGCAGCAAAAAATGCTGCTTCATAGGCAGCATCCCATTCCTCTCTCTCTCTCTCTCTCTCTCTCTCTCTCTCTCTCTCTCTCTCTCTCTCTCTCTATATATATATATATATATATATATATATATATATATATATATATATATATATACCCATCTAATCCGAACCGTACGTCGAGATCTATTGGACGGCCTGGATCATAGGTAACTATATGAGTAAGAGGCCATGAGTAAGAGTATCCCTCCCCTATGGGGAGGGATACTCTTACTCATGGCCTCTTACTCATATAGTTACATATGATCCGGGCCGTCCATTAGATCCCAACGTATGGTTCAGATTAGATGGGGAGTTAAAGCAATGGTGTTTGCATTAAATACTGGCTTTTAATATGGGCATTTAATGCGGACACCATTGCTTTAACTCCCCATCTAATCCGAACCGTACGTCGAGATCTAATGGACGGCCTGGATCATAGGTAACTATATGAGTAAGAGTATCCCTCCCCTATATATATATATATATATATATATATATATATATATATATATATATATATATATATATATATATATAGAGAGAGAGAGAGAGAGAGAGAGAGAGAGAGAGAGAAAATGGGAGGTGAGCTGCCAGTTTTTTTTTTATTTAAGCTGTCACTAACAGACGTTGGATTCGATCGTGTGTATTACAACTATATTACAGCACAGCTGTAATACAGCTGTCTTCCAACCCTCACGCCCAACCCCCCTCTCTCTCTCGCGCTGATGCCCGACGACTGACAGGGGGACAGCTCCGGCGCCGCCGATCAGCCTGCTGTTGCGGAGGGGGATAGCTTCGGTGCCGATCTCTCCTCCGGCGCCGGCGGCAGCAGTCCCGACCGCACCAGCGACGTCCGGCAGCACCCTGACCTCACTGACGACGTCCGGCAGCGCCCCGACCTCACCGGCGACGTCCGGCAGTGCCCCGACCTCAGCAGCGACGTCCGGCAGCGCCCCGACCTCACCAGCGACTCCGTCCAGCTCGGCAGCACCCTCCGGCAGCTCCCCGTCCACACAGGCGGATCGACCGGTGCTGCGATCGGCGCCGGGAGGTCGGGGAGCGGCCGGAGGGTCGCCGGGGTGGACGGGGTCGCCGGGGAGCACCGATCGCAGCCGGGGAGGTCGAGGAGCGTCGGGGTGGACGGGGTTGCTGGGGAGGTCGAGGTCGCCGGGATGGACAGGGTCGCCGGGGAGGTCGGGGAGCTGCCGGATGTGGCCGGGGAGGTCGGGGAGCTGCTGGACTGTCACCGGGTCGCCGGGGTGGATGAGGGTCGCCGGGGAGATCGGGGATCGGTGAGCGAGAGAGAGGGGTAGCGGCAGCTGTTAACAGGTGTTAACAGCTGTGTTTTGAATTTTTTTTATTTTTTTTTTAATTTGGACGGTATGATTAAGATGCATCGGACGGCTACCGCTGACAGCCCATTTGAGCAAATGGGCTGTCAGCTCATACCCCGTATTATATATATATATATATATATATATATATATATATATATATATATATATATATATATATATATATATATATAAAATATGGGGTATGATCTGACAGCTCATTCGCTTATTTGGGCTGTCAGCTAACAGCCCTATGATGGCGATCACGTACCGTCTATTTAAAAAAGAAAAAAATAACACCCAAACCCCTCCCCCCCATCCCTGATCTCCAGCGCCCTCACCGAACCGACCCCCTCCGGCGAACCCCGACCCCCCTCGGCAGCACCGCGTCCCCCCTCCGGCTACCCTCGACCGCCGCCGGCCACCCCCCGACCTCCGTCAGCCACCGGGTCCCCCTCTGGCAGTCCCCCCCGTCCACCCCGGCAGATCTTCCGGTGCTGCGATCGGCACTGGGAGGTCGAGGGTCTGCCGGAGGGTGCTGCCGGGGGGTCGGGGGTCGCCGGAGGGGTTGAAGGATGTCGGGGGGTGGCCGACGGGGTGACTGTAACATCCGCCCCAAACACACAAGATATTGTCTGCTTTGCCCGTGCCCGCACGAGAACTTCCCAGGGGGTCACCCATCCTGGTATTACTCTCGCCCGAGCACGCTTAACTACGGAGTTCTTACGAAATTCGTAGCGGCGCACGGTTTTAAAACGTGTTTTCTATGTTTGGGAGGGGAAATTATATAAGTAGCCCAGGATCTCCTTCTCTCCAGGCGATGTGGGGCTAACTCATTGCCTTGTACACCTTACCTCACCTCATCCATCTTGGCATCATAGCCTCAGGAGTCTTGGCTCTTGGATCTTGATCATCACAATCCACCCCCCTTAGGGCCTTGTACACCTCACCTTACCTCACCTCACCTCATCCATCTTGGCATCACAGCCTCAGGAGTCTTGATCTTGGCCTATTGGATCTTGGTCGTCACAATCCACCCCCCTTAAGGCTACACGTCCTCGTGTAGGATTAGACCCCCCCATCCCGAGTAGAACCGACTCTGATACCATTTTGTAACATCCGCCCCAAACACACAATATATTGTCCGCTTTGCCCGTGCCCGCACGAGAACTTCCCAGGGGGTCACCCATCCTGGTACTATTCTTGCCCGAGCACGTTTAACTACGGAGTTCTTACGAATTCTGTAGTGGCGCACGGTTTTAAAACGCGTCTTCTATGTTTGGGAGGGGAAATTATATAAGTAGATCATGATCTCCTTCTCTCCAGGCGATGTGGGGCTAACTCATGGCATTGTACACCTCACCTCACCTCACCTCACCTCATCCATCTTGGCATCACAGCCTCAGAAGTCTTGGCTCGTGGCTCTTGGCTTATTGGATCTTGGTCGTCAGAGTGGCTGTCGGAGGTCGGGGGGTGGCCGGCGGCGGTCGGGGGTCGCCGGAGGGGGGGACGCGATGCTGCCGGAGGGGGTCGGGGGTCGGGGTTCGCCGGAGGGGGTCAGGTTGGTGAGGGTGCTG
This sequence comes from Chamaelirium japonicum, assembly GCA_947650365.1. NCBI lineage: Eukaryota > Viridiplantae > Streptophyta > Magnoliopsida > Liliales > Melanthiaceae > Chamaelirium > Chamaelirium japonicum. The sequence continues at coordinate 91,030,038 of OX393550.1, forward strand.
GAGATCGGGGATGGGGGGGAGGGGTTTGAGTGTTTTTTTTTTTTTTTTTTAATGGACGGTTCGTGATCGCCATCGGAGGGCTGTTAGTTGAAAAATCTATTTTCGGGCCGGGCTTTCGGGCTTTCGGGCCGAGTTGCGGGCTTTAGAAGATTGATCGACTATAATCGCCATTGGACGGTCCGATGGCGATCACGGACTATAATCGGGTTTTCGGGCCGGGCTTTTGGGCTTTCTTTCGGGCCGGGTTTCGAGCCGAGTTGCGGGCTTAGGGTGGTGGCCCGAGCCTGGCTCATGGTGCTTTCGGGCCGGGCCGGATCGGGTTCGGGCCGGGCTCATGCCGGATTCGGACAGGTGGGCGTTTTTTACATCCCTATCTATGGCCCTTTGGGTTGGGAATCGGAACCATGCAGGTTTAGGAACAAGGTCAATGGAGTACTCAACTTGGGTTCTGATTAGGTTGGATCGCTCGGCCCCTTAGCCCTAGCTCTATCCACATTTATCTCGGGTTGAATTTTTCCAACCCGAACCCATCTCGTTCTTCAAGAGCCCAAACCCGACCCAAAGTCTGGTTGGGTTGGGTCGGGTTCAACCCACCCAAATTACAGCACTATCTCTGTATATCCTAAAATATTAATTAAAGGAAAATGATATATATTATTTTGATAGATAAGAGAAATGATATTTGACCACACTGATATCACCATGAACCTATTACGGTCTCTACATCATTCGTACGGTCCTACACGGTACGTGGTTGGCCGAATAGCATTTGCTCGCTGACCTGTGAACCGCTCCAGGGTGGCCGAATAGCATTTGCTCGCTGACCTGTGAACCGCTCCAGGGTGGCCGAATAGCATTTGCTCGCTGACCTGTGAACCGCTCCAGGGTGGCCGAATAGCATTTGCTCGCTGACCTGTGAACCGCTCCAGGGTGGCCGAATAGCATTTGCTCGCTGACCTGTGAACCGCTCCAGGGTGGCCGAATAGCATTTGCTCGCTGACCTGTGAACCGCTCCAGGGTGGCCGAATAGCATTTGCTCGCTGACCTGTGAACCGCTCCAGGGTGGCCGAATAGCATTTGCTCGCTGACCTGTGAACCGCTCCAGGGTGGCCGAATAGCATTTGCTCGCTGACCTGTGAACCGCTCCAGGGTGGCCGAATAGCATTTGCTCGCTGACCTGTGAACCGCTCCAGGGTGGCCGAATAGCATTTGCTCGCTGACCTGTGAACCGCTCCAGGGTGGCCGAATAGCATTTGCTCGCTGACCTGTGAACCGCTCCAGGGTGGCCGAATAGCATTTGCTCGCTGACCTGTGAACCGCTCCAGGGTGGCCGAATAGCATTTGCTCGCTGACCTGTGAACCGCTCCAGGGTGGCCGAATAGCATTTGCTCGCTGACCTGTGAACCGCTCCAGGGTGGCCGAATAGCATTTGCTCGCTGACCTGTGAACCGCTCCAGGGTGGCCGAATAGCATTTGCTCGCTGACCTGTGAACCGCTCCAGGGTGGCCGAATAGCATTTGCTCGCTGACCTGTGAACCGCTCCAGGGTGGCCGAATAGCATTTCCCTTAATTAAATCAAAATCCCAAACCCATAATAAAATATTAACTAAAGTTTTTAATTATTAATAAGATTAAAGTCCTTTAATTATCAATAGGGTTTTTTCCATACACCTCCCTAACAATTAGGGTTGGTAATTTTGGACGCGACACGAAGTTAGCAGGTCTGGATCATGATTAAACGGTTCGGGTCGTAAACGGGTCGACACGATAAACGAGTTTAATAAAGAGTCAACAACTAATTCATTTGGAGCACTGCTATTTGAACATACTGCGGGACATACCGCGGTGGTGTCGGGTTCCACTCCTCTCTTCACTGATGATCGTTTTCTCTATCGGTAGCTGTTGTCGCCTGCTAGTCATCGTCTCTGTTGCCACCAACCACTACCGGCACCGTCTGCGACCATCCCTGTACACCACCCACCATCCCCGGAGGCTGCGGGGTGGTAGTCGGTGGTCTACAAGGGTGGTCAGCGGCGGTGGCCAATGGCGGAGGGTGGTGCCGGCGGTCGACAAGTGTGTTGGCGGCTGTGATTGGTGCCGACGGTGGCCTGTGATGGTGGCCAACGGAAAAGATGGCTACCGACGATAGCATGGTGGGTGGCGGCTAGGGATGGTGGATCCCCCCTCGGATTCATCCCATGGCAGTAGATCGCACATATCGCTCCCTAAATTGTCAACAGATAGGAGAGAATCATCAATGGAGAGAGTCGAACTCGGTGGTGTTGGGGCATCAACCAGAACTCAGTGCATCCTCATTCACACCAACCCCAGGCCAACGCCCCCCACCACGGCAGTATGTCTGAGAGTATGTACCACATTATGTTCAAATAGCTTTTTCCACTCATTTGATACTTCCCTCGGAACGTCCATTCAAATGCAAAGTTTTTCAATCCGGATTAAATGTCACGACCAGATGTTGAGACCTTCTTTACCGCTTGATCATCCGCCCCACAAATCACAACCATCCCTTATATCTCTGTATATCAATCACATTCCACCCCAACCGTCATGCAAAACTAATGGTTGTGGCTTATGAGGAGGAGGCCGTGACATTTAGTCGCCACATATAATGGACAGAAGATTTGCGTACTTTTGTTGCAAGAAGTTTGTTTGAATTAATACTATGATATTTTTGAATTACCCCCAAAAAAATCTATTGTATTTGGATGTATCTTTCAAATTAATTATAATTGGCAAATTTTATTCATACCCCAAAACTATTCCAAAACTTGGTACCCCCCTCGTACTCTCACATGCTTCCTTCATTCCCTTCCACACCGCCGGAGACGAAGCCATCGGAGCCGCCACCACTTCCCCTCCTCCTCCTTCCCCATTACCATCGGAGCTCATTGAGCCCGCCGTCGAAGCCACCTTGTCCATCTTCCCCACCGCCACCGAGTCCCTAACTACCCTAGAGCTGACCCACTGGAGATGGAGAAAATAGAGGACGACGGCAAGAGGGAGTTTCAGATAAAGGTAAGGATGATCGGACGTACCATCACCGGAACCTGGTGCATCCGAACGGGAGGATGCTCGCCGGAGACGGAGCCCGCTTCCCCACATCCTCTCTCTCCTCCTCCCACCTCCATCTCCGACGGCTCGGCTTTAGGATGGCTAGGGTTTTGGTGGCGATGGGAAAGATTGAGGAGGTGGTTTCGATGGCGGGCTCAACGAGCTCCAGCGGTGATGGGGAAGAAGAAGGAAGGAAGTTATGGTGGCTCCGACAGTGTCGGCTCTAGCGGTGTGGAAGGGGAGGAAGGAAACAGGTGGGGGTTATGAGTTGAAAATAAATTTTTTGAGAGGAAACAGAATATGCGAAGTAGTTTTAACGTATGAATAAATTAAATTTCTCTTATAATTTTAAACATACCTCCCAATTTAACTTACCCCCCAAACTACTATATGATATTTAGCCAGAATGGGGGCATATGCCTAAATCTCATATAGTTATGGTGTATGCCAAATTTTCTTAGGAGGGGAGGTAGGTCTAAATACCATATTTGAGGGAGGTATGCCTAATTACGATTACTTTAGGTGCATGTATGTCCAAACAGCATATAGTTTTGGGGTTTAAGTCAAAATTTTCCTTATTATCACTTAGCTGAAGACTCTTCTTCAAAAATTTATATATATTAGGAGTCTGTTATTGTAATGTTATATCAGCCGGGTTGGTATTAGTAAGGGATTTTTGTATACACCACCTGACAAATATCGATATTACAAACGTTAATTTTTAAATTTTATAAACAGTTATCTCAATTTTTGTAAAAACATATGTACACACAACTTTATGAACATTTTACCCTTGGGTGTCACCAATGCTCGTGCACGTGGAGGAAGAAGTGAGGATGACGACGAGAAGAAAGGACCATGAAGCCCTGCATGGGCATCGACGGTGACAACGTGCACAAAGACCGAATAGTTCAAGACTAAAATATTCAAAAAAATAACAGTGGTATTTTCTTTTGCAAAAGTAATATATCAGAGGGGTTATTCATAACATCAATATTGTTAGTAGGGGTGGCAATGGGTCGGGTCGTGTCCTAAACCCTTCTAAACCCCTAGATCCGGACCCGATCCGTTTAGCTAATTGTGTCTAAATTCTAAACTCGTACCTGACTCGCTTATAAACGGGTAGGCCTGATAAGACCCGTTTACCACACGGGTTTATTCCATTGACCCGATCCGATCCGACCCAATCCAACTCGACCCGACCTGACTCGATAAATCCGCTGGTATTACATATTACAGTATCGGATTGTGGGTAGACCCGATCCGACCCGACCCGTTGAATTTTAAACGGGTCTTCCCGGGTTTACTGTGTCCGGACCCGACCCGTTTGTTAAAGGGCTTTCTACGAAATCGGACCAAATCCCTGAAGAAATTACCGCTCAGGGACCCATTTAAAAGAAACTACAAAATCGGATCCCAAACTACGAAGAGGACCCTCTTTACAGTTTTGGGATATATGAAATATTGAGATTGTCCCACAAAAGTAAACCAAATTACAGTTATTCATCGTAGAGCCCTTCGAACTCTAACCTCTTCCCTTCCAACGAACTGGTGATCCCTTCCCTTCCGACGAGTCGATGACCCACTGCCCTAACCCCTCCTCTTTAGTCGGTGACCCACTACCACCCTTTGTCCTCCGTTTGAAAGCAGTGCAACCCTTTCTCCTCCACGTGAACCATTGCAAGGAGCTGGCACCAAAGAGGGAGGCACCTTCCAGCGATATTCTAGTAAGGATCGACGATCTGTAGCTTCGACGACTCGCATCTCATTCTGCAATCCTTTCTCCTCCACATGCAACCCTTTCTCCTCCACGTGAACCATTGCAAGGAGCCGACACCAAAGCGAGAGGCACCTTTCAACGATACCCTAGCAAGGATTGACGATAAGTAGCTTCGGCGACTCCTATCCTATTCTGCAACCCTTCTCTAAGGTGAGATTGATATTTCTTTGAGTAGTTTCATAACTTTGGTGGGGGGCAGTTACTTCTTTGAGTATGGATTTATCACGCATTCTACAAGAAGAAAACCCTAAATATGTAGATCTTATTTTTCTAGTTCTATAAAGATGAATGTGAATATTGAGCATGGATGTGAAATTTTAGGACGTGAGTGTAGATATGAAATTTTAGAAATACATATTGTAATAATAACATAGACGTAAAATTTTAGAGATGAAATTGATATGAACATAAATAGTCGTACTTGTAGGATGTGGGCATAGATGTAAAATTTTAGGAATACATCTAGTAATAATAACATAGATATGAAATTTTAGAAATAAAATACAAATCAAATGGGTTGACAATTTCATGAATTTGATAGGGGGGCAGCTACTTCTTTAAGTATGGTTTTGTCATGCATTTACAAGAAGAAGACCCTGAATATATAGATATTATTTTTCTAGTTCTATAGAGATGAATATGAATATTGATTTCTGTCAGATATGAAATCCTGCTTATAGATGTAATTTGACTCACCCAATGCCCAAGGCAAATATGAAATCATTTCTATAGATGTAGTTATACCCACCCAATATTCTAGACAGATATAAAATCATGCCTATATGGGTGAAAATTATCCAAATTATACATGAATGTATATACTTATGTAATGCGAATAAATTTGAACTACTGTCATGCATCCAGAAATGAATGTGAACATAGATTTATGTCAGATATGGAATCCTGACTATATATGTAGTACACATCCAATACCCTATGCAGATATAAAATTATAACTATAGGTGTAAAAAATTACCAAATTATATCTGAAGCTAGTATGATATATCAATGGGCCATCTCTTTGAATATAAATTATCAAAGTATAGATATTTCAACCTAGATTTAATATAATTACATGATATTTTAATTTGAATAAAAAATATATTATTTTAGGGGTTGCTATAGTTTTTTACATCTATGAACTTGTATTAGATATACAATTATAAATAATTAATCTATATTATTATGATGATAAATGGACATGATAATGAATAAATTAGAATTAGGTAAATTATTAGTATTTAATTACAATAGTACATATGAATTATAAATGAAAAGTTAAATACATGGATATGTATATGATGAATTTTTTATTATAATACTAATCATTTAATCATTTTTTACTATTATTTTACAATGAATGAATGACAATATAGTCTCCTTGGTATGTCCCTTTGATGGAGTTTTAAAGAATGATGTATACATTGATAGCAAAAAAAAATTGAAGTCTGTTAGTCGCAATGATTCATTTAAGAAAATTTTCGATGGTGCAAATGAACATCCATCAAGAAATATGTGCTTATTTGTTCTTTTATACCATATTGCACATGTCGAAATTGAATAAAATAGATAGTCATATATTGTCTTTCCTCATGGAATACTATTGCAAACTTTAGAATCCTCAAACATATCTATATATTTTATATCAACTATGCTTTCTCTATTAAGTATCAAGAAAATACAAAAAATATACAACATAGCCAACTTTGAAAAATCAAACATATTCTTTTCTAACTTTTTATTTAAAATTGCATCTTCAATATCATAAATGTTAACCACTTTTTTATCACTAAAATAACATTCACACAATCTATTACCACAAGTGTCAACATTGCTTGTTATATTATCAGACCTATCTAAAACTTTTAGACCTAGAATAATAGACATCTTATACTCCCTAAAAAACAAATGCTTATTATCTATGCTAAAACATTTATTAATATAGTCAAATATCTCAATAAGTGATTCTATTAGATTATGACATATTAGAACGTTACCTAATTCTAATAAACAACTAAGAAAAATTCTCTTAATAGACTCTAAATCACGTATAGGTAGATTAGTAAATAAATGAACTATTCTTTGGATACAACACCCTATTTCGACCTACGAAAATTCAGATAAACATATATCAATTTTCTATAAATATTATTATAAATAAATGATAAAAAGCATGTGAAGGTGTATACCATTTTTTACCAAGATATATTTGACTTGATGCACGCTTCTTGAAAATATTTGCTCATATCTGTTGAAGGACAATAACAAGACATGACAATTTAATTTTATTTATTAACACCAAATAACAATATCAAGTAAATCCAAATAACATTGTTAAGTAAATGACATTGTCAAATAAATTCAAGACATGAGAATTGATGTGTTAGTTCAATATAAATTTATTTAATCATAACTAATTATGATACCACCTAATATGATATACATTGAGACCTCTCCATTATGAGATCTGTAGATGGTTGCCTAAAACTATAAACATACATAATACTCTCAACATAGTAATAAAATTTTAGGAATGCACCTAGTAATGAGAATATAGCTGTTGAATTTTAAAGATTAAATAGATGTGACCGTATATGTGAAATTTTATAAATGCATCTAGTAATGGTAACATAAATGTAAATTTTTAGAAATACATCTAGTAATGATAATATAGATGTAAAATTTTAGGAATGTACATTATAACTTACAACAAGAAACACATAGAAAACTGTAAATATAAAAATACATATATATAGTCAATATTTGCATAATTGAATCTGCAGCATAACTTACAATAGAAAATACTAAAAAATTACAAATATCAGCTCCAAATTCAATACATAATTATAATTAAATCTGCACCCTATAACTTACAAAAATAAAAATTTCAAAAACTGCAGATATATATAAACTCAAGATAACTATAATTAAATTTGCAGCATATCTTACAGCAGGAAATACTAGACAACTGCAGATATAAAAATATCATTTACATATTCAATATATGGCAGTGATGTATTTTCTCGTTCATTCACACATATGATAGTAATACACTTTCTCGTTCTACAAATACTCATATTAAACATTACAAGCTAAACCAATTAGTTGCTTTATTTTTTCATTTAATCAAACACAACTATGTTACCATTACTATGTGCATTCCTAAAATTTTACATCTATATTACCAATTAATTGCTTCCTTTTCACAGGTCTACCCTTGTCCAATATAAAATTTTAGTAATGGTAACATAGATGTAATATTTTAGTAATATTTAAATATAAAAATTTAGAAATGCGCATAGTAATGATAACATAGATGTCAGATTTTAGAGATGAACATAGATGGTCGTACTTATAGGATGCGAGTATAGATGTGAAATTTTAGAAATGTATCTACTAATAGTAATATAGATGTGAAATTTTAGAGATAAAATAGATATGGACATAAATGAGCATATTTATAGGATGTGAGCATAGATGTGAAATTTTACAAATGTATCTACTAATGATAATATAGATGTGAAATTTTAGAGATGAAATCTAGATGGTAACATAGATGACTATACTTTTAGGATATGGGCATAGATGTGAAATTTTAGAAATATGAGCATAGAAATAAAATTTTATGAATATATCTTGTAGTGGTAACATAGATGTGAAATTTTAGAGTCTGGACAACAAATCAAATGGGTTGATAATTAGGGACTTGCCGAAGGGGAAGTGAAATGGGTTTCGGCGAAGTGAAATGGGTTCCTTCACCTCTGGCAGCACGAAAGAGGGATGAAAATGAGAACGATAAAAAATATAGACCGTCAATCGGTGCCTTTACCCTGGCTTCACAATGGTTCCGATGAAGTGAAATGAATTCCTTCACCTTCAGCAGAACGAAAGATGGATGAAAAGGAGAACAATCAGAAATGCAGGCCGTTCTTCACTCTGGCTGGATGGGAGTGCACGAAAGGGGACACGGGAGGGTGCAGCCTGGCAATAGGTTCTTTCGACCCCGGCTAAATGGAATGGAGGTCGAGGCCGACGAGGAAAGCAGGCCGGAGAGGAACCCTGCAAAAATTACCACGAAAGGAAGTATGAGGGGGCTTGGATTAGCACCTTTTATAAGAGGTTCAGAGGAAAACTTTACATACATACCCTTTTACGAGTTTGTACTTGTCCGATTTGATATATAAATTGAGTAGGGTAGTTTTTTCTTAAAAAAAAAAATTGTGTTCGTATTAACTAAATCATGACAAAATTTATCTAATTTTTAAACGGCTATTTTTTTTTTTTCTTTCTAAAAATCGCTTTGATCTGTATTGTCACCTTCGCCTCCTCCTCCCTTCCCCTCCTCCTCTTCATCACCATCGTCATCCTCTCCTCGCCTCTCCTGTTCCCATCCAAACCCTAATCTATGGATTAACTGCCAGTCCCCGCCCGGACTCTGGCCGAAGATTCCCCTTCCAATGGTTCCGGCGTTCAGATCCCCCACCGGCGGCTGAATCCCCCGCCGATTCCTCGCCCCCGCCCTCGCCTCCTCGGAGCCATCGCGGCCTCTCCCCTCCCTTATGAGCCCCCTTGCGAATTAGGGCTCCGGCTCCGTCCCCCACCCCATCTCCGTGGGTTGGCCCCCCGCCCCGCGATCGGGGATTAGGGATCCGGCGATGTTCAACAAGATCATTAAGCGCGGGGGCCGCAAGGGCCCCAAGTCGGACGCCAACGAGCCCGCCGTCTATCCCTACGGCTCCTCCGGGGCCTACCGCAACCCCGCCTCTGCCGGAGCTTCCGGCGGCTCCGTCGTCTCGGCCTCAAACGTCACCGTCAACCACGCCTCCCGCGCCGCTGCCGCCCCCAACTCCCACCCGCATCCCCCACCGTCCACCGCCACTGCTCCCGCTGCCGCCGCGATCGAGGCCCTCCCGCTCTTCCGCGAGGTCCCCGTCTCCGATCGCCAGGCCCTTTTCCTCCGAAAGCTCCAGATCTGCTCCGTCGTCTTCGACTTCTCCGACACCCTCAAGTGCGCCCGCGAGAAGGAGGCCAAGCGGCAGACCCTTCTCGAGCTCGTCGACTTCATCCAGTCCGGCTCCGGCCGCATCACGGAGCCCGTTCAGGAGGAGCTCATCCGCATGGTCTCCGCCAACATCTTCCGCTGCCTGCCCCCGGCTTCCCACGAGAACACGGGCTCTGAGAACGCCGACCCCGAGGAGGAGGACCCCTACCTCGACCCCACCTGGCCTCATCTCCAGCTCGTCTACGAGCTCCTCCTCCGCTACATCGTCTCCTCGGACACCGACACCAAGGTCGCCAAGCGCTACATCGACCACGCCTTCGTCCTCCGCCTTCTCGACCTCTTCGACTCCGAGGACCCCCGCGAGCGCGACTACCTCAAGACCATCCTCCACCGCATCTACGGCAAGTTCATGGTCCACCGCCCCTTCATCCGCAAGGCCATCAACAACATATTCTATCGCTTCATCTTCGAGACTGAGCGCCACAGCGGGGTTGGAGAGCTGCTGGAGATCCTCGGCAGCATAATCAATGGGTTCGCGCTGCCAATGAAGGAGGAGCACAAACTGTTCCTGGTCCGGGCTCTGATCCCGCTCCACAAGCCGAAATGCGTCGGGCTGTACCATCAGCAGTTGTCCTACTGCATCACCCAGTTCGTAGAGAAGGACTATAAGCTTGCAGATACGGTGATAAGGGGACTGCTGAAGTACTGGCCTGTCACCAACTGCCAGAAGGAGGTGCTGTTCCTTGGGGAGTTGGAGGAAGTGCTGGAGGCGACACAGCCGGGGGAGTTCCAGCGTTGCATGGTCCCTTTGTTCAAGCAAATCGGGCGTTGTCTCAATAGCTCCCATTTCCAGGTTAGGGGCCAACTTCATATACCTAAATTCTCATTCGTTATCTGATATTATCAGTGACAATTCTAGATTTTATCTTCATTCTCATGTTCTAAGCAAGTAGTAAGATATGTTACATGGTTCCCCACCAAAAATTGGAATTCAATTTGATAGAAGTTCGAGGTTATCACCATTAAGCGGATGTTTGTTTTGTTTCTATCTATCACAGTATGCTTGGAGATTCCCAACATCATACATGTATTATGTAATAGTATGTAAACTGTAGTTCTTGGTTTGATATACACAGTGAAGCATTTGCCATTTATTGTTGATTCTGTTCACTGGATGATGCCAAACTTAGTATGTGAAGTTTTGGTTCATTCCGACAATTCACCGTCTGTTTTGGAGTGGTGGTTGAATTGTCTCATTGTCTCGAGTAAATTATGGAAGTTGTGTCTCGGCCCCGACAATTGTTTTTAACGCCACCTAGATATGATCGATTGGACCATACAACCAACGGAAACTTTTGCCTGGTAAGAAACATACCCTCCTCTCCTTCTGGGTTGAACTATAAAAGGAAGGGGAGGGATATTGAGAAAAGGGTTGGTTAATCTCTTGTAAACCGTACAGGAATATATCATCTTAGAAGTGAATGATGATCCCCACATTCACAACATCCTCTAAGCTTCTTACTCTTTTCTTTTCACTACAAATCCCCATACTCGAAGCAAGGCAAACGACTTGAGGGCATCCGTTCTGGGAGCCTCAACCCACTCTTCGTCTCCTACTCGAAGTTATGTAGCAAGCCGGGAGCCCAAACTCCATGGAGCCAAAGCATACTCCACGAACAGTAGATCCCCATCACTTCATCCTCATTTCGCTTTAGTGGTTTTCATTTAAAAACAATTGAGGCCTTTTCGGAGATATCAATTCAAAAGCACAAAGTTGAGTTCTACAATTTTGAAAACTAAGGCCATTAGTTCTAAATCAATAAGTCCAAGTCATCCGAAAGTTAGAGATATACTAAACAGTGTTGGAATGACATATGAAATAGGTCTTCAGTTTGAATGTGCTTTGTCGTTTCATTGATGTGGAGAGCTTCAGTACAAATGAACCAACCTATGACCTAAACCTAAACCACTGGATTTACAAATATCATATATGATTGGGTCAAATAGTTATGTGACGAACCTTACAGTTCATACGCAGAAGAGTATAAAACCTATAAAAGTCTTTCCCCTAATCAGAGTAACTTAGATAGGAGCATTTCCAGTTTGAAGAGGACTTGTGATCTCAAAAGGCACTCAAAGAAATGTTAGTCTCCTTATTACTCAGTACTCCCCCAACATCAAGGATGTTAGTTAACTTCATAAGATAGATGAAATCCAAACAACACAAGAGATAAACATATCACATTAGAGAATAAGGTGCCTATAGGAACAACAGCTCAAATATAAATATAAATATGCAGATGCAAGTATAGTCTCTCAAGGAAGTAAACTAAATCCCTCAATCTACGTGCCAAAAAATATAAATTAAACATAGAATTCATTGTAAGACAAGGAGTCACGAGATCAAAACATTGATGAATATGTATAATATGCAAATGACTACAACATGATATTTTGTTTTGACAAACAAATGTATGCCAAAAAAACAAACACCACTGTCAAAGTTTCAATCCTTGATGCATAGTCGATCCGAAATGGATCGGTTTCGATCGAAATTTCAATCCTTGATGGCATAGCCGATTTGGGCATACGAGCGAAAAAGGGATGCAAGTTTTAATGTCGAAAGGGTAACTATCAAAGTTGAAATCCATAGACGTGGATTTTTCTGAATATTGAAGTCTTGTCATCAGAATAACCTTACTGGAAGCGGAAGGTTTTTTGTACATCCTTGATATGACAACTATTAGCTTTGTTGTCGTTATCAGTTTTGAGATGTTGAAGGCTACAGTCGCAACAAGGGTAAGGCGTATTGTACGTAGGGGTTTCCTATCGTGTATCCCCCACTCGTCATTGATCATCTTCTCTACCATCTTCAATTTCAAGAGGAAGATAAAGATCCTTCTGATAGAAGTAATCCTCTATTTGCATCTGTTAGAACCCAAAGTTCGTACCATTGGACTTTTGAATCCTAACATGTCCTTCCCTTAGCACTTTCACTGTACCCTAGATCTTTGATACCTTGTTGGAGAGATTTCTGGCCTCCTCTACCATGCACACAATGACAAACCAGAAAAAAAGAAGAAATAGAATCAAGTAACAAACCACAACACAAAGTTTTATAGTGGTTCCCTCAAGTATGTCTACCTTTCACACTGATCTCGCTGTGCTTGGCCATATAAGAGAAAACGAGATAGCATACGGGACTCCTGGGCCTCGCCTACTTTATATACCCCATCATTAGGACATACAAAGAACCGATGGAAAAATACGAAAAATACTCTTGAAATTGTAAGGGACACATCCCTTACCCCGTGAGGCCTTTTACCTGTTGAAAAATTGGATTCCCAAACTACTAACCAATACTATTAGACTCCACATTAACATAATACCTATATCTTCTTGGTCATCCCCAATCTTTCACTTACTCGATCTCTTGAGGTAGTACAAAATATGTACCATATCAAGTTCAGAATTTGTTTGTATCAATTTGTTTTTTCCTCCCCTTTGTTTCATCTTAGTGGTTAAGTCTCTTCTTCGTTAACACACACACACACCCACACCCAACTTTGCACTCTTTTGGGACTGTTTTGATAGTTGAGACATCACCGACGATACCATAGGAGCTGCCGGGAGTGACCTACACTTTTAGCTTAGCCTATACTTTTCACGGTATCTTCTCTTTGAAATTTTCTTCCTTCAATGGCACTTATCGAATTTAATTTAAGGTCTGAACTTGTTAATTTTCTAGCCATATTTTCATACTTCGAGATCACCAAGATCACCTAGAGTTCACTCATCAGGTTCCTACCTTATTATGAGCAGTGGATCTTGTTAGTGGTCTTTGTTATGCTCGTCACGTGCCCTATTTTTTGCTACTAAAATCTTATTCGCATCAAAGAATACACCTGAGGGCGAAATTGTGCTTGTTTCACTTGCTGCCCTTTTCTGAACATATGGTAGACATTTGGTGTTCGCTCTCCAAAGGTGTACCGTAAGGCTTATAATTTGCTAGGCACAAGTCCCCACACATTGCCAAAGTCTTTGCTCAACTTATTTTTTATTTTCGGTGCCTTTTTAGCATACAGCTGAATCTAATCGTTAAATTCAGCACATCAACAAATAGAAGTTGCCTACCCTCCATTTATACATCAGATATTAAAAAAATTCTTCATTACAAGTGTTTGGACATACAAAAACTTTTTTGATTCAAATTGAGAGGGTAGCCGGGACCCTCCATTTTACGTAATCAAACTTTGTAATGTTGCAAGTGCTAGTGCATAGAATAGTAAAGTGAAAAACCTTTTTGATTCGACTTGAGAGGGTATGCAATAAGAGGGAAGCATGAGGTTCTTGGTTTTCTCCGCTCCAAGGGTTGGTGACAGGAGGTTTGGTGATAGGTCGGGCTCCAGTTCGGCTACCCTCAGCCTAGCACAGGCCCAAACCAAACTGTGAAGGTTGTATCAGACCTGGATCATATCTGAACTAAAGCTCTCGGTCCCAGCTTGAAGCTACTACTCTAAGGTCCGAACCTGGATTCAAAGCCTGACCATAAGGAGAGGGAGGATTGGTCCACCCTTCTGTTGCTCTGATCCTCTTCTTCCTCCTTACCCAACTATTTACACATCCAATAACAATGCATGTCACCCTCCTCTGCTCTGCAAAACCTGCTGGTTGGCCCTATCGTTGCAGCTCCTATCGCAGCTGGCACCGTCATGTCACATGATCACTGCGCCTGCTAAACACGAAAAGAAGATCACAGCCATCGGATTTTGTGGAATCCAACACCCACGGTTCCATGTCAAAACCGCCCTGTGGCACACAATGCACACATATTCGTCTTTGCAACTTCCCGAGTTGTATTCAGTAATCTCTGTCCGGGACTTCCCAAGACACAGTTGCAACACACACAGAAAATCAAATGCACCGGCAAGACAACCGTGTAGGAATGAGACACGAGGCAAGGTTTGTGACCCATGCACGCAAGTGCATATAATACAGGATGAAATAATCCCATTTTTTTTGTCTGTGTGAACTAGCAATGTCAAAAATGCTGCTAATTTATTTGAGATGAATATCAAGCTCTCCTATTTTCTGCTCTTTATATGATCAATATATTTCACATTTTGCTGAAGGGTGAGTAGAATGCAATGAATGGCAGGTGGCTGAGCGTGCCCTGTTCCTCTGGAACAACGACCACATCGTGAGCTTGATCGCCCAGAACCGTGCCGTCATCTTCCCCGTCATATTTGAGGCGCTGGAGAGGAACATACAGGGCCACTGGAACCAGGCGGTCCATGGCCTGACGGCGAACGTGCGCAAGATGTTCCTCGACATGGACAGCGAGCTGTTTGAGGAGTGCCAGCGGCAGTACATGGAGAAGGTGGCCAGGGCCAAGGAGGCAGAGGAACGGCGCGAGTTGGTGTGGACAAAGCTGGAGGCAGCCGTGGTGTTGGCGGCTGCTGGAGGCATTGCCGGTGAAGCAGAGGAGATGGTTCTTGTCAATTAGATCAGATTTCTGCTCCCCTCCCTTTTTTTAAAAATTCTCTTTTTTTACTCTATTTAATCTTTTTGGTTAAATCTGTTTATCTTAATCAAGGGAAGGCCAGGTGAGTGTAATTTAAGATGTAATCATTTGTGGATGTATTCTGCTGATCAACTATGGCTTCTACGATATTTTTTGTTTTTGGCATTTCAAAAAAGATGCAGTATGATCTTCCAAGCCATGAGTTTCCTGGGCTTTTGTGTTAAGAGACATTTAAGATGCCATTATGGGCCTTGAGAGGTGATGCTGATCTGTGTCCATATATAGCCGAGCATTTGATGTGTTGAACTACTGGTTACTTTGAACTTGATCAAGTATTATCACAACCTAATTGTGAGTTTGTGATCATCATTTATCTCAAGTTGCTTATTAGTCATGAGAATCATAGCCATAATCGTCAAGCCATGTCCCTTCTATGTGGGATCGATCAGCGTTCAGAGTTGTTCTTTGCCATTCATGTCTATTCAGGGCTATATCTGTTGTCAATGAAAGTTTTTCCGTTTGAGTCGGTTTTTTGCCGACTGGCTTTCAACCTAATATCAACCCTCAACCTTTTTTTTCATCCGGGATTGGGACCGGCAATGGTGGTTTTGCGGACAAATAGGGTAAATTCTACTTCACTTTTTCGCTATACTCAAAAGTGAAGTATATTTTCATGATCTGCAGCCACCATGACCTGCCAACGGATCGGATTAGGCGATGTCCATATCTGATTTGTTAAGTAAACAGGTTATCCGATTGGAACCGTTATCAGATCAAAAAACCCAATCCATATCTATTTAAGTATGGATTAGGATCGGAATCCGGATCATGAACAAGAGTATATCAGACGATTGTGATATCGTTAAACGTCGAATCCACAAAAGAACAGCTGATTCCGACCTTGGGACTCCTAAGGGACAAGATAAAATTTGAGTCTCGATAAGAGGGACCATGAAAATCTTTTCTATATTAACCCTTAGGGGCTTAGATCTAAAGCAATCTAATCTAAAAATAGATAAAATAAAATATATTACGTTATAGTTTGTCGGATCGAGTTCTTAACGGATCGGTTTGACTTATATCCAGATTCGATTTGTTAAGCAAACGGTTATCGGATTCGGAACATTATCATATTGTCAGAACAAAAAAATTGATCCATATCCAACTTAACGGATCGGATTTGGATCAAAATCCAATCCATTGACAGGTCTGGCCATGCAAGGGGCGAGGGCAGCCAACGGAAACAGCTGTCGGTGGTGGTTGCTCTCTCTCACATATGCGGGCTCACACACAACAATCGGTTATCCAATATTCATGGAGTGAACCATTAATGCTTGGACTATCTATATTGCTACCTGAACCAGAAGGCAAGGGTGAGAGTTCTCTCCCCAAAATGAGCTACCACAGTTCCTTCAACACTGTAATGGCACTTCAAAATTCCACCGGAAAAAAAAAAAAAAAAAAACTCTTACTGAGACCACATATTTGGATTCCCTTCATCCTTTATTGGAATCTCAAATTTTTAATCGCAAGTATAAATAAAAAATGAAATTTGGTGTACATAAAAGGGGAACCCCACCTTTCATTGACTAACCCATATGATCAGCACCGTTCCTGAGCGGCGCCACCGTCCAAGGGCTGACAAGCAGCAGCTGTAGCGATCACGCGGAGGCCTCAAGAGTCGAACCTGGCAGCACCTGATGTAAGGGATGACAGAAGTCCGGCAGCCGGGCCAGGAAGCATGTCACCAAATGTCGACATGGCAGCTGCTGATCTGTCCTTGAGCTTCCCGACTTGCCCATCAGATAGCATCGACCCCCACCTCGATGTACTCTCCCCAAATCTGCTGCCAACCTGATTTGATCGTTCGCGGGGGGTCATAAGGTGAGATGTGAGGCAAAACATTTAGCAGTTCCTACAATGGGATTAGCTGAAGTCGATAGAAATGATTAAAAAGCGAGTTCAAATCTCCAGCCAGTCAGCCCCAGTTGGTGGGCAAGGCACACATCACAGCCGCACGCTGTCGGCTGGAGTGCGATTCA
Organism: Chamaelirium japonicum; assembly: GCA_947650365.1. Classification (NCBI taxonomy): domain Eukaryota; kingdom Viridiplantae; phylum Streptophyta; class Magnoliopsida; order Liliales; family Melanthiaceae; genus Chamaelirium; species Chamaelirium japonicum. Next base: position 91,047,458 of record OX393550.1, read on the forward strand.
CTTTGGGCCACCATCCATCTTGCGGCTGAGATGCACCAGGGCCCACCAACCAGGCCCGACCGACTGGACGAGATTTGAATTCTTTTTAAAACATTTTCTATTTTATTCTTTTTATAAAAAAAAAAAGGGGGCCCGAATCGTTATTGGTCCGTACCATCCGGTATAACTCAGTCCTGGACCAACCAATACCTTACCTTCGAACTTGATCACGTGGATTAGGAACTGAAAGATCTAAAAACCATGGAACATCATGTTCAGGTATCAATTTCTAAACCCATGGATAGGAACGCTACCCAATAATGAAGTTGAAGTGTCTCTAGTTAAATCAAAACCTCCACCTCCATATCTAATATAATATGTGCAACTGCCTACAGATATTAGACATAAACATGCATAATCAAAAAGGTGATTGTACATTAACCTTGTTTGAGTTTAAAATGCTACTCAAGTAGGGATGGCAATTAAATGAGTTTAGCGGGTAACTCCACCCAACCTGACCCAACCCTACTGGGGCAGGTTTGGGATGGAATTAAATGGGTTTGGGCAGGTTTGTGATTGCATGAAAAACCCCGATTGAGTTTGGAAGGGGTTGGGTTTAGCCTATTCCGCTCCAAACCCAGCCCGATTACATATATTTAATTCAAAAGTTTCCTCGATGAGTATATTTTTTTAAGATAACGTGTAGAATGACTTTTTTTTGTTAAAATGAATTTAGTTCCAACTACGTTTGGTCTCTTTTTATTCAAACCCAATCCTCGTCCTGTCTAAATATAATTGGGACGGGATGGGTTTATGTTTTGGCTAATACAAATGGGATGGGTTTGGGATTTTCCTCCCAAACCAGAAATAGGGATTTTCCTCCCAAACCCGAGATGGGTTTGGGACAAGTTATTCCTTAACGGGGACGGGATGGGTTTATGTTTTGGCTAATACAAATGGGACGGGTTAGGGATTTTCCTCCCAAACCCGAGATGGGTTTGGGACAAGTTATTCCTTAACGGGGACAGGATGGGTTTGTGTTTTGGCTAATACAAATGGGAGGATTTTCCTCCCAAACCCGAGATGGGTTTGGGACAAGTTATTCCTTAACGGGGACGAGATGGGTTTGTGTTTTGGCTAATACAAATGGGAGGATTTTCCTCCCAAACCTGAGATGGGTTTGGGACAAGTTATTCCTTAACGGGACGGGATGGGTTTGTGTTTTGGCTAATACAAATGGGACGGGCTTGGGATTTTCCTCCCAAACCTGAGATGAGTTTGGGACAAGTTATTCCTTAATGGGACGGGTTCGAGATAGGCCGGCACGGTGGCACATCCCAAACCCGACCTGTTGCCATCCCTACACTCAGGACTCAAGAGGGAAAAAGACGTATGTAACTAAAACAGCTCTAATGCATATCAACATGAGCGTTTCTAGCATATAATCCTATAGAGTTACCTTAATTAAAAGTCAGTCAATTTCATTGCAAAAATTGGTATACAAACAATAAGTACCTGGGTCATAAAGGACTTCAGCAATGGTGTCGCGACACCAAAATTAAGCGAATCATCAAACTCATGCTTTGGAGATTGTTCTCCGTTGGAATATGTTTTCCAAGGGCCTCTCACTGATGCATCATCTGCAAGCGACTGAAGAGATGATTTATGTGCTCTTGAAGATAGGGCAGGAGCGCTGAAAAAACAAAAGGTTAACCGATAAAAAACATAAGTTATTGCTAAGAAATTCATTATAGTCAAATGGAGAAGATAAGAAATTTGATAATTTCATTTTCTATATTGGAAAATTAGGGACATTGGATACCTAAAATATTTTTTGGATGTATATTTCGATCATATTTTCAAGATTAGTCAAATCTCACAAGTTTAGGGTCATCCTTTATGCTCCATCTATTCGACTACAGGCCAAACATACCCTGCATGGTGGATATATAGGGCATGCATGGAAACCTTTCTTTTCATGGAAAACTTTCAATATCAGGGACAATAATCTTCTACCTTGGGTGTCATGTTCACTTCCAAACTCCACACTCCAGATCAAGTCTTCTTAGCACTCTTCAATCTGTTACGCTAGCTAGCTACCATAATAGGAAGCACCGGACAAATAGTAAAATGTACTCAATCTGTTACGCTAGCTAGCCATCACATGTTACGCTAGCTACCATGATAGGAAGCACCGGACACTAGCTGGCTGAAGCACAAAGAGGAAAGCATGCAACCCACAACATTTAAGTTTAACAGAACATGTCATTCTTGAAGGCCATATAACAGGTATTATGTTTAGAAGAAGCCTGTGTCCTTACAGTTAGAAAGTGCATTCATAATGCCATGGCTTATGCTGGGTTGTTAAATTGAGCAAATTTTTTAAACAGTACTGCAGAAGGTGGAAATGGACAAAAAAGGATTCAGAAAAGTGGCTAGAAGAGATTAACCTGATTGGAAGGTATTTGAATCGTGGAACAGTAGAGCATCTCAATATATTTGAGTCTGTATTTGACTTGTATTTTAGTTCAGTGCCAGTGTACAATCGATTAAGTTGAACCAAGAACCCGAAGAGTACTGCATATCGCTTATATGATTGCTTCTCATTTTCCCAAAGATAAGGCTCATACCTACAAAATTTGATAGATGAAGAAGTAAGCATATTGAGAAAAGAGAGAATGTTGAATATTATTACATGAATGGTATTTGGTATAGCTAAAAGAATGCATCCATTATAATAATAACGTATTCCTCATGCTTCAGTGATTAATCAGTTTTATTGTAACCACAAATAGGGGTGTAGAGGATCTATATTTCGTACAGAACTAAGAGCATTTGTGGAAAAAAGAGCTTACGTAGCCCAATCAATGGGATCCAGTTTTTGCGAAAGCCTGTGTATTAGCCCCACTATGGACTCTGTCCTAGCAGAGTTTGGTTGGAATTGTGCCTGCTTCCGCCTTAAAGTAGACTTCAGTATGGTACTTTTTGATGGCTCCCCTTTTGTATCCAATTCAGAACCATGGGAAGTGGAATCTTTGCCGCCAGATAGAATGTCGGCAATGAATCGTAGGTCCAATAAAATTTGCAGAACTCCTTTTTCTGAAACCCAAGATTCAGGAGCCTCCAAAGTCGGTAGGAAATTTTCATAGATACCAACCACCTATAAGGCATTTATGTCAGTGTGTAACTCAGATCACCAGGGAAATGGTCAAGCTATTGCAAAAACGTCATCCATCCACATCAATTAAGGTAATCTGTTTACAAAAGTGGCACCACATTTACTGGAAATTGAATCATAGTTGAAACAAAACAACCTACTCCCATCTAAGTTTAAGAAGGGTGGATGGCAAATATGAACACCAATCTCATCAGGAACCATACATTTCAACTTGAGGATTTTCTCAAATTAAGTATCTAAATCTCATCTTGAATTTGATTTTCTTGTAAAAAAATTAGTATTACCTAATGCAATCAGATCAAAGAGCAGCTTTTGGAGGATAAACGCAAAGGATCGAAGAAGTCAAACATGTATAATTTATAGTTCTACTATTAAGAGGGTTCTGCAATTCTTTTGTTTTTGGAGGGAGGTGTTTGTAAGTTTTTAAGTGAGAAGATAATGGAGGGCAAGATTACATTGTTAGATTTTTTAAGTGAAAAGATAGAGTATGATATGAAATAATTGAAATCAAGATGGATGTCTAAGATGTTGCTTAAATGGCAAGTAACTTACCAAACACCAATCATTACAAGCAGACAAGACAGAGGGGTAGAAGAGAGAGGAAGGAGAAAGCATGTTTGCTTTTCTAATAGCACTATGCCACTAAGCTAACTTATATTAAGAAAACAAAAATAATTCAATACATCACCCATGGTCTTATTTTAGATATCAAAAGCAAAACAAAAACAATAAAACTATAGACACATATGGTTGCATAACATCCGTTGGATGTCCGATGTCCCTGCAATTGTGCTCGACACCTGTAGGAAAAAGGAAAGATCAATATGGCCGCTGGCTCTGGTTCACCGTGTGATGCCTAATCTCACGGATTTGGTGAAAAGAGAGGCAGGAACCACCCTATAACATGTATAGAAGGTTCAAAACAAAACCCAATATTCAAGGCGAGTTTGTTAATGTTGATAATTATTGTGCGCATCCTATCCTGAACCGATAAGGGACTACTGAAAATAGGCCCAACATCATAAACAACTAATCCAAATCGAGCGGTGGATATGGCAATGAGCAGTCGGTTCCCACAATAGCAGGGCATCCTGCTCAAATTAAAAGCGTCTAATCCCCTTCCTCACTGGTTTCTGGTATAGAGAGTTGCTCCCTTATTTTCAACCTATGGTTTTTGATCTCAACAGGCAGCCACAATGAATGGCTGTGATGGTGGGAGGATCCCACCTTTTCATATACCTACAAGATAGAAGATTGCCGCATTGATTGCAAGAACGCCCTTGCAAAATACATGGGAAGGCAACACGTTGAGAAAATAGCTTTCATGTATTGCCCTTCTAATATCATATGGGAGCTAGACCTATTCTTTTCACTCTGATCGTATTGGTTAATAGCATGGGGAGCTCAAATTGCACCCAGAATTTGCTGGAAAAATGATACTCATGGGGTTGGACCTAGCAGTATGAAAATTACAAGAAAAAAGAATTATCACCAAGCATCCAGAATGGGGGCAAGAGCAAAACAAATATAGCCAAATGGGAATGACGTTTCAGGTAGAACCACCTTTATTCCAAAGATCCCGCTACCAACAATGCTTTCAAACATCGAAAGAGTGTTTCGTAAGAAAATGCTAGAACAGGTTCCAGAATCAACTCGAGTCCTTGAAGAAAATAAAAAATTGATATTTCTTCCTCCTACAGAAATATATTACTATTGCCAACCATTTAACAAACAATCAGGAACACATTATTAAACCAAGACAGGAAGCACTGAAGCAGAAATAAGACAAAAGATAACTAGCTAACCAACAACAATAGTAAAAAAATTGTTCAACCTGTGAAAAATATTAAAATAATGAGATGAAGCAACACACCTTCTCTAATAGTGTCCATGCAAAATATTGCAGTATAAATTTGTCAAGGATATGACCTCCAACTTTATGAATTTCCAGGCATGCTTGAAAGAGAAAAGATGTAATATAAAGTGAAGGCATGGCGGGAAGAGCTATTTTCATCTCCAAAGGGCCCTCACTAGATTGCTCTTGTTTTATTACAGTTAATTCCCAACCCTGCATAAAACATTGGTTAATTAAACAAGTATAAAAATAATAAATGCCCACAAAAACAGCATTCAAATTTGTTGAAACAATAACAAGTTTCAGAACCCAGAGAATTAATCATCAATTAAAACAAGTTATTTATAGTTGTGCTATAACAAACAATCAAGTGCTTTATCTGTTAGAAAATTAATCATTCATTACCTTGGTAGTTATCTCTGAACAAAAGGCATATTGCTTTAAAATGCCTGGTTGCATATGAAAACAAAATTGTATCCGATCCTTTATAGATCTGGAAACTTACCCATGAAGTATCATCCAATGTAAAAAAAACAAAGGAGAAGACCTCTTATCCATTTTAAGGTAAATAATAATCTAAATATAGGGGATTGCATCATTGATCTCACTTTCAAAATTGGGGAGAAGGCTAAAAAAAGTAATTTCCCATTTATCTCATGGTCACCTTATCAATCCTAGTTTCTCATTTATTCTCCTCACAGCAACCACATCCTCTGATAATGAACACATAAAACTGTTCATCACAACGTCAATTTGTTTGTCCCATGGCTAACTCCATTAAGACCCTAACTCAAAACTTTGGCGCCCCTCTTCTTAACAAGGACACTTCTAGCATTTGTTGTGTATTATTATTAAGTCATCCAACTCTTTAGCACCCATAAAATACTTCTTGATATCCTTCCTGAATTTACCACATACCTATCTCACTGCCCACTTCTCTTCCAAACACATTTTATGCTCTTATCCTCTTGCACCCTCTATATTGCCAACATTTGGACTCATGTTGATGACTGGCCTCATCTTCAATTAAATATTCCACTGAGATAGCATGAAATGACCATTCAAGTGCACCTCTTGTCCATGAGCTTAATTCTGAGCTATAAATTAATGAGAAACAATGACACAAATCATCTAACTCTTCCTTATTATCCCCATGAGTGTTATCAAAAGTACACACTTGGCATGTAAAGACCTACATCACTGATGCAGCAGTGGTAGAGGTATACCTATCCTACAGTTAAACAGTAGGATATCGATGCAATGGAGAATAAGATAAGATGAAAGGATCTAAAACAGCAAAATTTGAAAGTAAAAATGAAAAGATAAATAAAAAAGTTAGATAGTGGAAGTGTCTTATTTTTTACCATCATCAAGGCATTGCACCACGAAGAACAATGATGTCACATCATGGAAGTGGACCAAGGCATCTCACCAAGGGAATCTGAGGCGCAGTCCAAAGTTGAGAAGAAAAGGCGGACTTTTCTCAGGAGAAACCTCTAACATTTCATTCATATTTCAATAATAAGCTCACTTGCATGGGTAAATACAGACTATCAAACCAACCCAAACCTTATGAGAGAGAGAGAGAGAGAGAGAAGACACCTCCTTATGATTACCATTTTATCTACAGAACAGACATAGGAAACTATTATTCAAGTCTTATCTCATCAGATACGGTTAGATAAAAGGAACATTGACAATAATTTTTTGAGACATTGTCAACTTGGAGTCAACCCTTGAGATAGGTGCTGAAAACCTAACCAAAGCAGTGAAGAGCGAACAAAAAAGAACACTTACAAAAGAAGTAAAAATGGAGTTAGTCTTGACGTACTTTTATTACCCCATACATACAGAGCACACAGTCATTGACCAGTTGAATTCAACGTCGAACAACATCAGAATTTGATAATATCCCCCACACCCAATCAGAATAATTTATCCACTTTTAGATGCAAATGTTTATGAGCAATATTGTAGAGATGGGGATCCTATCATAAATAGAAGGCAGAATGGAAAGCATCCTGGATAGTAATTTTTTTTTTTTAAAAGGACAAATATAAAATTTACATAATATGAACCAATTGCAATGTTGAATGAATAGAGTAAAACAACTACAAATATAATTTAAGAAGTATAATTTCCAAAATAACGTGCAAATATACACAATATATTTAAAAACAAACACGATATCTGACTATCTAATAGAGTGATATAGGACTAGCAAAATACCCACCATTTAAGTCCATAGGTAGTCCTATTTTCAACTAAAGCATATGGAGGTACATAGATACAGCCCTTAAGACCCGGAAAAAAGAAAGATACACATCCAACTCCATATCAATGAAATCATCTTTGCTGGATTTGATGTACACAATCATCCCCTTTCCTTTTACAACCTGAGTAAGAACATACTCGCCATCCACTAGTTGAAAATAAGGCATCCTAAGATTTCTTACTATACAATGTAAGTAAACCCTAACTTTGAACATGCACAAGAAAGCATTAGCCGTAACCCCAAGTATGTTGTTTTATTCTCCAACAAGTTAGAAGGTTATAGGGGAAAAAAGAAGGGTTATTTTGACCACCACCACCACGACCCAAACATTGAGGTGCTAAGTGAAAAAACACCCATTGTTTTATTACTAGGGAGGCATCCCAATCTACCTTTTTTGTCTTTTGGTCGTCAATTATACCAAATACCCCTCATTATTGTCTTTTGGTCGTCAATCTAATGAGGGGCGGTTTTGTTACAAATGACAGCACATGGATGGAAACATTATATTTATAGTGTGTGTGCATGTGCGTGTGAGCAATAGGGATGGGGGGGTTCTAACAGTGAAACCTATTGAGGTTGTTTTCACTTATCACCAAGATGTTTGGGGGTAAATCAAAATAACCTAGAAAAGAAATAAGGAATCACATCGTAACAAATGATTGCAAAGATATGAATGTTTCCCAATTTTTTTACCCTCAACTAGCCTAATTCCCCATATGCATTAAAGGCTTAGTGGTCATAAAAATATCATTCTAGAAGTAAAAAACGTAAAATATTTACTATATAAAGAGAATTGGGCCTTATGACACAAACCAAACAGTACCCACTATTGCCTCTGCCTAGGGTCAAAAATAATATTAGACAAAAAAATACTATGGGCTTCGTTTATGTTTTGGGGGGGCAATATTTAAATAGAATCGGCAAAAAAATCAGAATCACAAGAACGAATGAAACAACCTCTCTCTCTCTCTCTCTCTCTCTCTCTCTCCACATATGGGAATCACACGTCCTTTCCCATTGCAGATTACAAAAAAAGTTATTTGTTGATCATAAAAATGCAACATATCATATGATCCTTAAGCAAATCTGAATATTGTGATCCATTAAGATCCAACCAAACAATACCCACTATTGCCCCTGCCTAGGGTCAAAAACAATATTAGACAAAAAAAATTACTATGGGCTTTTTTATCTTTTTTGGGGCAATAATGAAATAGAATCGGCAAAAAAAATCAGAATCCCAAGAACAGAGGAAACAACTCTCTCTCTCTCTCTCTCTCTCTCTCTCTCTCAATATTTAAATAGAATCGGTACAAAAAATCAGAATCCCAAGAACAGAGGAAACAACTCTCTCTCTCTCTCTCTCTCTCTCTCTCTCTCTCTCTCTCTCTCTCTCTCTCTCTCTCTCTCTCTCTCTCTCTCTCACACACACACACACACACACACACACACACACACACACACACACTCATCCCCTCTTTGCACATGGGCATCACATGTGCTTTCCCACAGTAGATTACAAAGAAAGGATTTTTTCTTAATCATAATGATGCAACAGATCATATGATCCTCAAGCAAATCTGAATATCACGATCCATTAAGATCCAACCTGATGATCTGATGCAGGTCATTTACGGACTAGAGGCATCTTGATGCAAATAGTATGACTTGGGTAGTGGATAGTTTGACTTGACAATATTGGTAGTTACACCTAAAAGGCCCATTCGTCAAAGCCAATAAGACGCTCATTCTATGGCCATTACAACATCACTTTTCCTACCTTTATAGAGTTCTGCGTAGCAGCTTTTATACCATTCATTCATGCTCACTGTGATCTTCAATGCTACACAATCTTCTAGCCACAGTTGATCATGCAACAATCTTCTAGCCAAAGTTGAAGGCAGTGTTCTGAAAGGCTCGAGGCGCACATGAGGCGCATGGGGTGAGGCTAATTGAGCCTGAGCCTAGGCGCCTTTAATAACACTGGTTGAAGGTAGTGCACAATCTTCTAGCCAAAGATAGTTTGACTTGACAATTGTGCCTATGCATTCACCATATTCTCAATAAATGGATCTGCTCTTACTCACTTAGGCAAAAGTTATGCATGAGGTTATGTGTATCGTTACACAAATTTGCTGCAACTAAGAATTCCCTGGACTAGTATTGCTAGCACATAACTAGAGCTTAAATTTCAATACAATTACCTAGGCACCAAACTTTGGCTATCAGGTAGTAAACTTTTGTAGGGCACTTGGTGTAGGCATCAGTTTTTAAGTCCAGAGTCACCTAGTTGCCATTCATGCAACGTCTATTCTGCTTAGCATTCCATTCTTGATTAAAACCACAAATCAAAATGAGATTTTGAGAAAGTTGCTCACAATGTCAGAAGGCTAATTGAGGTAGTTCTTTCAGCATGGGCCTTCTTAGGATATTGTTGCATGGTTGATAATAAGTCAGGTTGGACACTCTATTACCATAAAAATGTAAACAACCAGGTCATGAAGGAAAGTGCATATTCAGGCATTAGGGAGTGTGATATGTATCAATTATGTAGCATTAATTATTTAAACAATGTTAAAATGGATTTCTACGTTGAGGACAGATATTATAACCAGCAACTCCAAAAAGGCGTACAGTATAAAGAAAAGTAGAGAAATCAATGGAAAAAGTACCAAGAAATGTTGAACATATAATACAAGAAAATGTAATCATGGGAAGACTAAACATTAGCACAAAGAATATCTAGAAGCTGGCAAAGATTACATACCCTCAAAGGAGTTGATGCAGATAATGTGTCATCTTTATTGAGATTCTTGGAAAGAATCACTGATAGCTCGTTACACACCCATGTTATCCATAGGCTATGAGCTCTAAAGCAGAGTTTTTGCAAATTTTGATTGAGCTCTTCAAGTCTTGGGTTCGTGCTGTCATCCACTGAATACAATGCAGCAGCGGCTGAAATTATTTGCCTTCTGGGGGTATCAAAAAACTGTCTTTTAGGACTTGTGGGGCTATCAAAAGTACTTCTTCTGGGACTAAAAGAGATTGGAGAATCAAAGGACACCTTCGATTGCCTTGATGACCCAAACTGTTGGTTAGCGAAGGTTGCACCAATCATGTCTTTCGCCCATTGCCTTGGGGAACCAAGTATCAGTGGTATGTGACTAGAATGGTTTCTTAACGCAAATAAGAGACGTCCGACGAAAAGAGACCTTTCAACTATAACAGAAGGTGGCTGAGAACCTTTTTCCTCCATGTTGCTTCCTAAAGAAGCAGAGAGCAGTCTAAGCACATCTTCAAGGTCCTTCAATATGGCTGATATAGTCTTGTAACACTTATCCTGAAGGTATGGTGCTAGTTCCTTCAGTCTCAAAGTTGAATTATGAGATTCTATAAAGCATAACAGATCCTCCAGTATGCTTCCACATTTGTTGTCCACTGCATCTCTCATACGGCTAACTTCCGTCCCAAAATAAGCTTTCAGGCAACTGTGGAAGTCAGTCTCATCAACAACTGGTTTAAGAGTGTAACCAAGTCCTGTCTTCCTGTGATTAGGCTCTGAAAACAAAACTCCACCCATAGAAGGTTTCTTCAAGTATGCTTGGAATTCATTCCCATCTTTAGGACCCCCAATGATCGTCTCAACAGAAGCCCTCACATTGATGTCTCTGTTCAAGTCCTCGAACCCAGAATGCACAATCTCTTTCATCCTCCTCACAAACGCCTCTTCCAACTTATCTTCCAAGATGTCTTTCCCATCTTTCAGGATGAGCCCACGAAGTTGGTTCCACGGTGATTCAACCTCCGAACCGAAGACACTCCTCAACCACTGCTCCAAGCTCTCCTCCAGCATCTCACGGCCATCCAAAGCCTCCCGGACTAGTTTCTCGACAGACCCCAGCCCTTCTCCGCTCCCAATTGCATCGATTAGATGCTTTCCATTTGCCAATTCTCCAAATATCTCTTCACAACAGCTCTTCAACCACGAAGAACAGACCTGGGCAACGAACTCAGGCTCGAGCAAAACCATTACCGATTCCAGCTTCTCCCGATGCGACTTCCACAGCCTCACCTCCTCCTCGGGATTTGGGATACCCCCAAATAGCTGCGTTCCGGGAGGTGATCCAAGCACGGCTTTGTAGAACAGAGGCATTTCATTCAATGCAAGAAGAAAGAGCTCTCCTACTTGCCCTAAGCTAGCCCTAATTGTTTTCAGGACATCACAGAGTGCGGTGGTAGACGAATCAGGGTCGGTGGCCATGCCCGCCAGCTTCTGTGAGATCCACGACCGCCTCGAGTCAAGGAATAACCCCAGCACCTGCTTGGGGTCGAGATCGTCAATCGTAGCGACGGCGGCGAGGGCATCGGCGTAGGCACCGACAGCCAGCCCGCGGTCCATCAGCCTCTCCCTGCTCCGCTGGGAGATCTGGGCCGTGAAGCTCTCCACGATCTGCCACTGGTGCCGGAGCAGCGGGAATTTGTATAGAACATCCGGATCGGCGCCGCTGTAGCCTCCGGTGATCAGGCCGTGGACCTCCTTGGCACGGAGGTACCGGCCGGATGCCTCGAGGAGCATGGACTCGTCAAGGCAGCCCCAGATGTTCTCAGGGGTGTCGACGAGGTACTTCACCCGGCTGGCGATCCCATAGACCCGGGCGCGGACGGGGGCGGGGTTGGGGCTGAGGTTCGGGGCCGCAGGGTCGTCCGCAGGGGCAGAGAGTGAGCAGATGGCGGCGTCGATCCGGGAGAGGTTGGCGGAGATGGACTCGCAGGAGGATCTCATGAGGAGGATGGAGTCGGCGGACTCTATGAGATCGCGGTAGCTCTGGCCGACGAGCTGGCGGAGCTCCTCCTTCTTCTCCTCGATCTCCCTCCGCGTAGCGGCCTCGGAGGCACGGATCTCGGCGATGGGCTTCGTCCGGAAGAGGGACTCGGCGTCGCGGGTCCCGGCGGCGGGGGCCTCCGCCGCCGTCCGGGGGGGTGTCCTCATGGCGGTGCCCGATCCGCGGCGTCTCCTCTGCCTGGTGAAACCCTAAACCTAAACCTTAGGCGAGTCGAAGGCGATTCCGGCAGCGCCAGATCCGGCCGGGAGCGGAGTGCGAGAGGAGGAAGGAGGTGGATGGGGGCAGAAAGATGTGGTCGGTGGAGTCGACGGAGGCGAAAGGGGGTGACTCGGGGGCGTGAAGGCACGTGCAACTGAATTGAGCGGGAAGTCGGGTCACTGGTCTCAGTGACCATGGCTCGATATCTCTCACATTTGGTTATAGTTGTCGGGTTCATGAGTGGATGGCATGTCTGCCCAAACATTTCAGAGCGTTGGGTCGATTGGAGACTAAAGCTTGCGGTCTACTAATCGATGTTGTTTGTCTATCTGGACCGACGGTAATAAGAAAACTTTTTAGGTAATAAAACAATCATCGATCTCTGTTGCACACGCGTGTTGTACTCGCACGGATGAATTTCTAAATGCTAACCTCCTCTCTCGTGCAGGTGTCCGGAGATATTTCGATCACCGTCCCTATTTCATGGATCATCCCAAGCGAGGGCGAACTTAAGATCAATTTTGATGGAGCGTACAAGCGTACTTCGGGAAGGGTAGGAGCCGACTTTATCATCAGGGACCAGTGGGGTAGTATTCTAGTGGCCGGCCGGGTCTGTTGTGCTGGGATCTTCTTCGATGGTGGACACCGAGATGCGAGGTCTGTGGGTTGGGATCATAGCTTCTCAGAGGTTGAATCACTATGGCAAACTCTAGATCAAAGGCGACTCATTGACGATTATAAATTGGGTAACCAAGGCTGCCGGAGAACACTATCTACTCCAAGACCTGTTGTTCTGGATGAAGCAGTTCGAGAATGTATGGGTCAGTCATATCTTTCGTGAAGGGAATGGTGCAACGGACTTCATGGCCTCCCTAACTAAATCTAGCACAGTTTCAAGGACTTGGATCAACGACCTTCCTTCGAGCCTTTTGGAGGTGTCGAATCGGGAGACTTCGGGTTGTATGTTCGTTAGAAGTGTTCAATAAGAATTGTAATTTTCCTTACCAAAAAAAAAGAGCTATGCCCTTCATATTATACCCATAAGTCGTCAACGCCTCCGTCAAGATTCCTTCCCCCTCCCCTTCCTCCTTCCCTATTTCCGTCGCCATGAACTTTGTCGCTTCTATGCCCCACTTCAACACCGGCATCTCTGTCGCCTTTGACGTCCACCTCCAACTCTTGCCCCTCCAATATTGGTGCCTCCACCGTTTTCATTTTCCCTCCTTCCCCTCTCCTTCCTTCCCTTTCCCTTTCTCTCCTCCCATATTATTGCAGAATACAGAACTCCATTTCGGTATGATCCTACCGAATATTTTGAATGTCATTTTGCGATCTTGCAATTCAACAGCTTCCCACCGAATGGAGTTCAAAATATTCGTTAGGATCATACTAAATATATGGAAGAACATTCGGTAGAATCCTGTCGAATTTTGTTATGTATAGTCGATCTTGTAATAACGGACAAAGAGGCAACGATGAGGCGGTAGAAGTGTTGAGTATGGCTCAATTTCCTAAATCCATCCCCAGTAGGAACCCCAGGAAGAAGCAGCATTGAAGGTGGAGCGAACATGTGGCAATGAGTTGTTATAGGGCTATTGCCACACCTAGACCTCAGGTGTTGGTGTGCACCATGAGACAGTCACAGACTCAGGTTCGTTTTTTGCTCAAGTGCTTCTAGGTAGTGGTGTGCACTAATCGACGTATGTGCTCGGAATTACCCTATTTTTTGGGCTATTTTAGGTCATTGGATAAGGTTTTTGAGGGGTTAAGTGAGAATATTCACTTTTTTCTCTTTTTTTTTTAGAACTCCTCCAAGATGAAGGGGGGTTATAGTTTTTTTTTAGAACTCCTCCAAGATGAAGGAGGGTTACAGAGGTGTTTATAGTTTTTTTTTTATGAGACTTTCCCTATAAAGGGAGGTTCATGGTTTATTATATGATAACAATTGAGAATTCATTGTGATTCATTGTGGTTTCTTTTTTTTTTTTTTTTTGAGGGGATTCATTGTGGTTTCTTGAGAGAGAGAGACTTGGTGAGATCTTTGAAGAAAGGAATATGCCCCACGGTGAAGAGGGGCTTCTGGTTTAAGTTGAGTGTAGCTTGTAACTTCTTTGAGCGTGGCATATAATTTCTTTGTTTCTCCATTATAGTGCATCGCCTGATCATCTTCGGTAGTGGTTTTCTTCCGCAAGGGTTTCCACATAAAATCTGTCTCTTTTTGTTTTGTTTGTATTTTTTTTTTTTTTTTGTGTTTGTTACTTCTATTCCTTGAGATGGTGTTTGCATTCTGTGATTGATTAGCCAGATGATCGATTTGTAATTTGATCTATCATTGTTAGGGCCTACCTACGAATGACTAGTGCCAAGAAACTGGAATAAGAGATAAGGTTTTCGTTCTTGACCAGATTACAATGGCAACCAATCCCTCAAAAGTGTCAAACTTCAAGCTTGACGTGGATAAGTTTGATGGGAAATTCAAATTTGTCTTATGATAAGTAGGCATAAGGAATTTGTTGATTCAACAAGATCTACATAAAGCTCTACAAGGCCTGAAGGAAAAACATGCGCTATTTAGGATATGGATTGGGAAGAGTACGACCTCCAAGCATGCAATACAATTCAATCGTGTTTGATGAAAGAGATCAAGTACATCGCCATGTATGAAAAATCGACAATGAGGATTTGGTCAAGGCTTGAAAGAGGATACATGATGAAGTCTCTGACAAACTAGTTATTTATGAAGCCTTATTGGCATCGAATGGGTACTCATATTCATCATTAGAATCATATTATTCTTCAGTGGGTAGACGCTCTCCTTGAATTCTCTCTCTCTCTCTCTCTCTCTCTCTCTCTCTCTCTCTCTCTCTCTTCCTATATATATATATTGTAGTTGATATTTTTTTTTGTAATTGAAAGAACTGTGTATGAACATGTATTTCGATATACTAACATAACGTATGTGTACTATAGTTTATTTTTTTCATCAATAAGGTCAATGGGCAATTCAAGACATCATTTCCATCTACCACAAGGCAATACTAGTTAGCCAACTAATACATAATTAGTTGTATGAACTAGTCTTACAATTTAATGCTTGCAATAATTCTTGAATGGAAACTCTAAGCTTTGATGACTCTTATTGTACGTGCACGCTCATTTTGATATCTTAACTTAACGTACGTGTGTATGTATAATTGAATAGACACTACAAGAAATATGTTTATTGCCAACAGTATTATCAATGACCATTGGTATAAGTACTATTAATACCGATGGATATGTATATGGCCGTCGGTATAACATATTTAAATTTATTATTATTTTTTTTTATATTTAATACCGACGGGTCTTTATTATCCGTCGGCATAAATACTATACCGACAGTAATAATAGTTTACCGTCGGATTAAGATTATATTACCGACGGTTAATATAATTTTTCGTCAGTATTATATTTTTTGAATTATTAATTATCATTATTTATTTACCGACGGCTAATATGTTACCTGTTGCTATTAAATATTGATTTAAACAAACGGAGAATATTACATCCGTCGTGAAAACTATATTATACCGACGGATATTAATAGATCCGTCGGTAAATATTGTCTTATATATTAGGGATCTCAACCCCTCTATATACAGATCTGATCGCGCCTGCCTCCCCTCTCCTCCCCTCCCGCACGCCTCCAGCCTCGATCTGCCTCCGCCACCTACTCCCCCTCCTCCGATGAGTCCCTAGCCCATCCTCTCCTACTCCTCCTCCCTCTCCCTCTCCCTCTCCCTCTCCCTCTCCAGTAACCCCCATTAGTTTGTTTTGTTCCAAATCGCATTCTAATTAAAGTTTAAAATGTTAGCACAATACCCCTCTTATCAACTACTTAATTTCCTCATTTGATCATTTTTATCTACTTAAACCTGAATTGCAGGGGGCAAAATGTAGTTTTTAAAATATAGGGGGGGTTGTGTTTTTGAGCTAAACTTCACGGGGGCAAAGTGTTGTTTACCCAATCCAAAATTTAGGGGGTCCATGGCCCCCCTTGGTCTTTATGTAGTTTCGTCTCTGCATCCATGCCGACTGGAATAATATATGTCAACGCCCGAACCTAGAACCACGGTGATACCGTGGTTCGAGGCGACTAATAGTTTAATTCGCTATATTACCCTCAAGACACCATAATTTGCTATATTAGCTAATGTCCCTACAAGTATACATTCATCTTTAGAATGAGTATATATTCGTCATTAGAAAGTGTATACATTCATTTTAGAAAGAGTATACAGTCGTCTTCAGAAAGTTTATATATTCGTAAGGAGGGACTTCAGCTATATTTCGAATTTAACTTGTCCTACAACTAAAATTCATCTCTCAAAAAGGAGGGACTTGAGCTATATTCGTAGGGACTTGAACTAAATGTCATCTTTCAAAAAGGACTTATGTCAAACTTTCCCAAAATTATTCTCTTAATGCGTCAATATTCGAAGATTTCTTAAAAAATTCAGAAACCTTTATTACTATGATTAGGGTTGGTTTTAGGGTTAGCTAGGTTTAAGGTTAGATTTAGGATTAGTTTTATTGTTATGGTTAGGTTAGAGTTAGGGTTATGATTAGTGTGGGGGAGGATTATGGCCGTCGTACGGTCCCTCTCCAACAGTCGATGGAATGGTAGAGCTTCAAGATGTGGTGCTCTGGAATGGGAGTTGCTCGATGCTGCAGGGTGGCAAGGCAGGAAGATAAGTGTATGGAAGCAGTGCCTGCACTGTAGAGCGCTGAGCTGTTGCGCTAACACTGTAGAGAGAGAGAGAGAGTTGACACAGGATGTGGTGATGAAGTTCGGCTGAAGCCTATGTCTCCTTGCGGTAATACGCAACCTTTGAATCCACTATCTCTGAAGAAGTAGAGCTACTTTCGATAAGCTGAGAAGTGCTTATATAGGTAGACATATGGTGAAATAGGCTTGACTAGAGTCTGAATACCAGAAGGCTCTGGGAGCTCTGGAAAACAGAAAGTGGGATGTCGAGTAATGAAATTCAATCTTGAATGTTTATTGACTCTGCTATTTATAGAAGTTTGGGAATACCGACGGTTCTGGTAAATATTCAAGAGAATTTATCAGACCCCACATAGCATGTGTGGGCCCCAGGTAGGGCTATTGGTCCCACTATCATCTCCGTTGGCCCTAGGCAGGACTGCGGGTCCCACTGTCGTCTCTGTAGGTCCCAAGCAAGGCTGCGGGTCCCACTGTCGTCTCTGTAGGTCCCAAGCAAGGCTGCGGGTCCTATTATCATCCTCGTGGGCCCTAAGTAGGGCTGTGGGTCCTATTGTCGGGCATTAGCCATATTTTGCACCCACATGTAACTCCTCCTAGTTAGTCTGGTGCTAACCTAGCTGGCTGTGATTCTATGATGCATAAACCGGTTTGTCTGTCGACTCGCTGTCTGGGGCCGACCGTCATGCCCGTCGACCCCATGCCAAGGGCTGGCCGGTTGCATGTCTGCCGACCCATTATCTTGGCCAACTGTCGCGCCCGTCGACCCGTTATCGGTTGATTGCAAGGTGCAACAGGGGGGGTCAGTTATAAGGTGCAGCAGGTGGGTCGGTTGCAAGGTGTAGCAGGGGGGTCGGTTGGAGGGGATCCCCAGCAACCAAACCCAGTGCAAACTTGCACGATGCAAGGGGGTCGGATACAAGGTGCAGCCAGGGGGTCGGTAAAGGGTGCAGCAAGGGGGGGTTGGTTTAGGTTGCAGCAAAAAGGGAGGGGGGATCAGTTAAGGGGGAGGGGGGTCGATTGGAGGGGACCCCCAGCAACCGACCCTAATGCAAAACGAATCCGATAGGGGAGTCGGTTGCATGGTGCGGCAAGGGGGTCGGGCAAGGGTGCAGCGGGGGAGTCGGTTAAGAATTGCCTGGGGACGGTTGCCAGGGATCCCAAGCAACCGACCCCCCTCAACAAAGGTTGATCGAGTGGGCGCAGCAAGGGATTTAGCCTGGCCCTCTCTCCTTTACTTTGTTGTTACTGTAGTGAATAAGGGAATTAGAAATGCGAGCACACAGTCGAGTACGACGCGACATAGCTTCTTCATCCTGGATCGAAATTCATCGATTCCAGAGGCATTGCGATCCTCACATGACCCTCTACAAGATCGTACAAAGGCAAGGGAAGAACAGGGTCAGCACTACCCTCTGGTTATAATGGGAACTTGGGTGGATGCCCTCTCCTCTGATGTTTGTAGCGGATAGGGGAGTTTGAAATGAGAGCCGGAGGCAACTTCAACACCGTGTAACTTCTTCATCTTGCATTGGAATTCATCGATGCCGAAGGCATTGCGATCCTCGCATGACCCTCTACGAGGTAGTGGACACCAATGTAAATTGGTTTCAATGCAAAGTTGAGGTCCAAATGAGATTTTCTATCTCAAGTTGGGAACATCCCATGTATTGAAGTTGAAATGTTGTGCTCTCTTGCTTGTGAGTGTGATTTTCTAATCGAGCATGGTCGTCATCAGTCGGTGAGTATCAAAGCCCACTGGCATTCACCAGGCAACGAGTGAATAGAAAAATAATAAGCAACCCCCGGCCTAGGGGCCGACCTATCGGTTGCTGCTAACTAGTAATGGTCCATGGGGTCGATATCTGACTGAATCTCGTAATGTCAAATGGAATTATGGCCGACCAGTTGAGATGATTGGTCGTTGTCAGAAGGCCTACTACTATCGGAAGATCAAACGACGAATGTTGACCGATAATTTGTAGCATTGAAGGCCATGCCATGGGGGGTTGCACATGGTGCTTTTAAGGGTTAGTTGAGTGCTGAAGGCATTTGAACGCCTCAAACTTTGTATGCGAGTGCCGAAGCTGTCTTTCTGGGCGCGTTGAGAGCCGACATGGTGCGGAACACCTCGGACTTTGTCTTCGAATGCCAAGGTTGTCTCCTTAGGCCGAGATAATGTCGATATCTCAGGCTTTGTCAAGCCCTGAGGCGATGAATCTTGCCTCGGACTTTGTCTTCGAATGCCAAGGCTATCTCCTTGGGCCAAGACGGTGTTGACGTCTCGGGCTTTGGCAGGTGCCGAGACGGTGAAGCCTGCCTCGGACTTTATCTTCGAATACCAAGACTGTCTCCTTGGGCCGAGACGGTGTCGATGTCTCAGGATTTGGTAGGTGCCGAGGCGGCGAAGCCTGCCTTGAACTTTATCTTCGAATGCCAAGGTTGTTTCCTTGGGCCAAGATGGTGTTGATGTCTCAGGCTTTGGCAGTTGCCGAGGTGGCGAAACCTGCCTCGGACATTGTCTTCGAATGACAAGGCTGTCTCCTTGGGCCGAGACGGTATCGACGTCTCGGGCTTTGTCAGGTGCCGAGGTGATGAAGCTTGCCTCGGACTTTGTCTTCGGATGTCAAGGTTGTTTTCTTAGGCCGAGACAATGTTGGCATCTCGGGCTTTGGCAGGTACCAAGGCAACAAAGCTTGCCTCAGACTTTGTCTTTGAATGCCAAGGCTATCTCCTTGGGCTGAGATGATGTTGATGTCTCGGGCTTTGGCAGGTACCAAGGTGGCGAAGCCTGCCTCGGAATTTGTCTTTGAATACTAGGGTTGTCCCCTTAGGCCAAGACAGTGTCAACGTCTCAGGCTTTGGCAGTTGCCAAGAAGGCAAAGCCTGCCTCGGACTTTATCTTCAAATGCTAACATTGTCTCCTTAGGCCAAGACAGTGTCGACATCTCGGGCTTTAGCAGGTATCGAAGAGGCAAAGCCTACCTTGGACTTTGTTTTCGGACTCCAAGGCTGCCTTCTTTGGCCGAGACGGTGTCGGCATCTCGGGCTTTGGCAAGTGCCGAGGCGGCGAAGCCTGCCTCAGACTTTGTCTTCGAATGCCAAGGCTGTCTCCTTGGGCCTAGACGGTGTTGATGTCTCGGGCTTTAGCAAGTATCGAGGCGGCGAAGCCTGGCTCGGACTTTGTTTTCAAATCTCCTTGGGGCGATACGGTGTTGACGTCTTGAGCTTTGGCAAGTGCCGAAGCAGCGACGTTTGCCCTAGAAATTGTCTTTGAATATTAAGGTTGTCTCCTTGGGCCAAGACAGTGTCAACATTTCAGGCTGTGGCAATTACCAAGGCGGCGAAGCCTGCCTTGGACTTTGTCTTCGAATGCCAAGGTTGTCTTCTTGGGCCGAGACAGTATCGACGTCTCGGGCTTCAGTAGTTGCCGAGGCGGCAAAGCTTGCCTCGGACTTTATCTTCGAATACCAAGGATGTCTCCTTGGACCGAGATGGTGTCGATGTCTCGGGCTTTGGCAGGTGTCGAGGAGGCGAAGCCTACCTTGAACTTTTTCTTTGAATGCCAAGGTTGTCTCCTTGGGGCGAGATGGTGTCGACATCTTGGGCTTTGGCAGTTGCCAAGGCGACTAAGCCTATCTCAAACTTTGTCTTTGAATGCCAATGGCAGGGCCTTGGGTTTGTTGGATGCTGAGGTGGTGATCACACCTCCCTCGACCACGTTTTGTCCTCTTTTGACTTCTTTGAGTGCCAAATGCAGAGCCTTAGATTTGTTTGTTTGATGGAAGTTCGAATTTGGAGTACTCAGTATAGTGCTTTTGTATCGGTTGGACTTAGGCGAAGCGCCATTTTGATCGAACCTATGTTGGAGCATGTAGCTTTGTATTGTTACAGATTAGTCAGTCGTGTTGCAACCCGAACCAAAACTAATTGTGGTGGGCATGAGTGCATGTGTCCTTACGTAATAATAGGAGCATGTGCGACACCAATAATTCGGAGTACTCAGTGTAGTGCCTTTGTATCGGTTGGACTTAGGCTAAATATCGTTTCAGTCGAATCGATGTTTGGAGTATATAGCTTTGTATCGTTGCAGGTTAGTTGGCCATGTCATGACCTGAACCGAACTAACTGTAGCGAGGCACTAGTATATGTGTCCTTACGTGACAACAGGAGCATGTACGACACCATTGATTCGAAGTACTCAGCGAAGTGCCTTTGTATCATTGAACTTAGGCAAAGCGCTGTTTCAGTCGAACTTACATCGGGACACGTAGCTTTGTACTGTTACAGATTAGTCGGTCGTATCGTAACCTGAACTGAACTAACTGTGGTGAGACACTAGTGCATGTGTCCTTACATGACAACGGAAGCATGTACGACACAAATGATTCAGAGTACTCATTGTAGTGCCTTTGTATCAGTTGGACTTAGGTGAAGCACCATTTTAGTCGAACCTACGTCTAGGGTATGTAGCTTTATACCGTTACAGGTTAGTCAACCGTATCGCAACCCGAACCAAACTAACTATGATGAGACACTAGTGCATATGTCCTTACGTGACAACAGGAGCATGTGCGACGCTAATGATTCAAAGCACTCAGCGTTGTGCCTTTGTATCGGTTGGAATTAAGAGAAGCGCCGTTTCAGTCGAACCTACGTCGGGGAATATAGTTTTGTATTGTTGCAGGTTGGTTGGTTATGTCGCAACCCGAATAGAATTAACTGTGGCGAGGAGTTAGTGCATGTGTCTTTATATGACAACGAGAGCATATGTGATGCCAATGATTCAGAGTACTCAGCGTAGTACCTTTGTATCGATTGGACTTAGGCAAAGTGCCATTTTAATTGAACCTATGTCGGGGCATATAGTTTTGTACTATTATAGGTTAGTCGGTCGTGTCGCAACCCGAACCGAACTAACTATAGTGTTGAGTAGAAGTTGGAACAGAATTTGATAGTCTTTGAATGCTGGTTGATCGTAGGGAGATCCAGTGCGATCAAACTACTCTTGTCTTTGGTTGATCGAGGTAAGACTCTTACCGATCCAACAGGTTGCGGGGTATGTAGTAGGTATCTTTGAACACTGGTCGATCATGGGGGGACCCTGTGTGATCGAATCAGCGAAGGGGACACCGAGCTTGTATCTTCAGAGCTCGATAGCGGTGAAGCACTAATTAATCAAGAGTTTGAGAAGAATCTCTATACAGAAGGCATTTGATTGCCATTTTATTGATAATTCAGAAAATGTTACATCATGGATTTTAGATGAGTAATATTCTGAATTGTTGATGATCTACAGCCTTCTACTCTGATCGATCGATGGGATGTTTCCCCTTGGTTATAGATGGGGGTTCTTGGTAGGATCCCCGTCTTACTCCTGAAGGTGTCCCTCCTACCAGAGGTCTTCTAAGTGATACGAGAGAGACTTGTATTTCACTATTGGGTGTCCGTGCCTTCAGTGGAAGTCGCAGTAGAATGGTTATTTGTCGTCTGCTTCGAATCAGGCTAGAGGGGTTTCGACCACGTAAGGAAGTCTTCATGCTGGATTTGCTCAAGGATAATGTCAATGGGCAGATTCTAGTCGGTGGATGTTGTCCTTTGAGGCTCTACGAGTCTGTTGCTTGCATGTTGTTGTGATTTTAAATTGTTATACCGCAAGTGCACGACGTCTATCTGATAGACAGTGGCAAATATGGGTCGATCCCACAGAGACTTGATTGAAAACTAATTTTAAAAAAATTAAAGCTAATTAATTTTATATTTTAGTTTAATAGGATGATTGATTTTTATGAAATTGTTTTGTAAAGAGAAATATGGAAAGCAAAACTAACAGCTAATTAAGATTAAGGTTGGAATCTATATGGAGGGATATTCTAAGCTTTAGAATATGCACACGTAGCACTCTAAACCGTATTTTTATATGATTTCCACGACGCTCACAGAGATTTGAAGTCAATCTATCTCCGCGGAAGGTATTCAATAAAGAGCACAATTATGTTAAACTAATGTAGCGATCTTTCTTGCTTCATAGGAATAAGATGAAATAATCCTTTGTAAAATTCGTAGTGATAACAAAAGCCAAAGCTATGTAATAATTCCCCGTAAAAACTTCCTATAATAACGAAGAATAAAACTATGAAATTGATTTCTGTAAAACCCTGACAATAACGGAGAATAAATCGGACTTACTGTATGCAATTCCAAGCAAGCTTTGATGAGATAAATAAGATCACATTATTTCATTGAACAAACAAAAATATGGAAATAACACATAAAATATGAGTTTAGATCTGACTACAGTGCTTCATCTAGATCTTAGAATAGGGTGCTTAGCCTTGCATGGCCATGCGAGCGTTGATGATGGGTGCTTCTGTCTTGAAGATGACAAACCCGACGATGATGTCTGTGTGCGGCTTCTTTGGAGCACGGCTTGGAGATGATTGCGTGACCGACGAAGATGGTAGAAGCCTCAATGGTGATCGATGAAGATGGTCCAGGTCGTTGTAGAAGAAGATGGATGGTGGTGGATGATAGATGTTCGGATTCGGAGAGTGTAGAAGCCTTTTAGTTTTGTCGGTCCTCACCCCTCTCCCTTTTGGTTTTAGATGGGATGTTTATATAGGAGAGTGGTTCGGGTTCTTAGGAATCCCCCAGAGAAAGAAACACCGAAAGAGATAAATAGAGAAAGAGAGAAAACCGAGAGAGACACGTTCGGTTCGGTGGGGAGGAGGGAATCCCAGGTTTAGATCTAGAGAGAGAATCGGTGGGATGGAGAGATGACCGGATGGCTATGCTAAGAGAGAGAGGGTTTCGGTTTTAGAGAAAAACGGACTGTTAAGGTCTCGGGATAGAGAAAGAAAAGATCTGATCGCCATATTTGTAGGGAGAGAAAGAAACGGGATAAAGAGAGAGGCTCGATTATAGAGAGAGATAGAGGGGGATATCTAGAGAGATTTAGAGAGAGAAAGCATAAAAAAGGGAAATAAAAGAGAGAAGATCGGGGGGTATCGGGTAGAAGAGAGAGAAGTTTGGAGCTGGGCGGTTGGGTTGGTAATGAGAGAGGGACGGCTGGGATTCGATTTAGAGCGAGAAAGTAGTCGGACAGCTCAGGTTTTAGGGGTGAGTGCATAGAGATGGAGTTGGGTGCAATGCTGGGGACGAATGTGATTAAATGGGAAGGAGAGAGAAGGTGGCTTGGTCGGGTGCATGCACAAGTACTATGGCACATGCATGCATGTGCATGGAAGCTAGGGACGGCTGGGATGCGGAGCTCGCGATCGGGTCGGGGCTGGGGCTGATGTTGCCTCCGGATGGCTGCGATGCAATTGGACGGTTAAGGGTGGTCGGTTGAGAGAATCCCGGAGAGAGAGAGAAAAGAGAAGATCGGGCAATTGCATGAGTTGTTGGGTGCAATAAAGTTCTGGCCGGGCTTGGGTTTCAAAGGATGGCTGTGATGGCTTGATGCAATGAAAGCTGTGATGGGTATTGCATTGTAAGGGACTTTGGTTGGACAAAATGGATGGCTGTACTCAGGTCGGGTCGAGATGGATGGACGGTGCTTGCATGTATGCATATTATTTGGACGGATGAGATCATCGAGAATGGGAGTTGGGTTGGTGCTAGATCAGGTTGGAATCATACATGCATGGGGTGCGGTTTATGGTGGGTATACGGGACGTGCGATGCATGGGTCGGCTTAAATGGGCGGTTCGGATTGCTTCCGGTTATGGGTGGCAATGGACTCCGACAACTTGACCAAAACCTGATCCGAAATATTGAGTATGGGTGTAAATGGATCGAATTGGATTGGTGGGGTCCGAGAATGTATCGGTTGAGCTGTTAGATGGCTATGAGATCGGATGAAATGGAATTGATTAAGACATAGAATTAAGATAGCAAAAGAGAAAAGAAAAGAGAAAGAAATAAGAGAGGGGAGGAGAGAGAAAATGTGGCAGGTCTGCGTGTTCTCCGTGCCACGTTCGCATGCCACCGTCATACTCCATTGAGCTTGGTAAAACGTCTGGGGTGCTCCTCTGGTTTGTATCATGCGATTTGTTTGCCTGATGAGATCATTTTTCCGTCGAATATCGTAATTGTCCTTTTTATTATCCTTCATAAAGGCTTCCAAACAAGCTGTTGATCCTCCATCGACTCATCGTGAGAATATACATCGCTCTATCAGGATACCCCTTGTCTGACTGCGTCGAGTACCAGGTCAATTCCCTAAAAAACACACATGAAATGAAGCGTGTAAGATTCCAATACGATTATAAATAAAAACAATAATTTGTACTATCAGACTCCGTATTTTTCATGCATGTATCGTATGAGAGCGAACCAATATATCAATGTGTTCGTATGAAAGTCTACTAAGCAGTGATGCAAAGATAATCATGCAGTTTACGTGTAGTATGAAAGTTTTACGTAGTAAACTAACTATGTATGCTTGAGAATAATAGGATAATTAGCACAAATTGGCCGCTAAACACCCGCTTTGGCCTCTTGGAGGTTCCACCTTCCTTAGCTTGAGTGTTGAGAGCTCGGGCTATCGGTCTTGCTGGCTCTTTGTCCGAAAAGCGCTTCTTAAGATCATGACCCTTGCGAGCGACTTGGTCATCCTCAACTTCAATCTCCCGCTAGATTTGATCGAAGAGTGCTTTGAGGGAGGCAGGAGAATTGCGGAAAAGGTCATTGTAGATGTGAAGATCATAGCGCAGGGCGTTTCGGAATGCCGGTATGATTGCTTCGTCGTCAATGTGATGTCCGGAGAGCATTGCGTGCTCGTTTCGGAACCTCCGACTGAACTCTCGGAGGGTTTCATCTGTGCCCATCCATAGCCTGTAGAGAGAGTCTAGTTTTTTCTCTAGCTTAAGATTCAGCCGGTAGTGCTGGATGAAGAGGTCCACGAGGTCCCCGAACAGGCTAACGATGCATGTTGGGAGATTGTGATACTAGTCCAACGACATATTATTCAGGCTACTGGCAAAGGTGCAGCATAGAACCTGGTTGTCATGGTCGTGTGGCGACAATGCCTGCTTGAAGGCAAGGACATGCAACATCAGATCTCCCATTAACCAATTGAACTTGGAAAGAGTGGGAGTTCTTCGGCTTTAACGAAACTGATCGAGCTAGGAGAATTTGCCAATGAAGTGATCCTTCAAAGGCGTGGTCATTCCTATGGCCGCCTCGTTGGTCTGAGAGGTGTCTCGGAGGAAGAGGAGGAAGGTGGGACTTGAAGCCCTCCTTTCCTAGCAATGCTTCACCAGAGTTTGGTCGTTGTTGAGATACGATCGAGTTCTAGAGCGATGTTCTCCATTTTGAACCTCCCCTCGATAGCAAGGGTTGGAGGATGATTTAGAGCCAAGAATCTTAGGTAATGAGTTGACTCGTTGAGACATTCCTAGACTGTTTGTCTAGGAGGGAGAGACAAGGGTCCCCTAGAAGAGGGCTCGAGGGACCGTCAGGAGGTATCAATGACGGATCATCTGGAAGGAGCGGGGGATGGGTCAAGCGGCCGATAAACGTCTACTCCGTTGCTGATACCGGTGGCTTACCATAGAAGGTCAACTCCTGATTCGATGGTGATCTATCGGAGGGAGTCTCTCTTAACCATGAGAGCAGCGTTCTGCTTTATGAGAGTGAGGAGTTGGAAGTCTTCTGCCATGATCTGATACGTCGCTTGATGGTTAGCGATGGTGAGACGTACGCTTTCCCCAAACGTTGAGGAATCACGTCGGCAAGCTGAGGAGACTGCCGAGGTTGAGCTTGAGCGATACGATCAACCGACGAATGACTCCTTGAATCCACAACGGGTTGCTCCTCCTGGTGTAGACTTATTGCGAACCAACGACTCATTGAGTGAGCCGTTGGGTAATGAGCGTTTGGATGCATGTTGCTTCCCTTTGGTTGATCCACGGGTCGTGTCTTTGCCATTCTGGTGTAGCGATGGATACATACAGATTGCTAGGCAATCGGTAGTTGCTTACTTGACCGAAGGAGCTAGAAAGAATAGAGATCACTAGTTAATAGGGAGAGATACCACAAATAATGCCAAACTATGGGGGAAGATTACGGCCGTCATACGGTCCCCCTCCAACAGTCGATGGAAGCTTCGAGATGTGGTGCTCTGGAACAGGAGTTGCTCTGAGCTGCAGGGTGACAAGGTAGGATGATAAATGTATGAAAACAGCCCCTGCACTGTAGAGCACTGAGCTATCACGCGCTGAGCTGCCGCGCTAACGCTATAGAGTAGAGAGAGAGAGAGAGAGAGAGAGAGAGAGAGAGAGAGAGAGAGAGAGAGAGAGAGAGAGTTGACACAGGATGTTGTGACGAAGTTCGGCTGAAACCTACGTCTCCGTGCGGTAAGACACAACCTTTGAATCCACTATTTCTGAAGAAGTAGAGCTACTCTTGATAGTCCGAGGAGTGCTTATACAATTAGACAGAGGGTGGAATAGACTTGACTAGACTTTGAATACCAGAAGGCTCTGGGAGCTTTGGAAAATAGAAAGTGGAATGTTGAGTAATGAAATTCAATCTGGAATGTTTGTTGGGTTTGCTATTTATAGAAGTTTGGAAATACTGGAGGTTCTGGTAAATATTCAGGGGAATTTACCAGACCCCAGATAGTATATGTGGGCCCCAGGCAGGGCTGCGGGTCCCACTGTCGTCCCTGTGGGCTCCAAGCAGGGCTTCGGGTCCCACTGTCATCCTCGTAGGCCCCAGGCAAGGCTAAGGGTCCCATTGTCGAGTGTTAGCCAAATTTTGTACCCATAATAGGGTTAGGGTTAGGTTTAGGGTTTAGGTTATGGTTTAACCCTAAACCTAATCATAATCCTACCTAAACCCTAATTCTAACTCTAAACCTAACCTTGACCCCTAGCCCTAACGCTAACTATATACCCTGACAAAAATCTAAACCTAACCCTAATCCTTATCCTAAACAGTAATTCGGAGAAGTGGCTAATCCTATCAATTACTATTTCCAATGTATTTTGCTATATTAGCTAAGGTCCCTACAAGTATACATTCATCTTTAGAAAGAGTATATATTTGTGCTCAGAAAGTATACGTATACATTCGTTTTAGAAAGTATATATTCGTCTTCAGAAAGTGTATATATTCGAAGGGAGTGACTTGAGTTATATTTCGAAATTAATGTGTCCTACAACTAAAAGTCATCTCTCCAAAAGTAGACACTTAGGCTATATTTGTAGGGAAGGGCTTGAGCTAATTCAATGGTTCAATGTTCCAGTTAGCATAAAAATGGACGAAGTGATAAATTATCATTCCGAAGTCCATTCCACTAGAAAATGGAAAATACTATTTATACTTAAACTCTTACAAAATTTATTATTCCGATGTCCTTAATGTGTGAATATTTAAAGATTTTTTAGAAATTCGGAGACCTTTGTGACTGGTTAGGGTTAGTGGTTAGGGTTAGATTTAGTTTAGGTTTATTCTCACCATCTTGATCTCTAATTCTCTACGAGTAGACTTACCATGAAATCTTAATATTGTTTAAGACCTTGTAGAGTCTAAGGACTTGTGTGGCTTGCCACAGCCGATGACTGGCCTTTGGGTCTGGGACCTAGTCTATTAACTAAAATTGGGCGAAAGCTATCGCTATTTTTCCACTTCCAAAAGGAGTCGGGTCTTGGGGCCATTTGAACAATTTGGAGTTAGAGCGATACTCTATATTCCATATGGAGCCAACCAAAATACTTAAAGAGCTGGTGTGGTTGGTGTAGTGAGTCTCATAGATGTTTCAAATTACTGTAGGTTAGGTTTAGGGTTAACCCTAAACCTAACCATAACCATAAAACTCTAACTCTAAATCCTACCCTAACCCTAACCCTACCCTAAACCCTAACTCTAAACCCTAGGATTAAGTTGAGGATTATGATTAGGGTTAGGATTAGGTTGAGGGGTTAAATTCTAAGGAATGTTATGGCTTACCACAGCCGATTGCTGGCATTCGGTCTTAGGACCTAACCCTATTAACTAAAATTGGATAGAAATTATCGCCATCTCGATCTCTAATTCTCTACGAGTGAACTTACCATAAAATCTTAATATAGTTTAAGACCTTATAGATTCGAAGGATTGGTGTGGCTTGCCACAGCCGATGACTAGCCTTCGGGCTTGGGACCTAACCCCATTAACTAAAATTGGGCGGAAGCTATCGCCATTTTTTTACTTTCAAAAGGAGTCGGGTCTTGGGCCCATTTGAATAATTTGAAGTTAGGGTGATACTCTATACTCTATGTGGATCCAACCAAAATACTTAAAAGTGTCGGTGTGGTTGGTGCAGAGATTCTCATAGACATGGTTTCAAATTACTGTAGCTTAGGTTTAAGGTTAACCCTAAACCTAACCATAACTCTATAACTCTAACTCTAAACCCTACATAACCTAACGCTACACTATAAACCCTACCCTAAACTCTAACCCTCATAGACTTGGTTTGAAATTACTACACGTGTATATATGGCCAGATAGGCGAAGATGTCTTCGATCGATAAGAGTTGGATGCGTAATTCGAATCGGATGAACCAAGAGTATAGAAAAGAAGTCCTATATTTTATATTTGAGTGTCTTGCACTGCTTAATAGAAAAATTATATGTCCCTGTATAGATTATGGAAGAGTGATTAGGAAGGTTCGAGAGGAATGTGATGTTCATTAGGGGTGGGACTTGGGCAGGTCTGACCCGAACCCGACCCGCCCAACCCGAACAATGGACAAACATAGGCAAAGCTGGTTAAAAATTTGGACGGGTTTGGACAAAAAAAATCAACCCGATTTCAATTTGGACGGGTTTGGGCACCGATCTCTCCAACCCGAGGAACCCGAGGAAGTGACACACTAAGGTTGAATGCTTTGATAGTTTTTTTTTATGGAAATGAAAGACCGCCTATTTTATGTTGAATGCTAAGAATTCGTTTGAAATATGTGAGGATATGGGTTGGACTTTATGTTTTTGTTATGCAAATCAAAGATTTTTTTTATTCAATTAAAAAATCTGTTGGATTTTTTTTCATCTATTTATGTGCACAAGCATTTCTAATTGGGCAACCTGCCCAACCCGCTTATTATTTTGCAAATTGGGCAACCCGAGCAACCCGAGGAATTAGAATGGGCAAGCACGGGTTGGGCTTCCACGGGTTCCACGGGCAAAACGGGCAAAGGTTTGTGCAAGTCGGGTTGGGCATGGGTAGACCCTTCAACCCGCCCAACCTGCCCAAGTCCCACCCCTAATGTTCATATGATAATGTGTGGCATTGATATTAGGTATATTCATTGGTTCTCGCATAGTGAGAAACTAGATGCAATCCCTATGGCAGCTCACGATAAAAATACGAACACAGTGGTCGATAACGATGATATTAATACAGATGATGGCGATGACATGGAGGGTATGATATATGATTGACAAGGTGGAATAGGCACAGAAACACCATTAGGTGATCGGCCAAATATTAAAGTGGACAAGTTCTACATATTGCTTAAGGATGCTGAGAAACCTCTATAACCGGGGTGTGAAGTTTTCAAAACTCTCTTTCATTATAAAGCTTCTTCATTTGAAGTGTCTCAATGGTTGGAGTATAAGTCATTTAATATGTTGCTAGAGTTGCTGAAAGAGGCTTTTCCCATGGGTAAGACATCACCGAATTCATTATACGAGGCAAAGAAGACAATGATAGATCTCAGGCTTGGTTATGACAAAATAGATGAATGTGTGGACGTTTGTATGTTGTACCGGAAGGAGTATGAACATGCGCGGTCATGCTACATATGCGGAGCACCGAGATATAAAGAGGCGGATGGCGAGTCTAGTACCAACCGAAGGAAGAAAAATATATCTGCAAAGGTTCTTCTATACTTATTGCTTAGGAACTGGCTTCAGAGGTTTTTTATGTTATCGAAGACTACTGAGCACATGAGGCAGTACGTATGATAACGTACAAATGACGGGGTTATGAGACATAAAAGAAACTAGAACCTAGCTAGGGATTCATCAAAGCCCTATAAGAGGATTAACCGCTCATGATGAAGGTGGCAATGAAGGTGTTGATGGGGGATGCTTGATGAACCATGGTGGCTTCTCATCTTTTTCCTTTTCTTTTACCAAAAAGGATAACTCTAAGGGCAACCTTTACGAACAGAAGATTTGGTGTGCCCGATCGATCGATGAAAATCTCGATCGATTAGAGCGTGCCTATTCCTGGAGACAGAGGCTCTGCAACCTCCAATCGATCGGTGGAAATCTCGATCGATCAGAGCACACTTTTCTCCTAATGATAGAGACTTTTCAAACTCCGATTGATGGGCATGAAACTCGATCGATCGAAGACCTGCTTGTTCCCGCAGACAAAGGATTTGTAACATCCGATCGAACGGCCACAAGGCTCGATCGATCAGAAGCCTTCATCCAAGCCTCCGATGCCCTAGATCAGACGATCCAGATATGTTGCGAGGCTTCTACAACTTAGATACACTGGGGAACTTATATATACGTGTTTTTCTTGAAGAAATGCATCCGAATTTTGGATTGAAGTTTGTTATCCTTGTGAGAAGATTAAAAGAGGAAGAAGAAGAGAAGTCACGATGGTCCATCAAGCGTCCCCCATCAACACGTTTATCGCCACCTTCATCATGAGTGGTTAATCCTTTTCTAGGGCTTCGATAAAGCCCTAAATAAGTTCTAGTTTCTTTTATGTTTTTTAGGTTTTATAATTCCAATTGGAGAATCGCTAGATAAAGATATTTTTAATCTTAAATCCGTTGATCATTTCCTTTACATTGCTTATGTCAATTGGAATCTATTTCTATGAGATTAAATGGTACCGATCTTTATCTTGTTTTGCCTATTTAATGCTTTCTACCATCCTACATGTAACATCCGGCCCAAACACATAAGATATTATCTGCTTTGCTCGTGCCCGCATAAGGACTTCCCAGGGGGGTCACCCGTCCTAGTACTACTCTCGCATAAGCATGCTTAACTACAGAGTTTTTACGAAATCCGTAGCGGCGAACGGTTGTAAAACGAGTCTTCTATGTTTGGGAGGGACAATTATATAAGTAGCTCAGGATCCCTTCTCTCCATGTACTATGAGGCTAACTCGTGATCTTGTACACCTCACCTTATCTATCTTGGCATCCCAGCCTTAGGAGTCTTGGCTCTTGTCTATTAAATCTTGGTCGTCACAATCCACCCCCCTTAAGGGCTACACGTCCTTGGGTAGGGTTAGACCCCCCCTATCCCGAGGAGAATCGGTTCTGATACCATTTTGTAACATCCGCCCCAAACACATAAGATATTGTCTGCTTTGCCCGTGCCCGCACAAGGACTTCCCATGTGGGTCACCCATCCTAGTACTACTCTCACCCGAGCATGCTTAAACTACGGAGTTTTTACGAAATCCGTAGTGGCGCACTGTTTTAAAATGCGTCTTCTATATTTGGGAGGGGAAATTATATAAGTAGCTCATGATTTCCTTCGTTCCAGACAATGTGGGGCTAGCTCGTGGTCTTGTACACCTCACCTCATCTATCTTAGCATCCTAGCCTCAGGAGTCTTGGCTCTTGGCTATTGGATCTTGGTCGTCACAATGATTGTACGATTATCTAGAAACTAAACTAAGCAATTAAATTAACAAGAGAAATCAAGAGAGAGAGTCTAGGGCGGAGAATCCACCACTAGCCTAGAACTAATCTAATTATGCTAATTAGGGTTTGTGAATTCCAGTGGAGTGTTTCCATCCGTTACAATCGGAATTGTAATGGATTTATAAGGTGGATTTTATCCTCAATGGCATGGGTTATTTTCGGTCGGCACGATCCGTCCTTTGGGGGCACGGGCCGCCTCTCCTTAGCATAACCCATCTCATCTAGGGATAATAATCAAGACAAGAAAGACCCTATCATCATACACATGGCATGCACCATCTTCGTTATCATGATCCGTCTTTTTAGGGCATGGATCGTCTTTATAGGCATTGCACATCTCTTGCAGGATGGTAGGAAGCATTAAATAAGCAAAGCAAGATAAAGATCAATTTTGCTCAATCTCATTGAAATAAATTTCAATTGACATAAACAATGTGAAGGAGATGAACAACGGATTTAACATTAAAAAGATCTTTATCTAGCGATTGTCCAATTGGAATTACAAAACCTAAAAAAGCATAAAAGAAACTAGAGCCTAGCTAGGGCTTCATCGAAACCCTATAAGAGGATTAACCGCTCATAACAAAGGTGGTGATGAAGGTGTTGATGGGGAATGATGAACGATGGTGGCTTCTCTTGTTCTTCCTCTTTCAACCTTCTCCCAAGGATGACGAACTTCGAGCCGAAACTCGGATACGTTTCTTCAAGAAAAACATGTATATGTATAAGTTCCCCAGCGTATTTGAGTTATAGAAGCCCTGCAGCGTATCTGGATCATCTGATCTAGGGTGTCGGAGGTTCAGATGAGGGCTTCTGATCGATCGGGCCTCGCGGTCGATCATCGGACTTCGCAAATCCTTTGTCTACAGGAATAAGCAGGTCTCCGATTGATCAGGCTTCGCACCGATCGATCGGACTTTGAAAAGTCTCTATCTTCAAAAGTAAAGCGTGCTACGATCGATCGAGATTTCCACCGATCGATCGGAAGTCGCAGAGCCTCTGTCTGTAGGAATGGGCACACTCCGATCGATTGGGATTTTCACCGATCGATCGAGCACACCAAATCTTCGATGAGGGTTGCCCTTGGAGTTGTCCTTCTGGTAGTTGTCTTTAGTGGTTTTATTCGCTAGGTCGCTATTTGATGCATGCTTTGCTCTCGTGGCTCCTTTCCTGCCAGTCATGAAAATATAAGTAGTCAGGGTATTTTATGGTATAAATACTATGATTCCTGAGGAGAGGGCAGAGATGCTGAAGATACCTTATGCTTCGGCTGTAGGGACTCTGATATATGCTATGCAGTGCACGAGACCAGATATATGCTATGCAGTAGGCATGATGGGCAGGTATCAGTCAAATCCGGGTCCAGGGCACTAGACTGTTGTGAAAAGTATACTCAAGTATCTCCATAGGACGAGAGATTATGAGTTAGTTTACTCTTCATAGGAACTGATGCCGATTGGATATACAGATTCTGACTTTGCGTCAGATCCGGAATCCAGGAGATCGACGTCAGGGTTTGTGTTTTTATTAGGAGGAGGAGCTGTCAGTTGGAGGAGCGTGAAGTAGGGATGCATCACGGATTCGACGACAGAGGCTGAGTACGTTGCGACGTGTGAAGCTGCTAAGGAGGCGGTATGGCTCAAGAAGTTCCTCACGGACTTAGGATGCGTACTGGGAGCTCAAGATCCTATTATCCTGTACTGTGACAATAGTAGAGCGGTAGCACAATCCAAGGAGCCAAGATATCACCAGAAAAGTAGCATATCAAGCGAAAATACTACATTATCCGGGACTTGCAGAAGCGAGGGGAGGTTGCAGTGACTCAGGTGGCGTCTACAGATAACATGGCGGACCCTTTAACAAAGGCATTACCGACCAAGGCTTTTGAGAAGCACGTGGATTCCATGGGAGTTAAGACTGTTGTTCCTCACTAGGCCAAGTGGGAGATTGTTGTAGTTCGTGTGTCCTTAGCGTGGATTTTTTGTATTAACATTAATAAAGATGTCTTTGGTTATTGCTTTAATTAGAATACTACTATGGTATATGTTAATATACATATAATAAAGGACCCTAGGGAACACAGTAGGCCACTGAGGCGCATGGTGGATCCATGCTTGGGAGACCCAATGGACCAGTTGTGTGTAGACCTAGAACTAGTTCACAGCTTATGTGATGCCGGTTGCTTCACCGAGAATAAGCTATTGACAGGTAGAGGATGTGGTGAAGTCTCCACCACAGGAACGTGAGATTCCCATTCACCTGACCAAGCACGATGATCGTGTTGAACATGAACCAAGACGGTACACAGTTCAGTAATTCAGACACTGGTGCATAAACTTTCTTACTACTATAGATAATCTATTCTTAACCCTGAGGGACTATGTGCACTGGGCTAACCAATTGTGTGGTGCTTTGATGTGCCAACATGTGTGAACGTTCCATAGTCCAATACCACGGTACGTTGGGTTACCCGACTGGCGCTTAAGTGACATATAATCCCTACAAGTTATCCAACGTCTAGTGATGGATGGGTGTGTTTTGATGAGTCAATCTGTCCACACAATTAACCCAGGCCTGGTGGTTGTCAGTATGACTGACGATATTCTGGATGCTAGGTATAGCACCGAAAGGTGTGTGGTGTTATAGATGACAAGTCATCAAACCCTAGTCAGATGATCGATCGGGGTCTGACAGTGCTCCCTACCGCCTGAGTCGTATCATGGCACCAGTAATAGGAGGGACTAAGGATTATCAGAGTATAGTAGAGAACATGGTTACGAGGGAGTAACATAAGTTTATGATCACTAGAGTTCAACTCGCGTCGCACTCTGGGTGGCTACACGGGTTAATCGGATTAGGGCTGATTAACGGAACTTTCGGTGTGTCACCGAAACAGTTAATCAGGGATCCAGTTGGAGCTAGAGATCCCGAACCCTGAAGGTTCCACCCTGTCATTGTGTATAGGAATTGTTCCCCGACCTGGTTGGATACGTTGGATATATGTGAAGTAGCACGATGGAGCGCAAGCACAGAGCCTAAGAACCTAATTCAAATATATTAGGGGCCATAGGGATATTTTGATAAATACTAAAATATGACTTAGAACACATTGAATATAGATCTTAGAATGAGCGGAATAATTCCAGGAGCTCATAGGCGCTGACGGAACTCGATTCCGAGTAGCGCACCTCACTCAATCTCTCTAGCAGTGTTTCACTTTTCGTGAAGGGCGTTTTCGTTCAGGCTTCACGATAGACACCTGAAACCCTAAAAACCGCCCCCCTCTTATCCTTATCTACTAGGGGCCAGCCCTAGCTTGCTTGAAGCAATAGGAGACCGGCCCTATAAGAAAAAAAGGGAGAGAGAGGGCCGGCCCTAGTGTCTCCCCTCTCCAGAAAATCCGAACCTCTCCCTCTCTCCCTCTCTAAGGTTTCAGCCAAGGAAGAAAGAGGAAGAAGAAGGAAGAAGAAGAAGGAAGGAAGGAGAAGGAAGAAGAGAGAAAGAGGAGGAGGAGATCTTGCGGCTCGTCATCGTCTTCGCAACGAATTCCTCCGTCGGCTCGTAGTCCTTGCACTCAGAGGTAGGACTTCGAGGATTCCTCCATTCGCAAAGGACAAGGTGCTATCCGACAGCTTTCCTTGCGATT
Source organism: Chamaelirium japonicum (assembly GCA_947650365.1). Taxonomy (NCBI): domain Eukaryota; kingdom Viridiplantae; phylum Streptophyta; class Magnoliopsida; order Liliales; family Melanthiaceae; genus Chamaelirium; species Chamaelirium japonicum. Next base: position 91,083,875 of record OX393550.1, read on the forward strand.
CACGTGCGGTTCATCATCGTTCCGTTCTCTCCGGATCATAGATCCATAAGGTATGATGTTTCTAAACACCTAACTAGATGCATGCATGTCTTCCGTCGATCGTAGTATGCCTCTAGGGTGTCCGCACATATGCTAAGATCATAGATTTGCATGTAGATTGTTTTTGTAGAATTAATTGTAATGAAACATACACCGTATGATCTTTGGATTTATCTTTTGCTTCCGCTGCGACTCTGATAAGTGGATCCAATTCCAACAATAGAAGCCCTGCAGTGTATCTGGATCATCTGATCTAGGGCGTCGGAGGCTCGGATGAGGGCTTCCGATCGATCAGGCCTTGCGGTCGATCGATCGGACGTCGCAAATCCTCTGTCTACGGGAATGAGCAGGTCTCTTATCGATCGGGCTTTGCATCAATCGATCGGACTTTGAAAAGTCTCTATCTTTAAAAGTAAAGCGTGCTCCGATCGATCGAGATTTCCACCGATCGATCGAAGGTCGCAGAACCTCTGTTTGTAGGAATAGGCGCACTCCGATCGATTAGGATTTTCACCGATCGATCGGGCACACCAAATCTTCTGTGAGGGTTGCCCTTGGAGTTGTCCTTCTGGTAGTTGTCTTTAGTGGTTTTATTCACTGGGTCGTTATTCGATGTATCCTTTGCTCTCGTGGCTCCTTCCTTGTCAGTCATGAAAATATAAGTAGTCAGGGTATTTTATGGTATAAATACTATGATTCGGCATATATTTAGTGGCATAGATATAACGTTTTTACGTGCCAAATAATACTGTGATTCGGACTATGCAATTTGATGCATGCTTTGCTATCATAAGCTTCTAGGCAGGTTTTATCGAAAATGAAAGGTACGTCCTTAGCAAGTAAATTGCACAAATTTTGAGAGATCTTAGTAAAATCCTTGATAAATCTTTGATAGAATCCAGCGTGGCCTAGAAAGCACAGATTTGTTTTACCGTTTGAGGTGGTGGAAGTGTTGATTGAGATTAAATCAACTTTGGCCTTGTTTACTTCGATGCCTCGATGAGAAACGATGTGTCCCAGGATGATACCTTTTTGAACCATAAAATGGCTCTTCTCCTAGCTTAGTACAAGGTTCGTCTCTTCACATCGTTGAAGTACTAAATCTAGGTTGTGGAGGCATTCATCGAAGGTTGATCCAAAAACCAAAAAATCGTCCATAAAGACTTCTCATAATTTTTCCACTATATCAGAGAAAATGGACATTATACATAGTTAAAATTCTATGAAGGACGGACGTGATAGCCAGACATGGTGTGAAGGGTAGGCACAATAAGTAGCCTTGGAATTCTCAATTATTGACTTCAGAAGGGGGGCCGAAGATCGCTAAGGTCAAGGATAAAGCCTACCTTAGTCTGCGGATGGGTGATAGCGGTGAGCCAACTTGGCTTTCTCGATGACCGACCTAAAGGGGTAAGAGATCGCCAAGGTTAGGGGTAGGTAGTAGTGGCAACTACGGTCTTAAGGGAAAGTTCGCTCCATGGTGTCCATACCGGGAGTTGAATAGAGAACTGCTCCAACAAGGGAACGAGGATGTACCACCATGCCAAGAGTCCATTGGTTTTTCTCTTGAAAAAACCTCGAAAGGTAATTATTGAAGTCCCTTTTGTATTTTCAATGTACGATTTTCTCGTGTAATAAAAGGTTATGCTCCTAATTTTAGTAATTTTGATTTTTTACAAATAAATGGACAATAGTTTGATAACATGTATTTGGAAATCCGTTCGGCGGATGACCGTTTCGCTAAAATGTGCACCACTGTGATGGTTTTTTTCTCGATTTTCAGGAAAAGCGCGTCCGAGCCTCAGGCTACGATGACTTTTTTCACGATTTTGGTGAAAAGCGGGTCCAAACAATATTGTTTCAGTTTGCAAAAAAAATAAATAGTGTTATCGAATATAAAAAATCTGATAAAACGTTGAAACGTTGGTCCACATCCCGTTTCAGCGTTATCAAACAAGGATTATGATATTACTTTTCAATGCACGATTTTCTCATGGATGGGCAAAGTGCTTCGAATAAATCTTCCAAGAAGAAAAGGAACATCCACCTCATCAGCATTGCAACACACATGTGACACAAGAACGATTTTGTTCCAAATGTTTAAAGAGGTTGGAGCATCTCTCTCTCTCTCTCATTAGTTCATTTAAAGGGCTTTTGGTCATTTCACCATGATGAATAGCGCAAATATATCCTACATGCCCTTAAAATTGACCAATGAGAGAAAGGGTGATGCACCAACCTCTTTAAGGTTGTTGGAGCAAAATCATTCTCCACGTGACACATACATACAAAAAAAAAAAATTCGAATGACTTAAAATAAACCAGGGAATCACCATGATTTGGGATCCAGCCAACGACACATGTCTCTACTTGTTTGATCACCTAGCCCTTATGATGGACCCCCCTGGGGTTCTCTCGGTGGCCTGTAGATCTCAACAATCCAGAACTATCCAAAGGGACGGAACTAGCATGTACCGATGGCGAACCCAAACCACGGTGACATCGTGGTTAGGGCGACTATGTTAAGGGCTTTTAAAAAATTACATTGCTATGTGAACAATCTCCATCGTCAAAAACTAAGACAAACAAGACCCATGCCCTTGTGGTGGGACCCACAGATCAGCGCATGCACAAGTGGCCCGCCACCAGGCCATTCGTCTGGTCTGTCCAAGTTTTTGTCGGTGGAGATTGTTCAAATGACATTACTCAAAAAAAAAAAAAAAATCAAAGAGCATTACGAGAACGATTTTGCTACGGTGGTGAAGCATTACCTTCCAACGTAGACCGTTGGATGCACATCACGGCTGACATATTATACATCGCTGCTGACAGTTGCACGTCAGTATTGTCCATCCAGCGGTCCACATTGGGAGGTAATGCTACACCACCAAACAAAATCGCTCTCCCTTATCCCCCCCCCCCCCCCCACACAGAAGAAGTCGTGTAAGGTCCAGCGAGTCATCTCTAAACCCCTCGTAGCCCCATCCGCAGAGCGACCCGGTGGGCTCTCGGCCGCCGCTGCCCCCGCCGCCTCATGTCGACCACCGCCACCTCCGCCTCCAAGAGGGTGCTGCTCGCCGACGACGTCCCGTGGAGGGCGTCCCCCGCCGGGAAGAAGCCCGTCCCCAGGATCCACCAGAACCCGGTCCTCCGGCTCCCCCAAAACCCCAACTCCAGCTACGCCCTCGCCGTCATGAAGGTAGCACCACCCCATGCTCCTCTCGATTCCACCCGCTTCTATCCTCTATCAATCGACTCATCGATGTTCTCAATCTTCTTTCTGGTGTCTTGTATAGCGTCCGGATCCAATCGGTGAGGGGTTCGCCATGGCGGCGAAGCTGGAAGCCGCCGGGCCCGATTGCATCGTTCCCGGTCAGGTCACCCCTGTGAAGTTGCTCGGATTGAAGGTTTAGCTCCATGAGCCCTAAAACACCTTATTTTTTTCCCTTCATCATTCAGTGGATTGATTGTCAATTTGTCATGTGGATAGCATTCATACATCGGATAAATAGATGTATATCATATATTCTTGGGTAAATTACACATTGCCCCCCTGAAGTTTTGCTCAAAAATACTTAACCTCCCTTCAATTCTTGGTTAAAAAACTAAATTTTGCCCCCTTCATTTCAGTTTTGATCAGATAAAAATTACCAAATGAAGAAATTAAGTTGTTGACAAAAGGGGATTGTGCTAACATCTCAAACTTTAGGGAGCGATTTGGAACAAAATAACTGCAGGGGGGAAGTGCTTTTGAGCTAAACTTCAGGGGGGCAAAGTGTAATTTACCCTGTTATAATTTTGGTTTTAGTTTGGTATTTATTAAATCCAAATATTTTATTATGGTCCTTCACATATATTATGATTTGATATTACCTAAAACAAAGGATAAATTATACGGATGAGGTATTTAACCTATGATTATCATGATAGTAAAATAAAAAATGGGCATTTTGGTGTAAATAGTGGCTTGCCGCCCCCCTCTCCCTCAACACATCTAATCTAAACCAATTTGCCGGTGCAAAGGAGAGAATGGAAATTATTAGTGGTGGGAACGTTCGATGGCCCAGAGTAGACTCTTTGATACCATGCTGGAGAATGCCCAAATGATAATATCATGGAGAGAGCCATAATGCTAATACTTGATATAATTATTGCTCCAAAGCCAAATATAAAGGAATACAACTAGATGTGATCACCTATGGATGAGGTACAAAGAATCAAAATATTTCGTGAAATTTTGCCAAATATTTCAGTTTTTCAATTTACCAAAATGTAATATTTTGGTATATTTCTCAAAATATGCAATTTTTTCAAGGGTCGAAATGATGATTGAAATCGATATTTCGAACCATGCCTACGGATGATAATACCACTCAACAATAAAGAGGGGAAAATACACATGTAAAAGGAGGCGGCAACTGCAAATCCACAATAGTATACTACATTAGCTTGGCTCTTTGCCAATAAATCACAGGGCTTATTTGCAGCCATGGTCTAATAAATGCACAAAAGATTCAGTTCATTTTGTTTTTGTCTTTCTTCTAAATCGCACTTGATAGGAAACACACATTGTTAAGGGACGCTTAAAAAAAGGAAAGGAAAAAAGAAAAAAGAAAAAAGAAAAGAAAATAGTATGTCTACAAATCTCGATGGACACCTCATATATATATTGACACTATATATCTCTAGAACTAAAAGTATGTTAGGAAGAAGAGAAACTTATTTGGTTAGTGGTGGTGGTGACTCCCGCTCCTAATGAGCGGTTGTACTATTTTCTTGCTTGAATTAATTGTCATTTTTTTGTAATTCTTGATATAACAAAACGTGCGATTACATGTTTTATGTTCATGTATGCCCAGTAAGCATGCTTACATAGGATATTTTCCTCTAGTTTCTTTCGGAACCCAATGTTTACCTAAACTATTCAACTTGAATCTGAAAAGTATCCCTATATTTCCAAATGTATTCAGGTCTGGCCTATCGATATAAACTTTGGATTTATGGAACCTGTTGGGAGGCATCTGCAGTCCATTGGAAAGGTGATAATGCTACCTTACTATTCTTTTTGTTGTAATAGAACATGTTAATTGAGGATGAAATGATTTCACACACCATTCTATACACTACAATATACCTGAGATTTCATGATGGGTTGGTAAAGTTTAGGCCCTCAAAATAGAGTTAAAAGGGTCCTTTGGATAATGTATTTAGTGTTACTTAGCTCCCTGTTGAATTTTGAGGATATGTTTAATCATCTATGCAATAACAATTCATCAGATTTGTATTGAAGTCTACTTGAGGGATTGTGATTTTCACGTGACAACCACCTTGAATGTACCCCTTCAGATATGATTATTGTTTTTTACTTAGTAGTGATTGGTCTATTAAGGTTGTCAATAATCCTTTAACATTATTTGATACCCATTATCATTAATTACCTATAAAGGTTATTCTCAATGCTTCTGTATTATTTGGGACCTAGTGTCATCAGACGATCAATTTGTTTCCGGGTTTAAGCACATGGGGTGCATTATGTAATATATCTCAAGTTGTTAGAGATAATTATTTGTTAATGTTTAAGAAGCGGCTGCGTTGCCCGGTAGCTGCCCAGGCATCCCAAGAGGGTCTGGTACCTTGGCATGAGGTATCAAGGCGATTGGATCATAAGGCAGCTATTTAAGGAATTAGGCGGGTGTACTTATGCTGCCTAACCATAAGGCAACTTTGTTTTCTTTTTAGTACTCCTATTGTTCTTCCCAAGACTCCTTACTTTGTTTTTGGCCCTACATATTCTCTGGGCTCAAGGCCCTAGAGTACTAAGGGTAACCCTAATTACGAGGCCAAAAGGCTTTCATCTGTCGTTGTGTCTCTGGGCAGCCTGCATATTTCCTTCCCACGAGCTTGTTGCATATTTTGTCACCCCGATAAATTTCCGTTCATTATTGCTTCTGATTTCACGACCCAGATCCTCACATGATTTTTGTTCGTTCACATGAATTTTTTGTTCGAATCCCACACTAGCTGGATTCAAATTCTGAACCTCCTCCAATGGTCAGCGAAAGCCAGAAAGCGGAAGCTTGAGTTGCACCATTGGATCAAACCTAGTGGTTGGCAGAAGCAAGAGTCTCACTCAAAGCGAAAGCACAAATGCACAGCAAAAGTCACGAGCTTCTTCAAAGAGAAGCCTGGCCTGTACCATTGGATAAAATACTAGGGTCAATGGAAGCAAAGGCTTCATCAATGCAGAAACAGGAGCGGAGGAGCCTCACTACCGGATCAAATCCGATCGTCAGCCATTGTCCATAATAAACCTAACTCGAACTCACTGTTGTAGACCAGAGCCAGTATCTGGCCAGCTGATTGGCTTGAACCTTCACTGAACCTGACTCAATGGTTTTGACAAAACCAGGCTGGAGCCGACTGACCCAAATTGAACCGGACTCGAGGTGAACATTTGTGGTCATGAGAAACTCATGGTTTTGAGGGAACCCAGTGAACCAATGTGCGACCAACTTTAACACAATTACGATACCATCTGTAATGATTTTTTTTCACTACTATCTCATAATTAATCAGATCAAGTTAGATCACTGTTACCAACCCAACTAGCGCACCAGGATAATGTGACCAAACTAATTCTAATTTTTCTTTGCTCGTGAGATTCTCAATAGTAAGTTTGAATGCCTTAATATATGATAGTGATGGCTGTAATCGAAGTTTCAAGCAGCATTAAAGCATTGGCTACCCTTGTTAATTGACATTCACCCAGACATCACCTCTCTTAATTTTGAGCTAGTTTCACTTATGTATAAACAAGTCTGACCCCTTGGCCTGGGAACCAACGACATACCCAGGAGTCGTGAGTCACTCCGATTCGAGGCCCGACGACATCACTGTCATCTGATGGCATTCACCTCATAGGTGAATCACACTGCAACCTTCCCGACAGCTCCTTTTCCATCAGGCACCGAATTCAGGGCAACCAGCACGCCATGGGAAAAGAAGGAACCCCCCCGGCATATGTATGGTTATCACGTGCGCGCCTGGGGAGGGGGGTGGGGGGGATGGGGGGGGGTGTGACAAGGTGCTAGAGCAAGAGCTCAATGAGGTCTAGAGATCGAAACTGGGGGGGGAGGCAGCAGTTGCTATTTCTTAATTCCATTGTCCCGTGAACATGCCATCAACGGCCTCGATTCGCACGCGCAAACAAGGCACAACGGCCTCGAGGGAAAGTTCGCCCCCACGGTGTCCATACAGGGAGTCGAACAGGGAACTTCTCCAACATGTCCCATGAGGAAGTACCACCAGGCCAAGAGCCCGTTGGTGATGTCTATATTTTCGGTTTACTGTTAAATGTCTAAACTTTCGGTTTACTATCTTTTTGTTGATAATGACATTCCTTTTGCAGTTCCTGGATTCAGCGGTGAGCCTCATGAATGCATCGTTTCAAGATCGTTAGGCCCTTCAGCTCTGAGCTGATGATCTGTGGATGCTGTAGCACGGGATGCGACGGGTACATAATGTATCCTCTGGTTGTGATCTGCATTGTCGCAGGGGGCTGCCAGCTACTAGAGTTTGGAGCGAAGAGGAATCGATCACTTTTTCATGTTTCTTGCTTATGGAGATGTACACAGGTGTGTGCTGTACTCATCTTCGAGACTGTGTCAGTCATCGTGTATTTTTCGGAATAGAGTTTGCCAGAAAAGAGCTATTTAATGGTCCTTTTGAAAAGGTGGTGTTTAATGATCTTCTAGTGAGAAAGTTAATCCAAGCTCCTTCAAAAGGGCTAATTTTCAAGATCTTGATGTTTGATGGATAGGAGATGAGTTATAAGCATAGTAGATCTCCATACGGGAGTGAAGCACATGGAAGCGGAGGCCCTACAAAATACCTACTTTGATGGAACTCGACTTTTTCCTCTTTCTTCTTCTTCCTCTCCTTTCTCCTTACTGAAACCCTATCTTGCTAGGGATGTGTGGATCGCAATCAGTTGACATGGAATGGGATTGTTTGGTGGACCGAACAATTACATACCATGTTGGTCGCAACCGATTGACACTGCTGTTGGTTGCAACCAACCAACATGTTGTGGAACTATTTGGTGAATAGCCACGAAAGAGTTCTACACCGTGTTGGCTTGTTGCGTCTGACATGTCTCCATCGGGTTAGGGTTTCGGCAAGGAGGAAGAAGAAAAGGAGGAGGAGGAACTGCGGAGAAAAGGGAAAGGTGGGCTGATGTGGGCATTGATAGATCAGAGTGAGCAGGAGGCGGGATAGGAGAGAAAGGAATAGGAGGGTGGTGCGTCGAACCAGAGCAAGGGCCGGGGGAGAAAGTAAGGGTACCTTCATCAAAATGTTACCTCTATTAAATAGACTATTCGTGTATAGGTGCCCATACCAATCATTTGGGTGCAACTAACAACACCTTAATAGTTTTACTTGCAAAACAAAGTCTGAAGTGTTCCGAAGTGGAGTAATATATTTACATCGTTTGGATTAAAGTGAAATATTTGGTAACTTCAATGGACAATTAGTTTGTCCTTGTTTGGTTTGGAGTATAACTTTGAAGTAATAATGGAATACTTCAAATTATGAAGATTCTAGAGAGAGAATATATGTTGTAGATATGATGTAAGTTGTATAGGAATTGCAAATCAAATATATGTTGGAGAGGAGAAAGAATATAAATTATAGAGAAAATATAGGTTATAGAGAGAGAATGTATGTTAGAGAGAGAATGCAAGTCATATAGAGATATTGTAAGCTGTAAAAAGAATGCAAGTCGTAGGGAGAGATTGTTAGTTACCGAAGAGATAATGTGTACCATAGGGAGAATATAAGTTCTAGAGAATATAAATTATAGATATATAATGTAAGTTGTAGAGAGTATAAATTGTAGATAAAGTGCAAGTTGAAGAGTGTATGTTGGAGAGAGAGAGAGAGAGAGAGAGAGAGAGAGAGAGAGAGAGAGACGATAAGCGGCCTCTGCACTGTCAACATGCACGAATTTTTCTGGTACTAAATAATATGTACTTGTCCTATATGGCTATATGGTGGAGGAGAGAAGAAACCCTATGTGCCCCCCCCTGCCTGCCATCTTTCGTTGTCTACCATGTAGTCGCCTCCCCTCGATCATTGTCCATTGTTGCCAATCGTCGTCACTTTGTTAGGGTGGGGCTTTATACAACCCTCAATTCGCTCTAGGCTACCTCCATCTATATACAGCCCATAACTTATTATGAGTTACTGTTTTCAACCCACCTCCACCTGTATGGACCGTTTTACCCCTACCTGCTTTCTTCTCCTCTTTTTCTTCTTCTTCCTCCTCCTCCTCCTCTTTTCCCTCCATCATGCCCATGTCACACGTCGTCGCCTACCGCCCACCACCGTCGCCGCCCATCTAACCCGTTGTCACCATCTCCTCCTCCTCCTCCCCTTCTTCTTCTTCCTCCTCCTCATTTTCCTCCTCCCTCCTCCCTCCTCCCTCCTCTCTACTCCCTACTCATTTTTCTTCCCCTTCTTCCTCCTTTTTTTTCCCCCATCGTCCTCCTTGAAATCATACCATTCGGCCATAACAGTCTGAATGCACCTTATGCATTTGGTCACCCCGGTAAAATGCACAGAAGGGGCATTTAATGTTCTAAAAAGCGCTAGGCACTAGTCAGGCAATGGGGGGCCTTCTAGTGCTTAGGCGGCGCTTAGGTGTTTTCATTTTTTTAAAATTATTTTTAATTATTATTTTGATATTATATATAATATATATATATGTTTTAACTTGTTATAAATTCAAAATTATCCCAACTATTATTTTAAAGAATATGTATCATTTACATAACCATAAACTCAAGATTAACAAGAACAAAAGCAAACATGATATTATCTCAGATAATATCATAATACCCATAATTTTAGTACATTCCAAACCATAAATTTATGATTACCAATAATTGAATAGCGTTTATACACGTTCTAGTGCCTGGGTCCACCTAGGCAGCCACTTAGAGGTCTAAGTCGCTTTTCTGCACAACCCAAGACTAGGCTGGGCGGTGGGGGGCCTTCTAGCACCTAGACGGCTCACCTAGGCCACTTTTAAGAAGATTGGGGGCATTCATACTTGGTGATCAAATGCCCCTTCTGTGCATTCTTCCAGGGAGACTGAATATATAAAATGTGCATTCAAAATTTTTTTCGAGAGGTAAAAAACGAATATATTAAACAAAAAGCAAAGAGAGATACAGATCACGGCTCGTCTCTGGGTAAGCAAGCAGACCACATGACCAAATAGGCCACAGCAACATCAAAGCCCTAACTCATCGCACGGGGAGCAGACTGACATGGTAGCACCCGGACGTGAGGAAATACACAACACTCAAGTCTAAGTATCAAAAGCAAGACAAACACGGGAGCAAAAGCATCATAGACTTGACATGATTAGCTAGCCCCCCTGCTCCTTGTAACCCTATAAGACTGACCCTTAGGCCAAGATTCTTTGGCTCGGGACGTCGATTCAAGCACTGGATTCGGTATGGTGAGAAAAGCGGGAAGGTTGGCAAGATGGGGGGGCAGCTTCTTGTATTGATCAAAGGAATCCGGAGGATCGCCAGCTTCCTCCGCTCGATCTGGAATCTCCCCATCTTCAACACAGAGATCCTGCAAAACACCTGACTCCTGCCCACCAGATAACCCCGCCACACCCTAAGCCAAGGTCTTCCGATGTGCCCGTTGAAGAGTAGGAATAGTAATGCTGAGACTTCCTTCTCGTTGGCTCCGCCGACCAGTATGCTTCTTAGCACCTCCAACTGAGACCCCACTCCCACTAGCGAGAGCTACGACGATTGGTCTCTCCCCCTCACTAGCTGTACTCTCTGCTCGGGAAACGTCCCTTGCAGTCTCTAGCGTAACAGTGCCTGCAATCTCTGGTTTCTCTGGTATAACAGTGCCAGTTGCTAGCGTAACAGCAGACTCTGCCATTGTTACACTCACTTCAGAAATAAGAGCATCAGCAGGTGGTGTAACACCAGCAACTGTATGCCTCCAGAGAACGTTACATCAGTAATTCCTTGTGTAACATCATCCTCCTCAGGTCGCCTAGCATCAGCCTCATGCGTAACAGGAGCCCCTCGTGAAACATCAGTCGCTGCTAGCGTAACAACAACTTCAGCACAGCCACTAGCTCTCGACCCTTCAGGTGTTACAGCACCTTCCACCTCCGCTACAGCTGCATAACAAGCATCATTGATAGCATTTGCAGCAGCATCAATTCCACTTTGAACTACCTCGGCCACCGCAGCTCCCACAGACAATGTAACATTAGCTAAAGCAATAGCCTTAGCTATGTCAGCATCAATAGCAGCCTGAGAAGCAGAAACAACTACGGCTACAACACCACTATCACTAACAATATCAACTTCATCACCTGCCCTAGACCCCAACACGGCGAACCGGGATCCACTTCCTTGACTAACATCTTGATTAGGGATAGAAGTTGTTCCACATTTCTATGATGCCACATTAATCCATGGATTGACAGCAGATGGCTCAAGATTAGTGTTAGGCTCCCCTCCCACAAGAACATCTTTACCTTTCGGCTCCCATCTCTTCGCTGCAAACTTAGTCCCAGGCTCCGAAAAATTCTTCCATTACTCAGAAATCGTTGGGTGTGCCACATAGGCCTTTTCGTTGTGATCAAATGACTGGCAAGCTCTACACCGAATAGGCTTCCAGTCATACGTAACGGCTTGCATGGATAAAATGGTACCCGCATCGTTGCGAGCCTCCACTTCATATCGGAGCTCGTCCTCAACATTGTTTTCTATGCAAATTCTTGCATAGTTCAATTTCCCCCCTTCTTTATGAGCTATCGCTGCAGCCGTGGGAGCATCCATTCCCATTGGGGTGCCCAACACACTCCCCATCTTACTGAGCGCATCAAAAGACCATAATTTGTCCGGAAGATTCAAAAATCAGACCCAAATAGGGATGCGAGAAAGCATTTCCCTATTATATTGAGTATCACTCGTCCATTTTTTAAGGACCAAAGGCCGTCCTTGAAAGTGTCATGGCCCTCCTGCTAAGATTCTAGTGTAATCTTTCACTTCCGCAAACTTAAATAGAAAGATCCCGTGCTCTCGGGAAAACATATACATTCCCCCCTTCGGCTGCCATAGCCTCATCACCGTAGCTTTTAGCTGGGGAAAAAAAGGCCATTTCTCCAAGACAAATCCCACAAGTGAGTTAGCCCAATAGCTTTCGGTTTTTGGAATTTCTACCTGTGGGCAGATCGCCATCTTCTTACCATCTATCACAGCGGGTTCACTGTACTTGAGCTTGCATTCATCAGAAGACAAAGCAAAAGATTGCAAGGGAACACCCCAGGCATTGCCCGCAGCCTTCACCCCATTTCCTGCATGCTGTCTTCTGTCAGGCATAACATCAAACACCTGGCGTGCACCTGGGCTCTCTGTAACACTGGCAGGATCTGAAGCAGACCCGCCTACAAGTGTAGACCGCATTTGGTGAGCATCTGGAATTTGAACTGGCATTCCCGCACTACCCTCGTGGCCACCACCAGCAACACAGTGTTACAAAGGCCTGAGTTGACTTCACCTCCAGCAACTGCAGTGTTACGAAGGCCAGTCATTCCATCGAACACCTTATCAGCAACAAGTGGTACTGCATTATGGTTGCTTCCATTACCCTTCCCTGTAGACTCCTTGGAACGAGGGCTGTGAAGAGAGTACTGCAAGGGCGGGAAAATCATCCAAATCGTCCCCAATTAGTCTCGGGCACCTTAGATAGAACACCAACTGCAACATACCCATCTCTGGAATCCAATAGAACTGGTGCCCGTTCTATAGGGACAGAACTGGTAGTCGTCCCTTCAGCTCCAGATCTGAAACCCGCTCCTCCATGCCCAACAAAGCTGGATCCCGAAGCACCATTGCCATCATACTTAGGTCCTGAAGCATCATTGCCATCAGAAATAAAACCTGACCCACTGTCATCAACAAAACGGGACCCCGAACCAGCTTCACCCGAAGATCTGGAGCCCGTTCCACCAAGACCAGCTCCAGCTCCCATGCGACCCCGAGCTGAAGAGGAAGAAGATGAGCTTGCACCTCTTCCTCGCCGCTGGGCAAACGGATTGCTACCTGCTGTGATAAAATCCTCCAATCTGGGAGCTCGAGGAGGATGGAACGCAGCCTGATCCACTAGCCGAGAATCCTCTACGACATTCTCTAGATCTTGATCCCCATCACGAGGACTAAGAGGGGAGGAGTCCCCCAAGAGGGGATCCCCCATGGCAACCGCCACCACTACCACCAAGGATCTAGAGAGAGAAGCTTTGCCCTAGAGAGAGAAGCACTGACTGAGAGTTCTTTCTTACTTGTGTGCATTCATTTTCATTTCACTTTAGGACTACCTTTAGCTTGGCTAGAAGCTGTTTACAGTTATGGGTGTAATCAATATAAATTTTAATGACTAAAGGGATGCCTAGAGCAAATCGAGGGCTGTATATAGCCCCACCCTTTTTGTTATTTTGGGAGTTGGGATCCTAATTTTGTGGTTGCAAATAGCAATACCCCACTAATGGGGAAATTAGTGTTGGTCCACAGTAACAGTTTTGTTTGATTAAGAGGACAATTTTTTTTGTTTGTTTACAATATGTCCATAGGCTATAGTTCATTGTAAAGGTGATCATCTCTCACGTTTTTTGTATGTAAGAGATCATTTTCTAACCATTTTGGATGACATGTTTCTTTTAAATAGCAAAAATACCCATGTTATCCTCCCACTTTAATTCACAATAGATGTTATAGTAACACAGGTTGCTACAATGATTAATTAATTCACAGTAGATGCTATAATGACACAGGTTCCTATAATATTTCACTGTGGCAGCTACAGTGATTTTCAACGTGATTGCTACAAAGATTTTTCCATGGTTACTACAGTGAAATCACTGTAGCACTGGGTACCATTTTGTATATTTGAGTATCATTTGGAATCATTGTAGCAGCTATAGTGAAATCACTATAGCAACTACGATAATTACCATTACTATATTTCATCGTAGATGCTATAGTGAAATCATTGTAGCACTGAGTACCATTTGAGTATCATTAAGTATACCTGGTGATACTCATTATAACAAGTTTCATTCAGTATACTAGATAATACTCATTATAATGAGTATCATCCAGTATAATGAGTGATACTCCTTATAATGAGTATAAATTAGCATACTGAATGATACTCATTTGAAATCACTATCACAGCTACATTGAAATTATTGTAGGTACTACGGTGATTTTACTGTAGTTGCTACGATGATTTCACTGTAGTTGCTATAGTGATTTCAAATGATACTCATATATATATATATATATATATATATATATATATATATATATAATGATACTTAGTGCTACAATGATTTCACTATAGCAGCCACGCTGAAATCTCTGTAGCAACCACGATAAAAATCATTGTAGCAGCTACAGTGATTTCAGTGTGGCAACTATAATGAAATCACTATAGAAGCTATAGTGATTCCACTATTGGTGTCGAAACTAATGGTTTCGTGATAACTGTTAATTTGCATATGTGCCTTTTTGCTAGTCGCTGGACTTAATACAACTTGATCTTTTAATTTGGATCATAGCGACATAACCTTTTTGTTGGGACCTACACTTATCAGGGTGTTGCCAAAGGGACCTATCACTAAGTCCCCCACCAACCCAAACCAAAACTCTATCCAAACGGACCAAACCAGACCCCTTGCCACCCAGTTTTCTTTTCAAGTTCCTACCATTATTTTTTTTTGGGAGACTTAGTGGACGGTCCTTGACAAGAGATCGGTTTAAGGGGAAGGACAACCAACAAGATGGTATTGCACCATGTCCCTCCCGAAAAGGATGCAGTTAGAGCAAGTCCCGTAAGTTCCTTTTATCCCTTTTAAATGACTAGAATGCCCCTTAGAACATGCCCCTCCGTCCTTGTCGCTACAACACAATCCGTAGATTTGCTACAATGATTTCACTATAGCTTTTTTTTTATAAATATTTTGGTACGTGATTTAATTGATAAACAAATTGCTACAATGGTATCACTGTAGTAAAAGAGTAACAATTTGCGCAGATTGTTAATCAAAAAAGATTGTTACTCAATCTACAAAGATTGTTACTCTTTGGCTGCAATGATTCACTGTAGAATTTTTTTTTTCCCGATGAATTATAAAAAAAAAGTTACAGTGATTTCATTGTAGCAAAAGAGTATCAATTTGCACAGATTGTTACTCAATTTGCATAAATTGTTACTCTTTTTTACTATAGTGATTTCACAGTAGAAAAAAAAAATTCCGACAAGATTTCACAATTTTTTTAGCTATAATGATCTCACTTTAGCAAAAGAGTAACAATATGTGCAGATTGTTACTCTTTTTGCTACAGTGAATGGGGTATTGGTGCTTCCATGTATAGAGCAGCGCGTGGGGGTAATCCATGTACAACTACACGTTGGGGTAAAAGAAAAATTTGCCAATCGGGAGGACCTAACGCTAAATTCACATTAGGTTCGTCTTTATCACTAAGTGCATATTGATACTCTTTTTGCTACAATGAATGGGGTATTGGTGCTTCCATGTACAACTGCACAGAGGGGTAATCTATATACCCCTACACATAGGGGTAAAAGGGGAATTTACCAAGTAGGAGGACCTAACACTAAATTTTCATTTGGTCCGTCTTTATCACTAAAAATACTATGTTAGAGGGACCTATCACACATTATGTTCTTAAGAAATAAACATGAAAAAACAAAGAACCAGACCTGAAGTTGAAGAGTGAATGGAGAGGCGAGTCTCATTCCAGAGAGAGAGAGAGAGAGAGAGAGAGAGAGAGAGAGAGAGAGAGAGAGAGAGAGAGAGAGAGAGAGAGAGAGAGAGAGAGAGAGAGAGAGAGAGAGAGAGAGAGAGAGAGAGAGAGAGAGAATGGAGAGGCGAGTCTCGTTCCAGAGTGCGGAGAAAGGGAGGAGGCACAGATCTTCTAGCAGAGGTAGGGCTTCTAGCCGAGTTTCTAGGAGAGAGGTTTTTCCCAGGTGGTCTTCTTCGAGGGGGGTCGAGAGGAGGTTTGAGTTTTCTGGATCCCGACGCCTCTCGAGATCCAGGGGCAGATCTTTCAGCAGGGGGAGATCTAGGAGGGTGGTGCATCCCCTTCCATTTACTACCCCTATTGATGGCAGGAGTTATGGGCCGGGCAAGAGATCTTTTGCTCAGGTTCTCAAGGAGGGGCTTGATTCAGCGGCTCCTTCTTTTCCGAGGAGCTTTCATGGTGGGAGCAGGCCCCTCTGAGTGCCGCAGAGATTTGATGGGAGGCGCTCGGAGTTTAAATACCGGTGCTTCTGCTATGGGGGGAGAGGTCATCTAGCTAAGACCTGAAGAGACCCCATTGTGTGCTTTCGGTGTGGGAAGGTGGCGCATCACTCGCCGGCTGGTCTCATGTGTTCTCGCAGAGTAGTGCCAACTTCTAGCCAGTCCAGCGTCCAGCTAGCCTCTCGTTCCCCCCCTTCACCGGGTTTCTTCGATGGGGACATCCCCTACGATGACGCGGTCCAGGCGAATGTCAGAGCGATGGAGAAATTCGGAGTTTGCTCGGTCCTTCAAGGTTCAACGATCTTTTGGGAGCTCCGGCCAATCTTGGCCGAGGCTTGGGGTGCGGATCGGGACTGGAACGTGACGAAGGTCATCGCGGATTCCTTCTTGGTTGAGTTTCCATCTGTTCGGGTGTTGGAAGAGACCATCCTGGGGGGGCGCTATTAGGATGTGCCACCTTCTTCTTTCTTTCTCTCGCTGGTCGGTCCGCACTGGGGCCTTGAAGACTTGGAAAGGCACTCATCTCTGCCTCCATATCTTTGGGCTGCCTCGGCACGTCTAGCGTGAGAAGAAGTCGATCTCGGAGCTGGCGGGTCATTTTGGGACGGTGTGAGCGATCCTCAACAACTTTGAGGAGGCAGATGACGTTTTAGATCTGATGGTGCTTTTGGAGACCAACCACCCGGAGCGCATTCTTGAGAGCTCGGTGGAGAGGATGGGGAGGATGCTTTACAAGCTGCGGTTCCAGATAGAGTATGATGATCCGGTTGAGGACCAAGATTTGATGTCGGTAGCGCCGAGTGGTAGCGTGGCTGAGGAGGAGAGTGGCCCTTTTGAGGTCCGAAACTGTGGGGTGGCCGTCTCGGCCCAGCAGGCTATCCCCACTTCGGAGGATGTCGAGCCAATGCTGGAGGATGATCC
Organism: Chamaelirium japonicum; assembly: GCA_947650365.1. NCBI lineage: Eukaryota > Viridiplantae > Streptophyta > Magnoliopsida > Liliales > Melanthiaceae > Chamaelirium > Chamaelirium japonicum. The sequence continues at coordinate 91,101,207 of OX393550.1, forward strand.
GGATAGGCACCGGAGCCACTCTGATCCTGACGGTGGCGTGGCAACGGAAACGAGAGAGGGGACCACCTCAGACCCGTACTCAGGCTCGGCGGCCTCGTGGAGGCACCGCAGCCCAGGTATATACTTTTCTGCTCCTTTTTAACGACCAGTTTTAAAAAAAAAAAAAACTAAAACTAAAACCCTTCACCCGAACCCGACCCACTATCATATCCCCAACCCCCCAACCCCAGCCAACTCGTGACCCATCCCTCTCCCTCTCTCTCTCTCTCTCTCTCTCTCTCTCTCTCTCTCTCTCTCTCTCTCTCTTTCTCTCTCTTCCTCTCTTCTCTCTCTTCTCTGATCCCTCTCTAACTCTCCCACTTGAACCCAAACCCGCCACCCCTACCTGCCGCCGCCGCCCCTACCCGGTCCGCCGACACCTTACCCTACACCCGCCACCCCTACCTGCCACCGCCGCCCCTACCAGCTGTCGCCGCCGCCCCTACCAGCTGCCGCGCCGCCCCTACTCGGTCCGCCACCCCCCCTACCCTGTACCCTGCCGCCCCTACCCGCTACCCCTTTCCTCCTTTAAAACCCCTACCCCTCCCCCTTTTTTCAGCCCCTCTCCCCCATTCCACAGCCCCTATCCGATCCCCCTTATCCCCACCCAATCTCTCTCTCTCCTCTCCCTCTTGCTGCGTGTGTGGTACGTGGCAGCCGGAGCGCTGTCGACCGGAGGACGAGCCGTCGCCAGAGCATACCGGCGCTGGGGAGGAGGACGCACCGGAGCCGAGAGGAGCCGCAGCCGGTCGGAGCTGCCGAAACCGACGACCCCGACACTAGGTCGATTTTTCCCCCCTTCTTTTTTTTTTCTTTTGTGTGTGTGCATGTGTTGTGGGTTGACTGGCCACACCCACCCCTGTTCGCCTCGTGCCACGGCCATGGCCGCCGGCCCGGTGGCCGGCGACGGTGCGATCGCCGAGACCCCTCCCCCTTGGTGATCTGTGCGACCATGGCCGTCGGCCATGTGGTCGGTGGCTGTGCAGCCGATGAAGCCGACCCGGTGCCAGCGGCACTTTCTTCTTTCCTGCGAACCCTTTTGACCCCACCCCCGTGGCATTTGCCATGATTGTAGCCATGACGGCCGGCCAAGTGACCGACGGCAGTACAGTCGGCAAGGCCGACCAAGCCAAGCCAAACCCCCATCCGACCGGCCCAACTAGCTAGGCGCTGCCCCGGTTGCAACCCTTTCCTTGCACGACCGTTGCCGGTTGCTTGACAACCGGTGGACTGGCGGTAGATAGCCCCGACGATATCATGCCAAGTTGTGGCTTGGCACACCAACCCCGACCTCCCCACAATGTCGATCATTCCCTTTGGGGCACACTCATGGTTAGCGGGCCCGACCTCCCCGGGTCACGCTCGTAGCAAGGTTGTGGATGCCGATGCGGGCCAAACCACCTTGCAAGGCCTTTTGCGCACGAGATCGACCTCCAACACCTAAGCCCGACCGAGATTGGCTTTTGCCGATTTTGTCTCCGACCGACGCGGTTATGACCGTTTGGCCGGATTAGTGCATATGGACCCTATTATGGCTTTTGGCGTCGGCAACGCCGACTAACCATGACGCTACCTTTGACAACTCGGTTTGCGTGCCAGTAGACCGGTGTCCTATGATGCTACTTTTGGTGCATCGGTTTGCATGCCAGTAGACCGGTATCTGATGACGCTACCTTTGGCACATCGATTTGCATGCCAATAGATCGGCATCCGATGATGCTATCTTTAGCGCATCGGTTTGCGTGCCAGTAGACTAGCGTCCGATGACGCATAAATTCTCGGCTCGGCCAATCAGGGCCTAAGCCAATAATATTTTAGTAGCACTTAATGACCATGGGCCGTTGGTATGTTTGGCAGTTAGTGGTAGGGGTGGGACTTGGGCGGGTCTGACCCGAACCCGTCCCGCCCAACCCGAACAATGGACAAACATGGGCAAAGCTGGTTAAAAACTTGGACGGGTTTGGACAAAAAAAGATCAACCCGATTTCAATTTGGACGGGTTTGGGCACCGATCTCCCCAACCCGAGGAACCCGATGAACCCGAGGAAGTGACACACTAAGGTTGAATGCTTTGATAGTTTTTTTTATGGAAATCAAAGACCACCTATTTTATGTTGAATGCTAAGAATTCGTCTGAAATATATGAGGATATGGGTTGGACTTTATGTTTTTGTTATGCAAATCAAAGATTTTTTTTATTCAATTCAAAAATAAGTTGGATTTTTTTTCCATCTATTTGTGTGAACAAACATTTCTAATTGGGCAACCTGCTCAACCCGCATATTATTTTGTAAAATGGGCAACCCGAGCAACCCGAGGAACTAGAATGGGTAAGCACGGGTTGGGCTTCCACGGGTTCCCCGGGTTCCACGGGCAAAATGTACAAAGGTTTGTGCAAGTCGGGTTGGGCATGGGCAGACCCTTCAACCCGCCCAACCCGCCCAAGTCCCACCCCTAGTTAGTGGGCACATGGACCGAGTCGAAGGCGGAGCCGAGGGCGCTTAGCAGCATCAGCCCGAGCACACTTTCCAGGTGACACTGCACGCTGTTTAGATAATTAAATATGCTGTTATAGAAATTAAGGGTAGGTATCCATAACGCTGCATGCGGGTCCCGCCGGACATCATCGCATGTGGTCGAGTGGACCCCACCTTGCATGCGGAGTCGTGAGTCAGGCGACGCATGCTTAGTAATATAATTTAATAATAAATTTTCTGATTGCTTGGACACCGTAAGTAGAAATCCCCTTAATATTAAGAATTAATGATTAAATAATAATTATGGGGCTCACTCTTCTGGATGGAGTGTGGAGACCCGGGCACACGGGAATACAGGCGAGAATAAATTCTTTATAGTTATTGTGATGCATGGGTTGTGAATACGGTACGAATCCCGGGATAAATCATCGAAATTGCTTTATTATTATATTAGTGTGATATTCTATCATATGGAAAGATTCGGATCCCGTGTGCGCAAGGGCCGCGAACCACCCTGCACGCACAGCCAAAGATCAGTAGGCTAGGGGGTCACGGGCAGGGATTGTGGTAAAGCCAATAGGTGGTGCCCTCGAAGAGGGATTGGCCTAGCAATCCTGTCCCGGGGTAGTTGAAGCCCCCAAGGAAAGCAAGTTGGGCGGTAGAGCTCCACCGTGAAAGACAGAAAACCCCTTATGATCATATGGGTGACTTTGCGCATGGTGTCGGAGTATGCGCGGGGAGAGAGTTGGCCCTCTACATCGAAATAAAAGGCCCTATAGTAATGCCCGACCGGGGGCAGGATGAACAAAATATCCGGGGTTCACATTGTGTGTGTTTAATTTTATTAATTGTAAAATGGTACTCTCGATAACTTAGTGATAATAGGAATTGTATGCAAATGTAGAAACTGCATGGACACGTAGGACGTGATTGAAAACGTAGTTGGACAATTAGGATAATCAGTAAACTGTTGATAAAATACGGGCATCTTTAATTACATAGGCAGTTAGCTTGTCACTAGCCATTTATTTGGCTAATCGCCCAATTCGTTTTGGGGGCTACTCATTCCTACGAGTAGGCTCTTCTGTAGGTTCGGAGACTCAGGGGTAGCCGCAGCAGCGAGGCCAGCGACGGAGTTAGGACGGCGGTGGAGTCTTAGATCATAGTAGGTCTTGTAGTAGTCATTTTCTTTCTGGCATTGTAATCGAACTAGGTTTAGCTTAGTGCATGCTATTAGTGGCAATGATACAGCTGTATTCTCTTTGGGTATGCCTTTCCTCAAGGCCCCAAGCCTAGGATAGCTCACAATAAAATATAAAACATAAAGTGACCAAATTGACTAGCCCATTAGATAGGACATGTGAACCAGTGCCTGAGTACTAGAGAGCGAGCGAGGCTGCTCGGCTCGCCATTAGAGGCTTGAGCCTTGTGCTCCCTTTTGAGGAACTTCTATCAGTATGTGGGGCACTGGCGGGCCGCACATGCTGAGAAGATAGCCCGGTTGAGGGTCGAGCGTGATCATCTCCCTGTCGATGAAACTGTATCTTCATATTTTCTTTCAAAATAAAAATATTTTCGTAAAAAGTAAGGTTTGAAACATTCCTCGAGAGAGTAGAAGCCCTGTGAGAAACCCTAATTGGAGTAGGCAGTTGACCAAACCCTAAATCCCTTGGTTTTTCTCAATTCACACCCCAGGGATCATTTCCGGATTCCTGGGGCGTGACAGCTGGTATCAGAGCCTAGGGATATGTTCCTAGGAGTAGTTTCTTGTTAGGTCTAGAGTCTTATTAGGAGGTTGGTGTTAGACTGATCCCTTCTCTTTTCAGATGGTGGGTACCAGAAGTGGTAATAGTGCTAACAACGGAGCAGGATCGTTCGCTGGGCCAAACAGCGCGGCGATGATGATGGAGATGCTCCAGGGGATGGCCACCATGGTCCAGCAGCAGCAGGCTACTGTTGCCCAGCAGTAGACGGCTGATCAGCAACAGGCTGAGCTAGCTCAGACTGCCCTTGCCCAGACCCAGGCTCGTCAGCAGGCCAAGGGCGAGTGGTAGGGGAAGTTGCTGAAAGACTTCAAGGCGATGGGACCACTGAGCTTCAGGGGTGAGCCAGACCCCTTGGAGGCCGATCGAGGGTTCCAGCAGACAGAGAAGATACTGAACGCGTTGGGCATCACCGGTGACAAGAGAGTCACCTTCGTCTCCTACCAGTTCGAGGCGGAGGCAGACTTCTGGTGGCAGACGGTTCAGCGCACCCGAGCAGCTGATCGAGGAGCGATCACTTGGCCAGAGTTTGAGGAAATTTTTCGAAAGAAGTTCTTTCCAGTCACCGTGCAGAACCGGATGGAGATGGAGTTTCTGGCGCTTTACCAGGGGTCTCATACTGTGTCCCAGTATGAGGCCAAATTCTCGGAGCTTGCGAGTTATGCTCCTCACCAGGTGGCGACCGATGGCAGGAGGGCTATACGTTTTGAGAATGGCTTGAACCCGGCGATCAGAGGTAGGGTTGCTGCCTTCCTGGGGCAATCCTATGAGGAGTTGGTCAACCGGTCCCTGGCTGTGGAGCAGGAGCTGAAGGAGTCCCGTGCTATCTTGGAGAAGCGGGGTAATGGCAGTCGTCATGGCCCACTGGCTCAGAAGAGGTTCAGACCCACGGAGGTTCAACCCCCGCCTCGCCAGCCTCAGTATTTTCATGGTCTTCCAGTTCCTGGACCCCAGAGGCGTGGCTGTTTTCAATATGGCTCGCTTGAGCATCTGAAGTGGATCTGCCCACAGCTCCGTCGACATCCACTTCTACCAGCTCCACCTCTCAGGCCTGCACTGCCGGCACCACCTGTGCAGCAGCAGAGGCCCCCGCAGAGAGTTCAGCAGCAGCGTCCTCCCCAGCCACAGCAGCAGAGGCCTCTCCCCCATCAGGGCGGAGGAGGCAATCAGGCCCAGGGCAGGGCATACTTGTTGGTCGGTCAAGACCCAGAGGCTTCTGGGGGAGCAATCGAAGGTAACCCTGAACTTCGTAGTTCAATTATTAGTCGTAGCTGCCTTACTGCTTTTGATTATTTGAGGCTTGTTAGGATTAGTTTTGGTCATAGCTAGCTTAGCCTCTTACGTTCTTTCGGTATTGTTAGGCACCCTTCCCGTCTTCTCGACCCTGGCCCATGTTCTTTTTGACAGTGGGTCCACGCACTCCTATATTGTCCCTAGTTTTGTTAAAACTTTGGGACTGGAGTCGGTTCCATTGGCTCACACTCTGTCGGTGTTTTCATCGCTCGGGGTGAGTATCGATGTGGACCGGGTCTGCCGAGATTGCATCATTCTTGTTGGAGACAGGGAGCTCTCGGCTGACCTTATTATCTTAGACTTGGGAGGAGTGGACGTGTTGCTCGGGATGGACTGGATGTCGGCTTACCACGTCACCCTCGACTGCTTCTCGAGGAAGGTCACCTTCTCACCTCCGGGGAGCAAGGTCTTCTACTTTATGGGATACAAGCAGAAGGTTCTGTGCCCGGTATCGCTGCAGCAGATCTCCCTCAGCTTACTGGCGCAGCTACCGAGCAGGGATCGAGATGGGAACCCAGTAGTACTTCCGCCGATAGTTTGTGAGTTCCCAGACGTCTTTCTAGATAAGCTCCCAGGCTTACCTCCATCTCGGGAGGTCGAGTTTGCTATAGATCTGGTACCGGGAGCAGCACCGGTCTCGATTGCTCCGTACCGGATGGCTCCTGCTGAGCTGAAGGAGTTGAAGACTCAGCTGGAGGAGTTGCTTGACCGAGGCTTCATTCATCCTAGCACATCTCCTTGGGGAGCCCCGGTCCTCTTTGCTCAGAAGAAGGATGGGACGAAGAGGTTTTGCATCGATTATCGCAAGCTGAATAGCCTCACGATAAAGAACAAGTACCTGTTGCTGCGGATAGAGGATATGTTTGATCAGCTGAAGGGTGCTAGTTGCTTCTCGAAGATTGATCTGAGGACTGGATATCACCAGCTGGCTGTGAGGGCAGAGGATATTCCGAAAACAACGTTTCGGACGCAATATGGGCACTATGAGTTCTTAGTTATGCCCTTCGGTCTAACGAACGCTCCTGCAGCATTTATGGATCTGATGAACTGCGTCTTCAGCATGTTCCTGGATAGATTTGTGGTGGTATTTGTGGACGATATCCTCATTTACTCTAAGACGGAGGATGATCATCGGGAGCACCTAAGCGCAGTATTACAGACCCTCAGAGATCACCAACTGTATGCCAAGCTCAGTAAGTGTGAGTTCTGGATGTAGGAGATGAAGTTACTCGGACACATTGTCTCGAAGGAAGGTATCTCGGTGGATCCAGCGAAGATAGAGGCCGTTATGGACTGGGAGTAGCCAAGGAATGTCTTCGAGATCAGGAGTTTCTTGGGGTTAGCAGGCTACTATCGACGCTTCGTGGAGGGATTCTCGCGTCTGGCTATACCTCTCACCCGTCTAACTAAGAAGGGTGTCAAGTTCGAGTGGTCGATAGATTGTGAGAAGTTCTTCCGAGAGTTGAAGCAGCGTCTCACTTCGGCCCCAGTACTGACGATTCTAGCTAGCGGCAAGGGCTATGTGTCTTCACGGATGCCTCACTGATGGGGCTTGGAGTGGTTCTGATGCAAGATGGTAGAGTGGTCGCATACGCCTCGCGACAGTTAAAGACTCACGAGAAGAATTAGCCCATCCATAATCTGGAGTTGGCAGCGGTGGTCTTCGCCTTGAAGTTCTGGAGGCATTACTTGTACGGTGAGGAGTTTGAGATGTATTGCGATCACAAGAGCCTGCGGTACATCACGAGTCAGAAGGATTTGAACATGCGACAGAGGAGGTGGATCGAAGTCCTGAAGGACTTCAACTATTCGCTCTTTTACCATCCTGGTAAAGCGAATGTTGTTGCTGATGCCTAGAGCCGGAAGTCCCATAGCTAACTTGCCAGACTGGTGACAGATCGATATGACTTTTTGGCTACGATAGAGGGCTTTGATTTATGGGTTCGGTGGGAGCCTTCTCGTACCGTGTTGCGCACCATACGAGTACAGTCCAGCCTACTTCAGAAAGTGATTGCAGCACAGAGGTTGGATTCAGAGCTGGAGGAGATGAGGGCACGGTGCGATAGTGGGGAGTCTGTTCCAGACTAGTCAGTTGATGCTGATGGAGGTCTGAGGTTCCAGAGGAGGTTATGTCTTCCCACTGATGAAGAGGTTCGCCTTCGTGTCCAGATGTCTGACTTGTCAGCAAGTCAAGGCTAAGCACCAGAGACCGGCTGGATTGCTGCAGCCACTCCCAGTAGCTGAGTGGAAATGGGAGCATATTACGATGGACTTTGTTTCGGGGTTGTCTTTGACCCGGAACAGGCATGACTCAGTTTGGGTGATCGTGGACAGACTAACAAAGTCGGCACACTTTCTTCCCGTGCGGACGGCGATGACGTCCATCGACATGGCAAAGCTGTATGTGAGAGAGATTATTAGACTGCACGGAGTTCCAGTTTCCATCGTCTCAGATTGGGATCCTCGGTTCGTTTCTAAATTTTGGGAGAGCCTGCAGACAGCCTTGGGGACTGAGCTCAGTTTTAGCACAGCCTTCCACCCTCAGACAGATGGCCAGTCTGAGAGGACGATTCAGATTATGGAGGATATATTGCGGGCATGTTCTGTGGATTTTGGAGGCAGTTAGGAGGAGCATCTACCTCTTGTGGAGTTCGCCTACTATAATAGCCACCAAGCCAACATCGGCATGGCCCCCTATGAGGCCTTGTACGGGAGGCCGTGTCGGTCACCTCTTTACTGGACGGAGGTAGGAGAGCGGAGCCTTTTGGGACCTGATCTCGTTCAGGAGACGACGGAGAAGATTTAGCTGATCAGGGAGCGACTTCGAGCAACATAGAGTCAACAGAAGAGCTATGCTGATGTGCGTCGACTCCCGCTCGAGTTCACCGTTGGAGACCATGTCTTCTTGAAGGTTTCCCCTCGTCGAGGCATCACGAGGTTTGGGAAGAAAGGGAAGTTGGCTCCGAGATTTATCGGCCCCTTCGAGATCTTGGAGAGAGTTGGTGAGGTAGCATATCGGCTGGCGCTACCTCCACAGCTCTCTAGTGTCCACGGTGTATTCCACGTATCGATGCGACGGAGGTACGAGCCGGACCCGTCCCACGTGCTGGATTGGCAGGACCTGACCCTCAGTTCATATGCATCCTACGAGGAGCGGCCGATCAGGATTCTGGCTAGCGAGGATCGAGTGCTTCGCACGAATACCATCCCCATAGTAAAACTGTAGTGGCAGCACTGCAGAGAGGAGGAAGCTACTTGGGAGCTTGAGTCCGTGATGCGATCCCTGTACCCATCTTTGTTTGATGACCAATGTTATTTAATTTTCGGGACGAAAATTCTATTAAGGAGGGTAGGATGTAACGACCAGTAAAAAAAAAAAAAAACCTAAAACTAAAACCCTTCACCAGAACCCGACCCTTACCCGAACCCGACCCACTATCCTATCCCCAACCCCCCAACCCCAGCCAACGCGTGACCCATCCCTCTCCCTCTCTCTCTCTCTCTCTCTCTCTCTCTCTCTCTCTCTTCCTCTCTTCTCTCTTTTCTCTGATCCCTCTCTCTCTCTCCCTCTTGAACCCTACCGCCGCCGCCCCTACCAGCTACCGCGCTGCCCCTACCCGGTCCGCCGACCCCCTACCCTGCACCCGCCTCCCCTACCTGCCGCCGCCGCCTCTACCAGCTGCCGCACCGCCCCTACCCGATCCGCCGCCCCCCTACCCTGTACCCTGCCGCCCCTACCCGCCGCCCCTTTCCTCCTTTAAAACCCCTGCCCCTCCCCCCTTTTTCAGCCCCTCTCCCCCTTTCCACAGCCCCTATCTGATCCCCCTCTTTCCCACCCAATCTCTCTCTCTCTCCTCTTCCTCTTGCTGCGTATGTGGTGCGCGGCAGCCGGAGCGCTGCCGGCCGGAGGAGGAGCCGTCGCCGGAGCATACCGGCGCCGGGGAGGAGACGCCCCGGAGCCGGGAGGAGCCGCAGCCGGTCGGAGCTACCGAAACCGACGACCCCGACACTAGGTCGGCTTTTCCCCCCTTCCTTTTTTTTTCTTTTGTGTGTGTGCGTTGTTGTGGGTTGACTGGCCACACCCACCCCTGTTCGCCTCGTGCCACGGCCATGGCCGCCGGCTCGGTGGCCGGCGACGGTGCGATCGCCGAGACCCCTCCCCCTTGGTGATCTGTGCGACCATGGCCGTCGGCCATGTGGTCGGTGGCTGTGCAGTCGGTGAAGCCGACCCGGTGCCAGCGACACTTTCTTCTTTCGTGCAAACCCTTTTGACCCTACCCCCGTGGCATTTGCCATAGTTGCAGCAATGACGGCCGGCCAAGTAGCCGACGGTAGTATAGTTGGCAAGACCGACCAAGCCAAGCCAAACCCCCATCCGACCGGCCCGACTAGCTAGGCGCTGCCCCGGTTGCAACCCTTTCCTTGCACGACCGTTGCCGGTTGCTTGACAACCGGTGGACCGGCGGTAGGTTGCCCCGACGATATCATGCCAAGTTGTGGCATGGCACACCAACCCCGACCTCCCCACAATGTCGATCATGCCCTTTGGGCCACACTCATGGTTAGCGAGCCCGACCTCCTCGGGTCACGCTCGTAGCAAGGTTGTGGATGCCGATGCGGGCCAAACCACCTCACATGGCCTTTTACGCACGAGACCGACCTCCAACACCTAAGCCCGACGGAGATCGGCTTTTGCCGATTTTGTCTCCGACCGGCGCGGTTATGACCGTTTGGCCAGATTAGTGCATGTGGACCCTATTATGGCTTTTGGCGTCGGCAACGCCGACTAACCATGACGCTACCTTTGGCACATCGGTTTGCGTGCCAGTAGACCAGCGCCCTATGACGCTACTTTTGGCGCATCGGTTTGCATGCCAGTAGACCGGCATCCGATGATGCTACCTTTGGCACATCGATTTGTGTGCCAGTAGATCGGCGTCCGATGACCCTATCTTTGGCGCATCGGTTTGCATGCTAGTAGACCAGCATCCGATGACGCATAAATTCTCGGCTCGGCCAATCAGGGCCTAAGCCAACAATATTTTAGTAGCACTTAATGACCATGGGCTGCTGGTATGTTTGGCAGTTAGTGGGCACATGGACCGAGTCGGAGCGGAGCAGAGGGCACTTAGCAGCATCAGACCGAGCACACTTTTCAGGTGACACTGCACGCTGTTTAAATAATTAAATATATTGTTATAGAAATTAAGGGTAGGTGTCCATAACGCTGCATGCGGGTCCCGTCGGACATCATCGCATGTGGTCGAGTGGACCCCACCTTGCATGCGGAGTCGTGAGTCCGGCGACGCATGCTTAATAATATAATTTAATCATAAATTTTCTGATTGCTTGGACACCGTAAGTAGGAATCCCCTTAATATTAAGAATTGATGATTAAATAATAATTATCGGGCTCACTCTCCTGGATGGAGTGTGGAGACCCGGGCACACAGGAATACGGGCGAGAATAAATTCTTTATAGTTATTGTGATGCATGGGTTGTGAGCACGGTACAAATCCCGGGGTAAATCATCGAAATTGCTTTATTATTATATTGGTGTGATATTCTATCATGTGGAAAGAGTGCACGCAAGGACCGTGAACAACCCTGCGCGCACAGTCGAAGATCAGTAGGCTAGGGGGTCACGGGCAGGGATTGTGGTAAAGCCAATAGGTGGTGCCCTCGAAGAGGGATTGCCCTAGCAATCCTATCCTGGGGTAGTTGAAGCCCCCAAGGAAAGCAAGTTGGGCGGTAGAGCTCCACCGTGAAAGACGGAAAACCCTTTATGATCATATAGGTGACTTTGCGCATGGTGTTGGAGTATGCGCGACGAGAGAGTTGGCCCTCTACATCGAAATAAAAGGCCCTATAGTAATGCCCGACCGGGGGCAGGATAAACAAAATATCCGGGGTTCACATTGTGTGTGTTTAATTTTATTAATTGTAAAATGGTACTCTCGATAACTTAGTGATAATAGGAATTGTAGCAAATGTAGAAACTGCATGGACACTTAGGACGTGATTGAAAACGTAGTTGGACAATTAGGGTAATCAGTAAACTGTTGATAAAATACGGGCATCTTTAATTACCTAGGCAGTTAGCTTGTCACTAGCCATTTATTTGGCTAATCGCCCAATTCGTTTTGGGGGCTACTCATTCCCACGAGTAGGCTTTTCTGTAGGTTCGGAGACTTAGGGGTAGTCGCAGCAGCGAGGCCAGCGACGGAGTTAGGACGGCGGTGGAGTCTTAAATCACAGTAGGTCTTGTAGTTGTCATTTTTTTTTCTGGCATTGTAATCGAACTAGGTTTGGCTTAGTGCATACTATTAGTGGCAATGATACAGCTGTATTCTCTTTGGGTAGGCCTCTCCTCAAGGCCCCAAGCCTAGGATAGCTCATAATAAAATATAAAACATAAAGTGACCAAATTGACTAGCCCATTAGATAGGACATGTGAACCAGTGCTTGAGTGCTAGAGAGCGAGCGAGGCTGCTCGGCTCGCCGTTGGAGGCTTGAGCCTCGTGCTCCCTTTTGAGGGACTTCTGTCAGCATGTGGGGCACTGGCGGGCCGCACATGCTGAGAGGATAGCCCGGTTGAGGGTCGAGCGTGATCATCTCCCTGTCGATGAAACTGTATCTTCATATTTTCTTTCAAAATAAAAATATTTTTGTAAAAAGTAAGTTTTGAAATATTCCTTGAGAGAGTAGAAGCCCTGTGAGAAACCCTAATTGGAGTAGTCAGTTGACCAAACCCTAAATCCCTTGGTTTTTCTCAATTCACATCCCAGGGATCGGTTCCAGATTCCTGGGGCGTAACATCCTTCCTTTCGCTATTAGGGAGTGGGGGAGGACCAGGTTTGGAACAACCTGGATTTCGACCTTAGGTCGCAGGTGAGGGTAGGGTCACCCAAGGCTTTGGATCTTGATGAGATAGATCCACAGATTTTCAGCCTAGGTTCTGAGCCAGGCAGAGTAGGGTGTGGCGCAGGTGATAGTGGGTTGCTCGAGGTGGATGTGGGGGATCCCCTGGTGGACCATGAGCCCGGGGGTCCTAAGGGTCTTCTCGTCCTTTCCGACTATGCTTCGCCTTTTGGTGTTATTGACTAGAGTTCTCCTTTGTTGTCTGTTAACCTGGTGACACCCCCTAGGGATAAAGGGACCCGCGACAACAGTGAGGCGAAGAGCTTGCTGGTGCGCAGGAGCGTGCGGAGGCTGTACAAACGTTTTGGCAAATCGGACCCGGTGCTGGCAGGAGGTTCCAGGAAGGATCAGGCTTCTGTCCCCTTGGATGCGGACCTGAGCAAGGCAGTCCGTCTACCCCTCAACCACTTGGAATACGATGCTATTCTTCAGATAGCGACGGGAGCAGGCTTCAAAGAAGGTGACGCCACCCAGGCTAGGCGTTTTCTGATGGCAATCAGAGACTTGGAGAAAGTGCGTGGGGGGTTCGACAACTTCTCCATGATGCTGGTTCTGCGTTGCTGGGAGGTTGGGGCCGGGAGAGGGCCATTTGTTGTTGTCTTTTTTGTGGTGTTTTTTGTATCAGTGTTGTACTTTGTGCACCATTTTGGGATGTTTTTATGGTGTGGTCCCTTTATCAGCTATGCGTTTGCTTTCTTGGAATGTTAGGGGGTTGGGCGGGGTGGATAAGTGGAGGGCTACTTCTGCTTTCTCGTCTATTAACTTAGTGGATATTCTTTGCCTTCAAGAGACGAAGATCTCCAGTCCCTCCGACCGTCTCCTCCAATCCTTGGGGAGAGGTCGGATTGACTCTTGGCAATCCCATGACACAGTGGGGTCTTCGGGAGGGATGTTGGTTGGTTGGAGCTCCGGGAGGTTTGATATTCTGACCAATGTTATTGGTGTCTTCTCCATCACCGTTCATCTCTTAGACAAATCGGATAACGTTCGTTGGCATGTCACTTCGGTCTACGGGCCGAATGAAGGTTCCTTGCGTTGGGAGCTTTGGAGAGAACTCTTGGAGATACGTCATTCCATTTCGGGCTTCTGGGTCGTGGGTGGGGATTTTAATGTTACCAGATTCTCGTCGGAGAGTAGTGGGGACCCAGGCAATGCGCGGGATAGGAGGGATTTCTCTGGATTTGTTGATGAGGCGAACTTGATGGACCTGCTCCTGTTCGGTAGATCTTTCACTTGGTCTAGCAAGAGGGAGAACCTGATTTTTGCGAGGCTTGACCGCTTCCTTATTTTGGAGGAGTTGGATGTTGCGTACCCAGCTACTTTCTAAGTAGCATTGCCCTCTTTCGTTTCGGATCATACCCTGTTGCTTCTTTCGACCTCCTCAGACAGGATTTTCAAACCGTTGTTCCGTTTTGAATCGATGCGATTCTCCAGATTAGGATTCGACGACCTTCTGGCTTCTTGGTGGAGTTTGGCGCCCGCGAAGACCAATTCGGTGCTATCAGTAGCTTCTAAACTTTTCCTTCGAGCAAAGCTTAAGGCTTGGGATAAAGACTCTTTTGGCTAGTTCATTTAGAGGAAACAGAGCCTCATTAGTAAGATGGACAATCTGGAGGTTAGGGTGGAGCTCGGTCCTCTTTTCGAGACCGATCGGGTGGAATTAGATTCGGTGGAGTTGCAGCTGGCGGAGATTCTAAAGGAGGAAGAGATCATATGGAAGTAGAGATCGAGGGTGCGTTGGCTGAAGGAGGGTGATCAGAATATGAAGTTTTTCCATAGAGTGGCTAATGCGAGGAGAAGGGCCAACTTTATTTCGGAGATTCAGATTGACGAACTCCGGTTCTCCAGCCATCGCGATATTCTGAGGGGGGTCTTAGACCACTTCAAAGGCCATTTCTCTATTCCCTCGGATCCTATGGCGGAGATAGATTGGGACTTGTTGCGGACGAGGACGTTGGGGATTCCCTCTACGCTTGATTTGCCTTTTTCTGATGAGGAGTTCAAGAAGGCTATTTTTAGCATGTGGCTAGACGGGGCTTCGGGGCCGAATGGCCTCTCTATTTCTTTTTTTCAACGCTACTGGTATGTGGTGGGTGGAGATATCTGTCGACTGCTGTATGATTTTTTTGGTGGTGTAGTTTCTCTTCACCCGGTTAATTTATCCTGGTTATCGCTGATTCCGAAGAAGGAGGGGGTAGTGAAGATCGAGGAGTTTAGGCCTATCAGCCTCTCTAACTGCATCTACAAGATAGTGACTAAGGTGCTTGCCATCCGGCTCGGTTCGGTCATTAGGGACCTGGTCAGTTGTAACCAATCGGCTTTCATTCGGGGAAGAAACATCCAAGATAGTGTGGCTTCAGCTTAAGAGGTTATCTTTCACCTACTGGAGAAGAAAGAGGAGGGGTTACTTATTAGGCTTGATTTTGAGAAGGCTTTTGACCATTTGCGTTGGTCGTTTTTTGAGCAAGTCCTTGTGGCTAGGGGTTTCTCCTCCGAGTGGCGACGGTGGGTCAGCGCTTGCTTGCCTTCTTCTAAGCTTTCTTGCTTGATTGGCGGAGAGAACTGGTCATTTTAAGATGAAGAGGGGCCTTAAGCAGGGGGCCCCCTATCGCCCTTGCTTTTTATTCTTGTAGCGGACATCCTGGACGACGTGCTTGCTCAGGCTCGCATTAGCGGGATTCTTCTTCCTCTGGGGGAATCGGATTAGGTGGTGTCTAATCTCCAATTTACGGATGACACTTTGCTTTTTTTGCAGGGCTGATGAAGTGCAAGTGATCGTGGTTAAAGTCATTCTCTATTCCTTCGAGCAGGTGTCGGGATTATCCATCAACTTCTCCAAGTCGGTGGTATTTAGCCTTGGAGGGGACCCGAGACTCGGCGAGCGGTTAGCGGGCCTACTTAATTGCCAGGTGGGGAGATGGCCATTGAAGTACCTGGGACTGCCGCCAGCGAGGCGTGCTCTGCGGAGGTGCGATTGGGAGATCGTAATAGAGAAGGTGGAGTGCAGGTTGGCTTCCTGGAATAGCTTGTGTCTCTCTTCGGAAGGTCGGATCACCCTGGTGAACTCGGTGCTTTCAGCCATCCCTTCCTATTTCCTTTCCTTTTTCTTCCTCCCAGAATGGGTGGTGAAGAGGATTGACAAAGTGAGGAGGAATTTCCTCTGGAAAGGGAACCTTCTAAGCATATCAGCATTTCCGCTTATGCAATTGGGGTGGGTATGCAAGACCCGCGAGCAAGGAGGCTTGGGGGTTCTCAATTTGAGGGACTTTAATGTGGCGATGCTTGGTAAATGGTGGTGGCGATTGCATTCCTCCTCGGAAGATAATTGGGCACGTATCATTCGAGGTCGTTACTTTAAAAGATCGTTAGCTTTTTGGGCGAGGGATAGAAAATCCGGGAAGATCTCTCCCTTCTGGTGAGGGGTGGCGAAGGTCAGAGAAGCTTTTGTTTGCAGTACGAACATTGTAGTTGGGGATGGATGCACTACGAGGTTCTAGGAGGATATCTGGCTGGGGGACTGCTCCCTGCGGACGTTGCTGCCGGAAGCTTTTGCACATGTTAGACTCAGATCTGGTTATGTCAGCTCTTTTTTCCGCCGAGGGAGAGGCGGGAGTTGGGCGGCCAGGTTCTTCAGGCTCCTTAGCAGGGAGGCGCAGGAGGAAGTTTCTTAGCTAGACAACCTTTTGAGCATTTCTCTATCTAGTAGCCCTGACATGTTGGCTTGGAGGTGGCACAAGAAGGGAGTCTTGACGGTCCGCTCTTTCTATCGTTTCGTGAATGATGGAAGAAGGAGATGCCCGATAGCCAAACATCTTTGGAGGTGTAAAGACCCCCTTAAGATGAAGATCTTCTCTTGGCTTGCCATTAACAACAGAATTCTTACGAATGACAACTTGGTTAAGTGGAACATCCCTATTATCGACCTCGATTGCCCGATGTGCGGTGAAGCCCCAAAAGGAGTAGACCACCTCCTCTTGATCTGTCCCTTTGCCTCCCGTATCTGGGATTTTCTCTAGGTGAAGCTGGGCATCGCTGATATTCCTTCTTCGCTCATTGCTTTGTGGACGCATTGGAGGAAACGATCGATCGCTTCAGATAAACTAATGTGTGGGATTTGTTGTTGGTGGCAACAATTTGGTCCATTTGGCTGGAGAGAAACATGAGAATCTTCTATGGCGACCAGGTCTCTTGGGAAGGGATTCTTCGTAAGATCGGGATTCTTGTGGAGTCTTGGTTCCCTCTGCTCAGCCGTAGGAGAACCTCTATTATAGCAGCGTTCTTCTCCCCCTTCTTCTGAGGAGGGAGTTTCGGTCTGTTTTTAATTTTATTTTTTTGCTTTCTCTTTGTACCTATCTGTAATTTGCTTTAACCCCCCCTCTTTCCAAGGGATTTCTCAAAAAAAAAAAAAAAAAACCCAGACCTGAAGTCACCTACCCGGGTACCCCAAAGTTATTGTATGAATTAATGAAGGATAAATTACACTTTGCCCCCTTAAAGTTTAGCTCAAAAACACTTAAACTCTCTATAGTTAAAAATTACATTTTGCCCCCATTAATCAAATTTTGATTGGATAAAATTATCAAATGAGGAAATTAAGTAGTTGACCAAAGGGGGTAACGTGCTAACATTTCAAACTTTAGGGAGCGTTTTGGAACAAAATAAATGACAGGGGGGTTAAGTGTTTTTGAGCTAAACGTCAGGGTGCCAAAGTGTAATGTACCCATTAATGAAATGTTAAGCATAATCGCAGGTTCACCTCCCCCTCTTCGTCTGTGGTCTGCACACATATATAATCGATGGAGGTCTGATGAAGCACCGTTTTTAGCGATCTCGATCTTTGTGAAGAGAGAGAGAGAGAGAGAGAGAGAGAGAGAGAGAGAGAGAGAGAGATATGGAGGAGAAGGGAGAGGAAGCAGAGGCGGCGGTGGCGGATCTGGAGTTCGTGAGCTGCTTGCTCCAGCCCTCTGTCGACCATCACGATCCCAATTACGTTGGCTCCCGCCGCCTCCTCCTCCAACGCAAGGCCCAGTCGCCCCCCGGGATCACCCGCCGCAAGGTACTCCTCCCCCCTAATCAACGGGTTCCACTAGTTCTCCCTAATGATCTCTTAGTTCTCATCGAGAGAGTGGGTGGTTGTTGAGCTCGGATTTTTGCGTCGCAGGAATGGAGATGCAACGGCAGAGGCTACGTGGCCTACCGCAATTTTATCCGCCGGCCGAGGAATTGGGAGACCATGATCATGCCGTGCCAACTGGGCACACCGGATCACAGGTTAGCATCTTGGAATTCTTGTCTCCGCCTGCCTAAATCGAAGCTGTGAGAAATTGGAGTACGAAAGTTTTTGAACAGAAATTGGGGTCTATTCAGAATTTATCCATCTTGAATTACCATCGATGTAATCTAGTGGGTTATTACTATCTGTTTGCTTTTTTGTCCATGAGAGAATTCGATTCAGGTGGATTTACTTTTGCATGCGAATTGAGCTTAATTTGTACAATTCACAAGGGGATGGTACTTGATAGCTACATCATCTGACTGAGTGTGGATGGAGAAAGAGAGCCTTATGACCCTTCTTTATAGATATCCAATGCCTCTTTTCTTATGCTCATATACTTGGAACACATTGATGGATGCATGTCTATCATTCCTTCATTGCAAGAACAAATTGCTGTTGTTGGAGTTTGACCTTGCAGAAGAGAGATGAGGTTGGGTGGGGGGCATGACCCCTCTCTGGCTTCGGGTTTTAGTTGTTTCTGTTTCACTTCCTTTCTTCCTGTCCAAAAGCTTATAAAACATCTTGAATGGTATATTGAAGTCAGTAAGCCTTAAGACTTTGGGGACACGATGGTCGTTGGGACTTGGGAGTACCAATGCTTCTGGATGATTCCAATTAGGGTGATTAAGCGAACAACGGAAACTAAAAAACAACAATCTCTCTAAGGAGATTCACCACAAAGACTAAAGGGTCAAACCCTTAAAACAAATAGCCCTCCACTCGAATGCCTCCCAATATGTAACTAAATAGTGCAACTGTTACAGATTAGAAAGGAAGACATGCACATGGAGACGACGAGATTTTTTATGTGGAAACCCACTCTGGGAAAAACCATGGGGCCTAGCCCAGATGCTAACCAAGATGTACAACACAAGGACTGAGACATTACCCGACCATAGTTCTCCCATTCCTCGATCATATGAGTCACTATAGAATCGATGCATTGCGAACTGCCCCTTGCCCTCAGCCTCTTCCTTGCTTGCCTCTATTGAGCACTCCACGCTTAGTCCACGGGCACCCTTCTAGTTTATGGCTTCAACCGGAAATCTTCCGTTGATCGACCAATCCTGAAATCTTCCACTAGATCAAGGCAATGTATTGATTTGGAAATCTTCCATCGAATCAATGCAGACTCTGGAATCCACCGGACCACTCTCTGATCAAGGATTCAAGATAGATAGATTGATCTGTTGCTTGCATAGAAATTTCTATGTGGGTGTTTACACCTGAGAATTATTCTGAATATTTAGTATATTTCAGGACCTAACAAGACTAAATAGTTCAAATGCTCGAATGTTATGTGCTTCCCGTGATTGTTCATGTTGCCCGTGACAATAACTATCTGAAAATGCTTCGCTACTATGATCCATATATGATTATAACCTTACCATTTCATGGTAGCTGGTTGTCTTGCATGTCTAAAAATGTAAATATGGCTTCTGCCTTGTTAAATCTTTCAATAGATCTGATGTAAATGACTTAAAATAGTGCATATTCATTGATTTGGATATTCAAAACTGACTTTTCCTAGTCTTCTATTCTTCTTCTTGTGAAATTCACCATTCTGTAGGTTTCTGTTTTGGTAGTTTTCACTAATTTTATTATGTCTATACTAGATTTGAGTTATGTTTCGATTGGTGTTTTCATACAATCTGAAATCAAGGTGGTGTTGATGTACCAGTGGGCAATGGGCTTCCTCTCCAGCTCCCCAGTCCATATTGTTTGAGGCAGACAGTTGGAGTTCTAGCAGGGTATGTGCCTCATACTCTTTTTGGTAGGTTATTTTCTATAACATAGGCATCTTTTATATTTATAGTTACATGCACTTATGGTTAGAGATCTCTAGGGTTGTGAATTTAGTTGGACTTCACAACTAGGTTATTATGTCTGTAATTATGTTATCTTGTCCATATATTTGTCACTTTCTTTCCTTTTTCCTTTTGTGAATATTGATGGTGTTCGCTTTTTCTTCAGGACTTACGAGGTTGCAACCAATCCTTTAGTCATCGTACAAGTTTCAGCTCAAGTACTAGTGATGTTGATCGTCATATTCGAGTTGTTGAGCTTGCATATTCATTTGTGGGAATGCATTGCATCTTTGACAACTGCAAAGCTTCGGGTGATTTCTTGTTGCCTGATAAAGAACTCCACCTTCTCTTTTTCTTCTGTTTTAATCTAATGATGTCAAAAAGTTTGCAAATAGGCACACGCTAATAACTTATTATTGGCAGTTACAATCTTAAAATTTGGGCATATGAGTTCTGATCTACTTGCATATGGTGCGTCTGACGGAAGCTTGACGATTTGCCACGTTTCTGAGCCACCATCAGTTCTTCAGCAGTTAAGAGGGCATTCGAAAGCCATCACAGGTTAGACTAAGCAGAACTACTTTTTAACTTGAAACTATTTGATGGTTTTTACTAAAAATGTTATTTATACTCAACTTCCTTTTTTCATATTATGCTATTAAGTGGGATTCAATGCGTCATAACTAATTATAATATGGAATTGTCGTGACCGAATTCGTCAAGTAGTCATTTTTGGGAGGGTAGGTGACATCTTCACCTTCTAAGTTTTGGAGTAATAGCAAATAATGAAAGAAAGAAACAGTTCTATTTTCACACCAGACAAGTTTTTTAATTCACTGAGTGGTCAGGTCCGATTATCTGTAAGAATACGATACTTTTTTTTCTCAATCCCTCTTGCCCATAAAGAATTTTCTTTGAATCTTTGTATGAAGCTGAATATTTATGAAGGAATCTTCATGTCGTTACTTCAAGTGCTGAGGATGTAAGCCCACGACTCATAATCTTGCATGCAGTTGATGTGGCTGAAAACTTTTATGTAGGAAACTGGCTTTGTGGTAATCAAGTTCATGGAGATGTTTTGTGGTAATCAATGTGCAATATTTATTACAAGGAATTCATTATTCCATGGATGGACCAAGCACATAAAAGTTGGTTGTTGCTTTGTTAGACATGTTTTTATGAGCTGAAAATTATTATACCTTATCTAAAATCTCAAGATCCATCTGAGGGTTACCTTCAAGGAAGCTCTTAGATGGCATCATTTTTAAACTACATGTTTCAAGAAGGGCATGGGAAATATCTATGCGCTAGCTTGAGTTGAAGTGTAAATGTGTTTATGGGTGTATCTAGGTCTTTTTTTGATATAAATAATTGCAATCAGCCAACATGACATGCCAAATGTCATACATTGGGCCAAGGTTTCAAGTTTCGGTCCGACTCCTGAAGATTGGTTTTAGATGGTTTCGACAATTTTGGTTTTGATTTTAAAAAATAAAAATCCAAAAAAATATAAAAAATAGAAAACATTTAGAAAATTGATATAAGAAAAAAAAGTAGGCACTACTTTATGGTTATATGCACTTTTAAGATTATTTAGGCACTTTTTAAAGAAAATTTAGGCATGACAAACATTAAACCATATATAAATGTCATGCAAAATGTAAGTTTCTCCATGAGTCCCTTAGAAGCCATAACTACTGGACATGTGGCTCTGTCTCCAACTCAACCTGTCGATGGGATTGGGTGTATCGTGATGCATCTCTTCTGGTTGTCCTCTATAACTCCATTGATAATCTCCTGAGTCTCTTCCTGATGGTAGACAACGTTACTGAAAAGCCTTTGTATCATAATCGCTACTGAGGTCAAATGGTTGTGCATGTGATGGGGCTTTCATAAATATTCTCCACTACACCCTAGGTGATGGTGGGCTATTTGTTTTTTTCTTTTTTTAACTTCATAGTTTCATATGCTTGGGATGTGGGTGGGCCATTTGTTTTTTTCCTCACTTTATAATTTATATATATGTTATGTGGGTGGGCCATTTGCATGCATGATTTTTTTAAAGATTCTCTGCCACCTCAATCGATGTCTTATTATGGGGTCTACTTCATACATGATAATTGATCGGGTTTCGGATGTAATTGGTTTGTTTTGGGCTAAATTTATCAAAGCTTGACCGAAACGACCAAAACCTAACCTAAAATGAGCCGAAACTCTATATATGGCTGCAACTGGGGGTATCAGTTCCAATCGAAACTGATCCGAACCGCAGAAACCACTAAAATCACAAACCATGCTTTGGGCATTGGAAGGCCAGGGTAGTTGCTGTGCAACCTATAGGATGGAGCCATATGTCTCTCTTATGTTCCTTTCTTTCTCTCCCTTTTAGTCCCTTCTCTTCTCTCTATGTTTTGTCTATACTTAAACCCCTATAATATTGTTTCCATTGATTTTATACTACAGCCTATAAGGCTCCTACTGACTTCAGGTCATAGTTTAAAAGGCTTTTGATTTCCCTTGAACATTACCCTTTGCACACAACAAGGGTGTCAGATCAGATCTTCCAATGTCGATAAATTGTAGATTTGTGCATAGATGATTAGCCAATTCATCCAATGCATGACACAATGTAAGGGTTGAGTAACTATAGGTGGTTGCATTACTGTGAAACATGGGTTGAGATTGATTGACTTATAGAGGTTGTGGCAATATGCTTCCACCTACTGTGGTTATGGCATAGGTTGGATGCTTTTCTAGTGATACTTATCAACATAGATTTGATGGTCTTCCATGACGGGTCATGTGACAAATACTCACATGGTGTCACCCATGCACAATCAAGATTAATTTCATCCAACATTCCTCAAGTGGGAAATTGACGAGGAGTGAAGTGAATTATGATTTCAAGTGCCTTTTATATTAGATGACCTTGGCAGTCTTCAATCAAGATATTTTCCTTTTCATCTGTAAGCTCACTAGGCCAAGTCTGTAAATATGCGCTGTTTGAATTTGTGCATTCCAAGGGGTTGCAACTAAGGTTTAGTCCATTCCATATTACATCAACCTCTGCATGTGATTGATGTGTTGCCATTATTCAGCTTATTTTTTCGAGAACAATGTGTCATTCTTAGGAGAGATTATCTTTATCCTATGTTATAGGAATGTGCAAATTATGATGCATGATTTAAAATTTAAATGTTTGTTACTTTGAACTTCTTGAAAATGCTTTAAATTTTCTCAAGAATCTAAACATTCATATTTCTCAAAAAAGAATCTAACATTCATGTGATCAGTCAAAAATTACTTCAAATAGTGTTACTTGTTTTGGAAGTAATGGATGTGTATTAAATGAATTAAGCATGTATGCGGTCTTTCAGGAAAGTATCGTATTATTATTTTGTGATTTGTTAAGTTAATACGGTTAATATCATACTAGGTCTTCATTAGGTACCTTCAATTTGATTAGCTTTCTTAAATAAGTGATGGACGATATTTGCAAATAGTACTATGCTTACTTGTGTTAAGTAAAATATTCTAAGTTGTTTTTCTGTAAGGATATCTTTTGAAGATCAGAAAAACCGAGTATAGAGGCTGGTCACACTGAAAGAGCCCATTTTCCGAAACATTTCATGCAATGTTTTCATTTTCCATCCCTTTTGGTTGTCTTTTCTCTCTTCATCTATTAGTACTATTATGGCACAGATGTTCGGTGAAGGATCAAGGGCTGCTCTCTTTCAGACTTATGTTTCTTCCATCATGCATGCAAAAATTTGTATCCCAGGAAACCGAAACCCTATATATATGCATATGCAAACCACATTTCTTGTGCCGGATTATTATACAACTTGAGGGAGCTCGTGTATAAATTTGTAAGAACTATTCAATTGCATATATCAGTATTTTTTCATATCTCCTTATCAGTTTGTTAAAGAGTAATTAACAACTTTCATGAATTCTCTTGCATTTTTACTGTATCCATCGTCAACCTCTTATGTTGATTCATTACATTCATGGTTTTATGCTAATTGCCAAGTATTTTAAGTTGATAATGCCGGTAGAGAGTTGTGTGGACATGTAATTATTATTCAACTTCAATTTTTTTTATATTTCTATCTTGTTTCTAAACAATGTGAAAACAATGACTTTATTTTGCACTACGTTAGTTGCTTTGTACCAGTCGTGTGGCTGCTGTAAAATGATAAAAGATCTTCATGCAACAATGATTTTAATCAACTGAAGTACTATTCTCATTTTAAATTATAGACTATCAATACTTGCTCCCTTTGTTTTATTTGCTAACTAGATTACAGATTTTAGTTTTTCGTCTAACAATCAGTACATTGCTTCATCATCTATGGATAAAACTGTGCGAGTGTGGGAGATATCTAAAGGCCATTGCATTCGAGTAATATATGGAGTGTCTGCCCAGTTGTGCATTCGTTTCCACCCGGTGCGTACGCCATCATATTCATTCTTATCTTTCTCTGGAAATTGTTTAGAAACCAGTGTTTAATGTTTCCCTTTTTTCTGTTCAAGGAGCCCAAAATTAATACCAAAATACTATTGGTGATAAACCTGTTTAACTAATTATGTTCTTGGAGATCCTAGCGATCAATACATTTGTTCTGGAAGTAAGATGGAATTTGATACTTTATTGGCTTACTAGTTGTAAAAGAGATGATTCAGAGGTGTTAATAAGCCTGTCAGGTTATTTATCTTTACGACAAGACAAAACAAGGTTAATTTATGTGTTGTTTTGATTATTTGTTGCATGAATTTTTTGTTGCTTCCCTGTTGCATGAATTAAAACTGCCTAACCAACAAGGTAGGTTCCGCGAATTGGGTTTTAGGTTTTTTGGTATGCCCCTCGCTTGTCAATTTCCCTTGGTCAGGTTTTTGGCACCAATCTTGAGGGTTGATGCTAGGTTGATAGCTGTTTGGAAAATTCTTGTCAGTCTTTCTTATAGTTGACCCCATCTTTTTGGGGATAGGACTTAAATGATGGTGGTGAGGACAGGACAAAACAGCTAACTCGAGAAACTCCACCTGATGCGGTGGAAAAGAGCAACAAAATGCAACCACACTGCATTTGAACAGAAGCAACATATGCCCTCTCTTACCTATAACTATAAGTTTGGCATTAAAAAATCTGGTTGCCTCAGACTCATAGTACTCTTGCCCTTCCACCTACGCTTAGCGTGCTTCTGCTGGGTCTATAGTTAGCTTCTATTGGTGGACACTATTATACTTGTGCCCAGCTTTTCTGAGATAAGGGATCACTAGAAGTGATCCACAACCAAAGTTATTGGCTCTCTACCTGCTCCCGTCGTTTCTTATAAGCATTAGTGATGGGGACATCGAGCCTCGGCCCTGGCGAGTGTACCAGCGCAGGAGGCGGCATCTGAGCATGTGGTTCTAGCCATGTTGGCTATTGTTTTTTTTTCTGTTTCATTATTTTGGTTTGTGAACTTTTTAGTCCCACCTCGGTTAGTGGGCTTTTTCATCTGTCGTTGTAAGCCTATTTATAGGCCTTTCATTTCTCTCATCGGTACGCAATGAATAAACAATTTTGTTTTCCTCTACATATGTTGAGAGAATCAGGGTGAGGCGTGTGAAACCCCAATCCCAAACCCTAGGCGTGTGAAACCCTAGGTCCAGTGTTAGGCGTGTGAAACCCTAACTGGAAACCCTATTTTTCCATCTCCCCTCCCTCTCCCTCACCTAGCCGCCGGCCCCCTTTCCCCTCTCTTCTTTGCCGCTGCTGCCTTCCCACACCCCACCCGTCCGACCCCTCCCTCTTCTCCCCTTGCTGCCGCTACCACTGCCTACCCCCAGCCCCTACCCGGCCCCCTCCTCTCCTTGGCTGCTGCTGCTGCCGCCGGTCCCTCCCTACCCGACCCCATCCCCCACCGATCCCCTCTCCCTCCCTTGCTGCTGCTGCCGCTGTTAACTCCAGCCCCACCGATCCCTTCCCCCTGCCCTGCTGCTGCCTCCCTACCCGACCAGGCCCAACCCGACCCCTACCCGATCCCGAACCCCCTCCCCTACCTACTACCCGATTCCCCCCATCCCCCGGCCCTGCAATCCCGACCCGACCTGACCCCGTTTCCCCTCCCTCCCTCTGCCGACCACCACCCCGAACCCCTCCCACCATTCCCTCACCGGCCCGGCATAACCTCGAGGCGAACCTCGACGTGGATCAACGGAAGATAGGAGACGACACAGGGTGCCTCGACATCGACTTCCCCCTCCCGACTCGGAAGGAGGAAGTGTGGAGGAGTCCGTGACGGGGCCTCGACATCAACTCCCTCTCCCGCGATTCGGAAGAAGAAGCGTGGAGGCATAGGTGCCTGTGGCATCATCAGCAAACCAGGTTACGGATTTCCCTCATCGGCCAGGTAGTTTTCTTTCCCCGGTCAATATCGGATGGTGCCGCCAATGATCTATTATCCTATATTTTATCTATGCAAAACTGCTGCCCCTTTGATTGGTGAGTTGTGAGATTCTGATTCCCGGTATGTTATTAGCCCTGATATTGCATTTGGAATCCTGCTGATATAACTAGGCTTTTATCGTTCGGTTAAATTAAATTGGAATACCTGCTTGCATGCCTGTCGGGCTTTGCTAAAACCATTTATCATATTATTTGTTTAAATCAACTTCCTTTTCTGCTCGGAGCAACAAGCGATCCCGTCGCGGCTCAACGAGTCTTTGAATCCCCTGTCGCACACACTGTTCCACATCAACTAGACTACCTTTCCTGTTTGTTTTCTTCAGCAGCTCTTTAAATATCCCATTTTACTTGGGTTTTTTTTGCATAGGTGTCTAGTTTCGCATGTAATGCTATTACCACTCCGAGCTCAACCCCACACATTTATACCATTTTTTAATCTTCAAATATATCTGTTTCTATGTTGCGTATCCTTTTTTAGAACCCCATCTTAAGATCTCTATTTCTAATGATTCTACCTTATCTATTAAACATCATGCACTCTCCCTCCATATTCTTCTTCATACTTCTTTTCTCTCGTGTCCTCCATGCACAGATTTGCGACGAATTCACTTCCAGTCAGTCGAATTGTTTAACACTATTAGTCTATTCCACAATTTCATCCGACTCTTGTCCTGTGCAGGACCATCATACCTGGCCATGGATAGTGCTTCTACTTACTTTGCTTCACATTCAAAACCTATTTCTTAACATAATCTATTTTTTCCTTTTGACCTTGCACATCTTCTAGATTGAGATTTAGTTACTTATTGAGTAGTGGTGCCCTTCTTTGCTACGTTGCATAACATATAAACTTGCCTCAATCAGCACTATATATGATGATAATCCTGCTAGTTTATTTGCAAAATTTGACTTGTTAAACTCGAATGTGTGACCGCTCGTTCCCTATAAGGGTGGCAATAGAGCTTATGTTGTCGATAGATATGAGTGATGTACTTGATGTTTTTGTGTGTATAATGCATCTCATGTATGCCGATTTTCTACGTATTTTGTTCACATGGTTCATACTCAATTTCTATAGTTATTAAGTTTTTTAGTTTCGCCTCGATGTTCACATGATTCATACTCGGTTTTCTACAGTTATTAAGGTTTTTGGTTTTGCCTCGACGACTTGGGCACTTTTGGCTCTCTTAATGACCGCAACCCACCTTTCTTTTTCACATGCAATAATCGAATAGAGAAATGACCATATCCTTCTGGTTTCTAGCTTTCTTCCTCTTTTATCCTTCATCCTTACAACTAAAATAACCCATCTTTGTTCTGGTTTTGCCCAAAACCGCACCGTTGCCATCCCTACCTAGGGGTGCCCTCAAAAAACAACTCATTAGGAGGGGGGGGGGGGGGGGGGGGGGTGGGCTCAACAAATTTGGGTACTTGATGGGTCAAAGCAGCAATCATCAACGCACACAACAGAGGTTTCTTTCAGCCACAACAGGTTTTGGGGTGCCCTCGGATAAAAGCTGGTTGTTGGGGAGTAATCGTGGTAAAATAGGATGACACTTATTCCCGTGCGTCTCTGTTCCTCTGTACGTGAAAAATGAGCTTTCTAGGGTGCCTTGGAGAAGCAACTGGCCACGAGGGGTGCCTACAGAAGCCTGCTTTAATCCCGTGTAATTGTACGTAAACATGAGCCCACGACTTCTTTCTTCATGCGGACAATAGAGGGGCTGGGCCTTCTGCGTGAAACAGAGAAGGGCCGAAAGGGAGATCTGGCGCGGGTTAGCGGGGAGAAGAAGAAACGGGAGCCAAAATCTGATTCTTCTCTTGCTTCTTTGTTTCTTCTTCTCACTCTTCTCCTTCCTTCTTTTTCGCAGGAGGATTGCGAGAGGATTCCGGAATTGTTTCGATCACACGAGGGAACTTGTGGGGGAGAGGAGATTAAGAGGGGGATAAGATCCTAGGTTTTATCACCTAGGATTCCACGGGGCTTCACCACCACGCAAGGTTGTGTCCATAACGGACCGATTAACATCCATTGCAAACATATTTCATAATTCATTCATTATTTCAGAAAGAAAGACCAAGTCCTTATATAACGGACTGATTTACATCCATAACCATCCACGAACAATGTGGAACTAAAAAAACACTAAAAAACAACTTGTAACCCAAGTCTACAATTTATGTAATTAAGTGTGACGAAAATAAAAACTTAAATATGAAATAAATAATAAAAAAATAACCGGGCCCCGTCTGAGATGGGCCTTCGCATCTGGGTCAAGCTTGGCCTCGGAAGTCGTGCATGGAAATTTGCTCCGCATCAATTAAAATCTCGGTTAACGATATACTTGCTATTAATGGTTCTTTGATGGTTTTAACCTTAAAGTGGAAGTAAAAGTTTTGTAATTTAGCTTTAATGCCACATGTGCTTTTTTGTTTCCTTTTTAGTTAAGGGGATCCATAAACTCTTGGATGTAAAAGCCAAATAATCGTGTTCCTTTGCTGACTAGAGGAGAACTTACATGTTTTTGTGAGGTGTTTTTGGCATGCTCTCCATGCTTCCAGTAGTTTAATAAATGACCTTGGAAGTAGTAGAATTGGGAGGGATCCTGTAGTTATTGTCTTATTAACTCTATCATGCCAACTTTGTTTTCTTTCAGCCCTTCTCCCCTTTTGCGTGATATAATTTGTAGCGCTTGAAAATTATTTTGCAAATGCTTTTATGTTTTCTTTTCATAACAGCGAGATCAACTTGCTTCTATCTGTAATTGGATATGCACCATGATCTTTTCTTGTCAATTGTTGTGCCGGCGCACATTCCATGTTTTTCTGAAACTGTACATGCAATGGGATCTACTCTTACCTATTATTGCACGTATATTTCTTATTCATATCCCTGTTTATGCTGGTTGCAGGTGAATAACAACTTGCTTTCGGTTACCAATGCAAACAGAGAAATCAGTGTAACCAATCATTTCATTCTCTTCCCATGTTCTAAAGAATGGTATTTGCAAATTGGATGTTAAAACAATATATTTGCCTCAAATAATGCAAACATTTGCTTCTAAATCTACTCTTCTTAAGAGTTTAAGAGAGTATGGTTTGCGTATTTGTTTGTCTTCCATTGCTTTACTTTTGAATTTATTGACATTCTAGTTACTCACTATTGTGTGGAAACTATTCTTCAGGTTATAAATTTTAGCACTGGGCGGGTTATTAATAAACTAACCTTGGAAAATGAGATAACAGCTATGGATAATGATCACACTGGGCAGCTTATTTTTGCTGGTGATGCGCAGGTTTGCAATTTTATTTATTTGGACGCATCGCTTAGCTTGATAAAATAATATATGCAGATTATTGCAGTTTGTGTGATAATTACAGGGATCCATATGCACTGTTAGCGTCAACTCCCATACAGGGTCGATATCCAGGTCCCACCGGAATAGGAGCAGCAGGACCAAATCTCCAATCACAACAGTACAGTATCGAACCTTTTCTCTTGTGGCACGATGTCCTGTGCTTCTAGTATGTGCTCAGGATGGGAACCTTTGTTTCTTCAGGTTATTGAATGTGCTTCACATAGTGAATTTCATCAAACAATTTATATTGTGTATTATCCACTAAACTTAGCGAATCTTCCTTGTGCAGTGTTGCTTTGGAGATACGAGGGTATTTGACTCTCCTATGCTCACTCAAATTAGCTCCCTGAGTACATAGTATTCGTGCTTCTTTCTGCCCACTCCTTTCCCTTGAGAAAGGTGAATTTATAGGTATGTGCACCGTGAATGAAATTTTTAGTAGGCCATCTTTATTTGTGAAACAAGGAATATATTTTGGGCAAATTGGTCTACAGTCCTTCAAATTGATCGTATTTAACGATAAGGACAGGTAAATAAATGATTTAGCGTTAGGTCTTACTGTTTGGAAAATATCCATTTTACCCCTTCATGCAGCTGTATAGGGAAATCACATGAAGAGTAACAGTTCGGTAATAAAGAGTAATGTTTCTTTGAAAACAAGTTTCACTGTTGTTGCAAAGTACTGTAGCTAAAGAGTAACAATTGCAGATTGTTACTCTTTGCTATAGGCTATATTGTAGATTGTTGCTCTTCGTTACCGTAAAGACTAATATTTGTAGATTGTTACGCTTCGCTACAGTGAAGAGTAACATTTGTGATTTTAGGATTAGGGGCAATTTTATCATTTAACGGGGAGAAAAAATCATCGGAGGGGCTATAATGAACTTTTTGGGAGGAACCCGGTGCAAAATTATCTCTTTGTCTGTCCTCGGAGGGGCTATAATGAACTTTTTGGGAGGAACCCGGTGCAAAATTATCTCTTTGTCTGTCCTTTTCACCTAATGGATCTAGGGACCTAATACTAAGTCCCCCATATATTTTTCCTGAAGTTCAATTAGATGTTCTTTGAGGTCCTAAGGATGGATGAAGATTTAAATTTGAATTTATATACATAATGGAATGTAGCATGTGTGACAACCAAAATCAAAGAATCAAGCCAAAGCCAATAGCTAAGACTCTTGACGAGAGGAAAGCCAAAATGGATGAGGTATTGAGGTGAGGTGCACAATGCCACAAATTAGTCCCACATCGCCTGGGGAGAAAAAAAGATTGTGGGCTATATGTACGACATCCACTCCTTAACGCTGAAGATGCTTAGATGTGTTTTAACTTTTGAAACTGTGAGCCTTCGGGCAAACTGGGCAATATCTTACGTGTTGGGGTGGGATGCTATAGCAGGAATTATCTTTTTGTCAATTTTCTGTTGTCACTCGAATTCACTCCCATACATAATATAGAACTGCGGGCATTCTATGTATCACCCTCTATCAGTAGCGGAGCCATGAATTCATTCCAGTAGGAGCGACATTTGCTTGGTTTTAAAAGTTTCATCCAATTTCAACCAACAAAGGATTTGAATTGATACCTTTTTAAAAAAAGAGGATTTGAATTGACTACAAAAATACTTTACTTTCAGTTCATAAGCACACAAAAATCTTCCATCCAAAAAAACATTACACAAAAAATTGTGAATAAATATCGAGAGAAAGAGAGAGAGAGAGAGATTAGGGTTTTGGCTGGCGCCACAAGCAAGCCGCATTCTCCGGTTGCGTCGCCGGCCATAGGTTTCGGGCAGAGGATGGCTGGTGTGGACAGGGACGGAGCCTCGAAGATTACAATTCAAGCCATGAGATTATGAGAGGCTATCGTGAGGTAGTCATGGGACGAACGAGAGAGACGAACACCGATTTTTTTTGGGTAAATTACACTTTACCCACTTCAAATTAGCTCAAAAACATTTAAACCTTTTAGTTTATTTTGTTCCAAATGGCTCCCTAAAGTTTGAAATGTTCGCACAATACACCCTTTTGTCAACTACTTAATTTTTTCATTTGGTAATCGTTATCTGATCAAAACTGAATCGAAGGGGGTAAAATGTAGTTTTTAAACTATAGGGAGGTTAAGTGTCTTTGAGCTAAACTTCAGGGGTGCAAAGTGTAATATATTTTATATATATATATATATTTTTTGACAAACACATCGACAAAACAGACCCATGAAGTGGGGGGGGCCTAGTGCTCAGTGCTTGGTGTGAATGCTGATGCACTGAGCCCTGAGCCCTGAGCCCTGAGCCCCACCTCCACTTCATTGGTCTGGATTGTCAATGTGTTTGTTGACGGAGATTATACAAATAGCATTACTCTTTTTTTATTTTGAAATCTCAGTGAGGGCAGCTGCTGGGCCTATGTTGGCTCCGCCTCTGCCCTCTATGGCCATATCATGGTTTGTCCCTCACAAAGTCATCAGAAGTATCTGATTGGGCCTGAGAGGACCCTAGTGGTTAATTAGAAGCCAATTCATGAAATTGATCAATTAAGCTTGTTTTAATCAAACTATGTAACCGTAATTTGTATTTGAAGCTATTGATCGGTTGTACATAAATCAATTGACTCTGACAATGGTTGGCAACAGGTTGGTCAAGTTGGATTAGTCTATGGTCAATCTTTAAAGTTGATACGTACTTTCAAGTGGCTTGATGTTGCCCTATAAAGGTTGAATCCAATTGGCACACTTCGAAATACCCCCAAAGATAAAAACATAAAAACAAGTAGTAAAACCTAGATTATAGTCTTAATATTGTCCAAATGACCTTAATCAAAATTTGAAAGTATGACACAAAGAAAAATACCACCAAGAAAAGGTATTATCCTTGAATAATGTGAGGTTAACATGACAAAAGAATAATGGAAAATCACACAATTTTTAGCAATCATGTCTGAACTTTGGAGATAATTACTTCGAATAAAAAACAAGACACAAGGGCGCCAATGTAGTCATATCATGCATGATGGTATGACTATGCAAAGGGAACAATCTTGCTTTATCTATTTGGAGTCTTAATTTTAAAGAAGCTACTGATTTTTTCAACCTTGCATTAATTGTATGCGATGAGCTGAACGTGAGGTTTATAAAAAATCAGACATTTCACAGGCAAAATATGATGCATCCATAGTGTTTGGTGCATTAGCGGTAACAATTTGCACGGCAGTGTTTTCTTTTACTCTAATACATGAATCCACCACTACTTCAGATATACATTCAACATCATGCATCTCTAAAGAAGAATGAACGGATCTCAAAATAGAAATGCTTAGCTGACATTTCACCTTACATGAATCCACCACTACTTCAGATAGACATTCAACATGTTGCATCTCTAATGAAGAATGAACGGATCTCAACGCTTAGCTGACATTTCACCATTAAGTTAATTATATTTTGGGCCCGTTCGATATATCATGCAGCCGAACATTACGAACATGCATTTGGCACTCATGAATCTCCATAAGTGAACTGAAAAAAAAAAAAAATCTCCATAAGCAATCAAGTCTTCCTTACTCACCCTTTTCTCGAGCAATGACCTGCTAACCTCGTAGTATGAATGGCTTATGTGTCAAACCAGCCAATAAATTTCAACACTAAATCAAAGCTTTGTATTTAAACTATCTCCTTTCTTATTTTGTCATTTAGTTGCAAAAACCTCTTTCATTTTCTTTTTCACAGTTTTCTTAGTGGAGCACAAAGTACATTCATCTTCCCTTTTTGACGAGTCTTCTTAGAGAAAAAACAACGTTTTTGAGACTCTTGTATTCATCTCCATTACTGTTATTGGAAACATCAATTTCTCTTTTCCGTACCTTCGACACAACCTCATCCTTTGTCTATCTTGGCTTGGCTTACACAGTGACCAATATATTTTCCCTAACATCAGCAAGTACGAGAAGCAATATTACTTGCCAGATTCTTCTTATATCCTGAATTTCCCTGTTCATTATGACAATGCTTTACACCATTGTGGCTTGGTTGAGAGAGAGAGAGAGAGAGAGAGAGAGAGAGTCCATTGGAACAGACATGTAGTTTTTCTTGAAGTGCCAATGATGATGAAGAAGATTTGGTCCATTGGATTTCTCTATTGATAAGCTCGCTGGTATTGATCACAGAGAGAGAGAGAGAGAGAGAGAGAGAGAGAGAGAGAGAGAGAGAGAGAGAGAGTCCACTGGAACAGACATGTAGTTTTTCTTGAAGTGCCAATGATGATGAAGAAGATTTGGTTCATTGGATTTCTCTATTGATAAGCTCGCTGGCATTGATCCACTGGTGGTCCCCCCTGTCTATACGAACTCATGCTCCCAACGTTCTCCGTCACTTCAACTAAGGATGATATTCCACAGTAGACTAGTTGTCACGAAATTGTTCGCTGTTCACTTTCACCTAACCTAGATGAGTAATCCTATTCGGACAATCCAACAATCTCAGACCCATGGCGCCCATGGGTCTGAGATTGTTTTTTAGATTATCCCAATAGGATTACTCAACCTAGATATATTCTTTCTATTTGTTTGTCATTTTATGGGACCAATAATGCAAAAATTGAGTCCAAATATGATTTAATGCTTGTGCTATATTCTTCTTCTATTCCATTGACATACATGTCATTAAAGCCCTTTTCATCGTAGTTGACATCATTAATCGCATCTGATCATTTTTTTGACATTTTATATGAAGTTTTGGGCAGTGAGGACTCGACCGTTTACTTCTACGATTTGACTCGGCCGAAGCACACGTGTGTAAATAAGCTGCAGGTCCGTTTCTTTCTTTCTTTCAAGATCTTGCTCTTAGGCCTGGAGTCCTGGGCCTCTCAGCACAGTTAACACGTCTTCCGTCACTGCAGGGACATGGTTCACCTGTTATGGGAGTTGCCTGGAATCACGGGGAGAACTTGCTGGCATCGTCTGATTCCGATGGAACAGTGATAGTTTGGAAGCGAGCGAAAACTACCTGAGCACATATCGGTTAAATACGCCTGCATACTGACCCAGAATCCTATCGATCTTGATACAGCTACAGATACGACTTCTCACAGGAATCGCTCATCGTCACACCACTTATCTTCTTTACATACTTATAAAGCTGAAGTCTCTTTGCCACGTGTCAGCCTTCCCACTCTCTCTCTCTCTCTCTCTCTCTCTCTCTCTCTCTCTCTGTTGGATGTGTGATCCGATCGGGTGGCATCACAGCCGTCCGATGCATTGCACGGGATTAATACTAGTTGGTAAATAGAGTGCCATTCTTTCTATTGTGCAGGGCATTGTATATCATAGACATATTATAGAGCATCTCCCTTGGTGTTTTGTTTGCATCATTTTTGTGATGTTCTCGAATTACCATTGTGTTGTAATTGTGTAGGCTCAATTTTGAGATCATAAAAAGGTTACCTGTATGGAATCCAGCGGTGAGTGAGTGATCTCGACATCCTTTGCTTTTCTTTGCTACTGATCTTGTTAGACTAGCAGTGTGCAGCCAAGCATTTCTTCGTCTCATCATCGTCATCATCAGCATTCATCAAGATGTGGTCAACTAGATGGAGGATTTGTCAAAAACCTAAAAGGGCGGTTGGTGGGTGGGAACCCTGCCTTGTCGGTTACGAAGTTTAAGAGTAACCCTAATGTGCCCTATAGACTAAGAAAGAATCTAAGACGAAGATGATAGAAGGCAGGATTAGATATCAAGGGCTGTGATCATCTCTGCGGCACAAGTTAAAAGCCAAAGTGCTTAAACGATTGTGTGTCACTCGGGGGACTAGGAGGGGGCAGCTCTGAACCAAATAGTCTAAGTAAACGATCCAAACAAAACCAAACCAATTAGGTCGGTTTGGTCCGATTTGTCCCGAAACCGAACCAATGAACACCCCCAGGGGTGAGAATTTATTAGGTCTTCAAATCATAGAATTGGGGTATGGAATTACATGTGCAAAGCTCAAATACAATTCTAGTAGTTTGATACTAAAATGGAAGCCTTGAAAGGAGGGAAAAATTTTCAGCACAACTGTTGCACCATACAACCAAGAGGTCCATTGGCCCCAGAGCCTATCAGCACGTTCAGAGTACTGATGGACCACTACCCCCATGTGTCGGAGTGCGTTACCCCATGTCTCTTGAATCGTAGTGGGCTCTGTTGTCGTATGGACCGTATGGTACAACAGTTGTGCTGAAAATTTTCCCACGACGAGGTTGTGACACACTGAGACAACCACATAAAAAACTTGGAAAGGACGAACCACTATCATTTGTCATGGGATTGGGATACATGTGAACGAATAGAAATTTCATTCCCATTAAGTGTTGTATTTATTTGTTTTTATTCGGTTTTCTCAAGGAAGCAACTCATATTAATAATTTATTAATAAGGAATGACAAAACAAACCATATCTAAGGCTTACATGACTGATGCAAATAGATCTGTTTCTTTACCTGCCGGTTCGGACAGAGTGCGATGCACGGGTCGGGTATGGGTGCAACGGACGACTGTGATTTGGGGTACATATAAAGATTTGGATTCGGGGGTTGGGGGGGTGGGGCGGTGGTTGCCCGCTTCGTGCCAATCGGAGGGTGTCTTGCCGCCGAAGACGGCCCAACAGGTGTATTGCCGCCAAAGGCGGCCCGCTGCAGTGCCGATGGCCAAGTGTGTTGTCGTCGCACCGAAGGCTCCCGCTTCGTGCCAATCGGCACGGGTTTGCCGAAGGCGGTCAAGTGTGTTGTCGTCACATACGACGGTGGGGGTGGTGATATCAGGCGGGTGTTTTGCCGCCGAAGGCGGCCCACTGTAGTGCCGATAGGCACGGGCATGCACTAGTTTATTAATAAGGAATGACAAACAAACCATATCCACGGCTTACATGACTGATGAGAAAAATTTGTTGAGTTGGCGACAACAACCCAAGATGTTATGAAGGAATTGAAAGATGATCGATCGAGAGTCGGATGCAACTTAAGCATCAAATTAATCCTTAATTGAAAAAAAAAACTTAAACATCGATCAAAATGACAGAAAAAAAACTTAAACATCAATAAGTTATGAAGGAAATGAAAGATGATCAATTGAGAGTCTGAGAGATGAAATATTAATTCCGTGCATGATACTATATATGAACGGTGGAAGGAGTATTCCGTGCATGCTCCCTTGAACCTAGCTAGCTAGCGAGCTAGCCAGTTTGCAAGGATTCCCTTGAATCTAGGTTGCATGGACTCGAATCTGAATGGAACATGTAGATTTGCATGAAACCCAATTCTTTTAGGTCAGTGCGCGCCACCACCCTTCGATTCTGGCAGTCATACCTGCAATCACGTACCCAATTAGCTAGCTCAAATTATAAGATCGACTGAAACTAAATAAAGGTAATGAGGTAATTAATATTGGCTGCGGATTGTCTGATGGTATTTTTTTTAGAGAATATTCAGTGGGTCGGACATACCAAGTTAGTCGTGTGCATCCCTCCCCCCCCGAACCGATGCAGTTTTTGTTCAGGCCAGGGATATATAACGTACATTGGGCTAAAATAGCCAGATATATAGTTGATTTGCAACATATTAATAGTGTAATGGGTGTACACGAATGACGTGGTATGTCCGACCCATTGAATATTTTCTGGGAGCATAGATTCCTCCTAGGATTTTTCACTATTTTCCCCCTATTTGGATGGTTGGGGATTCATTCAAGTATGAAAAAGAGCTAGATAATAACGAAAGAAGGGATGGAAAGTCATATATACCATAGTAGTTCATAATACCCAGTATCAGAAGTCATCAGTGCAAGTTGAGAAGTATTGTATGAAGGCCAGACTTTGATGTATTCCTTCTCCCTATAGACGGGCTCCATGCTCACCACCCTTTTGCTCACCCACCTGATCTCCTCGCCGTGGTGCCGCCCGCCGGTTATGGTCCAAATCTCCATCTGGTCTCCCCAGAAGCCCAGCAACCCCAGCTTGCCCTCGAATCCAACTAGACTCCACTTGTGGGTGCAGTTGTACCGATTTTGCTTATCACCGGCGCTGCCGTCGCCGCCAAACGAAGGAGGCAATGCTGCTATCAGCTCCCAGGTCTCCGACCGAACGTGGAACGCAAATATGGTGTCTTCGGAGGTGCGCCAGTGAAGCACCCCGCCGGCCAGCACACCTTGCTGGTGGGTCCAGAAGCTGCAGTCCGGCAGCTCGACATCCTTGGACCGACTCCAGGCCCACGTCCTCGAGTCGAACACCTCCAGGTGATAACGGGACAGGAGGCTTATGGTTGTGCGTCCTTTTTCCTTCTTGTAACCACAGCGGACCAAGTGCTTGGGTTTCGAGAAGCGGACGATCTTGTAATCCAGGGGGCCGTCGGGTCGGGCGATGATCTCCATCCTCAGGGTGAAGAACCTCGTCCTCGGTTTCGGGATCGCCCTCCACTGCCGAGTCGCCGGCTTGCAGACGTAGTAGCGCGATCGGATGGCGTCGGACGGATTGATGAGGCAGACGACGAGCCCGCGGTGCTTGGACACCGCCTCGATCTGCACGTCGGCCCATCGGTCGGAGGCTCCGGGGAGGAAGTCGAGGGACAGGGATGGGGTGGTCGGCGGCGAGGAGGGAGTGTGGACGAAGGTGATGGATCTTCTAATGTGGCCGAGCTGGACGAAGCAGCCGGAGATGGAGTTAGTCCGGCAGATGTGGAGCGGGGCGAAGGCGGGCTCGTTGGCGATGCGCAGCATGTCTAGGCAAGCGCAACGGCAAGAGGGGAGGGTTTGAAGAGACACCCTCGTCATAATTTCAAATATAGCGTCTTGGGGTAGGTCATGAGGAGTGCCTTCGTCGCTCCCCAACATGGCGTCGGCAAGTAAAGAGAATTGTATATAAGCTATCTGGAAGGAACTCCCACGAAGCAGAGAGAGAGAGAGAGAGCTCAAGGGCACCGGAGAGAGAGAGAAAGAACGCTCCGAGGGCACCGGAGCCCTCCCCTTCCACTATATATAATGGATTTTGGATATACCCCCTGACAAATATCGATATACAAATAACCTTTTTTTTTTTTGAGTTTTATAGATAACCCTTCAGATATCTTGATATTTGCGTACAAGTTGGTGCCCACTTTTGGAAACCAGACGGCGTATAAGCGGCCTGTGGACCGTCGGATCGGCCGTGTGCGTACAAGATGGTGCTGGGAGTCATAGGGTGTTGCGCGGCTTGCGCCCCGCGGCCGCGCTCCGTGGGGAGACAGGAATACGGAGGAGTACGTGCTCCGTGGGGAGACAGGAATCACACGTGTGGACAGGTAAAATTGAACCGGATTAAGACAGGAAAATCGAACCGGATTTTGACATGCGATCTAGGACACACTCCTGCTGCGGCCTTGTTTACGATTTCTTATTGGGTTCCAATTTTACGTCCCTTTTTGGTGCTTTTATAAATCACAGGGGAATCCAAAAAAAATGGTTTTAAAAATCGCATGTGCAACACTGCTTCGTGCGTGCCATCCGATCGTCGTTGGTGCTACCCGTGGACTAGGGGTGGGTAGGGCTGTCAACGGGCTGTGCTAGGGCCAGGCTTTGGTTAACCCAGGCCCGGCCCTTTTATATACAGGCAGGCCTGGGCTCTGGCCCTTCCGGGACTAAAAACCACCGGCTCTAGTCCGGCCCTTCGAAGGTTTGGGCCGGGGCCGGGGCCGGGGCCGGGGCCTGGGACGGGCCGGACACAGGCCTATAAACTATATGGAATTGTCGTTAGAAAATAAATATTAAATTTTTTTTTTACAAAAAACTGGGATTAGAGAAAAACTGAGATTGATGATATTTATCCAATTTTTTTATCCAAAAATAAAAAAAAAAGAAAAAAACAGATCTAACAAGTCTAATAATCATATTAAATTGGAAGTAAAAGTTTTGTAATTAGCTTTAATGCCACATGTGCTTTTTTGTTTCCTTTTTTGTTAAGGGGATCCATAAACTCTTGGATGTAAAAGCCAGGTTGCAGGTGAATAACAACTTGCTTTCGGTTACCAATGCAAACAGAGAAATCAGTGTAACCAATCATTTCATTCTCTTCCCATGTTCTAAAGAATGGTATTTGCAAATTGGATGTTAAAACAATATATTTGCCTCAAATCATGCAAACATTTGCTTCTAA
This sequence comes from Chamaelirium japonicum, assembly GCA_947650365.1. Lineage (NCBI taxonomy): Eukaryota > Viridiplantae > Streptophyta > Magnoliopsida > Liliales > Melanthiaceae > Chamaelirium > Chamaelirium japonicum. Next base: position 91,140,747 of record OX393550.1, read on the forward strand.
ATCTACTCTTCTTAAGAGTTTAAGAGAGTATGGTTTGCGTATTTGTTTGTCTTCCATTGCTTTAGTTTTGAATTTATTGACATACTAGTTACTCACTATTGTGTGGAAACTATTCTTCAGGTTATAGATTTTAGCACGTACTGGGCGGGTTATTAATAAACTAACCTTGGAAAATGAGATAACAGCTATGGATAATGATCACACTGGGCAACTTATTTTTGCTGGTGATGCGCAGGTTTGCAATTTTATTTATTTGGACGCATCGCTTAGCTTGATAAAATAATATATGCAGATTATTGCAGTTTGTGTGATAATTACAGGGATCCATATGCGCTGTTAGCGTCAACTCCCATAAAGGGTCGATATCCAGGTCCCACCGGAATAGGAGCAGCAGGACCAAATCTCCAATCACAACAGTACAGTATCGAACCTTTTCTCTTGTGGCACGATGTCCTGTGCTTCTAGTATGTGCTCAGGATGGGAACCTTTGTTTCTTCAGGTTATTGAATGTGCTTAACATAGTGAATTCCATCAAACAATTTCTTATTATATTGTGTATTATCCACTAAACTTAGCGAATCCTCCTTGTGCAGTGTTGCTTTGGAGATACGAGGGTATTTGACTCTCCTATGCTCACTCAAATTAGCTCCCCGAGTACATAGTATTCGTGCTTCTTTCTGCCCACTGCTTTCCCTTGAGAAAGGGGAATTTATAGGTATGTGCACCGTGAATGAAATTTTTAGTAGGCCATCTTTATTTGTGGAACAAGGAATATATTTTGGGCAAATTGGTCTACAATCCTTCAAATTGATCGTATTTAACGATAAGGACAGGTAAATAAATGATTTAGCGTTAGGGCTTACGGTTTGGAAAATATCCATTTTACCTCTACATGCAGCTGTATAGGGAAATCACATGAAGAGTAACAATTCGGTAATAAAGAGTAATGTTTCTTTGAAAACAAGTTTCACTGTAGTTGCAAAGTACTGTAGCTAAAGAGTAACAATTGCAGATTGTTACTCTTTGCTATAGACTATAGTGTAGATTGTTGCTCTTCGCTACCGTAAAGACTAATATTTGTAGATTGTTACTCTTCGTTACAGTGAAGATCGAGTAACATTTGTGATTTTAGGATTAGGGGCAATTTTATCATTTAACGGGGAGAAAAAATCATCGGAGGGGCTATAATGAACTTTTCGGGAGGAACCTGGTGCAAAATTATCTCTTTGTCTGTCCTTTTCACCTAATGGATCTATTGTCAGGGACCTAATACTAAGTCCCCCATATATTTTTCCTGAAGTTCAATTAGATGTTCTTTGAGGTCCTAAGGATGGATGAAGATTTAAATTTGAATTAATATACATAATGGAATGTAGCATGTGTAACAACCAAAATCAAAGAATCAAGCCAAAGCCAATAGCTAAGACTCCTGAGGAGAGGAAAGCCAAAATGGATGAGGTATTGAGGTGAGGTGCACAATGCCACAAATTAGTCCCACATCGCCTGGGGAGGAAAAAAGATTGTGGGCTATATGTACAACATCCCCTCCTTAACACTGAAGATGTTTAGATGTGTTTTAACTTTTGAAACTGTGAGCCTTCGGGCATCGTGGGTAATATCTTACGTGTTGGGGTGGGATGCTATAGCAGGAATTATCTTTTTGTCAATTTTCTGTTGTCACTCGAATTCACTCCCATACATAATATAGAACTGCGAATTAGGGCATTCTATGTATCACCCTCTATCAGTAGCGGAGCCATGAATTCATTCTAGTAGGAGCGACCTTTGCTTGATTTTAAAAGTTTCATCCAATTTCAACCAATAAAGGATTTGAATTGATACCTTTTAAAAAAAAGAGGATTTGAATTGACTACAAAAATACTTTACTTTCAGTTCATAAGCACATAAAAATATTCCATCAAAAAAAACATTACACAAAAAATTGTGAATAACTAGAGAGAGAGAGAGAGAGAGAGAGAGAGAGAGAGAGAGAGAGAGAGAGAGAGAGAGAGAGAGAGAGAGAGAGAGAGAGAGAGAGAGAGAGAGAGAGAGAGAGAGAGAGAGAGAGATGAGTGTAGGGTTTTGGCCGGCGCCACAGGCAAGCCGCATTCTCCGATCGCGTCGCCGGCCATAGGTTTCGGGCAGAGGATGGCTGGTGTGGACAGGGACGGAGCCTCGGAGATTACAATTCGAGCCATGAGATTATGAGAGGCTATCGTGAGGTAGTCGTGGGACGAACGAGAGAGACGAACACCGATTTTTTTTGGGTAAATTACACTTTACCTACTTAAAATTAGCTCAAAAACATTTAAACCCTTTAGTTTATTTTGTTCCAAATGGCTCCTTAAAGTTTGAAATGTTCACACAATACACCCTTTTGTCAACTACATAATTTTTTCATTTAGTAATCTTTATCTGATCAAAACTGAATCGAAGGGGGTAAAATGTAGTTTTTAAACTATACGGAGGTTAAGTGCCTTTGAGCTAAACTTCAGGGGTGCAAAGTGTAATATATTTTCTGGTTTTTTTTTTTTTGACAAACACATTGACAAAACAGACCCATGAAGTGGGGGCGGGGCCTAGTGCTCAGTGCTTGGTGTGAATGCGGATGCACTGAGCCTTGAGCCCCACCTCCACTTCATTGGCCTGGATTGTCAATGTGTTTGTTGACAGAGATTATACAAATAGCATTACCCTTTTTTTTTTCTGAAATCTCAGTGAGGGCAGCTGCACCCACTGGGCCTATGTTGGCTCCGCCTCTGCCCTCTATGGCCATATCATGGTTTGCCCCTCACAAAGTCATCAGAAGTATCTGATTGGGCCTGAGAGGACCCTAGTGGTTAATTAGAAGCCAATTCATGAAATTGATTAATTAAGCTTGTTTTAATCAAAACTATGTAACCGTAATTTGTATTTGAAGGTATTGATTGGTTGTACATAAATCAATTGACTCTGACAATGGTTGGCAACAGATTGGTCAAGTTGGGTTAGTCTATGGTCAATCTTTTAAGTTGATATGTACTTTCAAGTGGCTTGATGTTGCCCTATAAAGGTTGAAACCAATTGACAAACTTCGAATACCCCCAAAGATAAAAACATAAAAACAAGTAGTAAAACCTAGATTATATTCTTAATATTGTCCAAATGACCTTAATCAAAATTTGAAAGTATGACACAAAGAAAAATACCACGAAGAAAAGTTATTATCCTTGAATAATGTGAGGTTAACATGACAAAAGAATAATGGAAAATCACACAATTTTTAGTAATCATGTCTGAACTTTGGAGATAATTACTTCGAATAAAATCCAAGGCACAAGGGCGCCAATGTAGTCATATCATGCATGATGGTATGACTATGCAAAGTGAACAATCTTGCTTTATCTATTTGGAGTCTTAATTTTAAAGAAGCTACCGATTTTTTCAAGTTTGCATTAATTGTATGCGATCAGCTGAACGTAAGGTTTATAAAAAATCAGACATTTCACAGGCAACATATGACGCATCCATAGTGTTTGGTGCGTTAGCAGGAACAATTTGCACGACAATGTTTTCTTTTACTCTAATACATGAATCCACCACTACTTCAGATATACATTCAACATCATGCATCTCTAAAGAAGAATGAACGGATCTCAAAATAGAAACGCTTAGCTGACATTTCACCTTACTTGAATCCACCACTACTTCAGATTTACATTCAACATGATGCATCTCTAATGAAGAATGAACGGATCTCAACGCTTAGCTGACATTTCACCATTAAGTTAATTATATTTTGGGCCCGTTCGATATATCATGCAGCCGAACATTACGAACACGCATTTGGTACTCATGAATCTCCTTAAGCGAACTGCAAAAAAAAAAAATCTCCATAAGCAATCAAGTCTTCCTTACTCACCCATTTCTTGAGCAATGACATGCTCACCTCGTAGTATGAATGGCTTATGTGTAAAACCAGCCAATAAATTTCAACACTAAATCAAAGCTTTGTATTTAAACTATTGGAATGACTTCCTGTTTAACCCAACAATATCCTGGATCACTCTTGCACCGTCTCCTTTCTTATTTTGTCATTTAGTTGCAAGAACCTCTTTCATTTTCCTTTTCACAGTTTTCTTAGTGGAGCACAAAGTACATCCATCTTCCCTTTTTGACGAGTCTTCTTAGAGAAAAATCAACTTTTTTGAGACTCCTGTATTCATCTCCATTACTGTTATTGGAAACATCAATTTCTCCTTTCCGTACCTTCGACACAACCTCATCCTTTGTCTATCTTGGCTTGGCTTACACAGTGACCAATATATTTTCCCTAACATCAGCACGTACGAGAAGCAATATTACTTGCCAGATTCTTCTTATATCCTGAATTTCCCTGGTATTCATTATGACAATGCTTTACACCATTGTGGCTTGGTTGAGAGAGAGAGAGAGATAGAGAGAGAGAGAGAGAGAGAGAGAGAGAGAGAGAGAGACCAGCTTACAGGTTGACAAATTCACTGGAACAGACATGTAGTTTTTCTTGAAGTGCCAATGATGATCAAGAAGATTTAGTCCAATGGAGATAAGCTCGCTAGCATTGATCCACTGGTGGTCCCCCCCTGTCTATACGAACTCATGCTCCCAACGTTCTCCGTCACTTCAACTAAGGATGATATTCCACAGTAGACTAGATGTCACGAAATTGTTCACTGTTCACTTTCACCTAACCTAGATGAGTAATCCTATTCGGACTATCTAAAAAACAATCTCAGACCCATGGCGCCCATGGGTCTGAGATTGTTTTTTAGATTGTCCCAATAGGATTCCTCAACCTAGATATATTCTTTCTATTTGTTTGTCATTTTATGGGACCAATAATGCAAAAATTGAGTCCAAATATGATTTAATGCTTGTGCTATATTCTTCTTCTATTCCATTGACATACATGTCATTAAAGCCCTTTTCATTGTAGTTGACATCATTAATCGCATCTGATCATTTTTTTGACATTTTATATGAAGTTTCGGGCAGTGAGGACTCGAACATTTACTTCTACGATTTGACTCGGCCGAAGCACACGTGTGTAAATAAGCTGCAGGTCCGTTTCTTTCTTTCTTTCAAGATCTTGCTCTTAGGCCTGGAGTCCTGGGCCTCTCAGCACAGCTAACACCTCTTCCGTCACTGCAGGGACATGGTTCACCCGTTATGGGAGTTGCCTGGAATCACGGGGAGAACTTGCTGGCATCGTCTGATTCCGATGGAATAGTGATAGTTTGGAAGCGAGCGAAGACCACCTGAGCACATATCGGTTAAATACGCCTGCATACCGACCCAAAATCCTATCGATCTTGATACAGCTACAGATACGACTTCTCACAGGGGTCGCTCATCGTCACACCACCTATCTTCTTTACATACTTATAAAGCTGAAGTCTCTGTGCCACGTGTCAGCCTTCCCACTCTCTCTCTATCTCTCTCTCTCTGTTGGATGTGTGATCCGATCGGGTGGCATCACAGCCGTCCAATGCATTGCACAGGATTAATACTAGTTGGTAAATAGAGTGCCATTCTTTCTATTGTGCAGGGCATTGTATATCAAAGACATATTATAGAGCATCTCCCTTGGTGTTTTGTTTGTATCATTTTTGTGATGCATGTTCTCGAATTACCATTGTGTTGTAATTGTGTAGGCTCAATTTTGAGATCGCAAAAAGGTTACCTGTATGTAATCCAGCGGTGAGTGAGTGATCTTGACATCTGATGCAGGCGCGTGTCGTCCAAGAGCGGTTGATGAAGACGATGCACATCCTTTGCTTTTCTTTGCTACTGATCTTGTTAGACTAGCAGTGTGCAGCCAAGCGATTCTTCGTCTCACAATCATCATCATCAGCATTCATCAAGATGGGGTCAATTAGATGGAGGATTTGTCAAAAACCTAAAAGGGCGGTTGGTGGGTGGGAACCCTACCTTGTCGGTTACGTAGTTTAAGAGTAACCCTAATGTGCCCTATAGACTAAGAAAGAATTTAAGACGAATATGATATAAGGCAGGATTAGATATCAAGGGTTGTGATCATCTCTACGGCACAAGTTAAAAGCCAAAGTGCTTAAACGATTGCGTGTCACTCGGGGGACTGGGAGGGGGCAGCTCTGAACCAAACAAAACCAAACCAATTAGGTCGGGTTGGTCCGATTTGACCCGAAACCGAACCAATGAACACCCCCAGTGGTGAGGATTTATTAGCTCTTAAATCATAGAATTGGAATATGGAATTACATGTGCAAAGCTCAAAAACAAATCTAGTAGTATGATACTAAAATTGAAGCCTTGAAAGGAGGGAAATTTTTTCAACACAACCGTTGTACCATACAACCAAGAGGTCCATTGGCCCCAGAGCTTGTCAGCATGTTCTGAGTACTGGCGGACCACTACCCTCATGTGTTGGGGTGCGCTACCCCATGTCTCTTGAATTGTAGTGGGCTCTGTGGTCGTATGGACCGTATGTTACAACGGTTGTGCTGAAAATTTTCCCACAACGAGGTTTTGACACACTGAGACAACCACATAAAAAACTTGGAAGGGACGAACCACTATCATTTGTCAGGGGATTGGGATACATGTGAACGCATAGGAATTACATTCCAATTAAGCGTTGTATTTATTTGTTTTTATTCGGTTTTCTCAAGGAAGCAACTCATATTAATAATTTATTAATAAGGAATGACAAAACAAACCATATCCAAGGCTTACATGACTGATGCAAATAGATCTGTTTCTTTACCTACCGGTTTGGACAGAGTGTGATGCACGGGTCGGGTATGGGTGCAACGGATGGCTGTGACTTGGGATACATATAAATGGTGTAAAAGATTTGGATTCGGGGGTTGGGGCGGTGGTTGCCCGCTTCATGCCAATCGGAGGGTGTCTTGCCGTCGAAGACGGCCCGACAGGTGTATTGCCGCCAAAGGCGGCCCGCTGCAGTGCCGACTGCCAAGTGTGTTGTCGTCGCACCGAAGGCTCCCGGTTCGTGCCAATCGGCACGGGCTTGCCGAAGGCGGTCAAGTGTGTTGTCGTCACATACGACGGTGGGGGTGGTGATACCAGGGGGGTGTTTTGCCGCCGAAGACGACCTGCTGCATTACTGACAGGTGTGTTGCCGCCAAAGGCGGCCCGCTGCAGTGCCGACAAGCACGGGCATGCACTAGTTTATTAATAAGGAATGACAAAACAAACCATATCCACGGCTTACATGACTGATGCAAAGAAATTTGTTGAGTTGGGGACAACAACCCAAGATGTTATGAAGGAATTGAAAGATGATCGATTGAGAGTCTGAGCGATGAAACGATGTACAAATCCAACGAATATTCCGTGCATGATACTATGAACGGTGGAAGGAATATTCAGTGTTCACTTGAACCTAGCTAGCTAGCTAGTTTGCAAGGATTCCCTTGAATCTAGGCCGGTTGCATGGACTCGAATCTGATTGGAACATGTAGATTCGCATGCAAGCCACTTCCTTTAGTTTAGTGCGCGCCGCCACCCTTCGATTCTGGCAGTCATACCTGCAACTACCTACCCAATTAGCTAGCTCAAATTATAAGATCGACTGAAACTAAATAAAGGTAATGAGGTAATTAATATTGGCTGCAGATTTTCTGATGAAATTTTTTAGAGAATATTCAGTGGGTCGGACATACCACGTCAGTCGTCAGTTGTGTGCATCCCCTCCAGAACCGATGTAGTTTTTGTTCAGGCCAGGGATATATAACGTACATTGGGCTAAAATAGCCAGATATATAGTTGATTTGCAACATATTAATAGTGTATTGGGTGTACACGGATGACGTGGTACGTCTGACCCATTGAATATTTTCTGGGAGCAGAGATTCCTCCTAGGATTTTCACTATTTTTCCCCTAATCTATTTGGATGGTTGGGGATTCACTCAAGTATGAAAAGGAGCTAGATAGTAACCAAAGAAGGGATGGAAAGTCATATGTACCACAATAGTTCATCATTCTAAGTAGTAGTAGTCATCAGTGCAAGTTGAGAAGTACTATATGAAGGCCGTATTAGATGTAGTGTGTTAGTATTCTATTAGTCCCACCTTGGTTGTGGTAACATAATGGTGTGCGTTCTCTCTCTATATAAAGAGAGGTAGTCTTATGTAATGTAATGTGAGATTAATGAGATAATACAAGGAGGTTTTCTCCCCAAAACCTATTCTCTCTCCCTCTCTCTTCGTAACATGGTATCAGAACCAACCCTCTTGGTCTAGGGTTTCGACGCTCTCCTCTCCGGCCTCGGCCTCGGCCTCCTCGGTCGTCGTCGACGACATCGAGGAGGCCGGGAAAGTAAAATTTTTTCTCTTTCCTCGAGCGATCCCTCAGTTGGCTCTCCCGTGAGCTACTGAACTGCCGGATCTGTAGAACCACCGGATCAGTAGCCTCGCCGACCGGACATCTGCACCCCTCGCCGTCGAGCACCTGGCCTCATTGTGCGACGCGACATCTGCACCCCTCACCGTCGATCACCTGGCCTTATTGTGTGACGCGCGCCTGCGATCCCTGCGCCCCTGATCCCGAGTGCGAAGCTGTCTGCAATCAACCCTGCACGACTCCCCCTGATCGCCCCTGTTCCGAGCCCTCTTCTTCCGGCCGTCCTCTCTCCGGTGTAGCAGCAACAGCGGCACGGGGGGCTAGATCTGTCGCCCCCCCCGCCGACCTCCTCTCTGGTTGCTGCGATCGGAGATCTCCACGTCCTGCTCATTCGTGGGGACCCACGAGTACGTCGCCCCTGAGGTCGCCGCTGGCCGCCCACACGGCAGCGCCGTGGACTGGTGGGCCTACAACGTCTTCCTCTACGAGCTCCTCTACGGTCGGACTCCATTCGCCGGGCCCACCAACGAGTCCACTCTCCGGAACATCGTCCGGCAACCGCTGGCCTTCCCCCTCGTCGTCGTCCGCCGGAAGAAACCCGCGCCGGCCACCTACTCACGCCGGCCCACTGCGCCCTTCGGCCTGCCGCGCCCATCGAGCCTAGACACCCTACTCCGGAGGGGCGCCGACCCCCTTCCCGGCCTGCGCCTTCGCTCTCGCCGGATCTGCCACTCGTCGGCCACGTTTCCTACGCTCGCCGGCCGATCCCGGCCTTGAGCCGCGCAAGCCGTCCCCACCGGAGCCTGAAGCCCGCGAGGTCGCCGGCCCGCCAATCCCGCCGGATCTCTCGCTCTCTCCCAGTTTTCCCTCTCGTATCTCTCTCGATTTCTCTCTTTTTCCTTATCTCCTCTCTCTCTCTCCTAAAATCCGGATCATCCCCTTTAAAATCGAATCACAGCCGTGCCTTGCCCTCAATATCTCTCTTTCCTTTTCTGGTTTGATCACAGCCGTCCAAATATCCAGCTACTTTCACCATCTGCTCGTCTTCTCTCTCTTAAAACTGAATCACAGCCGTCCGGCAGTCCCTTGCCCTCTCTCTTTTATTCCTTCACTCTCTCTATAGCTGATCAGAGCCATCCGATTTGCATCGGACGGCTCTACACCAGATCCAACCCAGTGATCCCCTTTGAGCCCGTGACTGCGCCATGCGGCCGTGCTCTACACCTCTCTCTATATAAATGATCACAGCCATGCATCCATCCTGCATTGGACGACTGTGCTTTGCGTCTTGCTGCATCCGACCCGGCACGGCCCTCTGCACCCGATCCGGCCCTCTTTCACCTGGCCCTTTGCGCCGTGTGTTCTCTTTGCGGCCCTGCGCTCGAGCTGCCGCTCCTCCTTCCGCTCCAGCCCGCGCTCATCGGTCTTGCTGGCTGCCGAAGCCCTAAGCCGTTTGATCCGGCCGCCTTAGCGTCCCGTGTCTGCCGTCCGCTGCACCTTAAGCTTTGTCAGCCCGCCTTGCACCATATGCCCTTGCGCTTTGTCGATTCGTCTGCCCCATCACCTCGCTCTGTGCCCTTGCGCCTTGGTATTTTTGCGCTCTGCGCCCTACTAATCCGCCTTGCACCTTTTTTAGATCCTCTCTAGTTCCGGTCACACTTATTTTGTGCCCGCTTTTGGATCCTTTCTCGTTCCGGTCACACTTTTCTTGTGCCGGCTTTTAGATCCTCTCTAGTTCCGGTCACACTTGTTTTGTGCCGGCTTTTGGATCCTTTCTCGTTCCGGTCACACTTGTCTTGTGCCGGCTTTTAGATCCTCTCTAGTTCTGGTCACGCTTATTTTGTGCCGGTTTTTTGATCCTTTCTCGTTCCGGTCACACTTGTCTTGTGCCGGCTTTTAGATCCTCTCTAGTTCCGGTCACACTTGTTTTGTGCCGGCTTTTGGATCTTTTCTCGTTCCGGTCACACTTGTCTTGTGCCGGATTTTTGATCCTCTCTAGTTCCGATCACACTTGTTTTGTGCCAGATTTTGGATCTTCTTTTGTTCCGGTCACACTTGTCTTGTGCCGGCTTTTGGATCCACTCTCATTCCTGTCATTCTTGCGCCGGCTTTCGGATCCTCTTCCTTTCCTTGGTCATGTGACCCTATCAGAGCTACGACTCTTCATCTTCTCATTCTTTTTTGTCTGTGATGAGTGAGATCTTCTAAGAGGTGTCAAGTACTTGCTTCGGCCGGGTGCTTGCCTCTTATGAGGTCTCATGCATTCATATCTTTTCTTAGCCGCTCTCTCTCCTTTCGGCCTCCGTTATTGCCGGCTTCCATCACCTTCGGCTTCCTTCGCTCCGATCCTTAGTGATCATTGCCAATTCTCCCGGTTGACCTGGTTACAGGTTGGCCGGGTTCCCCCGGTTGTCTTGCTTGTAGGTCAATCGGGTTTTCAAGACGACTTGCTTGCAGGTCGCCCTGGCACTATCTTTACTTTACAGCATAAAAAAAAGGGTTATTTGATGTAATTTTTTTCTTCTTCTTCTTCTTTTTTCTTTCTTTCTCCTTCCTTTTATTAAGCAAACTGATATCGGTTTATACCTTACATTAGTTTGACGGGGGGTATTAGATGTAGTGTGTTAGTATTCTATTAGTCCCACCTTGGTTGTGGTAACATAATGGTGTGCGTTCTCTCTCTATATAAAGAGAGGTAGTCTTATGTAATGTAATGTGAGATTAATGAGATAATACAAGGAGGTTTTCTCCCCAAAACCTATTCTCTCTCCCTCTCTCTTCGTAACAGGCCGGACTCTGATGTATCGCTTCTCCCTATAGACGGGCTCCATGCTCACCACCTTCTGCTCACCCACCTGATCTCCTCGCCGTGGTGCCGCCGGTCGGTCATGGTCTAAACCATCGTGTAGATTCCTCGATGAGGAAGAATCACGTATCAAAGAGCAGAGAGGTGGTGCTGGGGAGGAACATAGGGAGAGGTCGTGATAGGGAGGAACATGCATACAAAGGGTGTACGTGAGAGAGAGTGAAACTGGTTATGGTAATCACTCAAATCACATTTTTGATGCATCGCACCCTTTCGGTGATTTGATGAATCCCACAAACCGGAGCCGGTAAGCAAATCAGAGGGTTCAACATATATCTTATCTTGTCTCTCGGTCCCCTTGGTTTGTCCCATTGGATTAAGAGATGAAACCACGTATGAAAATATGATCATTCAACATAAGAAAACTTAAAGAAAGTTTTTAAAAATCATATTTATGAATGAATAGGCATGCGCCGAATCGAATGGAAAAATCGATATGTGTGTGTGTTAGCTAATCGTACCACCTAGCTATCCAATAGCTGACCATGCCTAAGCATGTGAGAATGGAGTGCTGCAAGTCTCTGCCGCAACTGAACATCTTTCGAAGCGCAAGTGTCAATCCTAGACTCCACCCTCCTGACTCTAGCTATCTCACAAATTACAAACACTGAAGCTTAATTTTTTGTCGCTAAAACTAATGACAACACAGGGAATTACATGATTTTATATATGCATGTATAACTAATGGTAACACTCAAATCTTCAAAGAAAATTTATATTTGCAACTCAGGAAACAAGCAAGATTTTATGACTACATCCGAGTGGAGTGGATTGCTCGCATTTTCCTACAAAATTTATCCAGCTCGAGAAGAGCTCAAGAAATAGCGCGCGCCTTCCATGATATCCAGTGGATTGCTTTTCATTCTTGTAGCGGACATCCTGGACGACGTGCTTGCTCAGGCTCGCATTAGCGGGATTCTTCTTCCTCTGGGGGAACCGGATTGGGAAGTGTCTAATCTCCAATTTGCGGATGACACTTTGCTTTTTTGCAGGGCCGATGAAGTGCAAGTGATCGTGGTTAAAGTCATTCTCTATTCCTTCGAGCAGGTGTCGGGATTATCCATCAACTTCTCCAAGTCGGCGGTATTTAGCCTTGGAGAGGACCCGAGACTCGGCGAGCGGTTAGCGGGCCTACTTAATTGCCAGGTGGGGAGATGGCCGTTGAAGTATCTGGGACTGCCGCCAGCTAGGCGTGCTCTACGTAGGTGCGATTGGGAGATCGTAATAGAGAAGGTGGAGCGTAGGTTGGCTTCCTGGAATAGCTTGTGCCTCTCTTCGGAAGGACGGATCACCCTGGTGAACTCGGTGCCTTCAGCCATCCCTTCCTATTTCCTTTCCTTTTTCTTCCTCCCAGAATGGGTAGTGAAGAGGATTGACAAAGTGAGAATGAATTTTCTTTGGAAAGGGAACCTACCAGGCAGATCAGCATTTCCGCTTATGCAATAGGGGCAGGTATGCAAGACCCGGGAGCAAGGAGGCTTGAGGGTTCTCAATTTGAGGGACTTTAATGTGGCGATGATTGGTAAATGGTGGTGGCGATTGCATTCCTCCCCGGAAGATAATTGGGCACGTATCATTCGAGGTCGTTACTTTAAAAGATCGTCAGCTTTTTGGGCGAGGGGTAGAAGATCCGGGAAGATCTCTCCCTTCTGGCGAGGGGTGGCGAAGGTCAGAGAAGCTTTTGTTTGCGGTACGAACGTTGTAGTTGGGGATGGATGCACTACGAGGTTCTAGGAGGACATCTGGCTGGGGGACTGCTCCCTGCGGACGTTGCTGCCGGAAGCTTTTGCATGCGCTAGACTCAGATCTGGTTATGTTAGCTCTTTTTTCCGCCGAGGGAGAGGCGGGAGCTGGGTGGTCAAGTTCTTCAGGCCCCTTAGCAGGGAGGCGCAGTAGGAAGTTTCTCAGCTAGACAACCTTTTGAGCATTTCTCTATCTAGTAGCCCTGACATGTTGGCTTGGAAGTGGCACAAGAAGGGAGTCTTGACGATCCGCTCTTTCTATCGTTTCGTGAATGATGGAAGGAAGAGATGCCCGATAGCCAAACATCTTTGGAGGTGTAAAGACCCCCTTAAGATGAAGATCTTCTCTTGGCTTGCCATTAACAACAAAATTCTTACGAATGACAACTTGGTTAAGCGGAACATCCCTATTATCGACCTCGATTGCTCGATGTGCGGTGAAGCCCCAAAAGGAGTAGACCACCTCCTCTTGACCTATCCCTTTGCCTCCCGTATCTGGGATTTTCTCTAGGAGAAGCTGGGCATCGCTGATATTCCTTCTTCGCTCGTTGCTTTGTGGACGCATTGGAGGAAATGATCGATCGCTTCAGATAAACTAGTGGGTGGGATTTGCTGTTGGTGGCAACAATTTGGTCCATTTGGCTGGAGAGAAACATGAGAATCTTCTATGGCGACCAGGTCTCTTGGGAAGGGATTCTTCGTAAGATCGGGATTCTTGTGGAGTCTTGGTTCCCTCTGCTCAGCCGTAGGAGAACCTCTATTATAGCAGCGTTCTTCTCCCCGTTCTTCTGAGGAGGGAGTTTCGGTCTGTTTTTGGTTTTCTTTTTTTGCTTTCTCTTTGTACCTATTTGTACTTTGCTTTGTTTTGACTGGCTTTTTAATCACAGGTTGGGGTCATTGCCTTAACTCCCCCTCTTTCCGAGGGATTTCTCAAAAAAAAAAAAAAAAACCCAGACCTGAAGTCACCTACCCGGGTACCTTGAAGTTATTGTATGAATTAATGAAGGATAAATTACACTTTGCCCCCTTGAAGTTTAGCTCAAAAACACTTAAACTCTCTATAGTTAAAAATTATATTTTGCAAATTAAGTAGTTGACAAAAAAAGGTAATGTGCTAACATTTCAAACTTTAGGGAGCGTTTTGGAACAAAATAAATGACAGGGGGGTTAAGTGTTTTTGAGCTAAACGTCAGGGTCCCAAAGTGTAATGTACCCATCAATGAAATGTTAAGCATAATCGCAGGCTCACCTCCCCCTCTTCGTCTGTAGTCTCCACACATATATAATCGATGGAGATCACCGTTTTTAGCGATCTCGATCTTTGTGAAGAGAGAGAGAGAGAGAGAGAGAGAGAGAGAGAGATGGAGGAGAAGGGAGAGGAAGCAGAGGCGGCGGTGGCGGATCCGGAGTTCGTGAGCTGCTTGCTCCAGCCCTCTGTCGACCATCACGATCCCAATTACGTTGGCTCCCGCCGCCTCCTCCTCCACCGCAAGGCCCAGTCGCCCCCCGGGATCACCCGCCGCAAGGTACTCCTCCCCCCCAATCAACGGGTTCCACTAGTTCTCCCTAATGATCTCTGGCTTTAGTTCTCATCGAGAGAGTGGGTGGTTGTTGAGCTCGGATTCGTGCGTCGCAGGAATGGAGATGCAACGGCAGAGGCTACGTGGCCTACCGCAATTTCATCCGCCGGCCGAGGAATTGGGAGACCATGATCATGCCGTGCCAACTGGGCACACCAGATCACAGGTTAGCATCTTGGAATTCTTGTCTCCGCCTGCCTAAATCGAAGCTGTGAGAAATTGGAGTACCAAAGTTTTTGAACAGAAAATGGGGTCTATTCAGAATTTATCCATCTTGAATTACCATCAATGTAATCTAGTGGGTTATTACTATCTGTTTGCTTTTTTGTCCATGAGAGAATTCGATTCAGGTGGATTTACTTTTGAATGCGAATTGAGCTTAATTTGTACAATTCACAAGGGGATGGTACTTGATAGCTACATCATCTGACTGAGCTGTGGATGGAGAAAGAGAGCCTTATGACCCTTCTTTATAGATATCCAATGCCTCTTTTCTTATGCTCATATACTTGAAACACATTGATGGATGCATGTCTATCATTCCTTCATTGCAAGAACAAATTGCTGTTGGTGGAGTTTGACCTTGCAGATGAGAGATAGGTTGGGTGGGGGGGCATGACCCCTCTCTGGCTTCGGGTTTTAGTTGTTTCTGTTTCACTTCCTTTCTTCCTGTCCAAGAGCTTATAAAACATCTTGAATGGTATATTGAAGTCAGTAAGCCTTAAGACTTTGGGGACACGTTGGTCGTTGGGACTTGGGAGTACCAATGTTTCTGGATAATTCCAATTAGGGTGATTAAGCGCACAACGGAAACTAAAAAACAACAATCTCTCTTAAGGAGATTCATCACAAAGACTAAAGGGTCAAACCCTTAAAACAAATAGCCCTCCACTCGAATGCCTCCCAATATGTAACTAAATAGTGCACCTGTTACATATTAGAAAGGAAGACATGCACAGGGAGACGACGAGATTTTTTATGTGGAAACCCACTCTGGGAAAAACCATGGGGCCTAGCCCAGATGCTAAGCAAGATGTACAACACAAGGACGGAGACATTACCCGACCATAGTTCTCCCATTCCTCGATCATATGAGTCACTATAGAATCGATGCATTGCCAACTGCCACTTACCCTCAGCCTCTTCCCTGCTTGCCTCTATTGAGCACTCCACGCTTAGTCCACGGGCACCCTTCTAGTTTCTGGCTTCAACCGGAAATCTTCCGTCGATCGACCAATCCTGAAATCTTCCTCTAAATCGAGGCAATGTATTGATTTGGAAATCTTCCATCGAATCAACGCACACTCTGGAATCCACCGGACCACTCTCTGATCAAGATAGATAGATTGATCTGTTGCTTGCATAGAAATTTCTATGTGGGTGTTTACACCTGAGAACTATTCTGAATATTTAGTATATTTCAGGACCTAACAAGACTAGACAGTTCAAATGCTCGACTGTTATGTGCTTCCCGTGATTGTTCATGTTGCCCGCGACAATAACTATCTGAAAATGCTTCGCTACTATGATCCATATATGATTATAACCTTACCATTTCATGGTAGCTGGTTGTCTTGCATGTCTAAAAATGTAAATATGGCTTCTGCCTTGTTAAATCTTTCAATAGATCTGATGTAAATGGCTTAAAATAGTGCAGATTCATTGATTTGGATATTCAAAACTGACTTTTCCTAGTATTCTATTTTCTTCTTGTGAAATTCGCCATTCTGTAGGTTTCTGTTTTGGTAGTTTTCACTAATTTGATTATGTCTATACTAGATTTGAGTTATGTTTCAATTGGTGTTTTCATACAATCTGAAATCAAGGTGGTGTTGATGTACCAGTGGGCAATGGGCTTCCTCTCCAGCTCCCCAGTCCATAATGTTTGAGGCAGACAGTTGGAGTTCTAGCAGGGTAGGTGCCTCATACTCTTTTTGGTAGGTTATTTTCTATAACATAGGCATCTTTTATATTTATAGTTACATGCACATATGGTTAGAGATCTCTAGGGTTGTGAATTTAGTTGGACTTCACAACTAGGTTATTATGTCTCTAATTATGTTATCTTGTCCATATATTTGTCACTTTCTTTCCTTTTTCCTTTTGTAAATTTTGATGGTGTTCACTTTTTCTGCAGGACTTAAGAGGTTGCAACCAATCCTTTAGTCATCGTACAAGTTTCAGCTCAAGTACTAGTGATGTTGATCGTCATATTCGAGTTGTTGAGCTTGCATATTCATTTGTGGGAATGCATTGCATCTTTGACAACTGCAAAGCTTCGGGTGATTTCTTGTTGCCTGATAAAGAACTCCACCTTCTCTTTTTCTTCTGTTTTAATCTAATGATGTCAAAAAGTTTGCAAATAGGCACACGCTAATAACTTATTATTGCCAGTTACAATCTTAAAATTTGGGCATATGAGTTCTGATCTACTTGCATATGGTGCGTCTGACGGAAGCTTGACGATTTGCCACGTTTCTGAGCCACCATCAGTTCTTCAGCAGTTAAGAGGGCATTCGAAAGCCATCACTGGTTAGACTAAGCAGAACTACTTTTTAACTTGAAACTATTTGATGGTTTTTACTAAAAATGTTATTTATACTCAACTTCCTTTTTTCATATTATGCTATTAAGTGGGATTCAATGCGTCATAACTAATTATAATATGGAATTGTCATGACCGAATTCGTCAAGTAGTCATTTTTGGGAGGGTAGGTGACATCTTCACCTTCTAAGTTTTGGAGTAATAGCAAATAATGAAAGAAAGAAACAATTCTATTTTCACACCAAACAAATTCACTGAGTGGTCAGGTCCGATTATCTGTAAGAATAAGATACTTTTTTTCTCAATCCCTCTTGCCCATAAAGAATTTTCTTTGAATCTTTGTATGAAGCTGAATATTTATGAAGGAATCTTCATGTAGTTACTTAAAGTGCTGAGGATGTAAGCCCACGACTCATATAATCTGTCTTGCAGTTGATGTGGCTGAAAACTTTTATGTAGGAAACTGGCTTTGTGGTAATCAAGTTCATGGAGATGTTTTGTGATAATCAATGTGCAATATTTATTACAAGGAATTCATTATTCCATGGATGCACCAAGCACATAAAAGTTGGTTGTTGCTTTGTTAGACATGTTTTTATGAGCTGAAAATTATTATACCTTATCTAAAATCTCAAGATCCATCTGAGGGTTACCTTCAAGGAAGCTCTTAGATGGCATCATTTTTAAACTACATGTTTCAAGAAGGGCATGGGAAATATCTATGCGCTAGCTTGAGTTGAAGTGTAAATGTGTTTATGGGTGTATCTAGGTCTTTTTTTGATATAAATAATTGCAATCAGCCAACATGACATGCCAAATGTCATACATTGGGCCAAGGTTTCAAGTTTCGGTTTCGGTCCGACTCCCGAAGATTGGTTTTAGATGGTTTTGACAATTTTGGTTTTGATTTAAAAAAAAAAAATAGAAAAATAGAAAACATTTAGAAAATTGATATAAGAAAAAAAAATAGGCACTACTTTATGGTTATATGCACTTTTAAGATTATTTAGGCATTTTTTAAAGAAAATTTAGGCATGACAAACATTAAACCATATATAAATGTCATGCAAAATGTAACTTTCTCTTGCTGTTGCACTCCATGAGTCCCTTAGGAGCCATAACTACTGGACATGTGGCTCTGTCTCCAATTCAACCTGTCGATGGGATTGGGTGTATCGTGATGCATCTCTTCTGGTCGTCCTCTATAACTCCATTGGTAATCTCTTGAGTCTCTTCCTGATGGTAGACAGCGCTACTAAAAAGCCTTTGTATCATAATCGGTACTGAGGTCAAATGGTTGTGCATGTGATGGGGCTTTCATAAATATTCTCCACTACACCCTAGGTGATGGTGGGCTATTTGTTTTTTACTTTTTTTAACTTCTTTCATATGCTTGGGATGTGGGTGGGCCATTTGTTTTTTTCCTCACTTTATAATTTATATGTATGTTATGTGGGTGGGCCATTTGCATGCATGATTTTTCTAAAGATTCTCCGCCACCTCAATCGATGTCTTATTATGGGGTCTACCTCATACATGATAGTTGATCGGGTTTTGGATGTAATTGGTTGGTTTTGGGCTAAATTTATCAAAGCTTGACCGAAACGACCAAAACCTAACCTAAAATGAGCCGAAACTCTATATATGGTTGCAACTGGGGGTATCAGGACTGGTTCCAATCGAAACTGATCCGAACCCGCCGAAACCACTAAAATCACAAACCATGCTTTGGGCATTGGAAAGCCAGGGTAGTTGCTGTGCAACTATAGGATGGAGCCATATGTCTCTCTTCTGTTCCTTTCTTTCTCTCCCTTTTCGTCCCTTCTCTTCTCTCTATGTTTTGTCTATACATAAACCCCTATAATATTGTTTCCATTGATTTCATACTACAGTCTATAAGGCTCCTACTGACTTCAGGTCATAGTTTAAAAGGCTTTTGATTCCCCTTGAACATTACCCTTTGCACACAAGGGTGTCAGATCAGATCTTCTAAAGTCGATAAATTGTAGATCTGTGCAAAGATGATTAGCCAATTCATCCAATGCATGACACAATGTAAGGGTTGAGTAACTATAGGTGGTTGCATTACTGTGAAACATGGGTTGAGATTGATTGACTTATAGAGGTTGTGGCAATATGCTTCCACGTACCGTGGTTATGGCATAGGTTGGATACTTTTCTAGTGATACTTATCAACATAGATTTGATGGTCTTCCATGACGGGTCATGTGACAAATACTTACATGGTGTCACCCATGCACAATCAAGATTAATTTCATCTAACATTCCTAAAGTGGGAAATTGACGAGGAGTGAAGTGAATTATGATTTCAAGTGCCTTTTATATTAGATGACCTTGGCGGTCTTCAATCAAGATTTTTTCCTTTTCATCTGTAAGCTCACTAGGCCAAGTCTGTAAATATACGCTGTTTGAATTTGTGCATTCCAAGGGGTTGCAACTAAGGTTTAGTCCATTCCATATTACATCAACCTCTGCATGTGATTGATGTGTTGCCATTATTCAGCTTATTTTTTTGAGAACAATGTGTCATTCTTAGGAGAGATTATCTTTATCCTATGTTATAGGAATGTGCAAATTATGATGCATGGTTTAAAATTTAAATGTTTGTTACTTTGAACTTCTTGAAAATGCTTTAAATTTTCTCAAGAATCTAAACATTCATATTTCTCAAAAAAGAATCTAACATTCATGTGATCACTCAAAAATTACTTCAAATTGTGTTACTTGTTTTGGAAGTAATGGATCTGTATTAAATGAATTAAGCATGTATGCGGTCTTTCAAGCAAGTATCGTATTATTATTTTGTGATTTGTTAAGTTAATACGGTTAATATCATACTAGGTCTTCATTAGGTACCTTCAATTAGATTAGCTTTCTTAAATAAGTGATGGACGATATTTGCAAATAGTACTATGCTTACTCGTGTTAAGTAAAATATTCTAAGTTGTTTTTCTGTAAGGAGATCTTTTGAAGATCAGAAAAACCGAGTATAGAGGCTGGTCACACTGAAAGAGCCCATTTTCCGAAACATTTCATGCAATGTTTTCATTTTCCATCCCTTTTGGTTGTCTTTTCTCTCTTCATCTATTAGTACTATTATGGCACAGATGTTCGGTGAAGGATCAAGGGCTGCTCTCTTGCAGACTTATGTTTCTGCCATCATGCATGCAAAAATTTGTATCCCAGGAAACCGAAACCCTATATATATGCATATGCAAACCACATTTCTTGTGCCGGAAACTCCCTTATTATACAACTTGAGGGAGCTCGTGTATAATTTGTAAGAACTATTTAATTGCATATATCATTATTTTTTCATATATCCTTATCAGATTGTTAAAGAGTAATTAACAACTTTCATGAATTCTCTTGCATTGTTTACTGTATCCATCGTCAACCTCTTATGTTGATTCATTACATTCATGGTTTTATGCTAATTGCCAAGTATTTTAAGTTGATAATGCCGGTAGAGAGTTGTGTGGACATGTAATTATATTCAACTTCAATTTTTTTGATATTTCTATCTTGTTTCTAAACAATGTGAAAACAATGACTTTATTTTGCACGTTAGTTGCTTTGTACCAGTCGTGTGGCTGCTGTAAAATGATAAAAGATCTTCATGCGACAATGATTTTAATCAACTGAAGTACTATTCTCATTTTAAATTATAGACTATCAATACTTGCTCCCTTTATTTTATTTGCTAACTAGATTACAGATTTTGATTTTTCATCTAACAATCAGTACATTGCTTCATCATCTATGGATAAAACTGTGCGAGTGTGGGAGATATCTAAAGGCCATTGCATTCGAGTAATATATGGAGTGTCTTCCCAGTTGTGCATTCGTTTCCACCCGGTGCGTACGCCATCATATTCATTCTTATCTTTCTCTGGAAATTGTTTAGAAACCTGTGTTTAATGTTTCCCTTTTTCTGTTCAAGGAGCCCAAAATTAATACCAAAATACTATTGGTGATAAACCTGATTAACTAATTATGTTCTTGGAGACCCTAGCGATCAATACATTTGTTCTGGAAGTAAGATGAAATTTGATACTTTATTGGCTTACTAGTTGTAAAAGAGATGATTCAGAGGTGTTATTAAGCCTGTCAGGTTATTTATCTTTACGACAAGACAAAACAAGGTTAATTTATGTGTTGTTTTGATTATTTGTTGCATGAATTTTTTGTTGCTTCCCTGTTGCATGAACTAAAACTGCCTAACCAACAAGGTAGGTTCCGCGAATTGGGTTTTAGGTTTTTTGGAATGCCCCTCGCTTGTCAATTTCCCTTGGTCAGGTTTTTGTCACCAATCTTGAGGGTTGATGCTCGGTTGATAGCTGTTTGGAAAATTCTTGTCAATCTTTCTTATAGTTGACCCCATCTTTTTGGGGATAGGACTTAAATGATGGTGGTGAGGACAGGACAAAACAGCTAACTCGAGAAACTCCACCTGATGCTATGGAAAAGAGCAACAAAATGCAACCACACTGCATTTGAACAGAAGCAACATATGCCCTCTCTTACCTATAACTATAAGTTTGGCATTAAAAAATCTGGTTGCCTCAGACTCATAGTACTCTTGCCCTTCCACCTACACTTGTGGTGCTTCTGCTGGGTCTATAGTTAGCTTCTATTTCTTGACACTATTATACTTGTGCCCAGCTTTTCTGAGATAAGGGATCACTAGAAGTGATCCACAACCCAAGTTATTGGCTCTCTACCTGCTCCCGTCGTTTCTTATAAGCACTAGACTACCTCTCCTGTTTGTATTCTTCAGCAGCTCTTTAAATATCCCATTTTACTTGGGTTTTTTTTGCATAGGCGTCTAGTTTCGAATGTAATGCTCCTACCACTCCGAGTTCAACCCCACACATTTATACCATTTTTTAATCTTCAAATATATCTGTTTCTATGTTGCGTATCCTTTTTTAGAACCCCATCCTAAGATCTCTATTTCTAATGATTCTACCTTATCTATTAAACATCATGCACTCTCCCTCCATATTCTTCTTCAGACTTCTTTTCTCTCGTGTCCTCCATGCACAGATTGCGCCGAATTCACTTCCAGTCAGTCGGATTTTTTAACACTATTAGTCTATTCCACAATTTCATCAGATTCTTGTCCTGTGCAGGACCATCATACCTGGCCATGGATAGTGCTCCTACTTACTTTGCTTCACATTCAAAACCTATTTCTTAACATAATCTGTTTTTTCCTTTTGACCTTGCACATCTTTCTAGATTGAGATTTAGTTACTTATTGAGTAGTGGTGCCCTTCTTTGCCACGTTGCATAACATATAAACTTGACACAATCAGCACTATATATGATGATAATCCTGCTAGTTTATTTGCAAAATTTGACTTGTTAAACTTGAATATGTGACTGCTCGTTCCCTATAAGGGTGGCAATAGAGCTTATAATGTCGATAGATATGAGTGATGTACTTGATGTTTTCGTGTGTATAATGCATCTCATGTATGCCGATTTTCTATGTATTTTGTTCACATGGTTCATACTCAGTTTTCTATAGTTAATAAGTTTTTTAGTTTCGCCTCGATGTTCACATTGTTCATACTCGGTTTTCTACCGTTATTAAGGTTTTTGGTTTTGCCTCGATGACTTTGGCACTTTTGGCTCTCTTAATGACCGCAACCCACCTTTCTTTTTCTCATGCAATAATCGAACAGAGAAATGACCATATCCTTCTGGTTTCTGGCTTTCTTCCTCTTTTATCCTTCATCCTTACAATTAAAATAAACCATCTTTGTTCTGGTTTTGCCCAAAACCGCACTGTTGCCATCCCTACATAGGGGTGCCCTCGAAAAACAACTCATTTGCGTACTTGATGGGTCAAATCAGCAATCATCAAAGCAGCAGAGGTTTCTTTCAGCCACAACAGGTTTTGGGGTGCCCTCGGATAAAAGCTGGTTGTTGGGGAGTAACCGTGGTAAAACAGGATGACACTTATTCCCGTGCGTCTTTGTTCCTCTATACGTGAAAAATGAGCTTTCTAGGGTGCCTCGGAGAAGCAACTAGCCACGAGGGGTGCCTACAGAAGCCTGCTTTAATGCCGTATTATTGTACGTGAACATGAGTCCACGGCTTCTTTCTTCATGCGGACAATAGAGGGGCTGGGCCTTCTGCGTGAAACAAAGAAGGGCCGAGAGGGAGATTTGGCGCGGGTTAGCAGGGAGAAGAAACGGGAGCCAAAATCTGATTCTTCTCTTGCTTCTTTGCTATGAAGCACGGATACTTCAAAATACATGACGTACCCGTACCGGATACGTATCGGACACGGATACGGCCCGGATACGGCTCGGATACGTGTCCGATACGTTTCGGGCGTATCCTGGATTTAAAAATACCAGGATACGGCCCGGATACGGCTGGGATACGGCCGGATACGGCTGGGATACGGCTCGGATACGGGAGGGATACGGCTGACCGGTTTGGGCTTGGGTTATCGAGTTTGGGTTTGGTTAAAAGTTAAACTCAAACCCAAACCCAAATCCAAACCCAAACCCACTGTCCCACACTAAAAGATTTAAGGATAAATTGCACAAAGACCCCTATAGTTTGACTGATTATCACTTACACCCCCTCATGTTTAAAACCCTACAAATGCCCCCCCTGGAGGGGGTGCAAGTGATATGTTTTTCAAACTGTAGGGGGTCTATGCGTAATTTACCCAAAATTTAACCCCACCCTACCCTGTTTTCTAGATCGAGCGAGAAGAGAGGGAGAGCAGAGAGGCAGGCGTCCGCTCGCGCCCGTCGTCTGTCGTTCGCCGTCGCCCGCCTGATTGCAGCCGTCCGCCGTCCGTGCTAAACTACAGCCGTTAGCCGCCCGTCCGTCGCCAAACTGCAGTCGCCCACCGTTCCCCCGCACCCGTCCGCTGCCCGATTGCAGCCGTCCGCTGTTCGCCCGTCTCTCTCCCTCACAGCCCCATATCTCTCTTCCTCCCTCTCTCTCTCTTTCTCTTTCTCGCTCTCCCTCATAGCCCCATTTGCAGGGTTTCTAACTTGCCGTCAGGATCTGCAGATATACAATAAGATCGATAAAAAACAGTGATAAAATATTGAGCCAATTATAAAAATTTTATTAATTTTTTTTCAAAAAACAGTGATAAATTATAGCAATTAATATTTTGTTTATATTGAATATGCAACAACCTGTGCTTCTATATTGAATATGTTCTTTATGATGCATTCTATCAATTAATAGTTCTATAAATTAATAATTTAGTATTTTATTTAAAATAAATATTTAAAAAATAATAATATATTGCCGTATCCTTAGCCGTACCCGTATCCTACTTTTTTAAGATTTGCCGTATCGCCGTACCCGTATCGTATCGTACCCGTATCCCGTATCCGTGCTTCTTAGCTTCTTTGTTTCTTCTTCTTCTCACTCTTCTTCCTTCTTTTTCGCAAGAGGATTGTGAGAGGATTCCCGAATTGTTTCGATCACACGAGGGAACTTGTGAGGGAGAGGAGATTAAGAGGGGGAGAAGATCCTAGGCTTCATCACCTAGGATTCCACGGGGCTTCACCACCAGGTAAGGTTGTGTCCATAACGGACTGATTAACATCCATTGCAAACATAATTCATAATTCATTCATTATTTCAGAAAGAAAGAGACAAAATCCTTATATAACGGACTGATTTACATCCATAACCATCCACGAACAATGTGGAACTAAAAAAACACTAAAAAACAACTTGTAACCCAAGTCTACAATTTATGTAATTCAGTGTGACGAAAATAAAAATTTTAATTTGAAATAAATAATAAAAAAATAACTGGGCCCCGTCTGAGATGGGCCTTCGCATCTGGGCCAAGCTTGGGCCTCGGAAGTCATGCATGGAAATTTGCTACGCATCAATTAAAATCTCGGTTAACGATATACTTGCTATTAGTGGTTCTTTGATGGTTATAACCTTAAAGTGGAAGTAAAAGTTTTGTAATTTAGCTTTAATGCCACCTGTGCTTTTTTGTTTCCTTTTTAGTTAAGGGGATCCATAAACTCTTGGATGTAAAAGCCAAATAATCGTGGTCCTTTGCTGACTAGAGGAGAACTTACACGTTTTTGTGAGGTGTTTTTGGCATGCTCTCCATGCTACCAGTAGTTTGATAAATGACCTTGGAAGTTATAGAATTGGGAGGGATCCTGTAGTTATTGTCTTATTGACTCTATCATGCCAACCTTGTTTTCTTTCAGCCCTTCACCCCTTTTGCGTGATATAATTTGTAGCGCTTGAAAATTATTTTGCAAATGCTTTTATGTTTTCTTTTCAGAACATCGAGATCAACTTGCTTCTATTTGTAATTGGATATGCGCCATGATCTTTTCTTGCCAATTGTTGTGCTGGCGCACATTGCATGTTTTTCTGAAACTGTACATGCAATGGGATCTACTCTTACCTATTATTGCACGTACATTTCTTATTCATATCCCTGTTTATGCTGGTTGCAGGTGAATAACAACTTCCTTTCGGTTACCAATGCAAACAGAGAAATCAGTGTAACCAATCATCTCATTCTCTTCCCATGTTCTAAAGAATGGTATTTGCAAATTGGATGTTAAAACAATATATTTGCCTCAAATCATGCAAACATTTGCTTCTAAATCTACTCTTCTTAAGAGTTTAAGAGAGTATGGTTTGTGTATTTGTTTGTCTTCCATTGCTTTAGTTTTGAATTTATTGACATTTCTAGTTACTCACTATTGTGTGGAAACTATTCTCCAGGTTATAAATTTTAGCACTGGGCGGGTTATTAATAAACTAACCTTGGAAAATGAGATAACAGCTATGGATAATGATCACACTGGGCAGCTTATTTTTGCTGGTGATGCGCAGGTCTGCAATTTTATTCATTTGGATGCATCGCTTAGCTTGATAAAATAATATATGCAGATTATTGCAGTTTGTGTGATAATTACAGGGATCCATATGCACTGTTAGCGTCAACTCCCATATAGGGTCGATATCCAGGTCCCACCGGAATAGGAGCAGCAGGACCAAATCTCCAATCACAACAGTACAGTATCGAACCTTTTCTCTTGTGGCACGATGTCCTGTGCTTCTAGTATGTGCTCAGGATGGGAACCTTTGTTTCTTCAGGTTATTGAATGTGCTTCACATAGTGAATTCCATCAAACAATTTCTTATTATATTGTGTATTATCCACTAAACTTAGCGAATCCTCCTTGTGCAGTGTTGCTTTGGAGATACGAGGGTATTTGACTCTCCTATGCTCACTCAAATTAGCTCCCCGAGTACATAGTATTCGTGCTTCTTTCTGCCCACTGCTTTCCCTTGAGAAAGGGGAATTTATAGGTATGTGCACCGTGAATGAAATTTTTAGTAGGCCATCTTTATTTGTGGAACAAGGAATATATTTTGGGAAAATTGGTCTACAGTCCTTCAAATTGATCGTATTTAACGATAAGGACAGGTAAATAAATGATTTAGCGTTAGGTCTTACGGTTTGGAAAATATCCATTTTACCTCTACATGCAGCTGTATAGGGAAATCACATGAAGAGTAACAATTCGGTAATAAAGAGTAATGTTTCTTTGAAAACAAGTTTCACTGTAGTTGCAAAGAACTGTAGCTAAAGAGTAACAATTGCAGATTGTTACTCTTTGCTATAGACTATAGTGTAGATTGTTGCTCTTCGCTACCGTAAAGACTAATATTTGTAGATTGTTACTCTTCGTTACAGTGAAGAGTAACATTTGTGATTTTAGGATTAGGGGCAATTTTATCATTTAACGGGGAGAAAAAATCATCGGAGGGGCTATAATGAACTTTTCGGGAGGAACCTGGTGCAAAATTATCTCTTTGTCTGTCCTTTTCACCTAATGGATCTATTGTCAGGGACCTAATACTAAGTCCCCCATATATTTTTCCTGAAGTTCAATTAGATGTTCTTTGAGGTCCTAAGGATGGATGAAGATTTAAATTTGAATTAATATACATAATGGAATGTAGCATGTGTAACAACCAAAAT
This sequence comes from Chamaelirium japonicum, assembly GCA_947650365.1. Classification (NCBI taxonomy): domain Eukaryota; kingdom Viridiplantae; phylum Streptophyta; class Magnoliopsida; order Liliales; family Melanthiaceae; genus Chamaelirium; species Chamaelirium japonicum. Next base: position 91,167,887 of record OX393550.1, read on the forward strand.
CAAAGAATCAAGCCAAAGCCAATAGCTAAGACTCCTGAGGAGAGGAAAGCCAAAATGGATGAGGTATTGAGGTGAGGTGCACAATGCCACAAATTAGTCCCACATCGCCTGGGGAGAAAAAAAGATTGTGGGCTATATGTACAACATCCCCTCCTTAACACTGAAGATGTTTAGATGTGTTTTAACTTTTGAAACTGTGAGCCTTCGGGCATCGTGGGTAATATCTTACGTGTTGGGGTGGGATGCTATAGCAGGAATTATCTTTTTGTCAATTTTCTGTTGTCACTCGAATTCACTCCCATACATAATATAGAACTGCGAATTAGGGCATTCTATGTATCACCCTCTATCAGTAGCGGAGCCATGAATTCATTCTAGTAGGAGCGACCTTTGCTTGATTTTAAAAGTTTCATCCAATTTCAACCAATAAAGGATTTGAATTGATACCTTTTAAAAAAAAGAGGATTTGAATTGACTACAAAAATACTTTACTTTCAGTTTATAAGCACATAAAAATATTCCATCAAAAAAAACATTACACAAAAAATTGTGAATAACTAGAGAGAGAGAGAGAGAGAGAGAGAGAGAGAGAGAGAGAGAGAGAGAGAGAGATGAGTGTAGGGTTTTGGCCGGCGCCACAGGCAAGCCGCATTCTCCGATCGCGTCGCCGGCCATAGGTTTCGGGCAGAGGATGGCTGGTGTGGACAGGGACGGAGCCTCGGAGATTACAATTCGAGCCATGAGATTATGAGAGGCTATCGTGAGGTAGTCGTGGGACGAACGAGAGAGACGAACACCGATTTTTTTTGGGTAAATTACACTTTACCTACTTAAAATTAGCTCAAAAACATTTAAACCCTTTAGTTTATTTTGTTCCAAATGGCTCCTTAAAGTTTGAAATGTTCACACAACACAATACACCCTTTTGTCAACTACATAATTTTTTCATTTAGTAATCTTTATCTGATCAATACTGAATCGAAGGGGGTAAAATGTAGTTTTTAAACTATACGGAGGTTAAGTGCCTTTGAGCTAAACTTCAGGGGTGCAAAGTGTAATATATTTTTTGGTTTTTTTTTTTTTGACAAACACATTGACAAAACAGACCCATGAAGTGGGGGCGGGGCCTAGTGCTCAGTGCTTGGTGTGAATGCGGATGCACTGAGCCTTGAGCCCCACCTCCACTTCATTGGCCTGGATTGTCAATGTGTTTTTGACAGAGATTATACAAATAGCATTACCCTTTTTTTTTTTGAAATCTCAGTGAGGGCAGCTACCCCCACTGGGCCTATGTTGGCTCCGCCTCTGCCCTCTATGGCCATATCATGGTTTGCCCCTCACAAAGTCATCAGAAGTATCTGATTGGGCCTGAGAGGACCCTAGTGGTTAATTAGAAGCCAATTCATGAAATTGATTAATTAAGCTTGTTTTAATCAAAACTATGTAACCGTAATTTGTATTTGAAGGTATTGATTGGTTGTACATAAATCAATTGACTCTGACAATGGTTGGCAACAGATTGGTCAAGTTGGGTTAGTCTATGGTCAATCTTTTAAGTTGATACGTACTTTCAAGTGGCTTGATGTTGCCCTATAAAGGTTGAAACCAATTGGCAAACTTCGAATACCCCCAAAGATAAAAACATAAAAACAAGTAGTAAAACCTAGATTATATTCTTAATATTGTCCAAATGACCTTAATCAAAATTTGAAAGTATGACACAAAGAAAAATACCACGAAGAAAAGTTATTATCCTTGAATAATATGAGGTTAACATGACAAAAGAATAATGGAAAATCAGACAATTTTTAGCAATCATGTCTGAACTTTGGAGATAATTACTTCGAATAAAATCCAAGACACAAGGGCGCCAATGTAGTCATATCATGCATGATGGTATGACTATGCAAAGGGAACAATCTTGCTTTATCTATTTGGAGTCTTAATTTTAAAGAAGCTACCGATTTTTTCAAACTTGCTTTAATTGTATGCGATCAGCTGAACGTAAGGTTTATAAAAAATCAGACATTTCACAGGCAACATATGACGCATCCATAGTGTTTGGTGCGTTAGCAGGAACAATTTGCACGGCAGTGTTTTCTTTTACTCTAATACATGAATCCACCACTACTTCAGATATACATTCAACATCATGCATCTCTAAAGAAGAATGAACGGATCTCAAAATAGAAACGCTTAGCTGACATTTCACCTTACATGAATCCACCACTACTTCAGATTTACATTCAACATGATGCATCTCTAATGAAGAATGAACGGATCTCAACGCTTAGCTGACATTTCACCATTAAGTTAATTATATTTTGGGCCCGTTCGATATATCATGCAGCTGAACATTACGAACACGCATTTGGTACTCATGAATCTCCATAGCGAACTGCAAAAAAAAAAAATCTCCATAAGCAATCAAGTCTTCCTTACTCACCCATTTCTTGAGCAATGACTTGCTAACCTCGTTGTATGAATGGCTTATGTGTAAAACCAGCCAATAAATTTCAATACTAAATCAAAGCTTTGTATTTAAACTATTGGAATGACTTCCTGTTTAACCCAACAATATCCTGTATCACTTTTGCACTGTCTCCTTTCTTATTTTGTTATTTAGTTGCAAGAACCTCTTTCATTTTCCTTTTCACAGTTTTCTTAGTGGAGCACAAAGTACATCCATCTTCCCTTTTTGACGAGTCTTCTTAGAAAAAAATCAACGTTTTTGAGACTCCTGTATTCATCTCCATTACTGTTATTGGAAACATCAATTCCTCCTTCCCGTACCTTCGACACAACCTCATCCTTTGTCTATCTTGGCTTGGCTTACACAGTGACCAATATATTTTCCCAAACATCAGCAAGTACGAGAAGCAATATTACTTGCCACATTCTTCTTATATCCTGAATTTGCCTGCTATTCATTATGACAATGCTTTACACCATTGTGGCATGGGTTAGGTTCCAATCATGATGAGAGAGAGAGAGAGAGAGAGAGAGAGAGAGAGAGAGAGAGAGAGAGAGAGAGAGAGAGAGAGAGAGCTGCCAGCTTACAGGTTGACAAATCCACTTGAACAGACATGTTTTTCTTGACAAATCCAATGACGATGAAGAAGAAGATTTGGTCCATTGGATTTCTCTATTGATAAGCTCGCTGGCATTGGTCCACTGATGGTCCCTCCTGTCTATACGAACTCATGCTCCCAACGTTCTCCGTCACTTCAGCTAAGGATGATATTCCACAGTAGACTAGATGTCACAAAATTGTCCACTGTTCACTTTCACCTAACCTAGATGAGTAATCCTATTTGGACAATCTAAAAAACAATCTCAGACCCATGGGGTGGTGGCGGGGCCCAGGGGTCAGTGCACAGTCCCTGGGCCTCGACACCTCCCCATGGGTCTGAGACTGTTTTTAAGATTGTCCGAATAGGATTACTCAACCTAGATATATTCTTTCTATTTGTTTGTCATTTTATGGGACCAATAATGCAAAAATTGAGTCCAAATATGATTTAATGCTTGTGCTATATTCTTCTTCTATTCCATTGACATACATGTCATTAAAGCCCTTTTCATCGTAGTTGTCATCATTAATCGCATCTGATCATTTTTTTGACATTTTATATGAAGTTTCGGGCAGTGAGGACTCGAACGTTTACTTCTACGATTTGACTCGGCCGAAGCACACGTGTGTAAATAAGCTGCAGGTCCGTTTCTTTCTTTCTTTCAAGATCTTGCTCTTAGGCCTGGAGTCCTGGGCCCCTCAGCACGGCTAACACCTCTTCCGTCACTGCAGGGACATGGTTCACCCGTTATGGGAGTTGCCTGGAATCACGGGGAGAACTTGTTGGCATCGTCTGATTCCGATGGAACAGTGATAGTTTGGAAGCGAGCGAAGACCACCTGAGCACATATCGGTTAAATACGCCTGCATACCGACCCAGAATCCTATCGATCTTGATACAGCTATAGATACGACTTCTCACAGGAGTCACTCATCGTCACACCACCTATCTTCTTTACATATAAAGCTGAGGTCTCTGTGCCACATGTCAGCCTTCCCACTCTCTCTCTCTCTCAGCCTTCCCACTCTCTCTCTCTCTCTCTCTCTCTCTCTCTCTCTCTCTCTCTCTCTCTCTCTCTCTCTCTCTCTCTTGGATGTGTGATCTGATCGAGTGGCATCACAGCCGTCCAATGCATTGCACGAGATTAATAGTAGTTGGTAAATAGAGTGCCATTCTTTCTATTGTGCAGGGTATTGTATATCAAAGACATATTATAGAGCATCTCTCTTGGTGTTTTGTTTGTATCATTTTTGTGATGTTCTCGAATTACCATTGTGTTGTAATTGTGTAGGCTCAATTTTGAGATCGCAAAAAGGTTGTGAGTGATCTCGACATCATTTGCTTTTCTTTGCTACTGATCTTGTTAGACTAGCAGTGTGCAGCCAAGCATTTCTTCGTATCATCATCGTCATCATCAGCATTCATCAAGATGGGGTCAACTAGATGGAGGATTTGTCAAAAACCTAAAAGGGCGGTTGGTAGGTGGGAACCCTACCTTGTCGGTTACGAAGTTTAAGAGTAACCCTAATGTGCCCTATAGACTAAGAAAGAATCTAAGACGAAGATGATAGAAGGCAGGGTTAGATATCAAGGGCTGTGATCATCTCTGCGGCACAAGTTAAAAGCCAAAGTGCTTAAACGATTGTGTGTCACTCGGGGGACTGGGAGGGGGCAGCTCTGAACCAAATAGTCTAAATAAACGAACCAAACAAAACCAAACAATTAGGTCGGTTTGGTCCGATTTGTCCCGAAACCGAACCAATGAACACCCCCAGGGGTGAGAATTTATTAGGTCTTCAAATCATAGAATTGGGGTATGGAATTACATGTGCAAAGCTCAAATACAATTCTAGTAATTTGATACTAAAATGGAAGCCTTGAAAGGAGGGAAAAATTTTCAGCACAACTGTTGCACCATACAACCAAGAGGTCCATTGGCCCCAGTGCCTATCAGCACGTTCGGAGTACTGATGGACCACTACCCCCATGTGTTGGGGTGCGTTACCCCATGTCTCTTGAATCGTAGTGGGCTCTGTGGTCGTATGGACCGTATGGTACAACAGTTGTGCTGAAAATTTTTCCACGACGAGGATGTGACACACTGAGACAACCACATAAAAAACTTGGAAAGGACGAACCACAATCATTTGTCATGGGATTGGGATACATGTGAACGCATAGAAATTTCATTCCCATTAAGTGTTGTATTTGTTTGTTTTTATTCGGTTATCTCAAGGAAGCAACTCATATTAATAATTTATTAATAAGGAATGACAAAACAAACCATATCCAAGGCTTACATGACTGATGCAAATAGATCTGTTTCTTTACCTGCCGGTTCGGACAGAGTGCGATGCACGGGTCGGGTATGGGTGCAACAGACGACTGTGACTTGGGGTACATATAAAGATTTGGATTCGGGGGTTGGGGGGGTGGGGCGGTGGTTGCCCGCTTCGTGCCAATCGGAGGGTGTCTTGCCGCCGAAGACGGCCCGACAGGTGTATTGCCGCCAAAGGCGGCCCGCTGCCATGCCGACGGCCAAGTGTGTTATCGTCGCACCGAAGGCTCCCGCTTCGTGCCAATCGGCACGGGTTTGCCGAAGGCGGTCAAGTGTGTTGTCGTCACATACGACGGTGGGGGTGGTGATATCAGGGGGGTGTTTTGCTGTCGAAGGCGGCCTGCTGCATTGCTGATAGGTGTGTTGCCGCCGAAGAAGGCCCACTGTAGTGCCGATAGGCACGGGCATGCACTAGTTTATTAATAAGGAATGACAAACAAACCCTATCCACGGCTTACATGACTGATGCAAAGAAATTTGTTGAGTTGGCGACAACAACCCACGATGTTATGAAGGAATTGAAAGATGATCGATTGAGAGTCGGATGCAATTAAGCATCAAATTAATCCTTAATTGAAAAAAAAAACTTAAACATTGATCAAAATGACAAAAAAAAACTTAAACATCAATAAGTTATGAAGGAAATGAAAGATGATCAATTGAGAGTCAGAGAGATGAAATATTAATTCCGTGCATGATACTATATATGAACGGTGGAAGGAGTATTCCGTGCATGCTCCCTTGAACCTAGCTAGCTAGCGAGCTAGCCAGTTTGCAAGGATTCCCTTGAATCTAGGTTGCATGGACTCGAATCTGAATGGAACATGTAGATTTGCATGAAACCCAATTCTTTTAGGTCAGTGCGCGCCACCACCCTTCGATTCTGGCAGTCATACCTGCAATCACGTACCCAATTAGCTAGCTCAAATTATAAGATCGACTGAAACTAAATAAAGGTAATGAGGTAATTAATATTGGCTGCGGATTGTCTGATGGTATTTTTTTTAGAGAATATTCAGTGGGTCGGACATACCAAGTTAGTCGTGTGCATCCCTCCCCCCCCGAACCGATGCAGTTTTTGTTCAGGCCAGGGATATATAACGTACATTGGGCTAAAATAGCCAGATATATAGTTGATTTGCAACATATTAATAGTGTAATGGGTGTACACGAATGACGTGGTATGTCCGACCCATTGAATATTTTCTGGGAGCATAGATTCCTCCTAGGATTTTTCACTATTTTCCCCCTATTTGGATGGTTGGGGATTCATTCAAGTATGAAAAAGAGCTAGATAATAACGAAAGAAGTGATGGAAAGTCATATATACCATAGTAGTTCATAATACCCAGTATCAGAAGTCATCAGTGCAAGTTGAGAAGTATTGTATGAAGGCCAGACTTTGATGTATTCCTTCTCCCTATAGACGGGCTCCATGCTCACCACCCTTTTGCTCACCCACCTGATCTCCTCGCCGTGGTGCCGCCCGCCGGTTATGGTCCAAATCTCCATCTGGTCTCCCCAGAAGCCCAGCAACCCCAGCTTGCCCTCGAATCCAACTAGACTCCACTTGTGGGTGCAGTTGTACCGATTTTGCTTATCACCGGCGCTGCCGTCGCCGCCAAACGAAGGAGGCAATGCTGCTATCAGCTCCCAGGTCTCCGACCGAACGTGGAACGCAAATATGGTGTCTTCGGAGGTGCGCCAGTGAAGCACCCCGCCGGCCAGCACACCTTGCTGGTGGGTCCAGAAGCTGCAGTCCGGCAGCTCGACATCCTTGGACCGACTCCAGGCCCACGTCCTCGAGTCGAACACCTCCAGGTGATAACGGGACAGGAGGCTTATGGTTGTGCGTCCTTTTTCCTTCTTGTAACCACAGCGGACCAAGTGCTTGGGTTTCGAGAAGCGGACGATCTTGTAATCCAGGGGGCCGTCGGGTCGGGCGATGATCTCCATCCTCAGGGTGAAGAACCTCGTCCTCGGTTTCGGGATCGCCCTCCACTGCCGAGTCGCCGGCTTGCAGACGTAGTAGCGCGATCGGATGGCGTCGGACGGATTGATGAGGCAGACGACGAGCCCGCGGTGCTTGGACACCGCCTCGATCTGCACGTCGGCCCATCGGTCGGAGGCTCCGGGGAGGAAGTCGAGGGACAGGGATGGGGTGGTCGGCGGCGAGGAGGGAGTGTGGACGAAGGTGATGGATCTTCTAATGTGGCCGAGCTGGACGAAGCAGCCGGAGATGGAGTTAGTCCGGCAGATGTGGAGCGGGGCGAAGGCGGGCTCGTTGGCGATGCGCAGCATGTCTAGGCAAGCGCAACGGCAAGAGGGGAGGGTTTGAAGAGACACCCTCGTCATAATTTCAAATATAGCGTCTTGGGGTAGGTCATGAGGAGTGCCTTCGTCGCTCCCCAACATGGCGTCGGCAAGTAAAGAGAATTGTATATAAGCTATCTGGAAGGAACTCCCACGAAGCAGAGAGAGAGAGAGAGAGCTCAAGGGCACCGGAGAGAGAGAGAAAGAACGCTCCGAGGGCACCGGAGCCCTCCCCTTCCACTATATATAATGGATTTTGGATATACCCCCTGACAAATATCGATATACAAATAACCTTTTTTTTTTTTGAGTTTTATAGATAACCCTTCAGATATCTTGATATTTGCGTACAAGTTGGTGCCCACTTTTGGAAACCAGACGGCGTATAAGCGGCCTGTGGACCGTCGGATCGGCCGTGTGCGTACAAGATGGTGCTGGGAGTCATAGGGTGTTGCGCGGCTTGCGCCCCGCGGCCGCGCTCCGTGGGGAGACAGGAATACGGAGGAGTACGTGCTCCGTGGGGAGACAGGAATCACACGTGTGGACAGGTAAAATTGAACCGGATTAAGACAGGAAAATCGAACCGGATTTTGACATGCGATCTAGGACACACTCCTGCTGCGGCCTTGTTTACGATTTCTTATTGGGTTCCAATTTTAGGTCCCTTTTTGGTGCTTTTATAAATCACAGGGGAATCCAAAAAAAATGGTTTTAAAAATCGCATGTGCAACACTGCTTCGTGCGTGCCATCCGATCGTCGTTGGTGCTACCCGTGGACTAGGGGTGGGTAGGGCTGTCAACGGGCTGTGCTAGGGCCAGGCTTTGGTTAACCCAGGCCCGGCCCTTTTATATACAGGCAGGCCTGGGCTCTGGCCCTTCCGGGACTAAAAACCACCGGCTCTAGTCCGGCCCTTCGAAGGTTTGGGCCGGGGCCGGGGCCTGGGACGGGCCGGACACAGGCCTATAAACTATATGGAATTGTCGTTAGAAAATAAATATTAAATTTTTTTTTTACAAAAAACTGGGATTAGAGAAAAACTGAGATTGATGATATTTATCCAATTTTTTTATCCAAAAATAAAAAAAAAAGAAAAAAACAGATCTAACAAGTCTAATAATCATATTAAATTGGAAGTAAAAGTTTTGTAATTAGCTTTAATGCCACATGTGCTTTTTTGTTTCCTTTTTTGTTAAGGGGATCCATAAACTCTTGGATGTAAAAGCCAGGTTGCAGGTGAATAACAACTTGCTTTCGGTTACCAATGCAAACAGAGAAATCAGTGTAACCAATCATTTCATTCTCTTCCCATGTTCTAAAGAATGGTATTTGCAAATTGGATGTTAAAACAATATATTTGCCTCAAATCATGCAAACATTTGCTTCTAAATCTACTCTTCTTAAGAGTTTAAGAGAGTATGGTTTGCGTATTTGTTTGTCTTCCATTGCTTTAGTTTTGAATTTATTGACATACTAGTTACTCACTATTGTGTGGAAACTATTCTTCAGGTTATAGATTTTAGCACGTACTGGGCGGGTTATTAATAAACTAACCTTGGAAAATGAGATAACAGCTATGGATAATGATCACACTGGGCAACTTATTTTTGCTGGTGATGCGCAGGTTTGCAATTTTATTTATTTGGACGCATCGCTTAGCTTGATAAAATAATATATGCAGATTATTGCAGTTTGTGTGATAATTACAGGGATCCATATGCGCTGTTAGCGTCAACTCCCATAAAGGGTCGATATCCAGGTCCCACCGGAATAGGAGCAGCAGGACCAAATCTCCAATCACAACAGTACAGTATCGAACCTTTTCTCTTGTGGCACGATGTCCTGTGCTTCTAGTATGTGCTCAGGATGGGAACCTTTGTTTCTTCAGGTTATTGAATGTGCTTAACATAGTGAATTCCATCAAACAATTTCTTATTATATTGTGTATTATCCACTAAACTTAGCGAATCCTCCTTGTGCAGTGTTGCTTTGGAGATACGAGGGTATTTGACTCTCCTATGCTCACTCAAATTAGCTCCCCGAGTACATAGTATTCGTGCTTCTTTCTGCCCACTGCTTTCCCTTGAGAAAGGGGAATTTATAGGTATGTGCACCGTGAATGAAATTTTTAGTAGGCCATCTTTATTTGTGGAACAAGGAATATATTTTGGGCAAATTGGTCTACAATCCTTCAAATTGATCGTATTTAACGATAAGGACAGGTAAATAAATGATTTAGCGTTAGGGCTTACGGTTTGGAAAATATCCATTTTACCTCTACATGCAGCTGTATAGGGAAATCACATGAAGAGTAACAATTCGGTAATAAAGAGTAATGTTTCTTTGAAAACAAGTTTCACTGTAGTTGCAAAGTACTGTAGCTAAAGAGTAACAATTGCAGATTGTTACTCTTTGCTATAGACTATAGTGTAGATTGTTGCTCTTCGCTACCGTAAAGACTAATATTTGTAGATTGTTACTCTTCGTTACAGTGAAGATCGAGTAACATTTGTGATTTTAGGATTAGGGGCAATTTTATCATTTAACGGGGAGAAAAAATCATCGGAGGGGCTATAATGAACTTTTCGGGAGGAACCTGGTGCAAAATTATCTCTTTGTCTGTCCTTTTCACCTAATGGATCTATTGTCAGGGACCTAATACTAAGTCCCCCATATATTTTTCCTGAAGTTCAATTAGATGTTCTTTGAGGTCCTAAGGATGGATGAAGATTTAAATTTGAATTAATATACATAATGGAATGTAGCATGTGTAACAACCAAAATCAAAGAATCAAGCCAAAGCCAATAGCTAAGACTCCTGAGGAGAGGAAAGCCAAAATGGATGAGGTATTGAGGTGAGGTGCACAATGCCACAAATTAGTCCCACATCGCCTGGGGAGGAAAAAAGATTGTGGGCTATATGTACAACATCCCCTCCTTAACACTGAAGATGTTTAGATGTGTTTTAACTTTTGAAACTGTGAGCCTTCGGGCATCGTGGGTAATATCTTACGTGTTGGGGTGGGATGCTATAGCAGGAATTATCTTTTTGTCAATTTTCTGTTGTCACTCGAATTCACTCCCATACATAATATAGAACTGCGAATTAGGGCATTCTATGTATCACCCTCTATCAGTAGCGGAGCCATGAATTCATTCTAGTAGGAGCGACCTTTGCTTGATTTTAAAAGTTTCATCCAATTTCAACCAATAAAGGATTTGAATTGATACCTTTTAAAAAAAAGAGGATTTGAATTGACTACAAAAATACTTTACTTTCAGTTCATAAGCACATAAAAATATTCCATCAAAAAAAACATTACACAAAAAATTGTGAATAACTAGAGAGAGAGAGAGAGAGAGAGAGAGAGAGAGAGAGAGAGAGAGAGAGAGAGAGAGAGAGAGAGAGAGAGAGAGAGAGAGAGAGAGAGAGAGAGAGAGAGAGAGAGAGAGAGATGAGTGTAGGGTTTTGGCCGGCGCCACAGGCAAGCCGCATTCTCCGATCGCGTCGCCGGCCATAGGTTTCGGGCAGAGGATGGCTGGTGTGGACAGGGACGGAGCCTCGGAGATTACAATTCGAGCCATGAGATTATGAGAGGCTATCGTGAGGTAGTCGTGGGACGAACGAGAGAGACGAACACCGATTTTTTTTGGGTAAATTACACTTTACCTACTTAAAATTAGCTCAAAAACATTTAAACCCTTTAGTTTATTTTGTTCCAAATGGCTCCTTAAAGTTTGAAATGTTCACACAATACACCCTTTTGTCAACTACATAATTTTTTCATTTAGTAATCTTTATCTGATCAAAACTGAATCGAAGGGGGTAAAATGTAGTTTTTAAACTATACGGAGGTTAAGTGCCTTTGAGCTAAACTTCAGGGGTGCAAAGTGTAATATATTTTCTGGTTTTTTTTTTTTTGACAAACACATTGACAAAACAGACCCATGAAGTGGGGGCGGGGCCTAGTGCTCAGTGCTTGGTGTGAATGCGGATGCACTGAGCCTTGAGCCCCACCTCCACTTCATTGGCCTGGATTGTCAATGTGTTTGTTGACAGAGATTATACAAATAGCATTACCCTTTTTTTTTTCTGAAATCTCAGTGAGGGCAGCTGCACCCACTGGGCCTATGTTGGCTCCGCCTCTGCCCTCTATGGCCATATCATGGTTTGCCCCTCACAAAGTCATCAGAAGTATCTGATTGGGCCTGAGAGGACCCTAGTGGTTAATTAGAAGCCAATTCATGAAATTGATTAATTAAGCTTGTTTTAATCAAAACTATGTAACCGTAATTTGTATTTGAAGGTATTGATTGGTTGTACATAAATCAATTGACTCTGACAATGGTTGGCAACAGATTGGTCAAGTTGGGTTAGTCTATGGTCAATCTTTTAAGTTGATATGTACTTTCAAGTGGCTTGATGTTGCCCTATAAAGGTTGAAACCAATTGACAAACTTCGAATACCCCCAAAGATAAAAACATAAAAACAAGTAGTAAAACCTAGATTATATTCTTAATATTGTCCAAATGACCTTAATCAAAATTTGAAAGTATGACACAAAGAAAAATACCACGAAGAAAAGTTATTATCCTTGAATAATGTGAGGTTAACATGACAAAAGAATAATGGAAAATCACACAATTTTTAGTAATCATGTCTGAACTTTGGAGATAATTACTTCGAATAAAATCCAAGGCACAAGGGCGCCAATGTAGTCATATCATGCATGATGGTATGACTATGCAAAGTGAACAATCTTGCTTTATCTATTTGGAGTCTTAATTTTAAAGAAGCTACCGATTTTTTCAAGTTTGCATTAATTGTATGCGATCAGCTGAACGTAAGGTTTATAAAAAATCAGACATTTCACAGGCAACATATGACGCATCCATAGTGTTTGGTGCGTTAGCAGGAACAATTTGCACGACAATGTTTTCTTTTACTCTAATACATGAATCCACCACTACTTCAGATATACATTCAACATCATGCATCTCTAAAGAAGAATGAACGGATCTCAAAATAGAAACGCTTAGCTGACATTTCACCTTACTTGAATCCACCACTACTTCAGATTTACATTCAACATGATGCATCTCTAATGAAGAATGAACGGATCTCAACGCTTAGCTGACATTTCACCATTAAGTTAATTATATTTTGGGCCCGTTCGATATATCATGCAGCCGAACATTACGAACACGCATTTGGTACTCATGAATCTCCTTAAGCGAACTGCAAAAAAAAAAAATCTCCATAAGCAATCAAGTCTTCCTTACTCACCCATTTCTTGAGCAATGACATGCTCACCTCGTAGTATGAATGGCTTATGTGTAAAACCAGCCAATAAATTTCAACACTAAATCAAAGCTTTGTATTTAAACTATTGGAATGACTTCCTGTTTAACCCAACAATATCCTGGATCACTCTTGCACCGTCTCCTTTCTTATTTTGTCATTTAGTTGCAAGAACCTCTTTCATTTTCCTTTTCACAGTTTTCTTAGTGGAGCACAAAGTACATCCATCTTCCCTTTTTGACGAGTCTTCTTAGAGAAAAATCAACTTTTTTGAGACTCCTGTATTCATCTCCATTACTGTTATTGGAAACATCAATTTCTCCTTTCCGTACCTTCGACACAACCTCATCCTTTGTCTATCTTGGCTTGGCTTACACAGTGACCAATATATTTTCCCTAACATCAGCACGTACGAGAAGCAATATTACTTGCCAGATTCTTCTTATATCCTGAATTTCCCTGGTATTCATTATGACAATGCTTTACACCATTGTGGCTTGGTTGAGAGAGAGAGAGAGATAGAGAGAGAGAGAGAGAGAGAGAGAGAGAGAGAGAGAGACCAGCTTACAGGTTGACAAATTCACTGGAACAGACATGTAGTTTTTCTTGAAGTGCCAATGATGATCAAGAAGATTTAGTCCAATGGAGATAAGCTCGCTAGCATTGATCCACTGGTGGTCCCCCCCTGTCTATACGAACTCATGCTCCCAACGTTCTCCGTCACTTCAACTAAGGATGATATTCCACAGTAGACTAGATGTCACGAAATTGTTCACTGTTCACTTTCACCTAACCTAGATGAGTAATCCTATTCGGACTATCTAAAAAACAATCTCAGACCCATGGCGCCCATGGGTCTGAGATTGTTTTTTAGATTGTCCCAATAGGATTCCTCAACCTAGATATATTCTTTCTATTTGTTTGTCATTTTATGGGACCAATAATGCAAAAATTGAGTCCAAATATGATTTAATGCTTGTGCTATATTCTTCTTCTATTCCATTGACATACATGTCATTAAAGCCCTTTTCATTGTAGTTGACATCATTAATCGCATCTGATCATTTTTTTGACATTTTATATGAAGTTTCGGGCAGTGAGGACTCGAACATTTACTTCTACGATTTGACTCGGCCGAAGCACACGTGTGTAAATAAGCTGCAGGTCCGTTTCTTTCTTTCTTTCAAGATCTTGCTCTTAGGCCTGGAGTCCTGGGCCTCTCAGCACAGCTAACACCTCTTCCGTCACTGCAGGGACATGGTTCACCCGTTATGGGAGTTGCCTGGAATCACGGGGAGAACTTGCTGGCATCGTCTGATTCCGATGGAATAGTGATAGTTTGGAAGCGAGCGAAGACCACCTGAGCACATATCGGTTAAATACGCCTGCATACCGACCCAAAATCCTATCGATCTTGATACAGCTACAGATACGACTTCTCACAGGGGTCGCTCATCGTCACACCACCTATCTTCTTTACATACTTATAAAGCTGAAGTCTCTGTGCCACGTGTCAGCCTTCCCACTCTCTCTCTATCTCTCTCTCTCTGTTGGATGTGTGATCCGATCGGGTGGCATCACAGCCGTCCAATGCATTGCACAGGATTAATACTAGTTGGTAAATAGAGTGCCATTCTTTCTATTGTGCAGGGCATTGTATATCAAAGACATATTATAGAGCATCTCCCTTGGTGTTTTGTTTGTATCATTTTTGTGATGCATGTTCTCGAATTACCATTGTGTTGTAATTGTGTAGGCTCAATTTTGAGATCGCAAAAAGGTTACCTGTATGTAATCCAGCGGTGAGTGAGTGATCTTGACATCTGATGCAGGCGCGTGTCGTCCAAGAGCGGTTGATGAAGACGATGCACATCCTTTGCTTTTCTTTGCTACTGATCTTGTTAGACTAGCAGTGTGCAGCCAAGCGATTCTTCGTCTCACAATCATCATCATCAGCATTCATCAAGATGGGGTCAATTAGATGGAGGATTTGTCAAAAACCTAAAAGGGCGGTTGGTGGGTGGGAACCCTACCTTGTCGGTTACGTAGTTTAAGAGTAACCCTAATGTGCCCTATAGACTAAGAAAGAATTTAAGACGAATATGATATAAGGCAGGATTAGATATCAAGGGTTGTGATCATCTCTACGGCACAAGTTAAAAGCCAAAGTGCTTAAACGATTGCGTGTCACTCGGGGGACTGGGAGGGGGCAGCTCTGAACCAAACAAAACCAAACCAATTAGGTCGGGTTGGTCCGATTTGACCCGAAACCGAACCAATGAACACCCCCAGTGGTGAGGATTTATTAGCTCTTAAATCATAGAATTGGAATATGGAATTACATGTGCAAAGCTCAAAAACAAATCTAGTAGTATGATACTAAAATTGAAGCCTTGAAAGGAGGGAAATTTTTTCAACACAACCGTTGTACCATACAACGAAGAGGTCCATTGGCCCCAGAGCTTGTCAGCATGTTCTGAGTACTGGCGGACCACTACCCTCATGTGTTGGGGTGCGCTACCCCATGTCTCTTGAATTGTAGTGGGCTCTGTGGTCGTATGGACTGTATGTTACAACGGTTGTGCTGAAAATTTTCCCACAATGAGGTTTTGACACACTGAGACAACCACATAAAAAACTTGGAAGGGACGAACCACTATCATTTGTCAGGGGATTGGGATACATGTGAACGCATAGGAATTACATTCCAATTAAGCGTTGTATTTATTTGTTTTTATTCGGTTTTCTCAAGGAAGCAACTCATATTAATAATTTATTAATAAGGAATGACAAAACAAACCATATCCAAGGCTTACATGACTGATGCAAATAGATCTGTTTCTTTACCTGCCGGTTTGGACAGAGTGTGATGCACGGGTCGGGTACGGGTGCAACGGATGGCTGTGACTTGGGGTACATATAAATGGTGTAGAAGATTTGGATTCGGGGGTTGGGGGGGTGGGGCGGTGGTTGCCCGCTTCATGCCAATCGGAGGGTGTCTTGCCGTCGAAGACGGCCCGACAGGTGTATTGCCGCCAAAGGCGGCCCACTGCAGTGCCGACGGCCAAGTGTGTTGTCGTCGCACCGAAGGCTCCCGGTTCGTGCCAATCGGCACGGGCTTGCCGAAGGCGGTCAAGTGTGTTGTCGTCACATACGACGGTGGGGGTGGTGATACCAGCGGGGTGTTTTGCCGTCGAAGACGGCCTGCTGCATTACTGACAGGTGTGTTGCCGCTAAAGGCGGCCCGCTGCAGTGCCGACAAGCACGGGCATGCACTAGTTTATTAATAAGGAATGACAAAACAAACCATATCCACGGCTTACATGACTGATGCAAAGAAATTTGTTGTGTTGGGGACAACAACCCAAGATGTTATGAAGGAATTGAAAGATGATCGATTGAGAGTCTGAGCAATGAAACGATGTACAAATCCAACGAATATTCCGTGCATGATACTATGAACGGTGGAAGGAATATTCAGTGTTCACTTGAACCTAGCTAGCTAGCTAGTTTGCAAGGATTCCCTTGAATCTAGGCCGGTTGCATGGACTCGAATCTGATTGGAACATGTAGATTCGCATGCAAGCCACTTCCTTTAGTTTAGTGCGCGCCGCCACCCTTCGATTCTGGCAGTCATACCTGCAACTACCAACCCAATTAGCTAGCTCAAATTATAAGATCGACTGAAACTAAATAAAGGTAATGAGGTAATTAATATTGGCTGCAGATTTTCTGATGAAATTTTTTAGAGAATATTCAGTGGGTTGGACATACCACGTCAGTCGTCAGTTGTGTGCATCCCCTCCAGAACCGATGTAGTTTTTGTTCAGGCCAGGGATATATAACGTACATTGGGCTAAAATAGCCAGATATATAGTTGATTTGCAACATATTAATAGTGTATTGGGTGTACACGGATGACGTGGTACGTCTGACCCATTGAATATTTTCTGGGAGCAGAGATTCCTCCTAGGATTTTCACTATTTTTCCCCTAATCTATTTGGATGGTTGGGGATTCACTCAAGTATGAAAAGGAGCTAGATAGTAACCAAAGAAGGGATGGAAAGTCATATGTACCACAATAGTTCATCATTCTAAGTAGTAGTAGTCATCAGTGCAAGTTGAGAAGTACTATATGAAGGCCGTATTAGATGTAGTGTGTTAGTATTCTATTAGTCCCACCTTGGTTGTGGTAACATAATGGTGTGCGTTCTCTCTCTATATAAAGAGAGGTAGTCTTATGTAATGTAATGTGAGATTAATGAGATAATACAAGGAGGTTTTCTCCCCAAAACCTATTCTCTCTCCCTCTCTTTTCGTAACATGGTATCAGAACCAACCCTCTTGGTCTAGGGTTTCGACGCTCTCCTCTCCGGCCTCGGCCTCGGCCTCCTCGGTCGTCGTCGACGACATCGAGGAGGCCGGGAAAGTAAAATTTTTTCTCTTTCCTCGAGCGATCCCTCAGTTGGCTCTCCCGTGAGCTACTGAACTGCCGGATCTGTAGAACCACCGGATCAGTAGTCTCGCCGACCGGACATCTGCACCCCTCGCCGTCGAGCACCTGGCCTCATTTTGCGAAGCGACATCTGCACCCCTCGCCGTCGATCACCTGGCCTTATTGTGTGACGCGCGCCTGCGATCCCTGCGCCCCTGATCCCAAGTGCGAAGCCGTCTGCAATCAACCCTGCACGACTCCCCCTGATCGCCCCTGTTCCGAGCCCTCTTCTTCCGGCCATCCTCTCTCCGGTGTAGCAGCAACAGCGGCATGGGGGGCTAGATCTGTCGCCCCCCCCCCTCCGCCGACCTCCTCTCTGGCTGCTGCGATCGGAGATCTCCACGTCCTGCTCATTCGTGGGGACCCACGAGTACGTCGCCCCTGAGGTCGCCGCTGGCCGCCCACACGGCAGCGCCGTGGACTGGTGGGCCTACAGCGTCTTCCTCTACGAGCTCCTCTACGGCCGGACTCCATTCGCCGGGCCCACCAACGAGTCCACTCTCCGAAACATCGTCCGGCAGCCGCTGGCCTTCCCCCTCGTCGTCGTCCGCCGGAAGAAACCCGTGCCGGCCACCTACTCACGCCGGCCCACTGCGCCCTTCGGCCTGCCGCGCCCATCGAGCCTAGACACCCTACTCCGGAGGGGCGCCGACCCCCTTCCCGGCCTGCGCCTTCGCTCTCGTCGGATCTGCCACTCGTCGGCCACGTTCCCTGCGCCCGCCGGCCGATCCCGGCCTTGAGCTGCGCAAGCCGTCCCCACCGGAGCCTGAAGCCCGCGGGGTCGCCGGCCCGCCAATCCCGCTGGATCTCTCGCTCTCTCCCGGTTTTCCCTCTCGTATCTCTCTCGATTTCTCTCTTTTTCCTTATCTCCTCTCTCTCTCTCCTAAAATCCGGATCATCCCCTTTAAAATCGAATCACAGCCGTGCCTTGCCCTCAATATCTCTCTTTCCTTTTCTGGTTTGATCACAGCCGTCCAAATATCCAGCTACTTTCACCATCTGCTCGTCTTCTCTCTCTTAAAACTGAATCACAGCCGTCCGGCAGTCCCTTGCCCTCTCTCTTTTATTCCTTCACTCTCTCTATAGCTGATCAGAGCCATCCGATTGCATCGGACGGCTCTACACCAGATCCGACCCAGTGATCCCCTTTGAGCCCGTGACTGCGCCATGCGGCCGTGCTCTACACCTCTCTCTATATAAATTATCACAACCATGCATCCATCCTGCATCGGACGACTGTGCTTTGCGTCTTGCTGCATCCGACCCGGCACGACCCTCTGCACCCGATCCGGCCCTCTTTCACCTGGCCCTTTGCGCCGTGCGTTCTCTTTGCGGCCCTGCGCTCGAGCTGCCGCTCCTCCTTCCGCTCCAGCCCGCGCCCATCGGTCTTGCTGGCTGCCGAAGCCCTAAGCCGTTTGATCCGGCCGCCTTAGCGTCCCGTGTCCGCCGTTCGCTGCACCTTAAGCTTTGTCAGCCCGCCTTGCACCATATGCCCTTGCGCTTTGTCGATTCGTCTGCCCCATCGCCTCGCTCTGTGCCCTTGCGCCTTGGTATTTTTGCGCTCTGCGCCCTACCAATCCGCCTTGCACCTTTTTTAGATCCTCTCTAGTTTCGGTCACACTTATTTTGTGCCGGCTTTTGGATCCTTTCTCGTTCCGGTCACACTTATCTTGTGCCGGCTTTTAGATCCTCTCTAGTTCCGGTCACACTTGTTTTGTGCCGGCTTTTGGATCCTTTCTCGTTCCGGTCACACTTGTCTTGTGCTGGCTTTTAGATCCTCTCTAGTTCTGGTCACGCTTATTTTGTGCCGGTTTTTTGATCCTTTCTCGTTCCGGTCACACTTATCTTGTGCCGGCTTTTAGATCCTCTCTAGTTCCGGTCACACTTGTTTTGTGCCGGCTTTTGGATCTTTTCTCGTTCCGGTCACACTTGTCTTGTGCCGGATTTTTGATCCTCTCTAGTTCCGATCACACTTGTTTTGTGCCGACTTTTGGATCTTCTTTTGTTCCGGTCACACTTGTCTTGTGCCGGCTTTTGGATCCACTCTCATTCCTGTCATTCTTGTGCCGGCTTTCAGATCCTCTTCCTTTCCTTGGTCATGTTACCCTATCAGAGCTACGACTCTTCATCTTCTCATTCTTCTTTGTCTGTGATGAGTGAGATCTTCTAAGAGGTGTCAAGCACTTACTTCGGCCGGGTGCTTGCATCTTATGAGGTCTCATGCATTCATATCTTTTCTTAGCCGCTCTCTCTCCTTTCGGCCTCCGTTATTGCCGGCTTCCATCACCTTCGGCTTCCTTCGCTCCGATCCTTAGTGATCATTGCCAATTCTCCCGGTTGACCTGGTTACAGGTTGGCCGGGTTCCCCCGGTTGTCTTGCTTGTAGGTCAATCGGGTTTTCAAGACAACTTGCTTGCAGGTCGCCCTGGCACTATCTTTACTGTACAGCATAAAAAAAAGGGTTATTTGATGTAATTTTTTTTTTCTTCTTCTTTTTTCTTTCTTTCTCCTTCCTTTTATTAAGCAAACTGATATCGGTTTATACCTTACATTAGTTTGACGGGGGGTATTAGATGTAGTGTGTTAGTATTCTATTAGTCCCACCTTGGTTGTGGTAACATAATGGTGTGCGTTCTCTCTCTATATAAAGAGAGGTAGTCTTATGTAATGTAATATGAGATTAATGAGATAATACAAGGAGGTTTTCTCCCCAAAACCTATTCTCTCTCCCTCTCTCTTCGTAACAGGCCGGACTCTGATGTATCGCTTCTCCCTATAGACGGGCTCTATGCTCACCACCTTCTGCTCACCCACCTGATCTCCTCGCCGTGGTGCCGCCGGTCGGTCATGGTCTAAACCATCGTGTAGATTCCTCGATGAGGAAGAATCACGTATCAAAGAGCAGAGAGGTGGTGCTGGGGAGGAACATAGGGAGAGGTGGTGATAGGGAGGAACATGCATACAAAGGGTGTACGTGAGAGAGAGTGAAACTGGTTATGGTAATCACTCAAATCACATTTTTGATGCATCGCACCCTTTCGGTGATTTGATGAATCCCACAAACCGGAGCCGGTAAGCAAATCAGAGGGTTCAACATATATCTTATCTTGTCTCTCGCTCCCCTTGGTTTGTCCCATTGGATTAAGAGATGAAACCACGCATGAAAATATGATCATTCAACATAAGAAAACTTAAAGAAAGTTTTTAAAAATCATATTTATGAATGAATAGGCATGCGCCGAATCGAATGGAAAAATCGATATGTGTGTGTGTTAGCTAATCGTACCACCTAGCTATCCAATAGCTGACCATGCCTAAGCATGTGAGAATGGAGTGCTGCAAGTCTCTGCCGCAACTGAACATCTTTCGAAGCGCAAGTGTCAATCCTAGACTCCACCCTCCTGACTCTAGCTATCTCACAAATTACAAACACTGAAGCTTAATTTTTTGTCGCTAAAACTAATGACAACACAGGGAATTACATGATTTTATATATGCATGTATAACTAATGGTAACACTCAAATCTTCAAAGAAAATTTATATTTGCAACTCAGGAAACAAGCAAGATTTTATGACTACATCCGAGTGGAGTGGATTGCTCGCATTTTCCTACAAAATTTATCCAGCTCGAGAAGAGCTCAAGAAATAGCGCGCGCCTTCCATGATATTTTCCGAGAGATCTATTGAATAGTATCACATTTAGATAATTAATAGATTGAAAGTTTCGTCAAAAAAAAAACATGATAATTTATATTGAAGTCAGTTTGTGCATGTCGTGAGAATTGAGTAGGTCCTAAAGTCATGGAATTGGGATATGGAATTACATGTGCAAAGGTCGGATGCAACTTAAGCATCAAATTAATCCTTAATTGAAAAAAATAACTTAAACATCAAAATGACAAAAAAAAACTTAAACATCAATAAGTTATGAATGAAATGAAAGATGATCAATTGAGAGTCTGAGAGATGAAATATTAATTCCGTGCATGATACGGTGGAAGGAGTATTCCGTGCATGCTCCCTTGAACCTAGCTAGCTAGCGAGCTAGCCAGTTTGCAAGGATTCCCTTGAATCTAGGTTGCATGGACTCGAATCTGAGTGGAACATGTAGATTCGCATGAAAGCAAATTCTGCAATAATCACGTATCCAATTAGCTAGCTCAAATTATACGATCGACTGAAACTAAATAAAGCTAATGAGGTAATTAATATTGGCTGCGGATTGTCTGATGGTATTTTTTTTAGAGAATATTCAGTGGGTCGGACATACCACGTTAGTCGTGTGCATCCCCCCCCCCCGAACCGATGCAGTTTCAGTCCAGGGATATATAACGTACATTGGGCTAAAATAGCCAGATATATAGTTGATTTGCAACATATTAATAGTGTAATGGGTGTACACGAATGACGTGGTACGTCCGACCCATTGAATATTTTCTGGAGCATAGATTCCTCCTAGGATTTTTCACTATTTTTCCCCTATTTGGATGGTTGGGGATTCATTCAAGTATGAAAAAGAGCTAGATAGTAACGAAAGAAGGGATGGAAAGTCATATATACCATAGTAGTTCATAATACCCAGTATCAGAAGTCATCAGTGCAAGTTGAGAAGTATTGTATGAAGGCCAGACTCTGATGTATTCCTTCTCCCTATAGACGGGCTCCATGCTCACCACCCTTCTGCTCACCCACCTGATCTCCTCGCCGTGGTGCCGCCCGTCGGTCATGGTCCAAATCTCCATCTGGTCTCCCCAGAAGCCCAGCAACCCTAGCTTGCTCTCGAATCCAACTAGATTCCACTTGTGACTGCAGTTGTACCGATTTTTCTGATAACCGGCGCTGCCGTCGCCGCCAAACGAAGGAGGCAATGCTCCTATCAGCTCCCAGGTCTCCGACCGAACGTGGAACGCAAATATGGTGTCTTTGGAGATGCGCCAGTGAAGCACCCCGCCGGCCAGCACACCTGGCTGGTGGGTCCAGAAGCTGCAGTCCGGCAGCTCGACATCCTTGGACCGACTCCAGCCCCACGCCCTCGAGTCGAAGACCTCCAGGTGATAACAGGACAGGAGGCTTGTGGTTGTGCGTCCTTTTTCCTTCTTGTAACGACAGTGCTTGGGTTCCGAGAAGCGGACGATCTTGTAATCCAGGGGGCCGTCGGGTCGGGCGATGATCTCCATCCTCAGGGTGAAGAACCTCGTCCTCGGTTTCGGGATCGCCCTCCACTGCCGAGTCGCCGGCTTGCAGACGTAGTAGCACGATCGGAAGATGCAGCTGTTGGCGCCGGACGGATTGACGAGGCAGACGACGAGCCCGCGGTGCTTGGACACCGCCGCGATCTGTACGTCGGCCCATCGGTCGGAGGCTCCGGGGAGGAAGTCGAGGGACAGGGATGGGGTGGTCGGCGGCGAGGAGGGAGTGTGGACGAAGGTGATGGAGCTTCTAATGTGGCCGAGCTGAAGAAGCAGCCGGAGATGGAGTTAGTCCGGCAGATGTGGAGCGGGGTGAAGGCGGGCTCGTTGGCAATGAGCAGCATGTCTGGGCAAGCGCAACGGCAAGAGGGGAGGGTTTGAAGAGGCACCCTCATCATGATTTCGAAGATCACGTCATTAGGTAGGTCATGAGGAGCTGCAGCTCCTGTGACTTCGTCGCTCCCCAGCTCTCTCATGGCGTCGGCGTCTTCTGGAAGGAACTCTATCAAAATATATATATATATATAGAGAGAGAGAAATGCTAGAATGCGGCATGCGGTAAGTGCGGCACCTACCGTATGCCGTCTGATGCACCGCTGCGTGCATGCGATGCACGCAGCGCGTGCATCAGACGGCTGCGGTGCGGTGCCGCACGTACCGCATGCCGCAGCATAGCATGCCCCTATATATATATATATATATATATATATATATATATATATATATATATATATATATATATATATATATATATATATATATATAAGCTATCTATCCAAGCCGCCTACGTTTGATGGATTATCACTTACACCGTACCCCCCTCATGTTTAAAATCCTACAAATACACCCTATAGTTTGAAAAACCATACACTGATACCGAGACCCATCTAGAAGCTCTCCAAAGGAGCTGAAAGTGATGAGTTTTTCAAACTATATGGGGGCATTTGTAGGGATTTAAACCTGAGGGTTTGTAAGTGATAGTCGATCAAACTACAGGGGTCCTATGTCTAATTTACCTCCTTTTTTTTTAAGGGGGGAGTTGATGGTAGGTCTCTGACACTAGGATTTGGTTAACGTAAATGATGTCCAGATATCTCTATATATATTTTTTTGCTATAACAAAATCACTAGTAATTGCTATTATTCATTGCCCAAGTGCTACTTTCCATGTGATTTCTTCTTGTACGGTGCATTGCATGTAGTGAGTAAAGTGGACATTTACCAAATGGATGGACCTGATGTAACCGATCATATTTGGGTATCCTGTACGTTAAATCAAATGTTGGCCAGGGATTAGTTACCATATATCTCTTCAATTCGTCTCTTTTTAATTTTGAGCAATGCTATCTATATCCAGAGTTGCAGAGCTCGTACAAAGAACACATAGGTTTCTTGAAACCCCATACCTCAAGAACATAGTGAATTTAGGACCTAGATCATCCCGATGTACAAGTACTCTCGGCCTATCGAGAGTAGCTCTATCTTTCTCAGAGTTAGTGGATTTCAAGGTTGCATTTTACCGCATGGAGGTGTACGCTTCGACCGAACTTCGATACCACATCATTGTTTCTGCTCTCTACTCTCTATTCTCTACTCCCTACTCTACATTATATAGTAGTCTAATTGATTGATTGTGGACAGGAACTATATGACGGCAATGATATCCCCCACAACTAACGCTATGAGGAATCCGATGGTAGTAATTCTAATTATAGGAGCATAGCATCAAAGTAGTAAATTCTAGTCTTAAATATGTGAACATGTTCTCGAAGTAGATCGTGTCTCTAGCTTCTATAATGGTGTCGTCTACTATCTCGTTACCATCAGAGTTGAAAACTAAGAATAAGCCAGTGTTGCTCTTGTTAGAAGTGGTGTATCCAGCCTACATGCCAATTCTAGCATGCCGACACTTGATTAAGCTCTCATTACTAAATCTGATATACCATTGTGCATGAGATGCATAAACACACTAAGTCTGTTTAGTATGGTTGAGGTAACTCACGTATGTGGATGAGATCCCATACATTAGATTTGTAGTTATCATACAAACTTATACAGGTTCATAGTTGGTCGCTATACTGGACATCTAGTATGTAAGGCTGTAACACCCTGTCCTTCTTATTAGAGAGAGATGATCGCCTATCTCGGTCATTGGTTTGAGATACAAAGTTAGATAATGTTGATGCATTTAGAATGCATTGAATGAATAAAGAGAGGAAATCAATATTGATAACAATTTATATAAGACTAGGACCCATACTGCTAGTTGGCTAGAACCAAAATCCTAGGATGTGTTGTGAACCCTTAGTTTGGTGTTTTCCGCTTTGACCTTCCAAATAGTGTAGTCTATTGCAGACCTAAACTTGAATAGATTGAGTGGTTTACATTAGGTTTTAGGGAATGCAAGCAGTCCGTAGAAATTCTATATTCCCCTAGGGGAACTATGTGTTTCCTTGAGTGGCTCTTATGAAGTGCTGATCACGAGGGATGACCACCCATAATCAAAGTAAGAATATGATCACTAGGCAATGAGAGATCAGGACTCAACTAGGTGAACTAAATCAGGAAGGACAGTCGGTACTGATCCTGGTTAGTTTCATGGACATCGAAGTGCAGGGTAAGGGTACTCGCATAAATATACTAATAACCACAGAATGCAGCAGTGTTTTAGTGGTGGTTGTAGACGCTGCTCAATGGTGTCACTTAGGTCATGGTACTAGTAGGAGCCAAGGTTATAAGGGGTCCTGAAGATTTCTACTCCTAGCCACCTTTGTCGGTAAAAATAACCTAACCTAGTAGGTAACACTGTGATGATTAGGACACCTAGGGCACCTAAATTAGGAGTTAGTATAACTTAAGTTTTCTAATTGGATTATGATTCATAAGTGGTTTTTTCTGTAGATTCTCTTTTGGAGAAAACTTTGTTGGACTAAGATTTCTCAGATGGGACCCACTGGGTGTTGTAATTAAATCCTATTGTCAGAGTCGCAGCAAAAGCAAAAGGTAGATCCGAGGATCTCATGGTGTATGTTTCATTATAATTAAATTCCATAAAACAATCTACATGTAAATCTATGATGCTAGTATATGTGTGGATACCCTAGAGGCATACTACGATCTACGAAAGATATGCATATATCCAGTTAGGTGTTTAGAATCATCATACCTTGTGGATATTAGATCCGAAGTGAATGGAATGATGGTCGATGATGAATCGTACGTGAATCGAGAGGGAACCTGTCGGATAGCACATTGTCCTTTGCAAAGGGAGAAATCCTCGAAGTCATATCTCTGAGTGCAAGGACTACGAGCTGACGAATGATCACGTAGCGAAGACAATGACACTCCAAAGCCTTCTCTTCTCTTTATCTCTTCTTCTTTCTTCTCCTTCCTTTCCTTCTTTCTTCATCTTTCTTCTTCCTGTTCTTCTTGGCCGAAACCACAAAGGGGAGAGAGAGGTAGGGGGCCGGTTTTTCCAAGGAGAGGAAGTGAGAGCTAGGGCCGGCCTTCTCTCTCTCTATTCCTCTTATAGGGCCGGTCCCCTAAGGACAGGGATGAGGGGGGTGGTTTTTAGGGCTTCCCCTTATTTTCCGTGAACCCTAGACGAAAACACCCTCACGAAAAGGGGAGCACTGTACGAGAGATAGAGTAAGGTACGCTTATCAGAATCGAGTTTTGTCAGTGCCAATGAGCTCCTGAAATTATTCCACTCATTTTAAGATCCATATTCAATATGTTCTGAGCCATATTTTAGTATTTACCAAAGTACTTCTATGGCCCCTTAACACATGTGAATTAGGTTCTTAGGCTTCGGGCTTGTGCTCCATCGTGCTACTTCGCATCCAATTAGGTCGGGAAACAATTCCTATACACAATAATAGGATGGAACCTTCAGGGTTCAAGATCTTTAGCTCCAATCGAATCCCTTATTAACTGTTCATGTAACGCACCGAAAGTTTCGCTAATCATCCCTAATCCGATTAACTCGCGTAGCCACCCAGAGTGTGACACGAGTTAAACTCTAGTGATCCTAAACTTATATTACTCACTTGTAAACCTATTCTCTACTATACTCTGATAATCTTTAGTCCCTTCTATTACTGGTTCCATGATTCGACTCAGGCGGTAGGGAGCTCCATTAGAACCCGATCGATCATCTGACTAGGATTTGATGACTTGTCATCTATAACACCACACACCTTCTGGTGCTATGCCTAGCATTCGAAATATCGTTAGTCATACTAACAATCACTAGGCTTGGATTAATTGTGTGGATATATTGACTCATCAAAACGCACCTATCCAATACTAGATATCGGATAACATATAGGGATTGCATGCCACTCTAGCACCAGCCGGGTAACCCGATGTACCGTGGTATTGGACTATAGAGGGTCTGCACACGTTGGCATATCAAAGCACCACACAACCGGTTGGCTCAACGTACATGGTCCCTTAGGGTTTAAGGCATATTATCTATAGTAGTAAGATAATTCATACACCAGTGTCTGAATCACTGATCTGTGCACTATTTTGGTTCCTGTTTAACACGATCATCTTGCTTGGTAAGGTGAATGAGAATCCTACATTTTCGTGGTGAAGACTTCACCACATCCTCTACCTGCCAATAGTTTATTCCCGGTGAAGCAACCGGTATCACAAAATCTATGAACTAGTTATAGGTTTACACAAAATCAGTCTACTGGGTTTTCCAAGCATGGACCCACCATGTGCCTCAGTAACCTATTGTGTTCACTAGGGTCCTTTATTATATATGAATTAACATTACCAAAGCAGTACTCTAATTAAAGCAATAACCAAAGTCATCTTTATTAATGTTAATACAGAAAATCCACGTTACGGACACACGAGCTACAACACCGGATGGGCCCCTAGCTTATAGAAATAGAATGTAGACTAATGAATGTGTGTTGAACTCAATCATATATAATCTCTAGTCAAACTAGGATCACTAGGTCATGATTAAGTTGAGTAAATTGACACTCCTATTTTCTAGGGGTTGCTATAAGTGTCAAATTTGACTAAGGTGACTTTATTCGGAAATATCATAAGTGTCAATTCGAGCTAAGTTATCCCTCGGACATCCTAGAAGAAGTCATTAGAGCCTAGTTAAGTGGACTTTAATGACTTTCCTAAAATATAGGAGGTGTTACAAGTATCCGGCATGGGGTGCGATTCCATCGCTTTCTCAGGACTTTCTGGTGGACTAAGGAGATAACTACTAAGTACAGAGGCATTATCGTAACTATCCATAGTGGATATTGATAGATAATTAATTATTAATTAATTAATTATTTTTTCTTGATGGTTTTCTAGTTGGACTAGGAGAAGCCATGACATATCGTTAGGGTTTGATTACAATCAGATCGGGCTAATAGTGCGTGACCCTTCTTGACTTAAGTGGATGCTAGAACTTGAGGGTGCAATATGAGGCATTATTGGCTGCCCTTATGGGTAAATTTCGGCCAAGGGATAAACCCTAGTCGAAATCCACTTATGGATAAGGATCCATAAGAGATTTAAGGGGATAGATCCAAGGGATTTCTATCCCCTCAAAATAGGTAACCCCCTTAGGGATTTCAGCTATATCTTCAATCCTAGCTGCCCCCTACGGGTAAGAGAACATGGACAACCATGCCCCCCTCTTCTTCTTATGGGGTTCGGTCATGGGAAAAAGAAGGAAAAGAAAAGAAAGAGAAAAATAAAGAAAGAGAAAAAGAAGAAGAAGCGTTCTTCGTCATCCCTCCATATCAAGTCGTTCATCCTCATCGTCTTCTTCGAGCATCATTGAGAGGATGAATATGAAGGATGAGACTCCCACAAGTCCACACATGCATGCCGAAGTCGTGGGATAGGAGTTGCTATACAAAGGATGCGAGATCTAAACCAAAGGAACTACTAAGGCTTGATTCCTTGCGAAAGGGTACGTTGGCAACTTGAAGATGAGATCTTCAAGCACGACCACATTCATCATTGACCATCAACCTTGGATCTTCTCCATGGTCATTTATAAGTCCTATGAGTAACCTCTAGTAATCCATAGGTTGTGTGCATACGCTTTAAATTGTTTGCATGATAGCTTACATAATCAAATAGAAGGTAACACGATCTTGATCTTGTGATCTAGATAATGAAATTTTTTTAATACCTTGCATCATCATCTAGACAATCAAACCTGCTTTCTCCGTGCGCTCCGACCAACAATTGGTATCAGAGTCATAGATCGTGCTAGGCTCTATTGGTAGATTATGTATCTATGCTTTAAATGGTGTTGTCCACCGTTCTTACTTTTTCATATGTCATGCCAGATAGATGAGATCTATTATTGTGGTCTAGATGATGCTATGTGATAATTAGTAGATAATGATCATACTAGCTAAAGTTTTCATCTTGCTCATAATATTTTGCTTAGTTCATAGATATGATCTATGTTATTTTTGCATTGTGCATCATATGAATATTTGGAAGTCTCATGATCCTTTGGTGTGTGCTTCCTTTTATTAATCTTTATGGCATGCGTAAAGGGTGAGTGCAAAAACTTAGTTTTCCTAGTCGTTTGTTCCTTTTTACTAGATCTTTTGTATATCCCATGTTATAAGGGGTATAGGAAAAAGATGTGTATGTTTTTCTTCTAAGCTTGGATCATGATAGAAGACCCGGAGTTTCCATGTACCATGGAGTGGGTGAAAAGATCCAAAGAGGAAAGAAGATGGAGGACCAATAAGTTAAGATGACATAATAAGAACAAGAAGATCGACCTGGGAGGATACAATGACATTCTTTCAGATTAGAGCTGTACCATTTTTCTCTGTATGCCTGGAGATCATGGGTAATGAGCATGTAGTGACAACAACAACAATGATAACAACATTGCTATCATTAGGTTGTGCTACACATCAGTCAATATACTGCAACCAACATGCACAACCACAAATATCAATTGATACTTAGTAAATATATCAATTGATAATCCAAGTATATAAAAAAACCATACATCATGAAATATATTTGGTAAGTGATTTCATATACCAAAACAATGATGAGTAACCATTATGCGAAAAAAACAACAATATAACAAACACAATACTTCCAAATTTTGACAAAACAACTTCAAATGATACTCAAGATACATGTAATTGATTCTCTATGATGAAAATATTTGGTAAAAAAATTCTCATTATAACATTTGAAAAATGTCAAAACCTAGAAGCTTCAACAAACAATTGTGCCAAAACAATTATCACTCGTCAATTACAGCTTTGCAAGAACGCCTATTGTGATTCCCAACCTTCTTACTGTTGAAATTATCATTCAAACCAAAGAGTTAATGCATCTCTTGAGTTATGAAAAGACACATTGATATGTCATTATGCATGAGTTATGCATGGGAAATAAAAAAACACATTGATATGTCATTATGCATGAGTTATGCATGAGAAATAAAATGAAACATTGATGTGTCATACAAGAAGTTATGCATGGAAAATGAAGATACATTAAAGTGCCATAATTATATTAAAGTTATATGAACTGAAGATGGATGTATCTAGACTAGAATTTTCTTATTCATGTCATATGTAATCCTCTATATAAAGTGATGTAAGATGTTGTTTAAAGATGAGAAGTTAGAAGAAAAAATAGAGAATTCCACCATATTGTCTCTTGTCTTGTTCCATTAGAAACTTGTAGGAAAGATCCTTATAGGTTTAGCAAAACCAACAAAAGTGGTATCAGAGCTTAGGTTTCCACCTACAAGTTAGTTCTTGCTTCATTTTATCCCATGGCCTCCAACTTAGTTCAACCCCAAATTCCCAAGTTGACAAAAGACAACTATGAGAGTTGGCATATCCAGATGCGGGCCTTATTCGGGTCACAAGACCTATGGGAGATCGTCACCGATGGGTATGTAGAACCTACGACGGAGCAAGAAACTGTCTTCACATCGGAGCAGAAGAACTCCATCAAAGATCAAAGGAAGAAAGACAAGAAGGCGTTGTTCCTACTCTATCAAGGAGTAGATGAATCAACATTCGAGAAGATCGCCGAAGCGACATCAAGCAAAGAAGCATGGGAGACACTCAAGATTTTCTTCAAAGGAGTTGAACGTGTGAAGAAGATTCACTTACAAACTCTTCGAGGCGAGTTCGAAGCGGCCCAAATGAAAGAAGGTGAAACTATTTCCGACTACTTTTCTCGTTTACTTACCATTTCTAATAATTTAAAGAGAAATGGTGAAAAGCTTGAAGATATTTGCATCATGGAGAAAATCTTACGCTCACTCACAAGTAAGTTTGAGCATGTAGTAGTGGCTATTGAAGAATCAAAGGACTTAGAGACTCTCATGGTGGAGGAATTAATGGGGTCTCTCCAAGTGCATGAGCAACGAATGAAGAAGAGCACAAGTTCGATAACAATTGAGAAAGCACTAGAGTCAAAATTGACTCTTAGTGAGCCCAAGCATGGCCGTGGAGGATCACACCGAGGTAATTCTTTCAACAATTACCGCGGAAGAGGTCGAGGAAGAGGAAATCCTCAATTCCAAGATCAAAATCAGCAAAGAAGTTCATATGTTCCTAGAAGAGGAACCGGTAGAGGAAGATCCACCAGTGGTCGTGGAAGCACCAAGCATGTTGAGTGTTTTGTTTGCCACAAATTTGGACACTATGCATCAGATTGTTGGCATAACAAATCAGCAAATCAAGGTGAGCACTCTAACTTCGCTGAAGCATCAAGCAATGACAAGGAGGAGTGCACTCTCCTCTTTGCACAAGAAGCGGCACATGTTCAGCAAGACGTGTGGTATCTTGACTCTGGAGCGAGTAACCACATGTGCGGAAAGAAGGAACTCTTCGAAGATCTCTCAGAAGATGTTCAAGGACAAGTTAGCCTGGGTGACTCATCGAAGGTCCCAGTTGAAGGCAGAGGTAAAATCAAATTCTACCAAAAAAATGGTGCTCCGCAATTTATCTCTAATGTGTATTATGTGCCTAACATGAAGAGCAATATTCTTAGTATTGGACAACTCTTAGAAAAGGGTTATGTCATACATATGGAGAATAACTCTCTTTCTCTAAGAGATATCCATGAAAGTTTAATCACAAAGGTCCAGATGGCGCACAATAGGATGTTTCCATTGCATCTTAACACAACGATGGAGAAATGCTTCCAAGGTGTTGTAAAAAATGAATCTTGGAAGTGGCATCTTCGGCTTGGACATCTCAATTTCAGTGGGATCAAGCTTCTCTCTACATCAGGCATAGTGCATGGTTTACCAAACATAGAGAAGCCAGAATTTGTATGTGAATCTTGTACACTCGGCAAGCAACACCGACTTCCATTTCAAAGTGGAAAATCATGGAGAGCTACTGTACATTTGCAGCTGGTTCACACGGACATTTGTGGTCCATTCGAGCCGATATCTCATGGAGGTAATAGATATTTTATTACCTTTGTAGATGACTATAGTAGAAAGCTATGGATATATGTTATCAAGCAAAAATCAGAAGCTTTTACTATATTTAAAAACTTCAAAGCTCTTGTTGAAGTAGAGAGCAGATGTAAACTCAAAATACTCAGATCTGATAGAGGGGGTGAGTACACCTCGAATATGTTTCAAGACTTTTGCAGACAAGAAGGCATCAAGCAACAATTCATGATAGCTTATACACCTCAGCAGAATGGAATCGCGGAGAGGAAGAACCGAACCATCCTTGACATGACAAGGACCATGCTCAAGGAGAAAAATTTACCGAAAGAGTTTTGGGCGGAAGCGGTTGTTTGTACCGCTTACTTGCTCAATCGTTGCCCTACGAAGAGCGTGAGGAATCTGACGCCAGAAGAAGCATGGAGCGGCTATAAACCAAGTGTGGCACACCTGAGAATCTTTGGGTGTGTCGCATATGCACAAGTACCAGAAGCAAAAAGAAGGAAGCTAGATGATCGAGGCGAGAAGTGCATCTTCATCGGCTATAGCGAAGTCTCCAAAGCATACAAACTCTACAACCCACTTACAAATAAAGTAGTGGTGAGTAGGGATGTTATTTTTTGCGAAGAAGAAGCATAGAAGTGGAACGATGAAGACCCTAAGGAGAACAAAGTCGACATCGAAGAAGAAGAAGAGGGTAGCTCGGAAAGAGTGGAGGAACAAAGTTCATCTCCTCCATGCACACCATCACCCATTCGAAGATCTCCAACGGGTACTTCATCTTCTCGCACTTCATCGATCCAAGGATCAGGTAGCTCTTCCTCTTCTATACCGCCACTAAAGATGAGGAGCTTACAAGATCTCTATGAGCAAACTGAAGAAACAAACTTGTTTTGTCTTTATGCTGATCATGAGCCTCTTAGCTTTCAAGAGGCCGTGAAGGAAGAACCATGGAGAAGCGCAATGAGAGAAGAGATTCAAGCCATCGAGAAGAATAATACATGGGAGTTAACTTCACTTCCAAAAGGGCAACGAACCATTGGCGTCAAATGGGTGTATAAAATCAAGCGTACGATCCATGGAAAGGTCGATCGTTTCAAGGCGAGGCTCGTCGCAAAAGGCTACAAGCAAAAATATAGCGTTGACTATGAAGAAGTATTTGCTCCCGTAGCTCGAATTGACACTGTAAAATTGATTATGTCTCTTGCAGCACATCACAGATGGAAGATCCATCAACTTGATGTGAAGTCGGCATTCTTAAATGGCACGCTTGAGGAGGAAGTATATATAGATCAGCCCGAAGGCTTCATCATAAAAGGCCAAGAGCACAAGGTGTACCGTTTGAAGAAGGCCCTATATGGGTTAAAACAGGCTCCAAGGGCATGGAATTCTCGTATTGATGGCTATTTTCAAAACTTCGGTTTTGTTAAATGCCCATATGAGCATGCGGTCTACGTCAAGAAGAATACAGATGGTGACATACTTATCGCATGTCTTTATGTTGATGACTTGTTGTTCACAGGCAACAATGAACATATGTTCAAAGAATTCAAGCAGGTGATGTTCAAGGAGTTCGAGATGACTGATTCTGGCCTTATGTCATTCTTTCTTGGCATCGAGGTGCATCAACAAAGTCAAGGAATCTTTATATCACAAAAGAAGTACACGAAGGAGATACTCGAGAAGTTCAAGATGAGCAACTGCAATTCGGTGAGCACACCGGTAGAAACAAACCTACGTTTAACGAGGGAAGGAGAATGAAAATCTGTGGATCCAACTTTATACAAAAGCTTGATTGGAAGCTTAAGGTACCTCACTATCACAAGACCGGATATTGTGTATGGTGTTGGATTATTAAGCAGGTATATGGAGACACCGAAGGAATCACATTGGCTCGCGGCAAAGAGAATCCTTAGGTACATTAAGGGTACCATAGACCTTGGTCTTTTCTACAGCTATGGAGATGATGCAACTTTGTATGGGTATTCTGATAGCGACTGGGGAGGTGACCAAGATGAACGAAAAAGCACAAGCGGCTATGTTTTCTATCTTGGATCAACTGCTTTCACTTGGATGTCGAAGAAGCAAAGTATTGTCGCATTATCAACATGTGAAGCAGAATACATAGCAGCATCTTCTGCAGCTTGTGAAGCTATGTGGTTGAAGAATCTTATGAAGGAGTTCGATCACCAAGTACAAGAAGCCACTATCATTTACGTGGATAATCAATCGGCTATCGAACTTGCTAAAAATCCAGTGCAGCATGGAAGATGCAAACACATCGACATCCGCTATCATTTTCTACGTGATCAAGTGAAGGAAAAGATCATCAAGCTAAAGTATTATGCTACTATTGAACAGATTGCAGATATATTTACAAAGGCATTACCGACAGAAACATTCAAGAAGCTCAGGACGATGCTTGGAATGAAGACCTCTTTGGTTTGAGGGAGGATGTTGAAATTATCATTCAAACCAAAGAGTTAATGCATCTCTTGAGTTATGAAAAGACACATTGATATGTCATTATGCATGAGTTATGCATGGGAAATAAAAAGACACATTGATATGTCATTATGCATGAGTTATGCATGAGAAATAAAATGAAACATTGATGTGTCATACAAGAAGTTATGCATGGGAAATGAAGATACATTAAAGTGCCATAATTATATTAAAGTTATATGAACTGAAGATGGATGTATCTAGACTAGAATTTTCTTATTCATGTCATATGTAATCCTCTATATAAAGTGATGTAAGATGTTGTTTAAAGATGAGAAGTTAGAAGAAAAAATAGAGAATTCCACCATATTGTCTCTTGTCTTGTTCCATTAGAAACTTGTAGGAAAGATCCTTATAGGTTTAGCAAAACCAACACTTACATCTTGAGCATCTCATCAGCTTTTTATCTTGCCCAAATGATGCAATCCTTTTCTTTTTGGGTCTTCCGGGAGGACGCCGCGTCAAAGGAGGCTTGATCACTATGTTTTCAATTGAACAAGGAACATCCAATGTGCAGACAACTGAAGAAATGGGCTTCGAATATGCCTCCAAAAATGATACAGTGGTAAAGTAACTATCACAGTAGTTGTATACATCATGACCATTCTTTTGGATGACAATGACTGCATGTATGCATGGAAAACCAGTAATCTCCCATTGCTGATAGATGCACGTGTGTTCCTGTGAATTTACAGACCAAGAAGGGGACGAGTGCACCTCAAGCACGTACTCGCTGGACCTACTAATATACCACTACCTACCAACTCTCATAATCTCCTTTAATCTCTTCTCTATCTCTGGGCACAAAATTGTAGTCCACTTCTTTGCTGCAATCAACCTATCAGCCATCTTATTCATAATCTGCACCGTAATATGGTCTACCATTTGGTCAATCAGTAGATGTTGAGAAGTAAGAATCCATGAATTGAAGGATTCCGCTATATTTGAATACATCTCTTTATAATTACAACCTGGGAAATAAGCATTGGTTCAGTTCTCATATGGCAAATTTTTAAGGAATTGTTCAACACGGACACCACCATCCCTCCTAAACAAAGCCATCTTCTCCATAAATGATGCTTGTGTCGGAGCATAAGCACAATCAGAAAATAAATTCATAAGCCTCTTCCGAATTTTGTTGCCGAGGTAAATAGTTATTCTCTCTCGTAAACTTTGCTTCAGATGTTGAAGACAAAAACCATGAAGAGAAGAAGGAAACACCAAAGGAATGGCAACAAGAAGGCCTTTGTTCCTATCTGATATAAATATCAGTCTACGATCTGCTAGTAATATATGGAACAACTACTGTAAGAACCATATCCAATTGACTTCATTCTCAACGTCAACTATAGCAAAAGCAATAGAAAATATGCCTGTTATAAATAAAAAGGAATTCAACATTAACAACTTTGCAAATAACTAGTACATGTCATATCAATATGATATTAATATAAATATCATAGCAAATTAAAAGTTTATATTAAAAAAAAATTTAATGTATACCTTGATTACCATTTTTTTCAGTGGCTGATAGCCTGATAGAAGGACACCCTTGTACCTACCCTTTAGAAATGTCCCATCAAGAAATATAAGTGGCCTGTAAAACTGGAATCCATATATACATGCACCAAATGATATGAAAAACCTTTGAAATCTCCCACTAATTTCATCATATTCTAAAGCAACATGTGAACCATGATTTGTATTTCTTACAAATTCGCAGTACAACCTCATCTTATCAAAAGAAACATATTTATCTCCATGAACATCCTTTAAAGCTTTCTCATTTTCCTTCCAAGCGTGAATGTAGGATATACCCAAGCCATAGTTAGATCTAAACTATTGTTGGATATCAATCGGCCTTATAAGTGGCTTATCACGAACAAAGCCGGGTATATACAATGCTAGACACTAAGTTGGAGTTCATTCTTGGATGTTTAACATTTTCTAATCCCTCCTCTACACGAATGCACATTATTGAATTTTCTAATATATAATATAGAATCACTTCCTTGAATAGATGCATGGACACGCCATTGGCACCCAACAGCCTCATACTTTGCAGTCACCCTACAAACTTCGTTTTTCAAAAATATATACTGAAATCCCTCTTTGATAGCATACTTGGATAGATGGATATGAAATTCAGCAGAATCACCTACAAATCTCTGGCCAACACAATTCAATGTAGAGCTCTACCTATTTGATAGCAAATGTGCCTTATCAATCAAATGTCTCTCTGATCGATATAATGTAAAACTATCTACACTCGTGCCACTACTCAAAATAGAAATATTACTGCTCGTGCCCGCACCAGTATTAGTATCAGAATGATGCTTCCGAGAAACAGTAATATCTACACGATTAGCTTTAATATGAAACAAGTATCTAATTATATTATCCATATCGATATCCAACTCTAATATGATGCTACTGTTTCCAGAAAGAGCATAGGTAAGTTCAAAATTATCAGAATTTAGCTATGGCCACCTCTCACATAATATACACAAAAGATTACATAATTTGTTGTTTCTCAATAAACAAATAACAACAGTAGAAGATAAATATTTGCATAAGGCGAGAATAGATTTCAGGTCCATTTCAACTACATAAAAAAATACATAAACATTGACAAGGATATTAAACAACCACTAATATAACACTACACACAATTGAAATATATACAGGGGCGTAGCTAGAAATTATTTTTGGACTGGGCTGAAACTAAACTAATTTTTTTAACAATGAAGTATTTACTATATACAGTGAAAAAATACTGCGCAAAATTTTTTAAGTGAACATCAATGATATGAGTATAATAAGTTAATGAGATACTAGGCTCGAAAGATCTTAAGGCAACAAAATGTTATGCATAATTGTATTTGAAAAAATGGATTCCTTTGATTATTTCTTCATGTGTTCATTTTCTGTTTCTCCTAATTTAGCAATTAAAATGATGAGCTACCAAAGGTTTCATACAAAAGCTTCCATTTTACTTGGGGATTCTCTCCGAGCAGCACTGACGCCGTCGAGCAATACCACTAGGCACCAGGTCCACCAAGTCATCGTCGGCTGCCCCTCCTCGCTTTGGTGGTTCGGCCTCCACATCCGTCGCGCCTCCTCTTTGCCACCACACACACACACAAAGAGAGAGAGAGAGAGAGAGAGAGAGAGAGAGAGATCCGTTAAGGATTTTTGATGTGGCCTCTCGACAAAAAGACAAGGGGCACCACCGCTATGTGTGTGTGTGTTTTTTTTTCTTTTGTTATTTTGACTTTGCCCCCCAAATTCTGCCTTGAATTAGACTTTATCCCCCATATTTTCATTAATTAGACTTTACCCCCCAAAACTAACTGTTCCGTCAGCCCACCATCTAAGAGAATTAGCGAAAGGGTGAGCTTACGGAAAAGAAATAAAGTTTTGGGGGGTGAGCTGACGAAACAGTTAGTTTTGGGGGGTAAAGTCTAATTAATGAAATATTGGGTGTAAAGTCTAATTAAAGGCAAAATTTTGGGGGCAAAGTCAAAATAACCCCTTTTTTTTTTTTTACAGCGGGCTGTGGACTGGGCGGCTGGGCCTGACTGGTTGTGAGCGGAGGAGGAGGGCTGGACTGAGCTGGGGTTACAGGAGCTTTCTCAAAACTCGGCCGGGCTATAGCCCGGCCGAGCCAACTCATGGATCCGCCCATGAATATATAAATAACGGTAACTAAGCAATAAACATAATTGATACTCTAACTATGATATATTGATACTCTAGTTTAACTTTTGTTATGCAATTAAATATATACTTGTCAATTTTATTTTCAATGCATTTACATCATCATTCCACATCAAATAACTATAATGCTAACAAATAAATGATCTATAACATATTTAAAAATAGAAAACTAAATTGATACTCCAATCATTATAAATTGATACTCTAGCTTGATATTTGTTATAAATTTAGTGATATATTATTTATTTTTATTTCAATTGCACTCATGTTATCATTAAATGCCAAATAAATTCAATCCTTAACAAATAAATAAACAATATAACGAAGAGAATAAGAATCTTAACTGACACTCATACAATGTTGAATTTATACTCTATAGTAGTTTTTTTTTTGTTATTTGAAATAAATTAATAATTAAAAAATATAATTTATTACACCATATGTAATTCTAAATAATTCCATTAAACATTATACATTTGTGTTCACTACACATAAAAAGTAAATTGATACTCATAATTGATACTCCAATTTTGATAAATTGATACTCTAGTTTAACTTTTGTTATGCAATTAAATATATACTTTTTAATTTTATTTTAAATACCTCCATATTATCATTCCACACCAAATAACTATAACGCTAACAAATAAATGATCTATAATATATTTAAAAACAGAAAACTAAATTGATACTCCAATCATCATAAATTGATACTCTAGCTTGACATTTGTTATAAATTTGGTGATATATTATTTATTTTTATTTTAATTGCACCCATGATATCATTAAATACCAAATAAATTCAATCCTTAACAAATAAATAAACAATACAACGAAGAAAATAAAAATCTTAACTGACACTCATACAATGTTGAATTTATACTCTACAATATTTTTTTTATTATTTAAGATAAATTAATAATTAAAAAATATAATATATTACTTTATATGTAATTTTTAATAATTTCATTAAATATTACACATTTTTGTTCATTGTATAGAAAAAAATAAAATTATCAAATTGAATCAATATATGATATTATTTTATAGTAGAAATTTTCAACTGATAATTATAAACAAAATGAATCTAATATAAAATGGCAAATTTCAACAACGAAAAAAAAAATTAATACTCATAATTAAAGTTGAATATAACTTCATTATAATCCATGGTTATCTATAAATATATTTATGAATATATTAATCTTAATATGTTTGCTTCAATTGAATTTGTCAAACAAGATGATCAACAAATAAAATAATATAAATATAAAGCATGATAATTGAGAGAGGAAACAAACAAAAAATAACAAGAGATGATGATTTATATGAATTATAAGAAAAAAAAAATATTCAAAATACAAAAAACAAACAACAACACATGAATTCATATTATATAAACATATTGATAAATAAAAATAATTTCTTATCCATAATCTAAACAATATTATAGATCCGTACCTCTATTTTGTTAATAAAATTCTCGTGGATGAAGTCGCAGCTGAGAAACCTTCAAAAATCGCAGCTAAAACCTTATATCAATCTGGTTTCAAAAAAACTCTCCCGCGTGAGGAAGAATAAGGGAATCTTTATAACCAACTCCGGTCATCTAAAATAACACGTATCCATTAATATTCAGGTAACGATAATAGAATCAAGTTTTGCATGTTTTTTAAATTCGCACAGTAACACCGACCTAACGCCGTAAATAATTAAGGCTTTATGCTAAACGAAACAATTGCAAAGTTTTATCATAATGTTGTGTTAGTTAGAGAGGTCTTAGGCAAATAACCAAATAAAAAAACTAGTAACTAAAAAAGGGATGGAAATCGATATGACAATAGTTCATTATTCCAAGTACTAATAGTCATCAGTGCAAGTTGAGAAGTACTGTATGAAGCCCAGACTCTGATGTATCGCTTTTCCCTGTAGACGGGCTCCATGCTCACCACCATTCTGCTTACCCACCTGATCTCCTCGCCGTGGTGCTGGTCGTCGATCATGGTCCAAATCTCCATCTGGTCTCGTTAGAAGCCCAGCAACCCCAGCTTACCCTCGAATCCAACTAGAGTTAACTTGTGGTTGCAGTTGTACCAAATTTTTTGATTGTTACCGCCGCCGCTACCGAACGAAGGAGGCAATGCTGCTATCAGCTCCCAGGTCTCCGACCGGATGTGGAATGCAAAGATGGTGTCTTCAAAGGTGTGCCAGTGGAGCACTCTGCCGACCAGCACACCTGGCTAGTGGGTCCAGACATGGCAGTCCGGCAGCTCGACATCTTTGGAACGACTCTAGTCCCATGCCCTCAGTAAAAAAACACAACACGAGATTTTATCACCAAAATGGATTAATTAGGGATGACATGCCGAGAAAAACAAATTATGGATGAGAAGCAAACCTTTCAAGATCGATCCTTTTCTCCATCGACGGTATCAAAATTTGATTAATTATGGATAAACTCAATTTTGGAAAAAAAAATAAATTGGGGATGAGAAGCAAACATTTTAAGATTGACTTTTCTCTTCCGTGACAACATCAACAATGGATTAAATGGGGATAAATTTACTTTTAGGGAAAAAATAAATTGGGGATGAGAAACAAAACCTTTCAAGATCGATTTTTTCCCTTTATGACAATATCGACAAAATGATTAATTGAGGATAGATTAAATTTTAGAAAAGAATAATCAAATTAGGGATAAAAAGCAAATATTTCAAGATCGATTTTTCTCCTCAAAGCTTAAAGAGGTATCATTTTTATGATCATTTTACTATTATTTGAAAAAATATTAGTGCTGCTATTCAATCTACAAAGCATAAAAATTTGTATTTTTAAAAAATATTAATTTATATAGTGTTGCTACTTAAAAGTAAATATACTTATATAGAGTGTTGCTATATAAATTTGAGGCACATACCGTTTGATTTGTCAAAGTTTACTGTTTATTACGATTTGATCATCATTGATAAGTTTTTATTTTTTAATCATGTTCCTGCAACAAATTAAAAAAATATATTGCTACTCTAATGACATGTTAGTTTTCTTGACAATATCATCCATCAGGAACATGGTCCATGAGTGGACCGCATCCCGCTTGCCCTATATCACCTTTTTTATTATTGACTTTCATATATAAATTTATAGGAATGCCGATTTAAGTGATTGAGAAATCGGTCTTTGTGTTACTATAAAAAAAAGTATTATTACCTATTTATATATTCCATCAATAATAACTAATTATCGTCGGTATATATTTGTGGCGACGAATACTATTTATGTCGTCTTCCGTCATGAAAGATGGCATCGAGAAAGAAAATAAAGATAGATCACAATTTTCGTCGGTAATAAATATTAATACTGATGGAATATTATTATTCGTCGGTAGTATATGATTATTTAAAATAATTATTAAATATTAGTACTGATGGAAAAAATATGACCGTTGATATATATCATATTAATATCGATTGACATTTATCGCCCGTCGGTAATATTTGATTAATTATAAAAATTATTAAATATTATTACTGAATGCATAATTATTACCGTCAGTATAGATATATTGTTAACGACAATAGACCATAAAGCCGTTGGTAATAATATATGTATTACCGATGGATATATGATATCATCGGTAATAGTTATTAATCTACTATTTAATAAATTTATTTGTACCGACGAAAAATATAACGTCCGTCGGTAATAAAAATTTAATTTTTAAAAAAACATTCTAAAATTTGGTTATTTAATTCCTATCGTTATATTACCATACACATTATATTACCACAACACACAAAACACGTACCGAACAATCACAAATAATGATAATACACTAAAATATATCACAATATTAATTTTTTTTCAAAATACATTACAAAAGTATTTTTACACAATCAAAAAGTGCCCTAGCTGTGTGCCCGTAACTCCTTACATGACCGTTCCAATACCAACGCTGGTGCTCTCATCCCCCCGATATCGCACCTCTTGTAACTAATATATATTTGTTATAAAAATAGTTAACATCTATAATTAATATAAAAAAGATGTTAAAAAAATTACATTAGTTAATCGATAAAAATAGTTTTGACATCTGTGTTGTCTGTTTTCTATTGTACCATCGGTTTCAACAAGTTACTTTGGCACCGAACAAGATTCTCGTGCCTATTTTTAGGACTTTTAGTAGCTATTTTATGATTTTACTTTTCGATCGAAAAATTCCAAGTCTAAGTCAAAATTCTTAATTAAGTTTTATTCTATTTTTAAATCTTTACTAAGATTTGTGTGCCGTCAGTTTCGACAAGTTAATTTGACCCCTAGTGACATACCCGTGCTTGCTTTTAGGACTTTTCGTAGCTATCTTATAATTTCACCATTTGATGGACAAATTTTGTGTTTAAGTGTTAAAAAATTTTAAGTTTTATCCTCTGATGGAGAATCGCATCCGATAATTTGGATTTGTATAATTGTTTATATTATAGACTGATGAGTAAGTATAAGTTTTATCCTTTGATGGAGGATCACATCCGATAATTTGGATTTATATAGTTTTTCATATTTAGTAGATATTTTAAAATTTTGTCATCCGATTGACTAATTTCGAGTCTAAGTATTTGAAAATCATAAATTTTCATATTTCGGCTTTTGAAGTTAATTTGGATTCGAGCGAATCGTTATCGTATCGCATCTGATAATTCATATTTGTATGGTATTTCGTATTTCGAACTTACGAACACGTATTGAATCGATATTTTAAGATTTTGCCATCTGATTGGCTAATTTAAAGTATTAAGTATTTATAAATCATAAGTTTTCATCTTTTGAATTTTGAATTTGGTTTGGATTTGATCGGATCGTTATCGGATTGCATCCGATAATTCGTACTTGTATGATTTTTCATATTTCGGACTTACGAACAATTATTTAGTAAATGTTTTAAGATTTTACCATCCGATTAAGTAATTTTGAGTCTAAGTGTTTGAATCCTTTAGTTTTTGAACTTGATTTGGATTCGATCAGATTGCTTTCAGATGACATCTGATAATTCGTACTTGTATGGTTATACGTATTTCGGACTTACGAGTAAGTATTTAGTAAATATTTTAAAATATGCCATTCAATTAACTAATTTAGAGTCTAAGTGTTTGAAAATTATAAGTTTTTGTCTTTCTGACTTTGAACTTGGTTTGGATTCGATCGGATAATTACCAAATCGTATCCGATAATTCAAATTTGTATGGTTTTTTGTATTTTGGACTTTCGAACAAATATTTAGTAGATATTTTAAGATTTTGCCATCCGACTGACTAAATTTGAGTCTAAGTATTTGAAAATTATAAGTCTTTGTCCTTTGATTTTTGAACTTGGTTTGAATTCGATCGGATTGTTTTTGGATCGTACTTGATAATTCGTACTTATATGATTTTTCATAATTCGGACTTACGAACAAATATTTAGTAGATGTTTTAAGATTTTTCCATCTGATTGACTAATTTTGAGTCTAAGTATTTAAAAATTATAAGTTTTTATCTTTCGGCTTTTCAACTTGGTTTGGATTTGATCGGATCATTATCAGATTATATCCGATAATTCGTACTTGTATGGTTTTTTATATTTCGATGTTACGAACAAGTATTTAGTAGATATTTTTAGATTTTACCCTTTGATTTACTAATTTAGAGTCTAAGTGTTTGAAAACCATAAGTTTTCATAGGCAACATGGGTCTAGTTT
The DNA here is from genome assembly GCA_947650365.1 of Chamaelirium japonicum. Taxonomy (NCBI): domain Eukaryota; kingdom Viridiplantae; phylum Streptophyta; class Magnoliopsida; order Liliales; family Melanthiaceae; genus Chamaelirium; species Chamaelirium japonicum. The sequence goes on from OX393550.1 coordinate 91,211,997, forward strand.
TATAGAGCTCCATGAGTAGATTCCAGAAATACAAATTTTATAAAATTTTGATATGTATACAAAAAGTTATGAATTTTTTAATATGGAAAACTCAACTCACAAAAAATATTATTTAAAAAATATAATAGGTATGAGAGCTGGCCCATCTATGCTTGCCAAGTATTTAATCCCTGTTATTGAGGGCAATTTAGCCATTTGAACTCTGCTATCTTTATCACATGTAAGAATTAACTCGTTGGATGGTTGCCACATCATGAGGCTTGCTGATGGAGCCTACATAATGGGACTTCCCTATCATTACTCTTGTTAATACATGCAGGAGGACTTTTTCAGTATGAAACAAATACCTTCTGTTTCGAACCTACTGGCAGTAAACTCCAAACATGTTGACGGAGCCATCATGGGTATCGAGGCATTAGCATTAGTTTGTGATTTCACTAGGTGGATAACCCTGATAATCGTCACCTCATGAGACCCATCCTTTTATGTTTGCCATTTTCTTATTTCTTGGTGACTTTATTTAATTTTTTTTCTTTTGGATTTGTAATGATGGTCGTATTGGATGGCTTGGTCAAAACCACTACGATGGCATTGTAAAGCTATGATAATTTTTATCAACCTTTAAAAAAAAACATAAAAGCATAATTTCTATCTATTTTATCTTCATTTTTTTAAAAGATTATTTATGCTTTTGCAGAGAAGAGATATTTCTAATGCACACAGATTCTCTTCAATGAGGCCATCATTGAGGAGAGCAAGGTATTCAGGTCTTTTAAACTCAATTTGGTGAGGTGATTCATATTTTCAAAGATCTTGATGTGCTTGCTCTATTTTTATTAAATACATGCATAATCCCATGGACATGACATCAACGGCTAGGATTCACACGCACAAAGAAGATAACATTGGCCTTAGGGAAAGTTAGCTCCACGGTGTCCATACCTGGTGTCGAACATGGAACCTCTCCAACAAGGGAGAGAGGAAACCCCACTCGGACAAGTACCTGTTGGTAAGAGATCTAATTTGTTTTCTTGATAAGAGCCCCGATCGATGTGCGTCATGGATGCATCCACAATTGGCTATCATTCACCCTTCGGGGAATGAGTGAATCGATCATGGTAGTTGATGTTTCTACAATGTGCATCGGAGCCCTTAACAATAGGTCTGTTAATCTGGCCCGCCCACCCTCCTAATCCCTTCCCTTCAAGGGCCAGGCTGGGCCCAGTTTTCGTAATCCCTCCATGATGAGGATTGGGCCAAGGAAACCTACGGCCCGTCCTAGACCCTGCTTTACATATGCATAAATTATTATACATATACATCATTTTTTAGTGAGCTAAATATGTGGCTAAGAGGACTTATCAGTCATTAATCGGTCACTCAATGTGGCCCTATCGAAATTGGAGTTCTCAAATTCGGATATATTAGTATCAGCTATATTATACTTATAAGACCTATAATACTTTTAAATTGTATTGTTGGTCTCAAGCCCAGATAAAGGAGGCTAGCTTTTTAATTGACTACCAAAATTCTATAGGCACTAGCTAGCACAGAAGTAGTTCAGGACTGAAAACAAAAAAAATTTAACCCTTACCTTAATGACATAAGTGGCAATATACACCTGTCGTTAATCTTTATCTTAATGATATATCAACATAGCCATTTCTCGACCTTGACCAGGCTTCAAAGTTCAGGCTAGTCATTTTTGGGACTTGAATGAAGGTTAGGGCCAGACTAGGGCCCGACTCCTGATTTGTGTCCACCCACTAGCTATACCTTTGTTGTGCATTGGGCTCACCTTCTTGGTGATGTGATTGGTGGAAGTGGTAAAACCCATCCACCCGCCTGCTGGGCCTTTTCCCTTCATTTTAACATGATTTTCTTGTTACTGATTGATCCCTCACATCATCCATGTTGAGATTCGACCCATTTCTGAATGGCCAAGCATGAGATGTGTGATAGCACAAGTAGAGCGTGCTTTAAAGGAGAGATGTGATTTAAATAAGGGGTTGATGAACTTCATATAGTTAGAATTCAAATAAGGGGGATTAAAATTGATTTTGCCTATGAAGATAATTTAATTATCAATGAGATATTGGAGAAAACTAATAGATATTGGAGAACAGAGAGAGAGAGAGAAAGAGAGGCCTCGGCATGCGCAACGGCAAGAGGGGAGGGTTTGAAGAGGCACCCTCGTCATAATTTCGAAGATAGCGTCATTAGGTAGGTCATGAGGAGCTGCAGCAGCTCCTGTGCCTTCGTCGCTCCCCAACTCTCTCATGGCGTCGGCGTCCTCGGGAGGGTTTGAAGAGACACCCTCGTCATAATTTCGAAGATCGCGTCATTAGGTATGTCATGAGGAGCTGCAGCAACTCCTGTGCCTTCGTCGCTCCCCAACTCTCTCATGGCGTCAGCGTCCTCTCTATGTTGAAGGAACTCTATCAAAGAACTATATATAAGCTATCTATCCAAGCCGTCTATGTTTGATCGATTATCACTTACACCACCTCATGTTTAAAATCCTACAAATACACCCCTATAGTTTGAAAAACCATACACTGATGCACCGAGACCCATCTAGAAGCTCTCCGAAGGAGCTGAAAGTGATGTGTTTTTTAAACTATAGGGGGGCATTTGTAGGGATTTAAACATGAGGGTTGTAAGTGATAGTCGATCAAACTACAAGGGTCCTATGTCTAATTTACCTCCTTTTTTTTTAGGGGGGGAGTTGATGGTAGGTCTCTGACACTAGGATTTGGTTTATGTAAATGACATCCAGATATCCCTATATATATTTTTTTGCTATAACAAAATCACTAGTAATTGCTATTATTCATTGCCGAAGTGCTACTTTCCATGTGATTTCTTCTTGTACGGTGCATTGCATGTTGTGGGTAAAGTGGACATTTACCAAATGGATAGACCTGATGTAACTGATCATATTTGGGCATCCTGTACGTTAAATCAAATGTTGGTCAGGGATTAGTTACCATATATATCTTCGTCTCTTTTAATTTTGAGCAATGCTATTTATTTCCAGAGTTGCAGAGCTCGTACAAAGAACACATAGGTTTCTTGAAACCCCACACCTCAAGAACATAGTGAATTTAGGAACTAGATCATCCCGATGTACAAGTACTCTCGGCCTATTGAGAGTAGCTCTATCTTTCTCAGAGTTAGTGGATTTCAAGGTTGCATCTTACTGCATGGAGGTGTAGGCTTCGACCGAACTTCGGTACCACATCATTGTTTCTGCTCTCTACTCTCTATTCTCTACTCCCTACTCTACATTATATAGTAGTCTAATTGATTGATTGTGGACAGGAACTATATGACGGCAATGATATCCCCCACAACTAACGCTATGAGGAATCCGATGGTAGTAATTCTAATTATAGGAGCATAGCATCAAAGTAGTAAATTCTAGTCTTAAATATGTGAACATGTTCTCGAAGTGGATCGTGTCTCTAGCTTCTATAATGGTGTCGTCTACTATCTCGTTAACATCAGAGTTGAAAACTAAGAATAAGCCAGTGTTGCTCTTGTTAGAATTGGTGTATCCAGCCTACATGCCAATTCTAGCATGCCCGACACTTGATTAAGCTCTCATTACTAAATCTCATATACCATTGTGCATGAGATGCATAAACACACTAAGTATGTTTAGTATGGTTGAGGTAACTCATGTATGTGGATGAGAAAACTAATAGATATTGGAGAACAGAGAGAGAAAGAGAGGCCTTGATCCCACCGACAGCCTCGATCACATTTCAAAAACGTCCTCCATCTTGCGTCGGGATTTTGAAGATAGCATCACCAGGCCGGTAGATGAGGAGCTGCAACCGTGCCTTTGTCGTCGACGCTTTCATCACTCACCAAATATGTCATGATAACCTTTTGTACGTCAATGGCATCGGCGTCCACGTCCGTGTCCTCATCCTCTCTCAGAAGTGAAGATGAACTCCGTGGACTATTTAGAACTCAATGCAAAGGAAACTATATATAGCTTAGTATCCTAGCGGCGTATGCTTCGTCTTTTTTTGTTTTGAGCAGCAAGGCTGCAGACGTTTCGGTTTTGTTCCCGAGTGGCGTGCGAAATGCTATGTCGAAATTATCAGTATCGTCCTCAGGGATTGTGACCGTGTAACTAGGTTCTAATTCTAAGGATTAAAGTAATTATGAGAATAAACTTGTGCGATGATAACTTAATTGAAACTAATATTATGCAATTAAATTAGAGAGAGAGAGAGAGAGAGAGAGAGAGAGAGAGAGAGAGAGAGAGAGAGAGAGAGATCACGTCGGAAGAATCTAGGGCGGAGAATCCACCGCTAGCCATGAACTAGTCTATTTATGCAAATTAGGGTTTGTTAATTCAGAAAGGGGCGTTTCGATCATTTACAATTGGAAATCATAACGGGATCTCAACGGTGGTTATTATCTTCAACATCATGAGCTATCTTCGATCGGCACGGGACACGGATCGTCTCCCCTTAGCATAACTCATCTCTTAGAAGAATAATAAATTGATTAATAGATACCTAACCATCACGCACTTGGTATGCGCCATCTTAGTTTAGCACGATCAATCTTTTTAGGGCATGGACCGTCTACCTAAGCATGTTGCATCTCTTATGAGATGGTAAGGAGCAGTAAGAATGAAACAAAACAAAGATAAGTTCTATTCGATTCCAACGATAAAAATTTTACAATAGGAGCATGCAAAATGAAAGAGCGAACAACGAATTATATATTAAGAGATCTTTATCAAGCTATCCCCAATAGAAATAACAAAACCCTAAAAGTGCATAAATAAAAACTAGAACAAAAACTAGGGTTTCATTGAAACCCTAGAAGAGTTTAGCTGCTCATGGTGAAGGAGATGACAAAGGTGTTGATGAAGGGAGATGAGCGATCCATTGTGCCTCCACTTCTTCTTCTACTCTTGATCTTCTCCTAGGAATGATGAATTTTCAAGCGAAAAATGGATGCATTTCTTCAAAAGAAACATGGATATGTAGGTCTCCAAACGTGTGCGAGTTATAGTAGTCCCGCAGCAAATCGTGACAGTTAGATTTAGAATTTCAGGTGACTCAGATGGTCGCATCTGATTGATCAGGCTTCACGGCAGATTGATTGGTCGCGACCAAGCCTCTGTCTACGGAGAAGGTCGCGGCCGATCAATCGATCGCGATAATTTCTCTGTCTACAGGGACTGTGCATGGGGGATGCCCTTGGAGTTATCTCTCCTCGTGGCTGCCCTTAGTCATTCTTCCCATTAGGTTACGTTTGATGTGCTCTTTTGTTAGTTGTAGTTCTTTTCTTGTAAATCACAGAAATACAAATAATCAGAGCTCTTTAAGGCAGAAATATGGTGATTCGATATATGCTTGGGGGCATGGATATGATGTGTTTATGCACCGATTACACCCCCAAACTTAAACATTACTAGTCCTCGAGTAAGATCAAAATAAAAAAAATAAAATTATATCATTGAGGATATGTAATGATGTGGAGATGTGTACGTTAGCGACATACAAAATCATATTATTATTTACTCGAAGAAACAAATCTAATTACAATAAATTATGTCGAAGTAGAATATTTCCAAGTTTTATACGTTGCTCATTTTAAAATTAAATTGCAATTCATACTATCTCTGCATAATCATACCTGTGTCGTGGGGGTTCAGCTTAATGTCATCATACTACTATCCTACTATTAACTTTAGGCAATATTTAGGATTCCTTGATATTCATCAATATATATATAAGCATACATTTATACTTAATATACCCTCTTTTATTTTAAAGAAGTCTGTGCAATGTCCAACCCCCTTAAACTTTCTACGCAGCCCCTTTATCGAGCTTTCTGGTCAATGACTCCCTAGCCAGATGGCTTCAGGGCACTGGGTGTGGAAACATCCCTACGGACCTTACTAGTTCAGGCTATGAAGGCTACGAGGTTAGACTAGACTATCTCCCTGTATCACTTTAACTTCTCATAGTTTGACTTGAAACTCCAACTATTAAGGTCGGATGCCTTAGTTACTAAGTTATAATCTTGGCTTACATGTTACCTCATCTTAATTTCTCATTGTTTAACGCGAAACTCCAACTGGTTAGGTCAAATGTCCCGGTTACTAGGTGATAATTAAGATAAATTTTTTTAAAAAAATTATTATAATATATATATATATATATATATATATATATATATATATATATATATATATATATATATATATATATGCTTGCCTGGTCCATTTCTATTTTAAATCCGATCAATTTATCTTTAGTATTGCTTTAGGTTAATTTTAAATTTTCATCTTATGAAATTATGCTAGAGTACATGTGTGGTTAGGCATGATCATGTATTGATTTACTGATTCATAATTTCTCAAATAAAATGAACTGAGTATAAAACAGAAAATTTCTTGGTTTCTAACAATTTCATATTAAAAGATTTATTTCTATAAACAAATAGTATCCAATATATTGTTTATGTGCTAAGGTGCACATCCCCAAACTTAAATTGCACATTATCCTCAATATGAAATATTAATGGTATAGGTCATATTATGTGATGAAAATTACCAGGGATGTAAGATTTGCATTGGAAAGGTATTACCTGATTTGTTGATCGAGTAATCTCTGTGAGAATTGTAATAACCCCAAACTTAAAGTTTGGAATACTTTCAATGTTAGTTATTGAAGTTTGAAGAGAGAAAGGAGATGTATAGAAATTTAGGCATGCCGCATGGAGAATAACATTTATTCATCAACAGTCCTTTTATTCGAAATAAACTAAATACATAAGTAAAGATGTAGTAAAAAAATAAAACATAGGTTGCCTCCTAAAAGCGCTAAGTTTTACATCTTCAGCTGGACGTTACAAAATTGTATATCGGTGACCAAGTTTGGTCGAATGTGCTAGTGCGGTAGTGTCCCTCCATTCTGATTGCATAGATCCCAATAAGGTTTCAGTCTTATTGTCTGTCTATTTATTATAAATGTGTAGGAGTTAGTATGGCCAACGTGAGTAGTTCGGCAGTCATATTGCCATGGTCTTTACAGTAGAATTTGGCAATTTTCAAGTGGTAGGATATAACATCAAACCATGTCCGTGTAGTCAGGGGGATGTGGATATTGATTGGATACTTGTGGGAAACGAAGATTTCTCCTCCCTATTTGATCCATTCTACTAAGTAGTACTTCACTAAGGGAAATCGTTTTAGCCCGAATATGTCAACTAGTTGGGATGAAACGAAGTTTCCTTGGCTACCATTGTCGATCATTAAGATGCATTCGATTCCGCGGATTAAACAAGGAGTTAGGAATAGTTGATCGTGTATCCACTTGTGATCCTCTTATTGCTCAGTGTCCGATAGTGGAGATGGAGGGTTTCTGAAGTATGCGTGATGTGTAATCTGAAATCTTCTTATGACGTCGCAAAGCCCTTCGATCGAAATAGGAGCGATCGACTCTAGATCAGTTGTGTTCTGGATGGCTGACTCATTGATTGTGGGGTACGTTAACATTGGTACGGTCATCATCAACGACGGCTTATTTCGGATAAAAAAGGGAGAAAAAAGAGATTTTGTTGATGACGTTTGAATTGCCGCCGGGACTTGCAACGTAGTTGTGCTCGTGCTTGGCGGACTAGGATGGCGTGAATCCTCACATGGAAAAGGAACGTTGCCGTTGTGGATGACGGGTAGGTTTGATAAGGTTTTGGGGGAGATGTGTTGAATTAAAGGGTTTAGAGTGTAAATAAGCATAAGTTGATTTGTGGTCGGATGGGCGTCGGATAGAGAAACAGGCACACCCGATTAGTCGATCGGTATGTACTGAGCTTTCTGTTTCGCGTCCTGCTGTAGCGAAGAGTTTGTTACTAAATTTATTTAATCCTAACCTCTATATATATATATATATATATATATATATATATATATATATATATATATATATATATATATATATATATATATATATATATATATATAAAAGATATGTAGAATATTATATGTTATAATATATCTATCTATATTTGTTGGATATCTCGATTATAATTAGAGACAAAGAGTAATTACTGCAACAGAAATTTCATCAGGACATTAGGATTATAAGGAGGATTCTAAAGTGCAGGAAATATGATAGGGGCATTCGCAGGTGCCGGATAAGGGGAAAGATCCTAGGATGTCTACTCCTTGCCGAAATATTCATCAACGCTCCCCTCGCATTCTGACTCGTCTTCGTCGGTGCTGACGAGGATTGGTCCAGGTATTGGCTCTGGTGTAGGTGCACGATCTGCTGGAAGCGTATGGGCGGCCTGAATCATCTGTTCGGCGTCCAGAAACTAAGCTCTGATTGCTGCCTTCTGAAGGCGGCACATTTGGGTGATTTTCGCCCGAAGTTCTCTGAACTCCGCCCTGGTAACATGCTCTGGTGGGGGTGGTCTGTCTAGGCAAAACCACCAGTTGTTGTGGGTGGCGTAGAGTAGCTCGAGGATTGGAGGGTGGCATTCTTGAGCGTGGCCGAAGGGGTACAGGTTGCTGAAGAAAATATTGTCGAGGAACCAAAGCCGCTCCAGTAGTTGGGCACGACGGATTACTCCTCCCGCCGTGGTGTTGGGATTGAAGGAGCTAGCTAGGATGTCTTCAATCTTTGTGAGGGGGAGCTCTCGATGTGCGAACTCTGATGGCTCTTCGAATGGGAGGTTGACGGCGACGAAAAGCGTTGCTTCGGTAAAGGCGATTGGGACCCGATCGATCGTTGCAGATAGATCATTTGGTTTTGGGAAGCGAGCTCACCCGAGATCACCTTGTTCATGAAGTTCTCGTAGAACTGGCGAACGAGGCGTGGGAATGCGACCGTCTCGGTGGGCTTGAGGAGAGTCGTCATCCCGGCTTGATGGAGGTAGTCGAATGCCCAGGTTGTCTCCGGGCAGTCGCGGTAATCGTTGTGGACGATCGCGACTTCGAAGGTGAGGGGTCAGTTTGCGAAGCGCGAGATGGCATCAAACGAGGCCGAGGCGTGCTGGCGCTTGCGCGGGGCCATTGGATCAAGGATGTAGAGTTAGGATGAAGTTTGTAGAGAACGAGGAGTTGGTGATGGTAAATGGTAGAATTGGAGGAGTTTAAATAGGCGCCCGATCCATCGGTCATAACAGGCTTTTGATCGATCGGGCCTCGCAGCCAATCGATCGAAAGTCAACATACCGCTCAGGACAGCTGGGTGTTGGGGTTAATGATGAGTTAAATGGGGACTTAATGAGTTTTTTTTTGTGTTTTTGGAAATAGATGCTACATAGCTCGGTTTGCTTTCTGAGAAGGCTGGATTTAACGTCGCCAGCCCTACCTTGTCATGCACGCTCAATCAAGGTAAACCGGGCATATATGCCAGGTTCACAATCTTTTTTCTTGCTCAGAAACTAAGGTTGCGTTTGGCATTGGTTTTGAAATTTTAGGTTTTGATTTTGGAATACCAAGAACTAGTTTTGTGCAAAACCAGTTTTAGCTTATCGAAAACCAGTTCTAGAATTATCAACATTTGAGTATTTGGCAATAAAACCAGTTTTAAGCCTAAAACTAGTTTTGCAGTTATTTCCTCTATTTTTAAATATTCTATTTGTAAAACATTATCTATATAACATACTCTATCCATCACATTATTTTTCTATAGTATATTCTCTCTATAATATTTTCTCTATATCATTTTCTCTCAAATAATTTCTCATTCTAAAACATTATTTATGTAATACTCTCTCTCCTTATATTCTCTCTATATAATATTTCTCTTTAGAGTACTTTCACTCTCTATAATATTTTTTATCTACAATATTTTCTCTCTATGATATTTTCTTCTTCTCTCTTTTATGTCAATTTCTCTCTACAATATTTTATTTTTCTAAAATGTTCTCTCTACGATATTTTCTCTTTCTACAATATTTTCTCTCCAACATTATCTCTATGATATTTTCTCTCTATAGTATTTTCTCTTCTCACTACGACATTATCTGTCTAAAATACTCTCTTTCTATAATATATATTTTATCACTCTACAATATTTTCTCTCTAACATATACTCATTATATAATATTTTCTTTCTCTAAAATATTCTCTTGCTACAAGATTTTCTCTAAAAATATTCTCTCTATAATACTTTCTCTAATATTTTATCTCTATAATATTATCTCCTCTCTCTACCCCATTTTTTCTCTTTATGATATTTTATCTCTATAATATTTTCTCTCATTCAGTTTCTCTTCTAAATATTTGATCTTTAAAATATTTTATCTTTACAATATTTTCTCTCTCTAAAATATTTTTTTTGTACAATATTTTTTCTCTCTATAATATTCTCTTTCTATAATATTTTCTCTTTACAATATTTTCTGTTTATAAAATATTATCTTTCTATAATATTTTTTCTATCTGCAGTATCTTCGATCTCTTACAATAATATTTTTTCTCTATACCATTTTTTCTCTATGATATTTCCTTTATATAATATTTTTTCCTCTTTCTGTCATTTTCTCTCGCTACAATATTTTCTCTTTCTAAAATATTCTCTCTCTAAAATATTCTCTTTCTATAAAATTTTCTCTCTAAAATATCATATTCTATAATGGTCTCTCTATACCATTTCTCTCTCTAAAATATTCACTTTGTATACTATTTTCTTTCTCTAAAATATTCTTTCTATAATATTTTTACTCTTGAACATTTTCTCTCTCTATGATATCTTCTCTCTCTATAATTAATATTTTTCTCCCCTCTATGTTATTTTCTCTTTCTATAATATTTTTTTTCTAAACTTTACTCTCTATAATATATTCTCTCTCTAAAATATTCTCTTTCTATAATATTTTATATTTATAAAATATCCTCTTTCTACAATATTTTCTCTCTCTACAATATTTTTTTTTTTTAAAATATTCTCTCTATAATATTTTCTCTCTCTAAAATATTCTCTTTCTAGAATATTTTCTCTCTCTAAAATATCATATTTCTATTAAGTTTCTACTCTATAATATTTCTCTCTCTAAAATATTCTCTTTTTATAATATTTTCTCTCTCTAAAATATTCTATTTTTATTATATCTCCTCTCTCTATTATTAATATTTTCCTCCTCTCTATGTTTTTTTCTCTCTCTACAATATTATCTATCTAAACTACTCTCTTAACATATTCTTTCTCTAAAATATTATTTTTCTATAATATTTTCTATCTCTAAAATATTCTCTTTCTATAACATTTTATCTCTCTACAATATTTTCTTTTTCTACAATATTTTCTCTCTATAATATTTTCTCTCTCTATAATATTTCCTCTCTATAATATTTTTTATCTTCAATATTTTCTTACAATATTTTCTCTCTGTATAATATTTCCTCTCTATAATATTTTTTATCTTCAATATTTTCTCTCACTACATATTTATTTATTTAATACTCTCTATATATATTCTTCTCTTTAGAATTTTCTCTCACTATAATATTTTTATATCTATCATATATTTCCTCTAAAATATTCTCTCTATAATAATTTTCTATATCTACAATATGATATGTATATATTCTCTCGGTTTTAATTTTTTTCTCTTTACAATAGTTTCTCTCTACAACATATATGTTATTCACAATAATTTCTTTTAATTATTGTTTTGTCTTCTTGTTTCAAGAACCCAAAAGAAGAATCCAAAAGCAGAAAATTTCTGCTTTTGGGTTTTGATGATTTTCTGGTTTTGGTTTTGAAAAACCAATTTTTTAATCGAATCCCAAACACACTAAAATTTTATACCAAAACCAGTTTGGCAAGTGGAACTAGTTTTGACGCAAAACTAGGCCTCCAAAACCAATGCCAAACACACCCTAAACTTATATTACTCTAGAAAACCCAAACGAAGAAACATCATAAATGGCGGCTATAATAACATCCACATGAAAGTTTAGAGACCAAAAGTAGGGACGGAGAGCTCCCTGGGCCTTGGAGGCCAAAATGTCAGCTACTTGATTAGCTTCACAAAATGCATGGGAGATCTGAATGGTATGAAACTATCACAGGCGTCTAGAAATGTCCTTGATAAGAAAGTGGTCACCATCTCCAGCGTTGACCCATTGAATCACCGATTGGGAATCCCCCTCTATCCAAATGGGCTTGCTAACGTCGTTGTATTCGACAGCCCTGATAGCCTCCCATAGGGCTCGGACCTCCGTGTTGATGAGGTTGTTGTTAAAGGCACCACACCCACCCACAGGATGTGTTCCATATGATCGCGGACGAAGGAGCCAAGGCACCATCAAAGTTTATCTTGATCTCCCCCAATTTCAGTGCCTCGCATCTAACGAGAGTAGAAGAGTCCCAATGCTGCTGCAAAGGAGAAAGTCTCTTGTTAGCATCTAGAAAACTAGCTAAGTGATATTGACAAGAGCGGATAATGGAGATCGAGGGCAAGGCTCGTTCTTCAAATAATTCCATATTCCTATCCAGCCAGATGCTCCACACCACACCGACAAGCAAACCCGATAGAATTTTGGCTTCTTTCTGAGATTGTAAAACCATAGTGATGAAGGCCATCCATTGATCGATAGAATCCGGTGGGGGTGAAGGGAGTGCTAGTTACCTCCATATATTCTTAGCTTTGGGACATCCAAACAAAGCATGATCCGCATCTTCTGCAACTTCTGTGCATCTACTACAGAAAGGACCGAGAGAGAGTCCCCGTTTAATCAGCAGATCTTTTGTCGGGATATGCTTCATTAGGAGTTTCCACCCGAAGGCAAAAGCCCGAGGAGGAGCATTACATTTCCATAGGTGTCTCCAAGCACAAGGGATAGTAGAGCATTGGTTATATTGAATGTTATGACCAACATCTAGCTGGAATTCGTTCCCCCTTAGGGTCTCAATCGGGACCTTCTCCGCTATTAAAATTTGATAAGCCAGCTTGGTGCTATACTTGGCCTATTGGTTTGGGCCCCATCGAACAGTATTCTTGATATAACCATGGGTCAAAATAGAAATAACATTGGTTCTAGCTGCGAGATTAGGCCCAAAGATCTCAATTAGTCTCGTCCAACACCAACCACCACTAGAAATCAGATCAGATTAGTCCATGACATCGGAATTGCAATTCCAATCAATACAGATTGGGGATCGCACAAGAGGCACCGGTTCAAGCCATGGGTCCTCCCAGATATGGATGAGTCTGTCAAGGCAAACATTGACCGTAAGTTGATCCCGAACCACCCCAACGCCCTGTCGTCCAATACCAAGGTCCACAGTCTCAATGAGGGTGGTTTTAATATGTGATTGTCTTTGGGATCTTTGATTTCCACTGTGCCAAATGCAGAGACGGAGATGACAATATAGGGACCGTCCCATCGGGACTGTAGCTTGCCTGAGAATATCTTCAATTGTGAGTTAAAGAGCCAAACTTTTTGGCTGGAGGTGAATGTCTTCCATAGGATCTGTTTGTTGTGGAAGGTTTCATCCATTTTTTATAGAGCTTGGCATTCTCATACTACACCAATTTAAGGAATAAACTACATAAATAAACAACGAACAAAGTTTGTCTTTTAATAAACGACGATCAATTCATATTTTTTAGTGATAAAAAATGACGTGCATTGAAAAACAACATACTGAAAATGACGATCATTGCCCGTCATTTTTAACAGTATTGGTGTAGTGTCATAAGCTTCCCGCCATAATTCATTTATTTTGCTAAGTTGAAGCTTAGGGTGTGCCCTGGCCTCCTTCATATTGAACTTAAAGGCTTTGGTGGCTCAATATGTGCGATGTTCTAATTCAACAGGGATATGGCAAGCCTTACAGAAGATTAATCGATAGGGAACATGCCAATGGGAGTCTTGAAAGTAGTTTGGTAGGCCCACAATGAATCATTCAATCATGATGACCAATCTTTCTGATTGGGCCGAACCGTTTTCTCTAAAATACACTTGATCTCTCGATTGGACACTTCAACTTGACCACTTGTATGAGGATGGTAGGGGGTAGCCACTTCATGTGTGATATTATATTTGCATACGAGAGATTCAAATGCCCTGTTGCAAAAGTGGCTCCCACCATCACTGATGCTGGTCCGAGGTGTGCCAAAGCGACTAAAAATATGGTCTTTCAGAAATTGGACAACCACTTTGTGGTCATTTGTTTTGGTGGCGATCTCTTCTACCCACTTTGAGACATAGTCGACTGCCACAGGAATATAAACGAAATCGAATGATGGTAAAACAGACCCTTGAAATTGATGCCCCAAACGTTAAATATTTCGATTACGAGAATTGGGTTAAGGGGCAGCATATTGCGATGAGTGATGGTACCCATTTTTCGACATCAGTCCACATGCCTGAGAGTAGTAAAAGTCAAGAATGTTGTGATGCTCGCTCTCAGGCACACGTCGACGGATCACTTGGTTAGGATAGATCTTGAAGAGTTCAGGGTCATCCCAAAAGAAGTATTGGACTTGTGAGAAGAACCGGTCTTTTTCCTGTTTGGACCAATAAGAAGGGACTTACCCGATGGCGAGGTAATTCATGATGTGTGCAAACCAGGGTTGGGTTCCTTGTGACACTTTAAATAGCTGCTCATCTAGGAATGAGTCATTTAGGGGAATGGTGTCATCGGAAATTTCTGATGTAATTCTTGATAGGTGGTTTGCTACTATATTAATCACACGCTTGCAATCCTTGATTTCATAGTTGAACTATTGAAGTAGGAGAATCCATCTAATTAATCGGGGCTTGGCTTCTTTCTTATTTAGAAGGTACCACAGGGTGGCATGGTCAAAGAAAAGGAGTACTTTAGATCCTAAGTGATAGGATATGAACTTGTCGAGAGCAAAGACTATAATTAGGAATTCCTTCTCTGGAGTGGTGTAATTCAATTGTGCTCCTAGGAGGGTCTTGCTGGTATAGTATATGACATGCGATGCCTACCAATCCTCTAGCCTAAGACTGTCCCAACAGTGAAATCTGAGGCATCAGACATAATCTCGAAGGAGTGGGACCAATCAGGGGAGACAAGGATTGGGGCACTAGACAAATCAGATCAGAGTTTTCAAAAGGCCTCTAAGAAGGCCTCATCAAAGATGAAAGGCGCATCCTTGGTGAGAAGATTACACAATGGTGGAGAAATTTTATTGAAGTCTTTAATAAAATGACGATAGAATCCAGGATGATTGAGAAAGGCATGAATCTGTTTTACCGTTTGAGGGGGTGATAGCGTCACGATCAAATCAACCTTTGCTTTATCAACTTCGATCCTTCATTGGGGGGCAATGTGGTCGAGAACGATACCCTCTTGAACCATAAAATGGCTTTACTCACAGCTAAGCACGAGGTTTCTCGATCTCTTCGTAGCATTTAAGCACTAGATCGATCTAAGTTATAAAGGCAATCGTCGAAGGATGGCCCAAACACCGAGAAGTCGTCCATGAAGACTTCCAGAAATTTTTCTACCATGTCCGAGAAGATATATATCATGCAACTTTGGAAGGTGGCATACACATTACACAATCCAAATGGCATTCATCGATAGGCAAAAGTACCATAGGGGTACGTAAATGTGGTTTTCTTATGGTCGTCAAGAAACTCTAGTATTTGGTTGTATCCCAAATAACCGTCCAAGAAACAATAGAAGCGCACACCACTTGGGTGGGACTTACCTATTTGCTATCAGAGATGGGATAAATGATCCCAGCATCGAGTAGCTTGACTACTTCTTTCAAAACAACTTACTTCATATTTGAATTTAATCTCCATTGCATTTTGTACAAGAGCTTAGCATCCTCCTCGAGGTAAATGTGATGCATATAGATGGAGGGTCGATTCCCTTGAGGTCAGCTACAAACCAGCCAATCGCTCTTTTGTGATGCCTAAGGAGGTTTAAAAGCTTACTCCCCTAGTTACCGGATAGGTTTGATGCTATAATAAATGGGAGAGTATCACTTGGTCCTAAGAAAGCATACTTGAGTGTTGCAAGCAGCTATTTAAGCTCGAGCTCAAATGGCGAAATCATTTATGGTGGAGAGGGTTTACCGGAAGGTGTCGAGAGGTTTTTGAAATTGGCTCTCCATGGTGGATTATATATTGAGTTTGCAGAGTCCAAAGAGGCGATCATCTCTCCCGTATTGCTCTCCAGACTCAAGTCGGACTGGTTGAAGTATGATAGAAAGGCTTCTATTAGATCCTCGGCTATGATATAGGGGAGTGCTTCCTCGACTAATTTTGTTGAAGAAATTAATTTGATAACACTCTATATCTTGAGATCCTTGATTAGCCGAGTTGAAAACATTCAGTTTGACTCTCATATTCCTAAAGGATACATCCATAACTCCATTGCAACAGTCGATGCATACGTTTGCTGTCGCAAGGAAAGGACGACCGAGGATAACTGGGATTTAGTGAGAGAGGCTCCTGACTGGTTTCATGTCTAAAACTAGAAAGTCCATCGAGAAGTAGAATTTGTCTACTTTGATCAAAACATCTTCAATGATTTCCCTGAATGTTTTGATAGAACGATCGATAAGTTGCAGTGTGACTATTTGGGTTGCAGCTCACCTAGGTCAAATTTTTTATACACTGAGTGGGGTAGTAAGTTGACACTTGCCTCGAGATCTAGAAGTGCCTGGTCAATGGAGTAGTCTCCGACGACACAAGAGATGGTTGGGGTACCTGGATCCTTCAGTTTCGGGGGCGTGTCTTTTTTGAAAAATAAACTAACTTACTCAGCGAGGAGGATCTTTTTGGACACAGTCGATTTGGATTTGCACTTATGTGTGCACATATCCTTGAGGAACTTTGCATAAGCGGGGATTTTCTTGATGGCTTCCAATAGAGGTAGGTTTATTTTAACTTGTTAGAAGATGTCTATAATGTCCTATATTACCGCTCCTCTCCTTTCGGCTGAAGTTGGACTTTTAAGGCTTTGAGGAATGGGGGCTTGCAGTGTATATTGGTCGATGGCTGGCCTAGGGGTTGGAGTGGCCTGTGTGGGTTGGGTTTCTATTGGTTCTTCGATAGGGGGTCTGGAGTAAACTCTTTTTCAAGTTCGTCAATGTTATTGTCTGCTATCCTTCCACTTCTAAGGGCTGGGACACCCTTCGCTTGTTCGTGGTAGATGTTCTTGTGAATTTTGTTGACTTGATTTTGGCACCTTGGGTTCGGGACTGGCTGACTAGGAAGCTTTCCTTATTCTCTACGGTTTAGGATGTTCGCTAGTTGTCCCATTAAGAACTCAAGTTTTAAGATGGTTTAGGTATGAGAGTGTAAAAGTTATGTGTTAGCCTCTAGATTTTGCAAAGCTCCCAACACCTTTTCTTCGAAGGTTTGGTTCCTTTGAGAAGGTGGATTTGGATTTTGGTATTGCGGTTGAGGTGTCCGATAGTTTTGATTGGGATTTTGAAATGGTGGCCTGGGAGGTTGTAGATAAGAGGTAGCAGGGGCTTGAGATTTCCAAGCGAAGTTAGGGTGGTTCCTCCACCCTGGGTTATAGGTGTTAGAGTACGGGTTGTTCCCCTAATAAGTACCCATAGCATTTATTTGCTCTTGCATAAATTTGTGATACTGGAGTGCTAGTGCTCATGCACTAATATGGTGATTGGGTAGAGAACATAAAGCGCAAATTTTGGCTGGGGGAGGTTGGTCGAATATCGGGTTGGTGAACACCGATGGGGTCCTAATGGATAATAGCTGATCTAGTTTTCGAGCTAGAGCGTCCACTTTATTAGAGACATCCGTTGAGATTGAGAGTTCGTATAGGTCTCCCCATTTTGCTATCACAGAAGGGCTAGCTTGCTCTGGTGTCTCTACCAGATGAGGCATATTGTAGGGAGTTATCAGAGAGGTTTTCAAAGAGTTTCCATGCATCGTCTTCGTTTTTTAACAAAAAGGTATCTCCGCATGCCGTGTCGATCATCTGGCGGTTGGTATCGATCATTTGGCGGTTGGTATCGATCAGTTAATTATAGAAGTTTTGGATGACCTTCCATTATGGTACGGCATGATGGGGGCATTTTCTATATAAATCTTTAAGTCTTTCACAGGTCTCGTGAAATTGTTTCCCATTCAATTGGGAGAAGCTAGTAATAGCCCTCCTATATTGGATGGTTTTTTCAATTGAAAAATATTTTTTCAGAAATTTTTGTTGGAGTTGTGCCCAAGTGGTGATAGTGTTGTTTCCTAGGATTTTAAGCCAATGTTTGGCCTTATCTTTGAGTGAAAAGGGAAACAACTATAATTTTGTGGTTTCATCATCTAGGGTTTGCAGCTTAAAGGTCGTGCAAAATTCTACAAATTTATTCAGGTGTTTGTATGGGTCCTCGTTGGAGAGCTATGAAAAGATGGGAGCATATTAATTATACTGGACATAATTTTGAAGTTTCCCACTGGGGTGGTGGGGAGTCTTATGCATGATGGGAAAATGTAGACAGTGGGCACAAAGTGTTCCCCGAGTGTCATGGGGGCTTTAGGTGCCTCCCTTATCTCAGGCGCATTATTTTGTGGTGGGTCAACCACATTGCCCTCCATCTTGGGTTGGTAAGGCTTACTATGATAAAACTTAAGTGTAGATCTAGCGGAATTAGATGCGGCCTTAACAAGCGATGACCAAGCATGCAATTGCTAAAAGTAAAGGGCGAAAAGTAAATTAACTAAATCAACTAAAGTTGCATTTGCTTTTAATGAGGACGACTGCAGCACACATAAATCTTCTCGATTTATGTGCCAAGATTTTCTAAGCAGGCGCGGTTTTGGTTGATTCCTATATCTCGTAAATAATTTACCTGAAAAGTGAAAATGACAAAGTAAGTATTGAGATTATGAAGAAGGAACCTAGAAGATTAATTCCTAAAATTATTCCTAAGCTACCGTTGGCAATACCCAGTAATGGTGCCAAAAATTATGATCGAACCCGATCACTACATAGCCAAATCATTTGTAGTTATAGGATGAAATACCGGTATCGTCCTCAGGGATTTTTGACTGTGTAACTAAGGTTTAATTCTAAGGATTAAATTAAATTAGGGGAATAAAGTTATGCGATGATATGCAAACTTAATTGAAACTAATATTTATCAATTAAATTAAAGATAGAGAGATCAAGTCGGGAGAATCTAGGGCAGAAAGTCCACCACTAGCTATGCACTAATCTATTTATGCCAATTAGGGTTTGTTAATTTAGAAAGGGGCATTTTGATCCTTTACGATTGGAAATCGTAATGGAATCTAAATGACAGTTATTATCTTCAACGGCGTGAGTTATCTTCGGTTGGCATGACTCGTCCTTTAGGAGTACGGATCGTCTTCCCTTAGCATAACTCATCTTATAGAAGAATAATAAATTGATCAATAGATACCTAACATTCACGCACCTGGCATACATCATCTTAGTTTAGCACGGTCCGTCTTTTTAATGCATAGACCGTCTTCCTAGGCATGGCGCATCTCTTGCGAGATGGAAAGGAGCAATAAAAATGGAATAAGACAAAGATAAGTTCTATTCGATTCCAATAATCGATAAGGATTTCACAATAGGAGCATGCAAAATGAAAAAACGATCAAACAACGAATTATAAATTAAGAGATCTTTGTCAAGCTATCCTCAATAGAAATAACAAAACCCTAAAAGTGCATAAAAAAAAACTAGAACAAAAGCTCGGACTTCATCGAAGCCCTATAAGAGTTTACTGCTCATGGAGGAGAAGATGACGAAGGTGTTGATGAAGGGGGATGAGTGATCCATGGCACTTCTTCTTCTTCTCTCGATTTTCTCCCGAGGATGGTGAATTTCCAAGCAAAAAATGGATGCATTTCTTCAAGAGAAACGCGGATATATAGGCCTCCAAACACGTACGAGTTGTAGTAGACCCGTAGCAAATCATGACCATCAAATTTAGGGTTTTGGAAGACTCAGATGGTCGCGTCCGATCGATTGGGATTCACGGCTGATTGATCGGTAGCGACCAAGCCTCTGTCTGCGGAGAAGGTCACACCCGATTGATCGGTCAATCACGACGATTTCTCTGTCTGTAGGGACTGTGCGTGGGGGGCTTGTTGGGTTTAGTCCCATATCGGCTTGGGGCTAGGCAATGATGTGCTTAATTACCCTCTGGTGGACCTCCTCTTACGACCCGGGTTTTGGGGCAAGAGGGTATCTACAAATGGTATAAGAGCTAGGTTCTGCTTAGCCAAGTTTAGTCGGGTGTGGACTAGTTGTACCCATGGGTGTCTTGTCCTTTGGTGCCGCACGAGAGGGCAGGGTAGGTTCAACCTTAGCCTTGTGTGAAGGGGGGATTGTTGGGTTTAGTCCCACATCGGCTAAGGGCTAGGCAATTATGTGCTTAAATACCCTCTGGTGGACCTCCCCTTACGACCCGGGTTTTGGGGCGAGAGGGTATCTACAGGGCTGCCCTTGGAGTTGTCCCTCCTCTTGGCTATCCTTAGTCATTCTTTCCGTTAGGTTGTGTTTGATGTGCTCTTTTGTCAGTTGTAGTTCTTTTCTTGCAAATCACAAAAATACAAGTAATCAGAGCCCTTTAAAACAAAAATGTGGTGATTCGGCATAAACTTAGGGGCATGGATATAACGTGTTTATGCGTCAATCAAGGCTCACCTTACAGATGACTTCATCAAAAATGTCCACCACCAAAATGAAGAGATAGGGAGAGAGCGGAGACCCTAGCTTCAACCCCTTGTGAACTTTGAATTCTCTCCCTTGCACCCCATATACCAAGCAGACAATCTTTGATGAGAAAAGGATTTCCCGAATCCAAACAAACCAAAGGTCCGAGAAGCCTTTTGCTCGCAATAGATCAAGAAGAAAGTCTGTATGTATCTGATCAAAAGCCCTCTCGAAATCAAGCTTCGGAAGCACCCTGTCCCGATCAGAAGAAAGTCCCACCGTTAACTGAAGTGATTAGCTTGATAACCCAAAAATAAGAAACAAACGAGATAAAAACATATGCATATAAATTTGGAGGACTGCAAGAATACTCAAGAATCAAGATGGAAAGATATATACCACTATTTTCTACCTGCACTAGCATGAGATCCATTTGAACAAGAATTTAGTTATAATTCACACTATTTTTTTTTTGGTGCTTGGTTTTTGAAGGAGGATCCTTGTTTTGTTTATTGATAGTTCAGCATGCGAGAGAGCAATATTGAGAGAGTTATATAGGATCGATATAGGAGGGTTTGCAAGTGACGGCTGCGGTGACGAATATCATCCAAATGAAATGGGTCCCTGATATCAGCCTTTAGTACTTCAAAACCGCCTATCTATGGATCTTTTCGACAATCCACAAGAAGTTAATTTGAATGCTAATTGCGATCGGCTTTAGTACTTGGACGCTAATTGTGATCGGCTTCTCTTCTTTTATGTTCTCTTCTCTTTGTGTGGTGCAAGGTAGGGCCCTAGACAGTATGGATATCCATATTGTCAAAGAAATCTAGGATCTCTGTTGCTAGATGTTGTGTTGAAGTGGATATCCGTATTGATTTTCCAAAATGGATAGAGAATTAATGGATAATGTATACTGAGTGGTTCAAATTGAAATTAAGAAGATAATAAGCAAGTCAAAATCAGAAAGAATAAGAAGTTAATTCGAGGGTATGCACGGGTAATTAAGTCTACTGGAGTACCGTTGAGGATCGAGTTCGCGTGTATGCGTGGTTTTGGAATTAATGCTGCAGTTTGGGAGACAAGTGTGGTTTTTATTTTTGATCAGTTGCGGCCGGTTACTATTTGTGGGAACTTGATGATGAATGGTATTGAATTGATGTTGATCAATTGTATATCATCAGATAGTTAAATCAATGAAGTTGATCTCTCCAAATCAATGAAGTTTAGGGGTGTGCATCGGTTCGAAATCGACCTATTTAGGCAAAATTGACTAGGTTTCGCATCGTTAAATGTATTTTTTGTCACAAAGATAATCATATTGTGACTAGATGAGTTGAAATACCACTACAATTAATTGACAATTAAGATATTTTACCATATCAAATTGTTACTCTTTACTAACAGATTGTTACTCTTCACCAGTTGTTACTTTTTTGCTACGATTTGTTACACGTTATATGTAGGGCTAAGATTAACATTTAAATTTTTTTGTTATTACATGTGCATGGCAGAAGGAGCGCGTTAGCCAAAACTAATGGATTTTTGCTCTTTAACGATTGTTACACTTTATCTATGGGGGTAAAATTACCATTTAAAATATTTCGGTATTACATGCACGTGGAAGAAGGAGCTCGCGTTAGCTAAAGTTCAACTACAAATAAAGTGATATTTGAATTTATCATGTAAATGCCCAAAGCGGCATTCGAATTTGTGAATGGTGCCACCCATTCTTTCACAGAGAACCGAGCTTGGGGGGTTTTGCACCGCTCCCACGTCGTGATCGGAGACCGGTCGGTCTCCCCCGCACCGTCAATGCAGAGAGAACGCGGAGGAGAACCACCGGAAACCGTTTGTTAGTGTTGTGATTCGCCAATTCCATGTTGGTTGACTCCGTGATCCGAGACAAGCTCCGGCCATGTAGTCCATGCATGTGGTGGAGGGGCCATGTGGGGTGGTCCGGGTGGCTCGGGTTTGGATTCTGGCCGCCTTGTTGCCGACCGGATAGGTTCGACACCATGCAGGGAGGGTCGCAGGATTCTGTCGAGTAAAATTGTCATTTAAATTTTTTTGTTATTATATGTATGCGGGAGAAGAAGCTAGGGTTAGTCAAAGTCCATCTACAGGGACTTAACGATAAGTTCAAACTTTACATACCCTTAATGTAAAACAGAAACCTTTTTAAGGAGCTAACGTTAATAACCCTGTTTGGGGATATTTTTCGCTGGTTCGTGCGGCCTACCTACAAGACAAAGAAAACGTAAGAACGGCTGGCTCCCTTAGGAGCGCAGGCCCTCCGACGCTCAAGTCAGAACAAGTCCTCACAATGGAGAGCGGGCTGAGTGCGAACTCCTGGGCGAGCTGGGGGCTGGGATGAGCTTGTGACATGAGCGGCAGAAGCCATTTCTTTCAGTTTAGGGAAGCGAACTGAGGGCGAACCCCAGCACCTGGGCGAGCTCCTGCACGAGCTCCAACTCTTTGAAGCATGCCTGCCTGATATCAATGTCTATTTTGACAAGGATGCCGGTGCTTCAGCTACCCCAGTCAAACCCCATTTTTTTTCTCTCATAGTTGAGCCAAATTAAACTCAATCACAACCGTTCTTTAATTTACTTGTCGGTCGAGGCTAAGGGAGGTGAGTGTGATTCACTGGTTTGGTGTGATTGCTCTAACCTCCTGTGCCTAGGATAATCGATCCCATGGCTGTAGATCTTAGATTTTAATATTAGGTTTAGGATTTTTAGGTTGAAGTTCAGATTTAGGGTCCAGTTTAGTTTAGGAAGTAGTGGCATGAAAAGAAAATTTGAAGTGCTATGAGGGGTAGTTTCGTCCACCGTGTTGTCTGTCCTTTAGGATAAACTAATCTCTTATAAGGGACGGTTCACTAAGTCCCCCTTCCCCCAAAAAATAAAATAAAATAAGGGGGACTTAGTGATAGCTCCCTGACAAAGGTATCAACTTGCAATTAACCCTCCTACAAGTTCCCTATTGCATTAATAGCTCCTCAAAATCCTGCCGTACCAAATAGAAAAAAAAGGATAATAATGGCTTGCCCAAGTTCATTAAATTTACATTTCCTGCCATTAACTTAACACGAACCATTTTTTGCATGAAAATCAATTGAAATCACTCCAGATTGTCAATTTAAAACCACAAAATAATTTAATTTTTTTCCTGTATATTTTCATCAAAAAAAATTATTATTCTGTCAACCGACCAAATAGTTACTCTTTTTTACCTAATTGTTTCTCTTTATGTGCGAGATATAATCGACTTGGTTTTGCCTGTTTAATGCATTTTTTGTCACAAAGATAATCATATTGTGACTAGATGAGCAGAAATACCTCTACAATTAATCGACAATTAAGACATTTTACCATATCAAATTGTTACTCTTTCCTAATGGATTGTTACTCTTTACGGACTGTTATTTTTTTGCTAAGATTGTTACACTTTGTATGTAGGGCAAAAATTATCTTTTAAAATTTATTTTATTACATGTGCGCAGCAGAAGGAGCCCGCTTTAACCAAAACTAATGGATTTTTATTCTTTAACAGTTGTTACTCTTTTGCTACGATTGTTACAATTTATCTGTAGGTGCAAAATTGCCATTTAAAAAATTTTGGTATTACATGTGCGCGGGAAATGGAGCTCGCGTTAGCCCAAGTCCAACTACGGATAAAGTGGCATTTGAATTATCACGTAAATGCCCAAAGTGGTATTCGAATTTAGGAATGGTTCCACCCATTCTTTCATAGAGAACCGTGTTTGGGGTGGTTTTGCACCGCTCCCGCGCCACGCTTGGACACTGGTCGATCGGTCTTCCCCATGCCGTCGATGCGGAGTGGACGCGGAGGAGAACCACCAGAGACCGTCCGTTTGTGCCGAGGTTCACCGATTCCACGTTGGCGGGCTCCGTGGTCTGGGATGAGCTCCGACCATGGAGTTCATGCCTGCGGTGGAGGGGTTGTAGCCATGTGGCCGCACAGGGTGGTCTGAGTAGCTTGGGTTTGGATTCTGATCGCCTTGTTACTGACCTGGTAGGTCCGACGCCATGCAAATCGAGAGGGCCACAGGGGTTCTATAGAGGTAAAATTATCATTTAATTTTTTTTGTTATTACATGTG
This sequence comes from Chamaelirium japonicum, assembly GCA_947650365.1. Taxonomy (NCBI): domain Eukaryota; kingdom Viridiplantae; phylum Streptophyta; class Magnoliopsida; order Liliales; family Melanthiaceae; genus Chamaelirium; species Chamaelirium japonicum. The sequence continues at coordinate 91,236,764 of OX393550.1, forward strand.
CACGGTAGAAGGAGCTCGCGTTAGCCAAAGTCCTCTCTTCTTTTGTGACTTCGGGTAAATAGAGGACATAAAAGGGAGAGAGAGATGAACATACATCCCTCTCAATCATCACCTCATTGGGTTTTGTTTGGCTGTAACCTAAAGCAAGAGAAAGGCAGCCCTCTCATCTCATCTCCTCTTCGGCTTGGTTGGGTTTAAAACAAAGAGAAGAGAGTGCCAAATGTGCATCAGTTCCTCTCCCCTTTTATCTTGCGTCGCACAAGTAGATATAGAAGGGGAAAGAGAGAGTTCTTGGGCTTGCTACTCATCTTTTCTCTCTTCTACGGAACTTGTTCACGTGATTGGGCATCAAGAAGCACCGGTGTTGAAGACCACTCCCAAGATCGTGGATCTCATCGTTTGTTGCTTCTATTGGCACCTTCTTTGTTATCGGAGGACGCATCGATCATGGTTTGGTCTCTTTCTTTGTTATGGCCGGACGTATAAAGTTTTGATTCCTTTGCTTCCGCATATGGTCTCTATGTTCATCATTTTCAAAGACAATGGTTCTCAATAAAAGAAGCAATCACATGTTTCGTGTAGGAATTTCTTACACATCATTCAAAGTACTACTTGTCATCATTGCAAGTTGAGAAGCAATGTATGGAGCCTAGACTCTCATGTATATCTCCTCCCTGTAGACGGGCTCCATGCTGACCACCCTTCTGCTCTGCCACCTGATCTCCTCGCTGCGACTACGACAGCCAATCATGGTCCAAATCTCCATCTCGTCTCCCCAGAAGCCCAGCAACCCCAGCTTGCCCTCGAATCCAACTGGAGTCCACTTGTGGTTGCAGTTGTACGGATTTTTCTGATCTCCACCGCCGCCACCAAACAAAGGAGGCAATGCTGCTATCATCTCCTAAGTCTCTGACCGGACGTGGAACGTAAAGATGGTGTCTTTGGAGATGCACGAGTGGAGCACCCTACCGGTCAGCATACTTGGCTGGTGGGTCCAGAAACGGCAATCCGATAGCTCTACATCCTTGGACCAACTCCAGCCCCACACCCTCGAGTCGAACACCTCCAGGTGATAACAGGACACGAGGCTTGTGGTTGTGGGTCCTTTTTCCTTCGTGGCAAGACGACAGATGAAATGCTTGGGTTCCGAGAAGTGGACGATCTGTTGGAAAAAACGATCAAGAAACGAAAAATACTCACACAAAATAACACGACACGACATAGGCTGTGGCACGTGTAAACACACTTTCTTTAAAGCGTAATTCGTATCCTATAGCTGCTGATGGGTCTTCTTGTGAATTGCCTCCCAGGATACAATAGCCTTGTGGGACTGCACTCAGCACTCGTAAAGAACCCACTTCAATGAATATGGATACAGGGTTTTCTGGCAGAGAATCAACACAATAAAAGGAATTTCGGAGTGATCCATCATCACAAATTAGAGTTCATCCAACTCTCTTTTGAATGATCAATAATTATCATCATCATTGGAGTAAGTTATGAACCTCTATTTATAGAGCCCAAAGCACCCTTTGGTTTACCAAGGATTGCACTTGTTCGTAGACCAATAGATGCCTCAATGCACCCCTTCCCAAGGGTTGCAATGGTTCACGAGCTAATGGATGCCTCAATACATCCATTCTCATAGGTTGCAATGGTTCATGAGTCAACGGATGTCTCAATGCACCCTTTTGGTAGGGTTGCATCTCTTCACACTCCAATGGGTGCGAGGAAGCATCCCTTGCCACGGGTTGCATCTGTTCGCACACCAATGGATGCCATAAAGCACCCCTTTGCCAGGAAGCACCCCTTGCAACCCAACAGATGCAATGGTTCGCATGGCATCGGGTGCCAATCTGCCCAGGCGGTTATTGTAACCATCCGCTCGGGCGGACAGCTCATTAACTGCCCAACCTAATAGGTGTTTCAGGCACCCTTTGGGCCCAACCATCAAGCATTCTTTGGTCCATTGTGCCTACTCGCACGCACGCAAATGGCCCATTAACCGCCAAGCCCAATAGGTGTTTCGGGCATCCTTTACGCCCAATCACCAAGCACCCTTTGATCCATTTGTGCCTACTCGCACACACGCGGTCTAGCCCATTTTTAGGTTGACATAACTCACTGAATAATTGACCCACATGAGTCAACCGACCCGCCCAATCATATTTCGCACTAAACACACAATCTTACCGCACCTCGCGCTCGGTGTGTTGCACCTCACCGGGTAAGCCCAATTTTTCTTTTATTTGACTAAAATAGCTCCCGATAGGGTTGGATCATTAACCTCCTACCTTGCAAGCCTCAAAGCTAGCCAAGGAACCACAACCATCTTGTTGTAACTATTTCCATTAAAATATTTAAAAATCAAACCCAATTTTGAAAATCTCCAACAATCCTCCACCATTTTCAAAATACACATTTTTAAAAAGAAACAATGATTTGTTTTTTTTTTTAAGTTTTTTCTTTTACTGTCAGAATGCAATTATGCATAAAGATATGTATCTTTCGATTTGAACCTATCCTTAGTACAAGCATCTCAAAGTTCTATCGGAATTCTAGAAGCTGCAGCTTTGAACCAGCTATCCCTATGTAATAGTACCGGAGATACCACACACATAATTACGACTGTATCAGCGATTACATCTTTATATTTCTCGCTTAGCACCGTTAATGACCCTGTGCTTTTTCGATTTTCATGAACGCTCTCTGAGAGAAATCCAAACTCCCATGAGAGGTGGCACCACCTCTACATTCATATAGATGAAATTCTTCCAGTATTCCTGTTATATTTATGAACACTTATCTATATGACTGAACTTCATTAAAAGTTTAAAAAATCATTCCTCTAAACCTGTAACAGCCAGCACCATTCATCCTAGATAGAATCCACATATTAGTGGCTTGTTTTTATCCATTGAATCTAAGATCTAGTGGTCGACTAGAGTTAGGTTGGGTTCCCATCACTGGTGAATATGTAATATAGGAATTTCAACCATTTCCTTTGGATGTTGATCTTACCAAATCTTTTATAAGAGTTTTGTATAAGAATTGATCAAGTTCTCATTTGACTTCTTACGAATGATTACAATTATTCCTTCTTGAATCAAATGTATTTCACTTGTTATTGATTCTTTTAGAATCAAATATTTCACAAAGTCTTTATTGACTTGTAATGATTCCTCTTCGAATCAAACGATTCATCCTTAAATCATATTTTAGACTTATATATCTAAACTTAAGTTATAGTGATTCATTCTCGAATCAAATGACTTATATTGATTTCTTCTTAAATCAAATGACTCCTCTTCGAATCAAATTATGAAAGAATTTCTATTTGTCTGGGATCATAGTGAATTTACTCAATACATTCACTCTCCTACTCAAGTTGAGCTATTGATTCTTTGTTGAATCAAATGATTCCTCTTCGAATCACTAATCCCAATAAAAGATAGAAGATTTTCATTTTTTTAATTTTATTTAAACAATAACCTTTGTTTTTTAATACTTAATTACTCTATTATCAATGATCACCATATCATTAACATATAGGTAGATGATCACTTTATGTATGAGATTCGACCTCCACCACAAGTTGAATAACTATTTTTTTAAAGATTTATTTCTATCTCCTTCAACAGATAGAAATAAGTTTGTTAGGAAATTATCTGATCAGTTCTTAAGGACTTCTCTCGTTTAGTCATTTGATTTCCCCAAAACTCACTAGGCTGATCAGACATTTCTTAGAGTCCACTATATATGAGTCTTTAAAGAACTCTTCCAAGCATACCCTTTGCTTGTTCTTGTTATTTAAGATCATTATGATCTAGCAAGAATTATTTCTTTAGTTGGCTCATCCCAATAAAGATTGTTCTTGCTTTTTACAGATTGATATAAGTTCAAGCGCCCCATCGCTTGTACTTTATTTACCAAGATCCAGATATAGATCAAATCTTTTAGTTTATAATATTTATATCACCAAGATACAAGCAACCTCTCCCTTGTATTTAATTTTTCGAGAACCAGATATAGATCAAACATTTTAGTTTGTAACATCTATATCGCTAAAATCTAAGCGTCTTCTCGCTTGTACTTAATTTTTTGAGATTCAGATATTGACCAAATCTAATTGATTTGTAGCATCTATATCACCATTTATGGATAACTATGGATCATTTAATATCTACATCACCACCATCCTCATTTAGGGTTTCTTCTTTATAAAAAAAATTTATCTTATCTTTTGTGTTACCAGTACACTCAAGTCTTTTCCGATTAAAGAGCCGACACCGTTTATACCATAATATTTATCTCAAATAATTCGTTGAAATCATTCATTAGATCTCTTTTCAATGATTTACTCTAAGATATCTAGGTAAGTTAGTGTCCAAGCACTATCTTTACTAGATTATATCGATCAATCTCGATATTGGGATTCCTTTATTATAGCGATCAACCTCAATATGGGGATTCCTTTACTATATCGATCAACCTCGATATGGGGATTCCTTTATTATATCAATCAACCTCGATATGGGGATTTCACCGATCTATATAACCCAACGCAGGACATTTAAACCGGTTATAAATGGTTAATATATATATATATTTTTTACATGTTTAGGCCTACCTCGCCATCACAATTGAGTACGAAACTCATAATTAAATCCTTAACCCATAGGATCTAATTAGCCATATTATGAAAACATAAATTTTCTCATTTGGATGATTCAATTATTTCCGGATAGAGATCTCTACCACCTCCGTATGAAATCCTTCACAATGGATCCAAATTATTCTCTCAACTGCATTCGACGATTACATTGAGAATGACCCTTGCATTACAAAGGTCTTTGCTACTATGTATACCGGTAGCCTGTACCGAAAATTTTATTCTCTAATCTATAATTAGATATTCGAATCGTGATATCTTTTCCAAAACATAGAGTTCCAAGTTTTCAATTCAAAACAAGAAACCGAATTATGTTTTAAAATTGTTAGAAAAAACTGTCAAGAAACAGAAAATACTCATAAAAAATAACACGACACGACATAGGCTGAGGCGCATGTAAACATGTTTTCTTTAAAGCATAATTTGCACCCTATAGTTGTTGACGGGTTTGCTTCCGAATCGCCTCCCAGGATACAACAGCCTTGTAGGACTGCACTCATCACTCGTGAAGAACCCACTTCGATGAATCTGGATACGGATTTTCTGACAGAGAAATCAACACAATAAAAGGAATTTCGGAGTGATCCACCACCACTAATTAGAGTTCATCCAACTCTCTTTTGAATGATCAATAATCATTATCATCATCGGAGTGAGTTATGTGCCTCTATTTATAAAGTCCAAAGCATCATTTGGTTTACTAAGGGTTGCACTTATTCGCAGACCAATAGATGCATCAATGCACCCCTTCCCAAGGGTTGCAATGGCTCGCGAGCCAACGGATGCCTCAATGCATCCAATTCCATAGGCTGCAATGGTTCATGAGTCAATGGATGTCTCAATGCACCCTTTGGTAGGGTTGCATCTCTTCACACTCCAATGGGTGCGAGAAAGCACCCCTTGCCACGGGTTGCATCTGTTCATACATCAATGGATGCCAGGAAGCACCCAATGCAACCCAACAGATGTAATGGTTCGCATGCCATCGGGTGCCAATCCGCTCAGGCGGTTATTGTAACCGCTCAGGCGGTTACAATGTCAATCCGCCCAGGCGAATGGTCACATCCGTTCAGGCGGACAGGTCATTAACCACCCAACCCAACAAGTGTTTCAGGCACCCTTGGGGCCCAACCATCAAGCATCCTTTGGTCCATTTGTGCCTACTCGCATGCACGCGGATGTCCCATTAACCGCCAAGTCCAATAGGTGTTTCAGGCATTATTTGGGCCCAACCACCAAGCACCCTTTGATCCATTTGTGCCTACTCGCACTCACACGGTCTAGCCCACTCTTAGACTGACCTAACTCACTGAACAATCGACCCACACGAGTCAACCGATCTGATTTACTAGGCCTCACACCCGTGTTAGCCAATTCGGTTCTATCAATAGCCTAAACAGAAAATGGCTCTGTATGTGCAGAAAAAGATTTAGGTCGTCTTTATTGCACAAAACGAGATTACAGAGGCCGGGACTCGGGGGTGGTGAGCTGGGTGCGGCAAAGATTTGATCAGGAAATTATAGAAGAGTTCTTCTGGAGGGTCCCTTTACTCTATGTCTCCACGTTACTTCGTGCGAGAGCTCTGGAGAGGTTGCCTAGGACAGAGATCTTTACAGGGTGAGGATTTTTTGAGAGGCTAAGGAGTTCTTGCCATTGCTTTTGTCCCTTCCGTGCTTCGCACTTTCTCGGCTAGGGGGTTTTTGGCTTCGCTCCTCGGTCTTCGTGTCTCTCTTGGCTCTGGCTAGATCTCAACGTACTTGATCGTCAGTTCACGATGTCGATCGTGCTTCTGGTATCGGCTTTGGCTTTTGGCTTCGGCTTTGCTTTGGCATGGCTCTAGCTTTTGCTTGGCTTTGGCGCTTGCGCTTGAACATAGACGGGTAGAGGCTTGCGATGCTTTAGTTCTTCCGGATTTCACATCGTATCGGCTAGAATGTGTGGTGCTTTGCTCATAATCGTTATAGTTGCTTAGCTTTGGCACGTGTGTCGCTTTGGCGCGGGCTTTACCGGTGCTTTTGCTTCGGCTTCTTGTGTTGGTTTTTGCTTTGGCGTTGGCTTGACCTTCTTCTCGAACGGTGATAGCGATATCTCCAAGGCTTCTTTATTCTTCTGGCTTCCTTGACGGTTGTGGCATCGGCTTGACTTTTCTTCTTTTTCGGGTTTTTTTATCGTAATCGGAGTCGAAGGTTTCGTTTTGAAGGTGATGGGTGTAGCGTCGCTTCGGATGTCCTTCTCTAAGTTTTCTTCTTCGTGAATGGAGTGGACTTTGTTGAAGACGACGGGGTGATGCCGCTTTGATCTTCTTCTCCGGGCTTTTGGGCTTGATCGGAGTCGAAGGCTTGATGAAGACGACGGGGTGATGCCGCTTCAATCTTCTTCTTTGGGCTTTTGGACTTGATTGGAGTCGAAGGCTTGTTGAAGACGACGAGGTAGTGCCGTTTCAATCTTCTTCTCCAGCCTTTGCTTCTGGTGTCTTTGGAGTTAATGGTTTCTTCTTCTCTGAGCTTTTTCCTTCATGCAAGGAGTTGAAGGGTTGATCTTCTTGCGCAAGGGTCTTCACGTTGATGAGGATTTTTAATGGACTAAGCCGGTCCCAATGGGATAGGCTTGCCCGAGCCTCGTGAAGCCTTGGGTCGTTGAAGGCGTGTCTCCTCCTTTGCAATGCTTCCTTGCTTATGTCTTCGACCTTTTGAGCCTTCCCACTCTCCCTCTATTTATAGGTGAAGGGGGGTGGGGAGAGATATGGGAAGGTTCATTTAAATCCCTTAATTATCTCTCCCATAACTACCCAAGATTTATTCCCTCATTTATGGGAGAATAAACCTTTATTTATTTTTATTTTCTGCCGATGTAGTTATGGCTTAATTTTTTTAAATTTTTATTTGAATCTTACACATTAATTCAATGGCGACCCGGTTTTGTTTCTTGTCCATCGGATCGAGGGATCAACGTAGATACACGCTTGTGTAGACGTCTACGAAACCTCCCACCATGCATCACGGTTTTTTTTCCTTTTCTTTCCTTTTCTTTCGTTCTTTTCTTTCCTTTTCTTTTCTTTCTTACTTGGCCGGCCACTCCCTACCCGTAGGTAGGGGGCATGGTTTCCCAAAAAGAGAGGCCGGGTGGGCCCCACTTGAGGATGGGCCCATCCGACCCCTCCTATGGCTCGGGTTGGGTCTAGTAGGCTTAGGTTTATGTCGGGTTTGCCCCCCGGGTCGGTGCACACGAGTCAGGTTCGGGTTTGATAAAATTTGTGTGTCTACCAATGCTCCCTCAAGAACGAGTGCGCCGGTGAAAAACGTGTAACCCTTGATTATGTAGGAAACGCACAACGCTTGTCCTTGATCCTTTTGTGGACGAGTTTGAGCCTTATTTAAAGACCCCTACCCCTCTACTTCTTTCATCCAGCATCTGTTCTTGCGGAGGGCTGAAGCTTGGAGACCACCATTGAAAGGGGTTGCCTAGGGTTGCATAGGACTTGCTCAGTCTTCCTAGTTGTTGCCTCTTTCGTCGGCGGCGGTGGTTGTCGCAGAGGATTAGCAATGGTGCGTGAGTTAAAGATCGTCGTGAAGACGGGCTTGAAGGGTTGGAGTAGAGAACGTAGTAGTCGAACTTGCCTGAGGGCTAGGCTGGCCCAGCAGACCGACTTCTGGATCTCCTTGCTCGTATCTTTCTTGGAGGGCACATTGAGAAGATCGTCGTGAAGATGGGCTTGAAGGGTTGGAGTAGAGAACGTAGTAGTCGAACTTGCCCGAGGGCTGGGCTGGCCTAGCAGACCGACTTCTGGATCTCCTTGCTCGTATATTCTTGGAGGGCACATTGAGACATGGCATCGCTTGGGAGAGGTGCTTGCTGCTGGGGTGATGGTGCTTCATTCCGGGCTAGTGTAGGAGTACCCCGTCATTGCTTCGAGACCTTCGGTTATGATGCTGACTTCATGATTGGCCTTTGATGATTGATGCGCAACTTGGGTGTTTCCCGTCGTGTAGTAACGAGTACCAACGGGAAGGAACCAAAGGTGATGGACATTATGTTCGCTGTAGCGACATCATCGGAGTCAATCTCTATCTTTTCTTGCTTTGTGAGCGTCATGATTCTCTCTTTGAAGACAAAGAACTTCTCGATGGAATGGCTAACCACCCGATGGTACTTGCAGAAGAGAGGGTCATCGACACGATGCATTTGCTCGGGCCTCTTTGATGGAGGAAGCTCGATCATCTTCTCCTGCTGCAATTGGTTGAACATGGAGGAGATTTTCGAGTCTGGGAAGGGATATTCCTTTGCTTTGAGCTCCTTGAGAGTCAACCTTGGTTGCATTTGAGGCTGAGGTGACGGTATGGCGGCCCCTTTCCCTTGATCTGGCTTGCCATTAATTTTGAGTGATTTGGAGGTTAAAGAGACATCGGCAACGTTGACTTGCTTTGCTTTTGGTGCTGGCGGTTTGTCCTTCTTCTCCGCCTTCAAGAAGTCTTTGGCCTTCGAGTCTCCATGATTTGCTATGCTGAGTTCCATGTCGTGAGCTCGAGTTGCGAGTTCTTCAAAGGACCGAGGCTTAATCCCTTTGAGGATGTATAGCAAGCCCCAGTGCATGCCTTGGGTGCATATCTCGATAGTCGAGTCTTCAAACAAACGATCTCGCAAATTTAGCGCAAGGTTCCTCCAACGATCGATGTAGTCGATCACTGGCTCGTCTTTCCTTTGCTTGACGGCAGTAAGCTCGGTCATGCTAACGATGCATCGAGTGCTGTAGAAGCGGTTGAGGAACTCCCTCTCCATCTGATCTTAACTATCAATGGACCCTGGAAGGAGATCAATATACCAGTCAAACGTATTACCTTTGAAGGTGCGAATGAACTGCATCACCATCTCGTCGCCATATGTGCCAGCGTTGTTGCAAGTTTCGACGAAGAGGGTGACGTGCTGCCTTGGATTTCCCTTTCCATTGAAGTGCTGGAACTTTGGGGGTTGGAACTCGGTAGGGAAACATAGTTGTTAGATCCTTGCGGTGTAAGGTTTCCAGTAGGCCACCGTGATTGGAGGAAGACTGCCACCGTGGGAACCAATCATGTCGCCACCAATGACTGTATCTGCTAGGCAGTCATCGTTGCCACCGTCGGTGGTTGTATGGCCACCGAGACTGGTACTGGAGAAATGCCCTCCATTGGGGCGGGAGCCGAAGAGAGTGTCAGAGTAGTTTCTAGAATCATCGAGACAACCTCTGACGGAGCGGGAGTTAAAGATGGATCTGGAGCGGCTACTGGAGAAGCAGGAGGTTGATTGACTACTGCAGCATCTCTTGCGCTTAGCCTTTGAAGCAAAGTGTTGATGTGATGGTCCTTCTCCTCGATCAGTTGAGTGATTTGTGCCATGCACTTACCTATTTGCATGACTTGGAGCTGATGAGCGGACGGAGGATAATGACGCAAGACATCTTGATGCTGCATGCCTGTATCCTCAGCATCATCGTCAGAGACATAGTTGCGCCGACTTGCTTCTGCTTGATGACGAACGTTTGCCCCCTATAGAGGGGGTTCAAAGTCCGTTGGAGAACTCGAATGGGCTCGGGGTTGGGGCTGGTCCTCCCCAAATTTCTGGACACGGATTCCAGGATCGAGGCTCGTTTCTTCCTGCACCAAGGCCTCCTCGGCTCTTTAACGAGCGTCTTCGGCAGCGGTTTCTAGTGTGAAGACGTTCGCAAGAGTTCGAGTACGCCGAGTGTAGACGTGTACTACAGGAGGAACGTCTTTCTATGGGTTTTCTGGATCACCATATTGGAGTAGTGGAGACTCGGTGATAAGCGAAAGGCTTATTGGAGCAAACATATCATCGTTTGTCCTAGCCATAGCGAAAATTGTAGCAACTCCTTCAGACGTACGGATGAAAAGAAAGGAGGTCCCATAGGGTGTGCCAGAAATTTGTATGCATAGAAAAATATTCGGGTAGTCTTTATTGCACAAAACGATATTACAGAGGCCGGGACCCGGGAACTCGGGAGTGGTAAGCCTGGTACGGCGAAGATTTGATCAAGAGATTATGGGAGAGATTCTCTGGAGGGTCCCTTTGCTCCGTGTCTCCATGTTACTTCGTGCGAGAGCTCTAGAGGGGTTGCCCAAGACAGAGATCTTTACAGAGTGAGAGTTTCTTGAGAGGCTAAGGAGTTCTCACTGTTGCTTTTCTCCCTTCTGTGCTTCGTGCTTTCTCGGCTAGAGGGTTTTTGACTTCGCTCCTCGGTCTTTGTGTCTCCCTCGGCTCTGGCTAGATCTCGATGTCCTTGATCGTCGGTTCGCGACTTCAATCGTACTTCTAGCGTCGGCTTTGGCTTGGGCTTTTGGCTTTTGGCTTTTGGCTTTGTCTTTGCTTTGGCATGGCTCTAGCTTTTGCTTTGCTTTGGCACTTGCGCTTGAACATAGACGGGTAGAGGCTTGTGATGCTTTAGTTCTTCCAGACTTTGTGTCGTATCGGCTAGAACATGCGGTGCTTTGCTCGTAACCGTTGTAGTTGCTTGGCTTTGGCACGTTCATCGCTTTGACACGGGCTTTACTGATGCTTTTGCTTCGGCTTCTTGCGTTGGCTTTTTGCTTTGGCATTGGCTTGATCTTCTTCTCGAATGGTGATGGTGACGTCTCCAAGGCTTCTTTATTCTTCCAGCTTCCTCGGCGGTTGTGGCATCGGCTTGACTTCTCTTCTTCTCCGGGCTTCTTTGGCGTAATCAGAGTCGAAGGCTTTGTTTTGAAGGGAACAGGTGTAGTGCCGCTTCAGATGTCATTCTCCAAGCTTTCTTCTTCATGAATGGAGCAGACGTTGTTGAAGACGACGAGGTGATGCCGGTTCGATCTTCTTCTTCGGACTTTTGGGCTTAATTGGAGTCAAAGGCTTGATGAAGATGACAGGGTAATGCTGCTTCGATCTTCTTCTCCGGGCTTTTGGACTTGATCGGAGTCAAAGGCTTGTTGAAGACGATAGGGTAGTGCCGCTTCGATCACCTTCTCCGGGTATTTGGGCTTAATCGGAGTTGAAGGCTTGTTGAAAATGACGGGATAGTGCCGCTTCGATCTTCTTCTCCGGCCTTTGATTCTGGCGTCTTCGGAGTTGAAGGTTTCTTCTTCTCCGAGCTTTCTCCTTTGTGTACGGAGCCGAAGGGTTGATCTTCTTGTGCAAGGGTCTTTACGTTGATGAGAACTTTCAGTGGACTAAGCCGGTCCCAAAGGAATAGGTTTGCCCGAGCCTCGTGAAGCCTTGGGTCGTTGAAGGCGTGTCTCCTCCTTTGCAGAGCTTCCTTGCTTCTGTCTTTGACCTTTTGAGCCTTCCCCCTCCCCCTCTATTTAAAGGTAAAGGGGGGTGGTGAGAGATATGAGAAGGTTCATTTAAATCCCTTGATTATCTCTCCCATACCTACCCAAGATTCATTCCCTTATTTATGGGAGAATACACCTTCATTTATTTTCCTTTTCTGGCGGAATAGTTATGACCCAATCTTTTTGAATTTTTATTTGAATATTGCACATTAAATTGATGGCGACCCGGCTTCGTTTCTTGTCCATCGGATCGAGGGATCGACATACATCCACACTTGTGTAGACGTTTACGCAACCTCCCCCCGAGCATGACGGTTTTTTTTTCCTTTTTCTTCTTTTTCTTCCTCTTCTTTCTTTCTTTTCTTTACTTTTCTTTCTTTCTTTTCTTTCCTTTTCTTTCTTCTTCTTTTCTTTCTTACTTGGTCGACCGCTCCCTACCCACGGGTAGGGGGCATGGTTTCCAAAAAAGGGGGGCCGAGTGGGCCCCACTTGAGGATGGGCCCATCCAACCCCTCTTATGGCTCGGGTCGGGTCTGGTGGGCCCGGGTTTGCCCCCCGGGTCGGTGCACACGAGTCGGGTTCGGGTTTGATAAAATTCGTGTGTCTACAGGCTCGTTAATGCAACTCGCGTCATGCTACGTGCAAAGTGCACATTTAAGCGCCCAATAGCACTTCGCACGAAATGCACCATCGCATCGCACCTCGCCTCAAAGCTAGCCAAGGAGCCACAACCATCTTGACCGCCCAACCCAACAGGTGTTTTAGGCACCCTTTTGGCCCAACCATCAAGCATCGTTTGGTCCATTCATGCCTACTCGCACGTGCGGATGGCCCATTAACCGCCAATCCCAATAGGTGTTACATGCCATCCTTTGGGCCCAACCGCCAAGCACCCTTTGATCCATTTGTGCCTACTCGCACGCACGCGGTCTAGCCCACTCTTAGGCTGACCTACTCACTGAACAGGCAAACCACACGAGTCAACCGATCCGATTCACTGGGCCTCGCACCCGTGTTAGCCCATTCGGTTCTATCTGTAGCCTAAAAAGAAAATGGCTCTTTAATGCAACTCGCGTCATGCTAAGTACAAAGTGGGCATTTAAGCGCCCAATCGCACTTCGCACTAAACGCACAATCGCACCGCACCTTGCCGCATAAGCCCAATCTCTTTTATTTGACTAAAATAGCTCCCGATAGGGTTGGATCACTAACCTCCTACCTTGCAAGCCCCAAAACTAGCCAAAGAGCCACAACCATCTTGTTGTAACAATTCCCACTAAAATATTTAAAAATCAAACCCAATTTGTAAATCTCCAACACGATCTTGTAATCCAGGGGGTCGTTGAGGCTGGCGATGATCTCTATCCTCAGCATGTGGAACCTCGTCCTCGGTTTCGGGATCGCCCTCCATTGTCGAGTCGTTGGCTTGCAAATGTAGTACCGCGACCGGAAGCTATTGGTGAGTCGACGCGACAAACGACGAGCCTGTGGTGCTTGGATGAACCCAGCCTAGACCTAGAAATCCTAGACCAAACCCTAAACCGAATCCTATAGGTTTTTTTAAAAAAATAATATTTTAAAAATATATAATTAATAAAATATCATTATAATTTTTGTAATTTCAAATGTGACGCTCTGACGGCCACGTGGCAAGTCAGCGCCGAAAAACACACTGTCACGTTAGCCGTATAATTTTCTTTTGGGATTCTCACAGAAACCTGCAATCGGATTGCAGTGTTTAGTGTCAAAACTAAACCCTACAACCCGGATGCAATGTTTAGTGTCTAAACTAAACCCTACAACCTAAATGCAATGTTTAGTGTCGAAACTAAACCCTATAACCCAGATGCAGTATTCATTGAGAATCCTATGCGACTAACGTGGCGGTGCACTTTTCGACATGGACCATCTTAGCTGTCAGAACTTTAATTTTTAAAATATAAAAGTTATAATGATATTTTAATAATTTTATATTTCCAAAGTATTATTTTGAAAAAATCCCCGAATCCTAAAACCTAAGACTATGGTTGCACATCTCCGCTGCCCGCCGCCGCTGGGCTGAGGGTGGGTAACTGTGACTCAGAGTCCACTGCTCGTGCCCGTTGCCGTTGCTGCCACCTACATTGCTCATGCCCGCCTCCGACATGGCCGCTCGCCTCCGCCACCGCTGCTCGCACTCCCCTCCGCCACCACTGATCGTGTTCACGACCTTTGCTCGGGAGAGATGGGAGAAAGTGGGTGGGGGTATTTTGGGTTTTTGGCATCTCTTTTCACCGCACTAATCTCTTGACCAGGGACCTTAGGCCAAATGAATCGTATGCCCGTCCTTTTCACCCCACTAATCAGTTGTCAGAGTCCTTAACCACATTATCCCTTTTTTTTTGGAATTACTATTCATACCCTAAAATTACTTCACATGTCCCGTTTCTCCAAAAAGATTGATTTCCTGCCTCATACCACCCAACCCCAAAAAGAAAAACCCCAAACTACTCTCACTTGCACCTTCCTCCCCTTCCACACTGCTGAAGTTACTTCCTCTTCCCCTCCTTCTCCATCCCCATCATCGTTGGAGCCGCCTTCATTTTTGGAGTTGACGTGGAGAGCTCGTGGAGCCCACAACCACCGTCGCTCTTGGAGCTTGCCATCGTAGTCACCTCCTGCCTACTCCATCTTCCCCACTGTCTTCTCCTCCTCCCCCATCTACCCCTCCTTCTCCTCCTCTTCCATCTTCATCGCCGCCGCCTTCTGTTCCTCCTCCATCTTCCCCCATCAAATCCATAAACTATTTCAAAATAATAATAATCTAAATCCTAGCTTCTGCATCTCGTCGGAGACGAGGAGGTTCGTCGGATGTAGGGGTGGGACTTGGGCGGGTTGGGCGGGTTGAAGGGTCTGCCCATGCCCAACCCGACTTGCACAAACCTTTGCCTGTTTTGCCCGTGGAACCCGAGGAACCCGTGGAAGCCCAACCCGTGCTTGCCCATTCTAGTTCCTCGGGTTCCTCGGGTTGCTCGGGTTGCCCAATTTGCAAAATAATAAGCGGGTTGGGCAAGTTGCCCAATTTGAAATGCTTGTGCACATAAATAGATGGAGAAAAAATTCAGCATATTTTTTAATTGAATAAATAAAATCTTTGATTTGCATAACAAAAACATAAAGTCCAACCCATATCCTCACATGTTTCAAACGAATTCTTAGCATTCAACATCAAATAGGTAGTCTTTGATTTCCATAAAAAAAAATCTATCAAAGCATTCAACCTTAGTGTGTCACTTCCTCGGGTTCCTCGGGTTGGGGAGATCGGTGCCCAAACCCGTCCAAATTGAAATCGGGTTGATCTTTTTTTGTCCAAACCCGTCCAAGTTTTTAACCAGCTTTGCCCATGTTTGTCCATTGTTCGGGTTGGGCGGGTCGGGTTCGGGTCAGACCCGCCCAAGTCCCACCCCTAGTCGGATGGCGAGGAGGGCAGGGGGTGGAGCCTGGATGAGGAAGTGGGGAGGGGGGGTGGATCATGGACACCACCAGAGCCACCACCACCGCCGTAGCCATCTTTCCTCTTCCTCCTCCCTGCTCCCACCTCCATCTTCCCTATTGTCACCGCTACCTTTCTCCATGTCCTCGTTCATCTTCCCCCACCGCCACTTCGCCACTTTCCTCCTGCTCCTCCCCCTCCTCTCTACTCCTGCTGTTGATGCTCGTCGGTAAGGTGGGGTATGAAATAGGGGTACGAGCAAGGGCATTTGGATCTTAGGATAGATTGGGGGTAGGTGGGGAACCGAATCGGAAACATGGCATGTGAAGTAATTTGGGGGTATGAAAAAAATTAAAGTAGTGATAGGGGAGCCCTACTACATAGGCTCCATTAGCATGCCCCAATTTGTCACGAACATCCGATGGGCTAGCTCCCACATATGAAAAAGGTGGCAAAGGTTAAATGGCTAAAATGTTCTCAACAGAAGGCTTCTATATGTGGCAAACATCTGGCGGGCCAACTCCCACATTTAAAAGATTTTTTAAATCATATTTTTTAGAGAGTTGGATTTTTCACTTAATAAAATCCACAACTTTTTTTTTATACATATCAAAATTTTGAAAAAAAAATATTTTTGGAATCTACTCATCGAGCTTTACAAAATTTGACCCATGATGACTATAAAATTCTAAGGAAAAAATTCAGATACAAGACTTCTCTATAATTAAGTGGCATTTATCAAATTAAATGATATTTACTGATAGTTATAAATAACCCAAATATATCATTTTCAAAACCAAGATTTAACATAAACTGACTAAATATCACTTTCAAAAGTAAATGTCACATAAAACTGGCATTTATAAAATCAAGACACTTTATCAGACACAAATTGTCGATAAAAGTGTCTTGATTTTACAATTATAAATTTACCTGGCATTTGGTTTTAAAAAGTGATATTTAGTTAGTTTACATGATTGTTTGGTTTTAAAAGTGACATATGTGGGTTATTTATAAATTTTATTAAATGTCACTTAATTCGGTAAATGTCACTTAATTATAGGTCAGTCATGTATCTGGCTTTTTCCTTCAAAATTTCATTGCCACCATGGGTCTAGTTTTATAGAGCTCAATGTGTAGATTCTAAAAATAGATAAATTTTAAAATTTTGATATGTAAAAAAAAATTATGGATTTTTTAAAGTTAGTCACTTTTCAAATAAAAAGACTAAGTGGGACTGATACGAATCATTTCTCTTAAACTTGATGAAGTTGGGATACATTTTCTCATTTGAGATTATAATCGTAATTAAGCATGTCTTTGAAGGCATCATGCAGAGAAAGGGAATGCCAATGCTCATGTAGTTTTGTTTCCAAGTTGTCATGTATAGCAAATAATTGCAAGCATAGACATGCCTTGTTGTTACCAATAATCCTAAGAGAGAGAGAGAGAGAGAGAGAGAGAGAGAGAGAGAGAGAGAGAGAGAGAGAGAGAGAGGATAGCTTCTCATTAGGGCAATGACCCAATATATAGGTAAGTGGGTATCAATCTCATACAATGGAATGATGTATATGCTAATTAGCTACAAATATCAATAAAACGCTCCTCAAACTAAAGGTGGATCATACACCATAAATTTGCTGAGTAGGAACTAGAAACATGAAGTCAGGTGTGACTTCGTAAAGAAGTTAGTGATCCACTCTCGGGAGAAATAACAATTGAACTCGATGTGTTTCGCCTCTCGTGAAAATCATGGTTGGTAGCGATCTGTATGGCACTTTAGTTATCACAGTACATAGTTGAAGGCCCACAAATCTCAACTCCTAAATCTCCAAAGAGACATCGCAATTGATGATCTTCTCGGTGGCCTGTAGAGGTCATGGCTCGAAACTCTACCTCAAACCTCAAAGTTTTCCATCACAAGATCTGCCACATAAGTAGTCATTGTAAAGCTCTGTCTAAAGCACACAACACTTGCTCTAGAAGAACGGTTATACCAGACTTAGATTTTCAGAAGTAATTTTTGAAGCAAAACCTGCTGACAGGGGCAAAACGATAATTTCTTAATTGACAAAACTATTTAATATGGTGATGAAATTAGGGCCATTACATTTAGGTTGACAACCGGTCAGAGAACTCTCGCTCAACCTCTTTGTAGAGCAGTTATGCCAAAGGTTCCAAATCGCAGTATCGATCATGGGTCGATCGGTCCTTGACTGAGGTGTACTAGCAGTACGACTCGATATCGGACTGGGCCCAAAACGTCACTGTTCACTTACACCTAACCTAGAAAGAGAAAGTGGTGTTCTGTTATGGTTTCTTATGTCTTTTTGTTAATACAGAAAATTCTAGCATTTTAATGAAGCAGACATACTTAAACAGTCAAATTTCTTCATAGCATTGCCTCGGGTGTCACCATAAGTTAAGGATCCACAGCCGGAACCTCAGAGCCCATTTAAACCACCGATCAGATCGGCTTTGCTTACGCCTCAGCGTGCGTTGCGCAGCTACACAACCAGATGATGTGATGCGATCAGACTCGGCATTTACAGAAAAGTTGAACCTCGATTTGATTTTAGTATGTACTTCGAAAAAACTCTCAAACAGCTTCGTTCCTGACGGGAGAAGGTGAAGGAGCAGAAAATTTCTGATTCCAGACTGGCAGATGACTAAGTCTTCCTCCCCTGTTCGGATGCTTTTTCGGGTAGATCTTGGCACCTCCTTAGCCCTGCTCTTATCTCCTTCAGCATCTCATCGATACCGATGTGTTTTCTGCAGCAAGCAACAAAATGAGGCCATCAGATGATAGTTAGGCTCCGTTTGTTTTGAAGTAAAATGTGCGGTAAGCAGTGTTTCGGAATGTATTTTGATATTCCAAGACTTTACTCTGTTTGCTTAAAAGTAATTATCCCACGAAGTATTGCTAATACACTTAGAATTTGTAACACTCCAGAAGGCCCCTTTTGTAATTCCATAAAAAACGTGGTATGACACTCCACAAATTGTGGAATTCCTCCCCCATTGCCAAGCCTGCAGTCGCTGTACACCGTGACTGTATTCCCTCACTAAAACTTACATTCTCTATCTATGACTATATGAACACTCTATGACATACATTGTCTATCTACAGCTTACATTCTCTCTAAAGCATTCATTCTCTCATTACAACTTACATTCTCTATCTATTACATGAGATCTCGTTAAGACATTCATCCCCACTACAACTTACATTCTCTATCTACGACATATCTCTCTTTATGACATACATTCTCTCTCTACAATATACATTCTCTCTATGGCTTACAAACTCTCTACAATATACATTCTCTCCACGACCTACATTCTCTCTAAAACATGTCTTCTCTCTCTATGACATACATTCTCTCCAAAACATACATTTCTCTACGACAAACACTATTTATCTACAACTACATTCTCTCTACAACATTAATTCTCTTTCTACGACTTACATTCTTTGTACAACATACATTCTCTCTCTACAACATACACTCTACAACTAATACTCTCTCTCTATAACATACATGGTCTCACTATAACTTATATTCTCTCCATAACCAATATTCTCTCTCTACAACATACATTATCTTCATAGTTACAACTTATATTCTATCTCCACAATTTATATTGTCTCCACAACATACATTATCTCCCTACAATTTATATTATATCTCCGCAACTACATTCTCTCTACAACTTATAATCTCTTCACAACATACATTCTCTCTACAACTTATATTCTATCTCCACAACTTACATACTCTATTTCCACAACTTACATTCTCTCTACAACTTATACTCATCTCCACAACTTACATAATTCTCTCTAGAATATTATCTCTAGATAATATTCTCTATCTTCAAAATTTTCTGTCTAAAATATTTTCAATAAAACATTCTCTCTAGGATATTCTCAATATCTATAATATTTTCTTTCTACAATATTCTCTCTAAATATTTTCTCTCTATAAACTTTTTTCTTTATCTAGAACATTGTCTTCTACAAAATTCTCTCTAAAACATTCTCTTTATAATATTCTCTATAGAACATTTTCACTAAATGCTACTAATTTAGCATACCTAGAGAATCAAACTAAACATACACAATCAACTAGGTACACCCATAGTTACCAAATCGGATTTTTTAAAAAAAAAACGTGTATAAAACACGTATCACTCCGAACTCGTAGCATACGGGAATAAAACTCGTATTTTAAAAAAAAATGTCAATATATGTTTTATATGCGTTTAAAACGCATAATACGCGAAGTACACGTTTCATACGATCAGTTTGGTTTTTCACTTGGGTTTGGGTTCAGGTTTTTTTATAACCCGTCGATTCAGCAGACACGGGATAAAGGATCTGGAAACTCCCGATCTCGGCTCAGAAGACACAAGGTTAGGGTTACGAGAGCGAGAGAGAGAAGAAGGGAGGGTCTCTGCGAGGGACATACTGTGGGCGTGGCATGCATCGGCCAGCTCGATGATGCACTGACCACTGGGTAGTGCTATTTTTTTTATTAGTTAATGTTGGAAAATGACATATATACTTGGTATAATTTAAAATGTTTTTTTTTATTATTTCCCCAATGTTTTCTCGTTTTCTTCTCGTTTTCCCTTTTTTTCTTGTTTCTTTTCGATTTTTTCCTTCGCCGATTTTTTCCCGTTTTCCAACTTGGTAACTATGGGTACACCCTTAGAGTATACACTTCTCTCTTTTTTTAATAGATCAATCTAGAAAAGTCAGATTGATCAAAAACGATTCGCTCTATCAGCAATCAAGATTATCCTAAAAAGGGTGTGCTTATCTATTCCCTTGCCTTCAAATGGCTCGAGATTCCTCGACTTCTAGGTTTCCACATGGCAATGGCGGTAACGGCACCCTTATCCACCTAATCTATTTGTCCCGACTCCCCCTGTTTGACAATGTAAACCTAGAAGATAAGACTAAACAAAGTGATCTTTCATTCACCAATGACTTCACTATTACACCATATAGACTCTACAATCATGAAATTCCAAATTAAAAAGAAAAAAAATACATTTTTATACCGTAAAATACCATCAGGTGGGTATCTGATTGTGACAAAGGAGCGAAGGGGGAGTTAGTAGCAGACTGATTCCTTAATTAGTATGTCATATATATAAGAGGGCCCTTGTGAGTTGTGAGTCCCTGCTCTTCGCATGTTGCGAGTTCGTTGGGTCCATAAGCACCTAACAATAGGGGTACATTCATTTTCTCCTTGCATTAGATAAAAAAAAAGATCCAGAAGGTTAAGGTTGGTGGTCCCTCTTGCTGAAATGATGCCCCCCGGATAAAAAATATAGTACATGTAGATCACATCTATATTTCTCTCCTGCAACGCATATCGCCCATTCTGAGGTCCAATTTCTCTCTATCCTCTTCACACGTGGCATAAATATCTCCCTTTTTACATAAAGACAAGTAATTTAAAATTTTTCAAATACTCCCTTAAAAGTTTGTAAACTTATACAAGAACTCAATAACAAAGAAAAATATAGTACTAAATGCAAAAATAAAATCAGAACTACACTTAGACGCGATCCAACCCTGATCTTCTAAATCTAAAACCAATGGACCAAATTAGTCTCTTCTAAAACTGCCTCCAACATTCCAATGTTGCATGCCTTTCTTGTCTCCACCGCTGTCTCGCGATAATCTAATGATAATTCTACACCTATGACTTTAGATATCCATCTTTAAGCCTCGACTCGTGCCATGAACACTCATGACTTGATGTAGGTTTAGGCCTTCTGAGTTAATGAGCAGTTGTTCCACATTCCCTACCAAAGGTTGGTTCCACCCATCATCTTTTATTGCACCATGAACCAACATCATGTACATTTGCTGGACATATGATGTGGACAAAAGAATTATCATGTCTTCCAACTCTTCAATAAGGTATCATCTATTAAAGCTTGGCAACAAGAAGATATCAAGTTCACATTTAGTTTCACCCCTCAATATCTTCGATTGCATGATCATCTTCAACATACTCATTAGATATGGGAGGTTGTTATAATCAACCGAGACTCATCCTTAAAGAAGGGAGGAGTCGTTTTCATGAGAATCGGAAATAGGATAAGCATAACCTTTCATCTTCAAGTGCTGAAAAATCTCCGACAATGTTAGTACAAAGCCATTATAGCTTTTGACAACCTCTCAAGAACCAACTTCGTCTTCTTCTGTGATCATTTAGTGTACAAGATAATAACATCCTTCTGCTCCCTTATTACACCCCTAGCATTTGCTTTAGAAAAATACTTCGCTCCAACAGCTGTTGGAGCCCTAGGCTTCAACATGCGAGATGACACCAGTGGCATATTTATATGTCAGCAATGATTAAAAAAGGCCTTATGTATCCGGTGGCATGTGCAATGACACCAGTGGCACATTATATGTCAGCAATGATTTGGATGATAGTGGGGTATAATCCAATCATTGATCGCCACGTCAGTGTGTAGAAGCCCAAATCTCCAACAATTGTTGGAGTGAAGTACTGTTCTTTGCTATAATAGCGAATTAGTGCAGGATATTCTTGAAAGAACAATTCAATCCTAATCTTCTAACTTGAGATCTAACGAACAACATCACTTGCTTTTATCTCGATCTCATTCATGAGATCGAAGTGTTGTATGTCTTTCGTCCTTTCCACCATCATATCTTGATATTAGATGACAATCCTCTGTCAGTGAGTCTAAATGTCACCACCTTCAAGTCACGACTCATACCATAAAGGTCGCCCAAGATTTGGTAATCTTGACCTATCTCTTGTGAGATAATGTAAAATAGGTCCACAACATTTTGTTATAGAAGGAAGTTTTGATTCATTGGTCTTTCACCCAACGAGATCCACCCCATGTAACTATTCTAGATTTGTTATGAATGAACCGACATTCAGTGTGGAGCATGCCTTCCAATCACTCAGAGAGGTGCTTTAAAGCCTGGAATGGGAAAGATCCCATGCATGTGCATCTAGTTATAGTCCTCACCATCTTCGATGACGAGATTTTCCTATGGATATTCATCAAAGTTTTGAGGTTGGCTACAATTGACCAGAAATTTTGGTTCTAATGATTCTTTGAAGAAGGGGAAGATCAACGTCATTAGAATTGGAGGTAAGAAAAATTCCACTTACAGGTGAACAAAGACGTGTTGGGTTTATAAAGAGGTTGGTGGATCCAATATTCATGGTAAGATACTAATATTCCAGATTCCAGCGGAAATTCCAATGATATTTATAATACAAGCATAAAACATGGAAGGTAGGGCTGATTATGATTAAATTCGGTCCAACTCAGCCTATCAGGAATTAAATTCTTAAGCCCATATTAATTAGAGACTAATATGTAGGCACTTCATGGAAGGTAGGGCCGATTATGATCCAACTCTAACCTCTTAGTAGCACAAATATATTTATAATGGGAAGAAGATTAAAGGATAGAAGACTCTCTGAGGATGCATCTTTCATGTTCAAACTCAGTGCAAGGAATCGTGATAAGTATGCGACAGTCCTTCCATTCCAAGAGAGAAAAAGGACCCAACTGACATTTGGCGCACGCACGGGAGGGGGGGGGGGGGAGAGAGAGAGAGAGAGAGAGAGAGAGAGAGAGAGAGAGAGAGAGAGAGAGAAATTTTACTTTCACATCAGGAAAGTTTTTATGATACATAATCACTCAATGGGGCATAAAGGCAGATGAAAAGCAAATACGTGCCCTAATTGAATGCCCTCTCCAAGAAAATAAGAAAGAAGTTCTGGGCTTGCCGGACGCATCACTGCTCTCACCCGTTTTATTGCGAAATCATCTGACGAACGTCATCCATAATGGAGATGGGGCGGCAGCACACATCATCGCACTACGGTGTGAGCTTGACAAGGTCATGCAACAAATCCCATCCTTCAAGTCTGAGGGGTGATGGTTTTATATAACTATAATTATGGAGATGTGACCTAGAGTCAAATGATACATCTGCTAGCAGATTAGCTAGCAAAGACTATCATGGCCTGAAACTTTAACGTGACATATTTACTAATAGTTTTTCCGCTTGACTAGCGTATAGTAGACCTGATGATAACTAATAGTTAGCAAGTTACTCTTCTTTATGGCTTGAGTGAGAAACCATATGCTAGGTGTGCAGTTAGCACTTTTATCTTGGACCCTATTATGCATTGATGCATGATCTGTCCTGACCTGTGCAATCGTGCAAGCTGCCAGTCCTGTAGGTGACTCTTGTGCCCTAACCTACCCTCCTTTGTGTAATGAGGACAAAGGACTAGAGTGTTTTGTCGCTACTTTAGTGTATGGTTGCAATGGTCATGTGTGATTCAGCCAAATACGCGTACTGCTAGGAAAGTGGCTTACTCGAAATCTGAATTATGTACTTGCGTGGGGAAGTCCCTTGATAACGACAATCAAGTTTCTAGAATAGTGATTTGCGCACTCATGATGCTTATCAATAGGTGTCATCAACAAGAACTTGAAGAATAAACAATTTTCTTATGTGATTTCGAAAAGAAAGGATTTGTTTTAAAGAACAGTTAAGTTTTTATTATTTTTTATAGATTAAACGATTGTGTATAGATTAGGATCATGACTTTAGATCGAGAGTCGTATATATTGGTGTGGTCATGACTCATGAGGACTAGGGCATACAGTTTTTGGAAAAGCTTGGGTGATGATTACTTTAATGATAATTTGTGCACTCATACCTGATAGGCTGATACAGACCGAGCGGTGTCAACTGGTCCCACTCTACCAAACTTATATTCTCCGAATTATTATCTTGATCTTTGATGGTTTGTTCATCTCACCTACATTGTACCGAGCTAGATGTTATTTTTGTTGGGTTGGACCTAACTGTGCGGCACAAATAGTTGGGGTTTATCCAAGGGTATTGAGTTTCGACTGAAACCGATCCGTTTCGGCCATTTCGGACCGGTTTTGACTGGAACCGGCCCCGGAATATTCCAGGTTTTGAGTTTCGGACAGGTTTTAAGGGTAAAGGAGTATTTCAGCAGACAACTTGCACATCAATCTTATTTACATAAAAAACATTTAAGTTTTTCTCCATTTACTTTAGTTTATTCTATGTAAATAAAAAAATTAACCCATTTGGATTTAATAAGATATCAAAATTCAAAGAAATCAATTCAATCAAAATGTAATTTTCTAGTTCCTATACAAAATATGACTATAGTTTTTGCAAAAAAGAAAGTTTTGTGGAGCAAAACGTCAAAATATTTTAGACGAAAAAATACCACAGAAAACCTGGAAGTATAAGATCAACTTAAAAATCCAAAGACCGGTAAAATATTTTGAATCTATAATAAGTTTCTTTCATAAGAACTACTTTTTCCTCCAGATCTAGTCAAAATTCAATCATGATTTTTTAGTTTTTTTCACAATTAGTTAAGGTAAAGCAAAATCATAATTTTTTGAAAACAATAACAATATGAAGTGGAGTAGGTATCGGGTGCTGCATAGCATGTGCCCCAGGGGGGTTGGACAAGGAGCATCTTTTTTTAATGGGACAAGGAGTACATAAATTCATTTTAATTTATTCATCTCTTAAATGAAAGAAACCATTTGGATAATTTGGCAAATTGAATGATCCTTGCTAGAAGCAATGGTGTAGCAAAAGGTAATGTGACCATACCATATTAATTCTACCTATTGCAAATAAATGTCATGCACAATACACTATCAATATCGTATTTGACTTATCGTACATGAGTCGTGCTATACACCGATTCTTGTAAGAATTGAGAGGTAATCAAATGCGTCATGGGTTGAATGTAAAGTTGTAAATTTGCCAAGTTTTGTGGGACAGCTCAAAGAGAGAGGATCTATGTATATATCCTATCAACTGAAAATGCATGATTGTCCATTTTTTTTATTACGGTACTTTGCCACTGAAATGATCACTATATATATAAGGTGTCGTCATTTTTTGAGCACGAGTACCTCCAATACTATTATCCTTAGCAGTACTATCAACGCGAGATGATGATAACAGTGATGCAAAATTCGATCCTCCTCGCCACAACATGTGGTACTGAGTGTTGGCTTGATGTAGTGAGTCGACTTACGAGTTTCTTAGAACTAGTTATTATATAATCAATTTCTTTCCGAGTTCATATTAGCTATGTATGTCCATTTTAGCAGTAGGTATATTTGCAATTTGCATTGATTGAACAAGTGCACATGAAATCTCTATGATTCTTATATTAATGCCCTAATTCTATTTTTTTTGTTTTATATTGATTTTCTAAATTCTCTTGAATTTTTCCTACCTTTTCTTAATTTTTTAAGAATTTTTTGATTTTAAAAAATAACTGAAACCAAAATCAAAACTGCCAAAATCGTCGATCCACCGAAATTGCTTAACCAGTCTTTTTGGACCTAAACCAAAACTGAAACCAATATGAAAACCTTGGTTTATCCACTCGGTTGTTATCTATCCCAACCAAGTGAGTTATCCAAATCGTTCACCAACCAACAGATCATTATCCCCATCGGTTGGTGATGGGATTTATAAATGAACACCACCATTAACCTAGAGGATGAACAACTAAGAGAGAAGGATCTTATTTTGTAGGCTTTTCTTCCTCCTTAGTATTCCATCAGCGGCTTCATCATATTGCCGAGAGATCGCGTGGCGTGGAATGATAATCCGCCCCGCTCGTAGAGTGGATTAGACCGTGTTCATTTTTCGCTTCTTTCGGCGTCCGAGATCGTGTGGAAATCATCGCTCGAGTGACCATCACTTTTGAAGATCGTTGAAGACAAATAATTGTGCACCGCACATGATGTTGTGCCGCTTGTGCTGTCGCACAACATATCGTGCGGCGCACAATGTAGAACCAGCTTGTCCAACGGCCGTAGATGTGATTTGGCGGTCTTGGACTGCATATCCGACCGCATATGTATATACGATCACATAGTACAACAATGTTTTATAATGATATAACTGTAAGGGTCCAATATCAACATCATGACATCATAACGTCTTAAATATAAAGGTAATTTAAATGGGACAAAAAGTTAATGCAGATAGCTTTGATTTGGAACAAAAGTGCATGTATTGAACATAGGATATAACCAATATAAAAGGGAGATAAGATCTTACAATATGCTAGCACCCACAACGGCAAGAGGTCGGGGATAGTCCTCAATCTCCTTTTCCTTTCTCACTTTACTATCAGATCCCGAAGTATGTGCACGCTCATCTTTACTTTCAATCAAAAGGGCTAGGGTCATTTCTACATTAGGTGTTACCCTACATCCCATCATAGAAATTTCTTGCACCAGAGATGACAGCCTATTTCGAGCCTGTAGAAATGGTAATTGGTATAATATTCAAATTCTAGCATATCAATAGAAGAGAGAGAGTTGCATATATTAATTACATCAAGCAAAGACATGAACATCTAGACCATTGACCATAAAAGAAACTAATATGAAATCAACCTAAAGACAAGTTATAGCAGGTAGCGAGATGCACCTCTGGAAGGTCAATCTTGTTTAACAGCACAATATATGGCCGCTCAAGGTAATCAGGATTGTACATTAGTAATTCCTGCACGAAGTCCATTTGTTTGTCAAAAGTTACTCCTGGCAAAAGCAACACATGTGACTAGTATAAGTATCAAACTGTGAGAGATCAGTAACAATTCTTCATGAAATACACAAAACCAAGTGGCTCGCTTTTAATTGATCCTTGAAACATAAGCATCAGCAAGTCTGTGTATGGCCTAAAAGATGATTGAGTAAAGGCTTTAATTGAGACTCCGCATCTAAAAGATAAATCTTATTTATACGATAGTGAAAATATGGACTAAGATAATCCAATATCAGTTATCAAACTTCAGAGATCCAACAAGTTATCTGCTAATGCAAATCTATTTAATGTGAATAACACCAACCTTAACCGTAATTGAAGCTAGGGATCGACTTCCTAAACCTTTTTTAGTGCCACAGCGGTCTATTAACCTTTAGGTCTAAATCATAAAAACAAATCCATTCTAAAAAATTCCAGGAGGTTTTTTTTAATTCTCTCCCTTATTCCAGCCTTGTTAACACATTAGAGCCCTTCCTCAACTTCTTATGGTTTTCTTCACATGACCATACCAGCACAATCAATGCTCCATGACTTTATCCCCTAACAATGTAACTAGTAGTCTTTCACTAGTGCACTCCTTTCTAACTCATCTTCCTATTACCCATAAGTGCAAATCAGCATTCTAGGCTTGGCCAAAATTTGAAGTCTTCCAGTAGGCATCAGGGTCACGGGGATCAGCAACAAGGGGCACTAGTTGGCACCAGGGACGAGGGGCACTAGTCAGCACCAGGGACAAGGAAACGACGGCACCACGGATGAGGGGCCCTGGTCGGTACCAAGGATGATGAGCCCTTGGTTTGGCTAAGTCTCCCAGACTTAGCCAAAATTTGGAGTCTTCCTGTTAACACCAAGGACGAGGGGAGCGATGGGACCAGGGACAAGGGACCTGATTGGTACATCTCCCAGACTTAGCTAAATTTGGAGTCTTCCAGACTTAGAAAATTTTCCAATATTCTGGACTTAGCTAAATTTGGAGCCATCTAGACTTAGAAAATCTCTCAGTGTTTCAGTCTTTACCAATTCCGAGTCCCCCAAACTTCGAAATAATTTTTGTATGCTTACAGTCATAAACCCTATATATAGTACACAAATTCTCTCCCTAATTTCATTAGTGTTCCCCTCTTATTAGAATTAGTAGTCCTCCTCGATATATATTCCTCTCACATGGGTGGGGTTGGAGGTGGTTGCAGCTAGAATAAGTTAGAGAGGAGCTTGTTATGCATAGGTGTCCTCCCCAATAATTAGTACTGATCAAAGATAGTTTGGAGTATTTCTCATGAATTGCAATTATTATTCCAATAACACAGGGGACCAATCATTCTTAAACTGCACAAGAGGAGCCAACTGCACTTTGTTTTAGGAATATTCTCCCCCCGACCAATAGAAGAGAATGACAGCCTCAAATTTTTCAATTTTGGAGGGCCGATCTCCATGCTGATAACCCATAGGGCCTGAGGCACTCAAGTAAAGGAAGGTCCTGTTGTTCTTGAAGCATGTTAACCCCCCCCCCCCCCACCCCCACCCCCCCAGTCATTCTATATTTGCTTGATAGATACATCTCCAATACTAAAGTACATACTATATATTGTCAATTTCCTTAGAACTAGTAAGCTGATTCCACTATCATATGTTATTATAACAAGGGATTGTTACACAAAGCAGAACTACATCAAGATATGGCATCGACAGCCTCAACATCCATTCAACCTCCTATTACTTTAAGATACTATAGATGGTCACATTATTTTTGTATAGAGCCATATCTATAGATTCTAAACTGATGATCCAACAGCTAAGCATTTTTAGCGTTCGAGCAACATATATATTTCAATTCTGCATTAACAGTCTACTCTATTAGGTACCACTTGGTCTTCCTAAAGTCTAGACTTTGCTGCTTCTTATCACATATTTCCTAATGCAAGGTACATGATAACCGCTCACCCATAACTTCCTCCAATAGAATAGGACTTGCAAGTTTAGTGTTCAATTGGTTACATATTTCAGATCAATCAGTCTTTTATAATAGATGATTCCTGCTTCTACTATTTCAATGTTTTGGATGCTTCATAGTTTTTATTACTTACTAATGTTTCCTAGCTTAAACATCAGTATGGGTTGTCTTCCTTAGCTTCCTGCGTCATTAAGATTACACATACATACATAAATATTCATGCATATAAAATGGGATGCAATCTGAAGATCCATGTAACCTATGAATGTATCTACTAATTTCAAGATCGTGTATCACTATTATGTCTAACTTCCTATTTCTAGAGCAGTTATCTTGTTAGCACCTCTGTTACCAAAAACTCCAACTTTTTGAATAAATCTTGATTAAAACCCGACTTATTCAGTAAACATTCGCCACGCAACTCTTTCCCGATTTTTGAAAAAATCACGATTTTCACGTTTTAGTCCTGATTTACATGTTTTAATCCAGATTAATTGTGTTTTAATCCCGTCATATATTGCTCAAAAAATTTATTGTAACATCTATATATAAATATGTTAAAAAATTCTACCGTTTGTTTCCCGACTCTTTCCCGACATTTCCGACTTTTTTCCCACTTCTCTCCTAGTCGATTTTTCCCAACTTCCGACTTGGTAACTATGGTTAGCACCTGCACCTGTGTCAAAGACCTTGTATTTTTTAGGTTGGCAAAACATGCAGCAGTTCCTTTTAGGCTTTTCCAACAAATGCAGCCAATCCTGCTTCTAGTTTTGGCATTTTTCATAAGACATGCGAGGACCTCAAAAAATCTAAGGCTGGTCGCAATTATTACTTATTTCTTTTATGAAATCATCACTTTGATTATATACAATTTTTATCAACTGCGTTGCAATTACATTGCTATAAACTTCACACTTATCTAAATCGGAGTGTTTCATAGCTACCTCCAGAACCGACTATATGCAAATGGAAAATTGACTCGTGATAAGCTAAGGTACTCTTCCTCAACATTCTTACGCTCAGTGCATTTCCTAATTTTATCAACCACAGAAAACTGACCTAAATATGTCTTTGCTGCTTTAATTATTAATAAAGCTCTAGCTTTAGCTAATATCACAATTTCATCTTCTTAGGCACTTGTACTCTCGTCTCTCAGACATGCTACAGTGGTGCAAACAGATCTAACGCACTATCCAAAATATCTTTATTGTCTCCATTCAAGGCTTGGGGAAGCATGAACAAAAAATGAATGGAGACAATAAAGTTTTGGATACCTCCCCCATCCCCGCCCCCCACTCCCTTCCTTCCTCCGCCCGTAAACTCATCTCCATCAGTAAGCTAAGATGTCGTGATAGAGGGCAAAATGAAAATTAAGCAAGTGAAAGGAACTAAGAAACATTATACAATGAACAGAAGTAGGATACCTCCTTAACAGTCTTATAATCATTTACAGGGTCCTCAGCAGCAGCATCAACAACATGAACTAACATTCGAGTTCTTCGTAAGTGTCTTAAAAAATTGCGACCAAGACCCTACAATGAAAAAAACATTATTGTTGAGCACAACACATTGATGCTGCTAAAAAGGCAAGTAAGACAACGTGCATGCACCAATACCTTCCCTAGATGAGCGCCTTCAACTAGGCCAGGCAGATCTGCCAAGGTTGCTTCAGAGGAATATTTTAGTGCCCCTAAGGTTGGATCACCATCAAGGCGTCCAAGATTTGGCATTAAGGTTGTAAAAGGATAGTCGGCAATATCCGGTTTTGAACGTGTTATTGCTGCCAAAAGAGTCGACTTTCCAGCATTTGGAAGTCCCTGAAAGGAGATGAAGGATATTATCATCACCGAAATTTTACATTAAGTCAACATGAATGTGTAATAAGTTGAGCAGACTCAAGTGGCCCAACTATTGTATTTTCAAACCCCTATTAGATTCCCAAGATTAATAAATAATAGTAATCATCCATGGTAGTGGCGGAGTCAGGAATTCACTCTAGTGGGGGC
This sequence comes from Chamaelirium japonicum, assembly GCA_947650365.1. NCBI lineage: Eukaryota > Viridiplantae > Streptophyta > Magnoliopsida > Liliales > Melanthiaceae > Chamaelirium > Chamaelirium japonicum. Next base: position 91,267,822 of record OX393550.1, read on the forward strand.
GACCTTTGTTTGGTTTTAAGTGTTTTATCCAATTTCTACCAACGAAGGATTTGAATTAACTACAAAAAGTAAATATTTTCATTAAAAAAGAGGGACCAAAACCCTAAATTATCAATCTCTTCACAAACTCTAAAACAGTAACAACCAAGGCAATAAAACTCAAACCCTAAATCATCCATCTCTTCACAAATAACGATAGTGCGAGCGTGGGTAGAACTTACCAAGCTACCGTTTTTGGAGACATTGGATGCAGTCATGCAGAGGAAATCAAATCAATCAAAACCCAGGTGGAGGAAAGATCTGAAGAAATGATCCTTAGCTCCAAATCATCGCCAAACAACCTAAACCCTTTCGATTCTTGACTGAAAAGAAACATAGCATAAATTCCAAGAGAGAGAGAGAGTTCACAGAATTAGCATGGGGAATATTTTATTCTTCAAATACTTCACTTTCCGTTCATAAGCACACAAAAATCTTCCATCCAAAAAAAAACATTACACAAAAAATCATGAATAACTATCTAGAGAGAGAGAGAGTAGGGTTTCGACCGGTGTATCTATTGTTCGGACTTCCGGGGGGGGCTCAGGCCCGGCCGAGGGAATTCGGGAATGAGCAGGCGCTGCAGGTGGGCCGCACTTGCCTGTCGCGGGTTTCAGGCAGAGGATGACTAGAGTGGATAGGGACGGAATCTCGGAGAATACATTTAGAGCCGTGCGATTGTGCGAGGCTACTACGAGGTGGTTGTGGGATGAACGAGAGAGACGGATGTCGGTTTTTTTGGGGGTAAATTACACTTTACCCCGTGAAGTTTAACTAAAAAATACTTAACCCCCCGTAGTTTATTTTGTTCCAAATAGCTCCCTAAAGTTTGAAATGTTAGCACAATACACCCTTTTGTCAACTACTTAATTTCCTCATTTGGTAATCTTTATCTGATCAAAACTGAATTGAAGGAGGTAAAGTGTAGTTTTTAAACTATAGGGGGGTTAAGTGTGAGGTTGATTAACACATGCCTCTTAAGGGTTTTTCTACCCCCACTGGGCCTATGTTGGTTCCGTCACTGATCTTTATGACACTTCATTTGTACTTTCACGTATGTAATCTAATAATACTTTTTAAAAATGATATATGGATGAGAATTCTAGGCAATGAAGAGGCACATAGGTGGGAGCCAAAGAAATAAATATTGAAAAGTAGATTTCTGGTTTAGTATGATGAAGAGCACTACAAATGAGTGAACTATAAGAATCGTGTGTTGCAGGAACCAGGGAATAAATCACCAGCAAATAATATGGCGTGTGACAAAAGTATCTAAAAAAGAATGGTAAGATGAGGGTCTTGAAAACCAGTGTTGAAGGGTCGAGAAAGAGAGGGAGAGACCAAAGAGAATACTGCGATAAATAACCTAAAATAAGCTTGTGTAGCCGTATGATGTAGCCTTTTGCAGAAACCAATTGCAAAGAAGAATTCATAGAGCCAACCCCAAATAGTTGAGATAAGAATAGCAAGACATGGTACACAATTTCCTTCCACATCCCTGCTAGTAGATACGGACTCCCTGAAAGGTTATTATTTTGGATATGAAACAAGAAATTAGAACATAAGGATGGGACTACATGGTCGTAACTCCAACCCACAAAAATACCCAGCTCAACAAAAATACATTATATAATACTATTTTGGCCCAATGTTAGAAAAACCAATAAAAAAAAGGAAACTCGTATTAACCAGCCAAAGAAGATGCTTCTTGTCAAGAAATCAAAGGATAAGATCCATCACAACTCAAGCTAGAAACAATCTTCTAACTGAATGAATGAATTATCATATGTAAGATTATTGAAACAAAGATGAAAATAATTCAAGGAACCAATTATATTCTCTATGTGGAACGTTTCAGAGCACTATAAAATTCTAAATAACTTTTGGATCAAATTAATAAAGTTTAACTAATAAACATAGCATCAGACTCCATCAACCATGGCTCCAGCTTCAGCTTCCAAATTTTCAAAATAGTTGTAGCCTGTAGTGATGAGCAAATCACTATCATCTCCACATCATTTGGATTCCATCAACCAGCATTATCCACACTTATCTTTGTTAGTGTAAAACCATGTGCATTGATTGAGGCATAAAGCCTTTACATATATACAAGGTGAGGATACCACAAGTAACACCCCCCCCCCTCTCAAACTCTATGGGTCAAACACTAGGAGTTTGGCTAGTAAAAAACTAAAGCGCTGTAGAGTATGAGACTTCGTGAAGAAGTCAGCACGTTGAAACTCGGACAAGATAAATGGAAGAGAGATCTCCATGGTGATATGAAGATGATGCCGAAATAGATGGCAGTCAATCTCGATATACTTGGTCTACTCAGGGAAAACTGAAATGGTGGCAATTTGAATGGCACTCATGTTGTCAAAGTACAATGGTGTCGACCCAGAGATAACATCCAAATCACCAAGTACACGTCAAAGCCATATAATCTCACAAGTGGAATCTGTCATGGCCCAATAATACCCAGCCTCTGCAGTAGAGCGTGCAACAATGTCCTGCTTCTTGGCACGCCAATAAATTAGAGAATGGCCTAGATACATGCAGTAACCTATAAGTGAACGACAATCCTGAACATCACCGGCCCAATCTGCATCGGAAAATCCGTAGAGATGAAGTGAAGTGTTAGATGAGAACAATAGTGCTCGTGACAGAGTGCTTCGAAGATAGCGAATAATCCAAAGAATGACGGTATAGTGAACATGACGTGGATCAATAACAAATTGGCTCACCACATGAACCACATAAGCTATATCAGATCGATAAATGGTGAGGTAAACAAGACTACCGGCAAACTTCCTATATCTAGTAACATCGAGGAGAGCTTCACCATCATCAGAGCGGAGCTTCAAATGAAGCTCAATCGGAGTTGAAGATATCCGATAATCAGTAAGACCAACATGAGAAATAAGATCAATTGTGTACTTCTGCTGGGATAACAGAATAGCACGACGACTGTGAGCAATTTCCAGACCAAGAACATAACAAAGTGGACCAAGATCTTTCATCTCAAAACGATGCTAAAGATAATTTATGATGGATTGAATGTAGCCAGTATCATCCCTATAATAACCATGGCATCGACATATAATAACAAAATAACACGACCACGAGAAGAGATGTATAGAAACATAGCATGATCAGCCTCACTGCGAACAAAACCAAACACAAGAACTGCCTCGCTAAATTTCTCAAACCAGGCACGTGGAGCCTGTTTGAACCATAGAGAGCTCGACACAGGCGGCAGACACACTGAGGTGGATGATCAAGGCTGCTGCTAGGTGAAGACTGTAAATAAAGCTCCTCATAAACAGTCCGTGAAGAAACATATTCTTTACATCATCTTAGCCACTGAAGCAAAAGGCTTGGCTTAAGGAGTAAACTTCATTGCAAACTTGCGCACAGGTTGCCCACATTTGAAGCATTTGAATATTGCATGTTTGGAACCTAGGATACCACTACCTGGCACAGGGACTCATTAACGGTTCTAGGAGATGCTATAGTGGTACCATTTATTGGTGCTCTGCGTCGTACCTAAATTTTCCCAAGAGAACTCAAGGTGCCCGTATCAAAGTCCCCTACGGGAGTTGACGTGCATGGTCTTTTCTTCGCTCTTAAATGTAGATCATCTCATGAAAGTAATTGATAAAAGTCCTCAGCGTATTCTTCCACGGTTCATGACCCTTGTTACAAATAATGAAACTTCTAGAAAATAGTCCGACGACAGTCATTCGAGAGGAATTTTCCATTGAGTTTCTCCTTCATGCGATCTTGTCCTTACCCTTGCACTACCTACGGGTTTGGATCTGGTTCTACCATACTAGGACGTGACCTTTGAATTTCAGGCAAACAATTTGACTTTTCATTCATCGGGCATTTCTTTCAATAGAAATAATTGCTTCAGTCTCTCAATGCAATCAAGGTACAGCTCAGGTTGCATCCATCTTTCAAAATCATTGACTTCTATTTTTATACTTTGATTCTACCTCCGTTTTTCATGCCTACGCTTGTTTTTTTTTTAACCTCATCAAATCACTCTCATCATCCTTAGCTTGAGGGTTTGGGTGTCTCCTACCACCCCTAGCTCTTTTTCTTTGTAGTGGGTCGACATTGACATTTTACATGATCAATTTGTGATGTAGCCTGATCTATGCTAAGATTAAATTGTATTTACTTTATTATTACTGCATTTATTTTTATGTTTCCATCGATGTTTCCGGGTAATTATCGAACGGTCGACTCATTAATTAGATATTTTTTATTTTTATTTTTAATTTATAAATTTACGTCTTTTATAGTTGTACATACATGTTTACATGAATTGTTTTTAGAAAACACATACTAGACACAATAATCTTGCATGGACCATGATAACCAAGGTGGTATACCAATAAACTGAAGGAAAAAAACTTAATAATCATCATATATTTATATATATTTATATATACTTACATTGTACTGCCTTCGGTCGAAAACTGGGTACATATAAAGCCTCAGACCCACCGAAATAAGCCCATGGGTTATTCGAAATATGTGGGCTGGTTTTGGTCGAAATCCCCAAAATGCCCTCGAAATGACGAAATGGTCAATAAAACCGACCCACATTAAAAACTCATCAAGTTTCGATGGACCCCCATGCTTTTGACCAAAATTTCGACGAAATCCAGTGAAATGCACTCGAAATGGAAAATTTTCAGCGAAATGGGTAAGGGTCAATATTTCGACCCTACCTTTCATTTCGGTCCCGACCGAAACCAAAATATTTCGGCAAAATTTCTCCATTTCGACCAAAGTTTGAAAGTACGCCAAGATCCAAGAATAGCATACTAATCCCAGAATGGCAGAATATGTTCTAAACCTATTAATCAAGAATCAAGATAAATGGACAACTCCTCCAGTTGGGCGGTTCCGCTTGAATTCAAATGCATGAAGGAAAACAATATGGAGGAATGGGTGGTTTGATAGAAGTTTGAGAAGGTTTCTTGACAAAAATCTATGCTATGAAGAATGATGAGGATATAGTATATACATGTGCTGGAGTTGAAAGGGGCAGGGGGACTTCTCTAATCAGCTAAAGAGTTGCATCAAATTAGAAAAGCTTATCTTGAGTTAGATTCCAGTTGGTGGTCAATTAGTTGAGGAATAGGAGGGTGCAAATTGGCACATAACCAACCTTTCAACCCACTATAGAGATTTTGAAATCAATTCCTAAGAGAAAGGTTTTCATGTGTGCATGTGGAGAGAGAGAGAGCGAGACCAATTGGCTGATTGGTTGGGACTCATAATCCAGCCTATGGTAGTAACCAGTTTTGTAGTCAGCAATTGTCTATATGAGTTAGCATAACTTACTGGGAGTCTGGGAGACATAGAACTGATCTGTATACATGTGTATACCGGTATCTTTCAGGGGGCTTTTTAGTACCCCGTGTTTCCTTTAAAACAAAGGGGGAAAATCAAAGATTCCATGCCACCAACTTAATCAAGATAGCATGCATTTTAGAAAAAACTATTCAACTATATCGATAGCTTTCGATATGTTTATCTCACAAATGACTCTAGTGCTTAAATTTCTTCCATGAGTTGACATACTTACTTGTTGAGCTCCATTTCAATATTCTTTTTATGCCAAAAAAAAACTTTGTGTCAGAGATACAATGCAACCATTATCATCTTGGCATCTTTAGAAAAACTTAGGCTACCACCTTGTAAAGGCTACACATGAAAACTTATTGCCCTATAGTTAACCTTATATATATGTTTTAATGGAAACAAATATGAAAAGTTGGCTTGGCACCTCCATCAACACAACCGCAATAGTAAATGTTTTACATCAAAACTTCCTTGATAACATGACCCTAACCAGTGAGCCTTGTTCCATCTATTTGGGATCGACTTTATGAATATGTCTTCACCAATTGTTTTTATTAAGGCTATTCAAATCTTCTTCAATACAATTCTCAAATTCATAGTAAAATGCAAAATTGACATCATCCAGCCTTTTCTTTTTTTTGAGCAATGACATCATCCAGCCTTTTCACCCTCAAATACGAGCAAAAAAAAATATCATCTCACTGCAGGTGCTATATTGTGCTTGAACCTGAAAGATGTCATCTTTCATATTGTTTCAGTGAAACATCATCCAAGGGTTTTTGACCTTCTTTCAGCTTCACCCGCACAGTGTATCAAGGAACAGGAACCCCATCAAACCTAAAATATTGCTCCATCTAATGTTCCTCCAGTGTAACCTATTTTAATTGAAACAAGTTACTCTGAATGATGTTTGAGAATTCATAGAAATAAAAGCATTCAAATACTAACTATAAGCTTCGCAAAATGGCAGGATGAGGCAAAAACAGTTAAAAGGTTACACATACCACAAGACCAACATCAGCAACCACTCTCAGTATCAGCTCCAAGCTAACCTCCTCTGCGGGCTGACCAAGAACTAAAACCTGCAAAAATAAACACAAGGTGCTCATGGGAAGGGAAGAGAATTAAAAAAACAATAAAGAAAAAGAAAGGTCTGTCACTGAGACTGTATATAACTTGGTTAGATGAGGCAACCAATTACACACTTTCATACATAAGGCAAGGTTCAAAGTATCAAGTATTTGCACCAAATCATCCAATCCCTTGTTGTGCATATTCTGTTGTACTTTCCTTTACAATAGCATAGAATGTCAATTAGTAATGTTAAAGACATTGAATTAGCAACCAGCTTGGAAGAGCACAAATAGCAACTGAGGTAATATTATAGAATGTCTTGATGTCTTGATGATACTCTAACACCTTCCAGTAGATTATTGAGTATCCAAGGTCCAAGTCATCTGATGCAGACTCATGGTAGCATTGAGCCAATTTCTGTCCATCATCTGGATGATTAGAGATATGGGCAATTTAATCCAATAGTCACATTTCAGTGAGAACTGCAGATAGAATATGGGCAGTTATATAGTCTTAATTTCTAGAATGGATACTCTTTTAGCAGAAAGCTCAAAGTCAGAAATGAGGTTATTTTAATTTTCTGCTAGATCAGCTTACTAGGGCATCGGAAATGTTGTTTATATTATGTACCATAGAGATGAATATAATACTACCCTCTTTGTCTAGGCTCTCTTCTAGTTTAGAGGAATGGTGGAGGGTTACTCCCTAGCTATATGAGCTAAATTATGAAACCAACAAGGTAGGTCTTCCTAATTACCAATTGGCCTTTTTGATTTCTCGGCATGCCCCTCTTTTACCATGTTGCATTGATCAGGTTTTTGGCACCAATCTTACCAGGTTGAATTCACGTTGACATTTGGTCAGAAATTTTTGTCAATTTCCCTATAGTCGAACTCATATTGATTGGATAAGACTTGGATGATGATGATGGCCCACTTACAAAGGCTATTATACAGTTAGCTAGCTCATACAGGACGTTATGTCATTTATTCCAACAATTTGTCTGGATAGATGCTGTTTTTACTTTTTAGTCCTATATGGCAAACGACTTACAGGAACAAAAGTACAATGGGCTGGTTGTGATAGAGGTGCTTGAGACTGTTATGACAATATTTCCGTACGCTATTTTGAGTAGGATTGTAGGATTAGTTTCTAATAGTCCTATTCTAATGGTACGGAAACAATACGATTGGATCATAGGAGTGGTTTAGAATCTTTAGATGTCCTAGACACAAGGCTCCATGAACATCCCAATTCTGGAACTTGAATATATTTCATTCGCAACTTTATTTACTGTATTAGCGTCAGATTTTAATATTTGTCTATGTCCCTCTCAAAGCTTGTTTTAATTTTCATGTATCAATCTCCAAGTACGCTGCATACACTATGCAGAACTCATGTGCCTCGCCTACAAATTAAAATAATAGTAATGAAGAAATCATGTAGAGGATATTTCTAGAGAATATGGAGACTCACAAGGAGGATGTACAGCCTAAATAATCCTTCTGGTCGGAATTGACCTGACCTCACGTTAGCACAAGTATACATGAAACCTATGAAATGACAATTACTGAATTTGATTTCACAACATATTGCGTAGGGTATTTCTAGAAATTCGACGAAATTGTGAGCCATAAATTTCACATCCTCCCAAAAATCATGTGGTGGATATTTCTAGAGAATATGGAGATTTCACAAAATGCTTGGAATTTGATGGTTTTTGGTGAGGATGATCAACTTGCCATAGATATAACACCCACAAAAAATCAGCAAACTCTGAAACCTTTATGTAGATTAAAGACCGATGTGTTGGCACCAAAAGTGTTGGCTGTTCTGTATAAAGCTTCTTCCATTTGATAAAGCTTCTACCATTTGATCACCAAACTTGCTAAGCAAAATAAACGGTTACTGCGGATGGTAGATAAAGCTTCTACCATTTGTTGAAAATTGATGAGGATGATCATCTTACCCTAGACAACACCCTCACCAAATTTCAACAAATTCCAAAACTTCTAGGGGCATCAAAATGGCCGCAGCTCATTTTCTCCTCTCATAGCTCACAGCTCACTGTAACAGTCCTCTATATATGTATGTGTGTGTGTGTGTGTCTGTGTGTGTGTGTGTGAAGGAGTAGTGTACTTTAATTCTCTTTCATGAAACAAAATATATTTTAAATCTTTTAGTTTTGATTCTGATTGAATCAGCAATTACCTGATTACAGACCTCTTCCTTAATCATGTTTCTCTCTGAAAATCTGTTCGATCCCCATACATAGATCTTATCAATTTTCCTAAATTTACGGCATCAAGAATCATCATTAATTTATCATATTACTATTCTTTAATATTATTTTTTATAATTTCTCTCCTCTTCTACTCTTCCACTCTTCACCCATGTAACATGCCAACTGGTATAAACCAGGATTTTTCGCACAGTCTACAGGAGATTGACCTTAAGTCAATAGATAGTCATAAAAATTTACGCCCACCTTTGGTAAAGCCCTCCTATATTTGCATGGTGAACCAAAGTCGAACCACCTGAAGGGATAAGGCTTAGTTGTTATTATTGTTGTAATAGCAAGAGAGCCGTGTATTGCATTGCACATCATCCAGCTCTTATTTACCTTCACTATGCAGTTGCCTTTCCCTCTCCATTTCTCTTCGATTGGAAAATTGGTGAACTCATCCTAATTCTCTTGCAAGGCATCTCAAACACTCGCAATTGGTTTCCAAACAAACAACAGGATTGTCGATAAGGTCAACTTATTGGTATAGTTAAAATCTTCAGATAAAGCTGAAAAAGATATAATATCTATCTAGACCATACAATATAAAGATCAATCCCAAAGAATGCATATCACATTCAAATTTTCAATTCAAGAATTTGAAATCTAGCTGCTATCAATGCATTGTACAGGGAAACAGTTGAACAAGCAGAAATGTATTGTGCAAGCTTCAAAATCACTGTATATAGACCAAAACGTGATGATTCACAGTAACTAATGGCCTGTTTAGCATCGTTCCCGAGGATCATTCCGCTGTTCTTGCCTATGTAACTTTCGGAAAAAATGCATAGGCAGGAACAGCGGAAAGATCCTGGGAACGATGTCAAACAGGCCCTTATTGTCTCTTTGGAACTTCAAACCTTATATATGATGTTGCTTTCCTTTAACAAATCTGTCCTTAAATAATAAAAGCAATGGAGGTAATACAGTTATAAGCTTCCAAAAGGTCACCTGGTCTAAAAATTCATTTAAATCAAATTTATTTTTTATATATTACAAGTTAATGAGAAACATCAGTCAAGGATACATAGTGCCATCCCAAATTAAACATCCTATATATTTTAATTTTTAAGAGTTTCGAACCCCAAATTAATAACTTTTTGCATCTTCCAAGTTGATCATAAGTTCTAAAAGTTAATCTGCACAGGTTATCCATAAAACCCCTTTTATGATAATACTATCTATGTAGTTTGTCACCATGTAGATTATCTACTATTTCAAACTTAAGTCGTAACTCATTTTCCTCATAAAGTGCATAACCCATGGTTGCATAGTTAAGCTTAAACATGGAGAGTTTCCAACATCTAATGAAATGCATACGTTATGATCCTAAATATGTATATTAAGAATGCAATATCTCAATGAAATGCATAGCATACAACCCTAAATATCTAATTGGTGATTTTTTTTTTTTTACAGTACAGTTGTATAATACAGTAAAAGGATCATTGCCCAACTAATAAATTTAATAATTAATAACTTATTGTGACCAATCGTTGTAATGTTTTATTCTTTTTTTCCAACTATGTTACGACTCTTCTTACTTATATTCTTAACTTTTCAATTTGCCTCTATTGATTTTCAAATTGGCTGATGCATCTCATCAAACTCGTGTCACGTTGCCAATGGTTACAGTTCATTTTAAGAGGCAGACAATTGAAGACAAGTTATATGAAGATGTAAACCATGTTAACCAGGCTTACCTTGTCAGTTTCATCTCTCATTACATTACTAGATATAGCCATCAATCGTTTCCTTTTATGATCAGGCATCTCTAACAAGCTAATCTGCCACCAAAAGAAAAGGAAAGTACCATATTAGTGTACAGGGTGGGAAAATGATCTATATCCAGCTAAAATGGAGCGATTAATATCCACATCTAATAAAGATAAGAGGGAAAAGGGAGATTAAATTTCAGTAAAGGATGCAGACAATTTCAAAAATAAGCAAATATAGATTGCTGGTAATCAAGATTAATCCATCAGGAACTAATATTAAAAGATATGCATCGCGTTTCTATATATATGCATTGTTCCTTTTAGAAAGGATATAACATAAAATAAACCAAATCAAATAGTATTAGAGAATTTTCTATATTTCCATAATAACTTCTGTTTTCTGCACCATTTTCTATTATTTCTGATTTTTTAAAGATTTCTGTTGAATTCCAGTAAACAGGAAGAAAGATGATTGCTCCAAGGAGAAAAGGCCCACCCGAACTTCTTTTTTTTCTGCAGGAATAAGTCATGGAGAGGAGAAGAATCCGATCATATGGAGAAAGGAGTGATGTGACTTCTCCCCCTTGTGGGTGGACACCACAGGTAAGAAGAGTCCCCGATTCTTTTCCTTATGGGGAAGGAGACAGGCTCCAGCCCCCGTCTCTTCCCAACAATAAAGCCCTTTATTTAGGATTAAAAAGAGGCCAGATGTCCTCTAGGAAATGTGTTCCCTTGTTCAAATCCCCTTACCTAAAGGCCCCTATTTATTAAATTGAATTGACCCATAATTGCTCCTGCATCAATCTCCACGGTTGTAAAATTTCTCAACTCCATCAAGAAGATCCAGATAGGGATCGCAACTTCTTGATCAGTTGAGATGTGTACCAATATCAAACTCTCCTCGATCACGTCTCCAGAAAAATGCTTTAATAAATATGGGCAATCCAACATGTAATAACCAACTGCTTAAAGATGACTAGGTGAGCCTTTTCATCATTGTTTTATTGTTGTAGTCAAACAGATCCGAGAACTGGTGTAGGATGTGATCATCGACTAGTTGATAGATGAAATTGTCAGAAGATTGTCTTTGTGATGGTCTTTTCCTATGCCTAAACTTTTAGAATTGAAAGATTGAAGATGATGGATGTTGTGGTAGTTATTGAATCATCATGAATCCTTCCATGTGTGAGTCCTCATCAAATGATAATACACATCCGAAATAATCATCATTGGCTCTGTCTCGGAATTCTCTTACCATTGGGCTTTTCTTCAAGCTTTTCTTTCGGTTCGTCAATGGAATTTTGTCCAGATCCTTGCATGGGTTTCTCTTTGGGCTCGTCACCAAATTGGGTAGGCAAATCCAATCAACTATTGGAGATTCCCTTTGGGGATGATCTACGAAGAAAATTTCTCCATCTTCACTAGAATGACCTTTTTGCAGATTCAAGAGCTTACATTTGCGGTTCACAATGGACTTGATGGTCAATCCTCCTATCATCCTATGAAGTCATGCACCAATTTTGGATCTCTCACTTCAGATGATCTAATTGATATTGGAGATCAACCATCTGCTATGTGAGCCACTTGATCTGATACCACATACCCACCATCTCTGATTGTCAGACTAGATGAAAAACAGCCACCCATGCTAAACCTCAGTGCTCGTGTGCGGCCATCACCTGCAATTGGACTCCTCGATAGAACGAGAGGAATGCCACAACTAGATCCAATTAAGTTGGATAAATCTATGAGTCAGGTGCAATTGATATTAATGGGGAAGAGTAAATTTTAGCAATAGGTACTGAGATTAAATGGAATAAGCAGATATAGATTGTTGGAAGCCTGGGGCTGGAAGTCAACATCGTTTCTTAAAAGATTGAATTTCAAAGGTGTATTCCTTTTCTAGAAAGCTCTACTTTCTCCTAGAAACAATAAACAACAAACATCAAAACTCACACAGGACTAGAATTCTTTGTAGAATTTTGGTTTTTCCTGATTTTAATATTTATTTTCTGCACAATTTTATTTTTAATAATCGAATGATTTTCAATAGAATTTCAGCAAATACGAAGAAAGAGAATTGTTTTAGGGAAAAAAAGAGTCCCATCACAAGTAACTATTTTTCTATAAGAATCTTTATATTTATTGTAATCTTTAATTTTTCTTTATCTTTTCTAATGCAACATAAACATAGCCCATTGGAGAAGACACTAGTCAGAAAGGAATCAGAATATATGGTCCTAGTGACTAACTTACCATTTGAAACCATTGACCATGGCCATTGATCAAGTCCGTTGACACAAAAATAGACCTGAGCCTAGGAAGCATGGACACTTCCTCAGGCCTCCCGTACCCGTGTCGGACACCGACACTCGTCGGACACTCGCCGGACACACACCGGACACGCATATGCCGTGTCCTACGTGCTTCCGAGAGCCGGACACGGTCGGACACTCGCCGGATACTCCTTGGACACTCGGGACACAGCGGGTTGACGGATTATTCGATATAGGATCGGGTTACAAGCTGTGGTGATTCAGTTTTGTCTTCAACCTATCTGATCCTCTAAGATTATAACCTCAGAGAATCAGATAGGTTGAAGCCAAAACTGAATCGCAGCCGTTCTTTTGCATGCCATTTGGGCCTGATTGTGATTCACTTGTCAGGATGGTTATGATGGACGGTTACGATTCAGGTTTGGCTTTAACTTATATTATCCTCTGAGGTTCCAGATTGGTTGAAGTCAAAACTGAAACACAACCGTTATTTTCCATACCATTTAGAGCTGTTTGCGATTCACCGATCGGGCTGGATATAACTAACGATGGCGATTCAGTATGCGTTAAATTTTCATTTTAGTTGTTTTCTATGAGGTTTTTTCGGTTATTGAAATATATATGAATTGCAAACACACATAAAATATTAATTTATTTTGCCGTGTCCTCGCCGTACCCGTGTCCTCCTTTTTTAGGATTTGCCGTGTCGGTGAACCCGGGTCGTGTCGTGTCGTACCCGTGTCCCCATACCAGTGTCAGTGCTTCTTAGACCTGAGCTTTTAGTGTTTTATAGCAAGCAATTTAAATGTTAGAAATGCCATCACAAATCTAGTGACTACGAGGTGAAGCAAATTACCTTCTATGTTTTCTCTCATATTACTTAATAAAAGGGCATCTTTGTACATAAAAACAATAATTTTCTAGCTTTAGCAATAGTAGGAATAAATAATTTACTTATATTGTCTAAGACCAAATCAAAACAATGTTCAGCACCACATGTCCAAAAAATACGTAGTCAGTTATCTTGAAGGAGGATATCCGCTGATTTTTACAATGTTGTGTTGTCCGTAACAACTTGTACGATGCACTTCTCTCCAATGTCATCTTGGTTTGATCTAGGAGAGTATATAAACAGTACGGTGTGTGTGAGCGTGTAGAGGCATCTCTGGATTTAAGGATATTTTTCAGGTCGGACAATTAACTAGAAAGATAATTAATGTTTATCAACTCGATCCCATCAGCCATCAAGGTGCACCCATATTTTTTTCATGTCTCTTTGTATTTAGTGAGAAAAGCATGTGTGGCCTCTCTTTTTTTAGACAAGTTTGCCAAATTCATAGTAGGAGGGTGGTTTAGGCTTGGACCGTATTGCATGATAGCTTCATCCATGTTTTGAAGATTTTGAGCCTAAAGGCATTGAAATGAATGCCGACTCGGTATGCCCATTTGGCAATATATTAGATTGTATTGATGCAAGCCGCCTCATTATATAAGAACCTAGTCCTCTTTTATGATTATCGAATGAACTAATGAAAAAATGAGTTTTTGTTTTGTTGCGTTTTCTCTAAGAGAATCGTGAGGAAGAGAGACCCTAGGTTTTGGCTAGAATCTTCGTTACTTAGGGGAGAGACCATGGGCTTCGAGCCAAAATCTTTGTTACTTGTTGTCTTCACGAACATCGTCAACTTAGGATCAACACCATCATCATCAACACCTTCGGCCTCTCCAACTCCTCTTCGTCCCCGTGATCAGCATCCCGACATCCTCGCAGTCGAGCCCTCTTCCGTGATCAAGATCACTGCCCAAAATTTGCAGGACAGATCTATGATCCGGAAATTGTTTTGAGAGATCCGTTAATCCAATCGACCTCATTCCAGATTTGTTGGAAGTGCAACGACGTTCCATTAATTCTTAACGGTCTGGCATGCCGATCTCTGTGGATCATCGTTTGATCGAGGCTTAGTCATCCTTTCTGCACTGCAGCGAGGTAACTCATCCTCCATGTTCTTTTGTCCATAACTTTTGATCCACAACTTTGATCTTGATGATCCAAATATCAAAGTCGAATGATTTTTCAAGACCGATCCATCCGTGTCCTCGTTGCTTCGATTATGCGATCCTATTGAAACTGATTTGACATTGTTACCCCTGTTGTCCTAGAGCAAGCCTTTTTTTATTCTTGTAGGATTTTCCCCTTGTCCCGCATCTGTACCTTTCCTATCTTCCTTTTTAAGCCTACTCTCTATTGTGGTGTGGACAGGTCCTTTACCATTTTTCTATAGTTAACCACATCATCAGGATGTGGTCTTCAAAATAGGTGAAGAGGTCCATGAGTTAGAGACCTCTTTGGTGGTGAAGGCCACCTCGGAGAGGACTTATCCGTGACTCCATGATTTACCTTTGGATTTCAGGAGTAACATTAGAATATGCTTTGTCATTAGATCCAGAAGTATATGTGATGTGCTGCTTATGTCAAGCTATATTACCATTGCTTTGAAAGCCGTAAAACTCACACCCTATAATTTTTTGTGTGGAACTCTTATAGTGACCATTCTTCCATTCAAGATCCTTAGACCTCTCAAGTTTAAGCAAAAAAGAATCCAACAATACATGATGGTTCTAGATCTACTACCTAATTAATTGTATAGTGCAAACAATGATAACAAAAGTACCAGCCGAGGGTAAGAATACAATTAGTGGCAATGGTGGAGGTGAGGTGAGTGCCTCGAAGGTGGTGTGTTACCGATCATCACATCGCACACTGATGGCTTAGACCTCTCGTAATCACCTCGTCGTTGTCACACCTCCTGATCGTTGCCTCCTCCTCTTGATCGTATGTTCTTGAGACTTAGAAGAGAGATGAGGGAGATTGAGCTAAAAAAAAGTCAAGGGAAAAACTTGATTGACGTTTTGGAGAGCTTAGGCTTGGAGATGAAGAGATATTGGAGTTAGAATACTAGAAGGGAGATTTGGGAAGGTTAAAAGTGAGTAACAAGAGGTGTGAGATGAAATGGGGGGTTTGGAGGGGTATATGTAGGGTAGGAAGGGATAAGAGGGTTCTGGGTTAAAAAAACTAGAACTTTATTCCAATGGCTAAGAAATTAGCATTGGACGTGTGTGGTCGCACATGCGACTATGCGCCACAAATCCGCATATGCGGTCACACGGTGCAATGTGTGATCGCGCATTTCCAACGATCATTCTACGAGCACCACGTATGCGATTTGGATGTCTGGGGTTGCATATGTGCATACGCATCTGAACATGACAACAATGACGTTTGTTTAGACGAGAAAATCAAGTTAATACGTCCCAACATGTCAAGACTTGATCATATAGCTATCAAAAGATTCTAGATTAAAAAAAAAAATTTGATTTTCCGGGTGTATAATTCTGCATCTTTATTACATCTATCATAGTTAGGTTTACACTCCGCACTAATGCATGAAGTACACAGAAGCTGTCTTGGAACTGTAAGATGCTGGCACATGCTTCAACCTCAGTCCATCATAGCATGCGGCTGAATTTGACACCCATCTGAGTTCTTCCAGGTTCAAGTAATGCATATGCAAAGTTATTTTGAACCTATATGCTCAATCAAGTAACCATATTCATCTTAAGAATAAGAAAAGTCAATCAAAATCAATTGGAGGCTTTCATACAGAATATTTCAAATCAACATGAAGTACATATATCTGCTAATATCAAAAAGATTAGATGCCAACCCCCCCTTGTCCACCTCTTGCAACGAGAATCTCATCACCTGGATGCGCCAGATCTGCAAGGAACTTTCCTCTCTTAGGTTTTACAACTGTCCCTGTCATGTTTCCAAACAATTATAGAATTAAATGGGCTATATATATTAAGATAAAGTGGTTCAATTCCTTTTAATCTAGACCTTTACAAAAATTAACATATTTCTGCAGATAGTGAGGAGTCAGTTTAAACACATGGCATGAAGATGTAGAGGATTAGTACACAGAGTTACACAACCACCATCATTTAATAATAAATGAGACAAATTTAGATTGGAAGGAAGTGTTATAATCTTAACAATTGACTGATAGAGAAATTGGCTCTCCAGACAACTAAGAGTCTAACAGGCCATGATCAGTCACCAGTGGTGTATTTGATCCTTTTATTAGAGAACAGTTTGGATCAGATGGAAAGTTAAATTTGCTGTTTGAGAAGCAGTAATGTGCCATTAAGAAAAACATTGTATAAAAGAAGCCTCATTTACTCAACAAGACGATGAGGACACATGCTCAAAGGAGGAAATAACACAAAAAAAAAAAAGAAGAAAGAAGACCTCAAAGGCGAGACTAAAGCAAACTCACTACCTAAGTTTCACATGAATCACAAATTCAGTGAAATTTAAAAAGTCTATCATATGAAGGCAAAATATAATTACTTCCTTCTTATAAAGTGGCAGAGAAGCAGAAGGGCATGCCAGACTACAACTCCGTAAGAGGATCTTCAATTTTGATGATTATATTTGCTAGAATATGGCTTTCAAATCAGAGCAAAGCTTGATTGAAATATATAAAAGGGGCACGCTTAATAATAGATTTATGATGCCTATTGATGTAACCATGCAGTGCACTCCTATCAGAAGATTGCCTTTTCTCCTTTTGTTTTTGTACTTCAATTAGATCTAACATGATATGCAAAATTTACATTTAACCAAGGTTTAAAATATCAGTATATACCAGTGTTTTAAAAAACTCGCCCCGGGGTACGCCCGGGGCGCGCCCCGGGGCGGGGCGGGCCCAAAACGCTCGGGGCGGATCAAGTTGGGGCTTTTTTCCTGTGGGGCTTACGCCCGAACCACTGGGGCGTACGCCCCGAACGCCCGGGCACGCCTTTTACGCCCCAATAGCCTGGGCTTACGCCCCACTGGAGTTTGTCTGCATAGTTGAAAAAAAATGATTTAATTGCTACCGTGTGATCTTTTATATGCGTCTTACTCTCTTGGATGGAGATTATGACATTCTTGGGAACTAAAGTTGTTTTAAATTAGTTATATATCATGTATAGAATGATAGAATCTATGGAATATAAACGTAGATAGTTTGAATTTTGGTTAGAAATTTAGAATTAGATCTTAAATGATCTTGAAAGACAATGATAAGTTTATTTTTATTATCGTTTTGTATATATTTGTGATTTATCAACCAATTTTGTAGGCTTAAATGCTTTGTTTGTTCATAATATTTTTAATTTTGTTTGTTTTTAATCTATTTTCACTATTTATATAATATTTTTTATTTCTATATATTTTTTAAATTAAAAAAAAAAAATTCATGGGGCTTACGCCCCGCCCCACATCAGGCAAAACGCCCCGCCTTACGTCCCCGCCTCTGAAAACACTGGTATATACAACACGACATGGAAGGTATGTATTGTTTTAGGCTGATCTATACAACGATTATGAACGTTATTGATAGAGAACACTTGGATCTTGGTATGATAGAACTTAAAAAGAATACATGCTGTTAAACGCTTACACCTATTGCTAATCCCAGGATTCCATATGTAATTGCACAGAAAACTACACAATTTATTGGACTGACTGTTAGGCGTTAGATGCTTCATGTATCAGTTATTTAAGGATTGAAGCATCATACACAATTTGTGTGTCAACCAGGGGCCTGTGCAGTACAATGTATCGTGAGGTACAGTATCGAGCAATGTTCAAAAACCAGAAACTCGGACTCGACTCAAAAGTCCACCGAGTCGAATAACTCGAAGACTCAGCTCGGGTGACTCAGTATATATATATATATATATATATATATATATATATATATATATATATATATATATATATATATATATATATATATATATATATATATATATATATAGGGAGGGATACTCTTACTCATATAGTTACCTATGATCCGGGCCGTCCATTAGATCCCGACGTACGGTTCGGATTAGATGGGGAGTTAAAACAATGGTGTCCGTATTAAATGCCCGTATTAAAAGTCCGCATTTAATGCGGACACCATTGCATTAACTTCCCATCTAATCCAAACCGTACGTCGGGATCTAATGGACGGCCCGGATCATAGGTAACTATATGAGTAAGGCCATGAGTAAGAGTATCCCTCCCCATATATATATATATATATATATATATATATATATATATATATATATATATATATATATATATATATATATATATATATATATATATATATATATATATATATATATATATATATATATATATATATATATATATATATGGCTGGGATCCGTTGACAACCCGTCATTTGATGGGCTAGATGTTTTAGAATTTGCTGATTTTTTGTGAGGATGATCACTATGTCAAGTTGATCATGCTCACAAATAATTAGCATATTCCGAAACCGCTAAGGGCGTCAAATGTTAGACGTTTTCTTAACCGTCCATTTGAACCGTTAATTTGAATAACACATTTGATGCCCTTAAAGATTTCCGAATTTACTGATTATCCTCACGAAAAATCAACAAATTCTAAAACCTCTATCTAATGATTGGAGTGGGTTGTAAACGGGTTGAAAATTTACCTCCCATTTTGGATTGTCAACGGATCCCAGCCCATATATATATATATATATATATATATATATATATATATATATATATATATATATATATATATATATATATATATATATATATATATATGGGGAGGGATACTCTTACTCATATAGTTACCTATGATCCGGGCCCTCCATTAGATCCCGACGTACGGTTCGGATTAAATCGGGAGTTAAAACAATGGTGTCCGCATTAAATGCGGGCTTTTAATACGGGCATTTAATGCGGTCACCATTGCTTTAACTTCCCATCTAATCCGAACCGTATGTCGGGATCTAATGGAGGGCCCGGATCATAGGTAACTATATGAGTAAGAGGTCATGAGTAAGAGTATCCCTCCCCTATATATATATATATATATATATATATATATATATATATATATATATATATATATATATATAGAGAGAGAGAGAGAGAGAAGAATGATAAAATGAGACGTGTGGTGTCGCACCACAACCGTCCGATGCACCCCGCCACGCCCGATGTATCGCACTCATCCCCGATCGTGCGGCTGAGGGCGCACACCGCATCCTAACACGCCCCTATATATATATATATATATATGGTAAAAGGGATGCTGGACCTGAGGTGCAGCATCGTTGCTGCACCTCAGGCATTGTTTGACCATCCTAGAAGTTTTGGAATTTGATGAAATTTGGTGAGGGTGTTGTCTAGGGTAAGATGATCATCCTCACCAATTTTCATCAAATTCCAAAACTTCTAGGGGGGTCAAATGGTCGAAGCAAAATCAGCCATCCGCAGTCACCGTTAAAATCTGCAGATTTTGCTTCGACCATTTGACCCCGCTAGAAGTTTTGGAATTTGATGAAAATTTGTGAGGATGATCATCTTATATATATATATATATATATATATATATATATATATATATATATATATATATATATATATATATATATATATATAGGGGGCTGCTATGCTGCGGCATGCGGTGCGTGCGGCATCGCACCGCAGCCGTGTGATGCACTGCTGCGTGCATCGCATGCACGCAGCGCGTGCATCACTCGGCTGCGGTGCGATGCCGCACGCACCGCATGCCGCATTCAAGCAAATCCCTATATATATATATATATATATATATATATATATATATATATATATATATATATATATATATATATATGTATGGGGGCGAGGAGCCTGCACCCGAGGTACAGCAACGACGCTGCACCTCTTGCTTGTTTACCTACCTAGAAGTTTTGGAATTTGATAAAATTTGGTGAGGGTGTTGTCTAGGGTAAGATGATCATCCTTACAAATTTTCATCAAATTCCAAAACTTCGGGGGGGCAAATGGTCGAAGCAAAATCTGCAGATTTTAACGGTGACTGCGGACGGCTGATTTTGCTTCGACCATTTGACCCCCCCTAGAAGTTTTGGAATTTGATGAAAATTGGTGAGGATGATCATCTTACCCTAAACAACATCCCAACCAAATTTCATCAAATTCCAAAACTTTTAGGATGGTAAAACAATGCCTGAGGTGCAGCAACTACGCTGCACCTCAGGTCCAGCATCCTTTTTCCCTATATATATATATATATATATATATATATATATATATATATATATATATATATATATATATATATATATATATATATATATATATATATATGGGCATGCTATGCTGCGGCATGCGGTGCGATGCCGCACGCACCGCATGCCGCATTCAAGCATTTCTCTCTCTCTCTCTCTCTCTCTCTCTCTCTCTCTATATATATATATATATATATATATATATATATATATATATATATAGAGAGAGAGAGAGAGAGAGAGAAATGATAAAATGCGGCGTGCGGTGCAACGCCGCACGCACTGCATGCCGCATCCGAACACGCCTATATATATATATATATATATATATATATATATATATATATATATATATATATATATATATGGTCCCGATCTAGTGAGAAACTCTTATATGCGAAACCTTGTACGAAACCAACCTAGAGGTTTCAGAATTTGATGAAACTTGGTAGGCATGCTACCTATGCCATGTTGATCATCCTCACCAAAATTCATCAAATTCTAAAACCTCTAGGGGCATCAAATGTCAGAAGATTTACTGACCGTTTATAAAAAACCGTTAATTTGATTATCAAATTTGATGTCCCTAAAGGTTTTAGAATTTGATGAATTTTGGTGAGGATGATCAACTTGGCATAGATAGCATGCCTACCAAGTTTCATCAAATCCTGAAACCAGTAATTGACAAGTGTATATATCATGTTGAGAGCTAACTGCTAAACCAGTAATTGATCAGAACATGATACACAATATTTAAAACTTAAATGATATTAAGACATGGGTTGTGCCCTAACAGTACAAACAATTGAATAAAAAATCTTAGTGGAGATGAGTGTAACGCAATTAAGAAGTTAAAGCATTTACAATATGAAAATGCTTAAAATAAATCATTGAGGAATTAACACACGATTGAAGAATTGAGGAAAATAGCAGATATTCGATGGTACTTCTATGACAGTCCTGCTGCCTTCCCTGTTTTTGTGCGTAGACTCTTTAAAACCTTACTTTACGATCAACAAAAGATACATGTCGGCCTTTTGTCATGATTGCGAAATAGGCTATATCAAGGGCATGGTATTGAGCAAATTTGACAATCTATAATTCTACCACGAGGTATCTTGCTATGGAATCTAAACCAAGAAAGAAGTCTCATAAAGTGATTTACAAACCAACAGGGACAGGTATTCGCAATGTTGGTGCAGCAAATCCATCATGCAACTGTGAAGTTAAAGTGCCCATGGCATCAACATTTCCCCCTCGCTTTGCACTAAACCTGCTCTTTTTGTGAAATTCCAAAAGAGTTTCTTTGCTCTCATCTGCATATATGACTACATCACCCCCATGTCCACCCATTGGTAGGATAAGTGATCCATGTGAGTCCCTTTTATAGGAGCCTCTTCCCTTTGTCTTCTCCTTCTCATGTTTTCCTTGTGACTTCGAAGTCATTCTCTGGTTAGGCATGCTGAGGACGGCACCATGACCTCCATCTCCAGAACGAACAGTGATGATTACCTGGTCAAAATACTTGTGTGGTTCCCTTATCAATGTTGCAAGATGTGTGGATGGAGGTTCTTTGACCCTTGTAGATCTGCAATTAATCACATGGTACCGATTTCTCCCGGAACTAAACCTCCACTGCTTACCCCTGTAAAGAGAACATACAGTAAAATTATGAAAAAGAGAAATCTAGGAATAAATAAATAAAAACTCATCAAACCAAGAATATGCAGCAACACAGATGTGAAAGAACAAGAGAATTTCAATAGTAGCATACCAGATATCATAACCTATAACGAAGATGATAAAAAAAAGGAATAACAAAATCGAAAATAAAAGCAAGATAGATCTAGCTGTTTATTGAGAACTATTGTTTTTCTACCTCTGAAAAAGCAAAGAGTCGTGTCATGTTACTAGTCTTGAAATGCATATTAACTGTTCATATAGTCTACAGGTCTCTCGGGTTGAAAAGGTCACATATACTAAGCTGAAACTCGTTGGGAAGCACCTCATGGAAAGCAAGAAGTACAGGATCTTCTGGGCACCATGCGGCGCACACTGTATTAATCCGATATTCAAGGATATCGGCAATCAATCATGGACATGGTTGCAAGGGCGAGGGCAATCACCGCCTTCATCAACAATCATAGGCATATCTTGAATATGACGAGAGACCTTTGAGGATGAGATCTAGTACGTCTTGGACTAACCAGATTTGCCTCAAACTACATTGCTCTCTAGAGTCTGATAACTAATAAGTCGGGATTGAGGTCACTGTTATCAAGTGAGGTCTGGTTTGGTCATGCCAAGAGCGACATCGTTGCTGGGAAAACTAACAAGGGTACCATTAATGACCACGAGTTCTGGGATGCGTGCAAGAAGGCAATGGACACAATGGAGCCTGTTGTGAAGGTGCTCTACATAGTTGACAGTGACAAGAAGCCCAATATGAGATATCTTTACGAAGCCCTTAAGACTAATGAAGGCATCCATCATAGCAGCATGTCCTAAATCGTATAAAAAAATCTTCAAGATAATAGAGAAGAGATGGGAGGAGATATTGTCGCACTCCCTACACTTAGTTGATAAGCTTATTTTTCTTATTTCGCTCATTCGTTGTTGTTGACCTTTACTATGCACTAAAGGGTAAATGGTTTACTGAAGCTTATTACCTTAACCTCATATATCACTAAAAAAATGAATTGGGGTTTCACAATGATCTCATCATTGCCCTTCAAACAATGGTTGAGAAACTAGAGCCATCGGGGAATATGCATACTGGCATATTCAAAGATTTGAGTATCAAAGTGTATTTGATACATTCAAGTACTTATATTGTTGTTGGTTTTAGGGTGCAATAATAAGTCATCTCTTTCCAAAACAGATCAAGTGGTTTAGGGATGTGATTGGTTCATTCGGTCGTGCAGCTGATGTAGCGACTAAGTAGACCACGTCCCCAGGTGAGTGATGGCTTCTATATGGCAGCAATGTGCCAAAGTTGTAGAAGGTGGCACTCAGATTGCTGTCATAAATAGCATCATCCTAAGGTTGTGAGAGGAACCGGAGCACCTTTGCACTTATATACTCCAAGCAGTGGAACCACCTCGCATACCAGAACTTTGAAGTTGGTCTTTGTCTACTACAACATGTGGCTGAGGATGAAGCATTTGAATGAGAGGGTGGACGGAGAGGGTCATGGTGACATTGACCTGGCTAATATCTTCAGCGGGGAACATGATGAGAACCCGTTATTTAAGTGGAATAGAGACGTCGATCAACCAATTCTAGATGAGCTATGAGATATGCCTAACACGAGGATTGCTTCCGAAATGGGTACGAATGTGACCTGCTTTGTGTCTTCAGCAGTGTTTTCAGAGGCGGGGGCGTAAGGCGGGGCGTTTTGCCTGATGTGGGGCGGGGCGTAAGCCCCAGGGTGTGGGGCGTAAGCCCCAGGGCGTGGGGCGTAAGCCCCACGGATTTTTTATTTTTTAATTTAAAAAATATATAGAAATAAAAAAATATTATATAAATAGTGAAAATAGATTAAAAACAAACAAAATAAAAAATATTATGAACAAACAAAGCATTTAAGCCTACAAAATTGGTTGATAAATCACAAATATATACAAAACGATAATAAAAATGAACTTATCATTGTCTTTCAAGATCATTTAAGATCTAATTCTAAATTTCTAACCAAAATTCAAACTATCTACGTTTATATTCCATAAATTCTATCATTCTATACAAGATATATAACCAATTTAAAACAACTTTAGTTCCCAAGAATATCATAATCGCCATCCAAGAGAGAAAGATGCATATAAAAGATCACACGGTAGCAATTAAATCATTTTTTTTCAACTATGCAGATAAACTCCAGTGGGGCGTAAGCCCAGGTCATTGGGGCATAAAAGGCGTGCCCGGGCGTTCGGGGCGTACGCCCCAGTGGTTCGGGCGTAAGCCCCACAGGAAAAAAGGCCCAACTTGATCCGCCCCGGGCGTTTTGGGACCGCCCCGCCCCGGGGCGCGCCCCGGGCGTACCCGGGGCGAGTTTTTTAAAACACTGGTCTTCAGGATTCCCCTTAGACAAAAAGAAACAGAAGTCATAATGTAAATATTGTGGCAAACAGATCAAAAGTGAAGGTGTTACACGGCTTGGTGTTACACAGTTGAAGCAACACCTTACCAGATATTTCCCCGATATAACTGAGTGCTTGTGGGCTCTTATTGATGTTATAGTATCCATGCACACTTTATTAATGTTTAGGAGATGTATCTAACAATTAAAGAGGGGGGAATATGAAGGAATTTAGATTCGAATCCCTACGCAACCAAAAAAGAAGGGATAGATCCAGAAGTCCAGATATACAGACACTCAGATTCCATCTACCAAGCTTCGTTCAAAATTAGATGATATCGAATACGCACCAGATATCGAGACAGAAAATGAGAGCTCAATATCGGCAGGAAGTCTTAGATTTGAGACGAACCCAATAGGAGAGAGCTGAAAGATGCTGAATGTCGGCGCAGTTTGTTCATGATGCAGTAGTAGTAGATTTGGTCCATCAGCCGGAGGTTACAGTGGTACGTCAAGGGCTGATGATGACGAGTTCAGCTAAACGAGTAAAGAATAGATTACTTAGACCAGTGAATATGAGTTATTTTGTCTTCTTCGTGATGTAAACAATTTAAATTTATATAAATATATAGTGATGGTCAAGTTTTTTTCAGTTTACTGGTATTCCACCTTGGTTATCATGGTCCATACAAGTTTACTATGTGTTTAGTATGTGTTTTCTTCAAACAATTCATGTAAATATGCATGCACAACTATAAAAGGCTTAAATTTAAATTTTTTAAAAAAAACATTTTTTAACATTTTAACGTTTTTCCACGTTTCAGTCGAAATTTTAAAATTTTGGTTTTGGCCTGAAGCGAAACTAGACACAACCAAAGTTTAAAACCATAAGTTCAAGGTCTATGGTTGGGACTTACTGGTGTGACACTATGACGTCGTTGGCTATCGTCCCCTGTATGTGGAAGGTGACTATGAATATCCTTATGCTCCTTTCTACATTTCCATCTTCAAATGTCTTGCATGCTTTCGGTGAATTGGATCCCGGACATAGCACGGCGGACAACCACTGTATGTCTTTTCACTGGATCTCTTTATTTGGAGTTGGCTGCCTTAGTTTGGGTGGATATTAGTTTATGTTTTGTGTTATTGAGTTTCTTGTAAAGGCATCTCCAGTCCTTACTCAAACCCTTACTCATATGTGAATATGAGTAAATAAGCCCCAAAAGCAGCTCCAACCCTTTATTGAGTCTCGTGCCAAATTGAGTTTTACTCAGATTTTTTACCAAATCAAATGAGACTCAAACCTCATACCAAATTCCCAACGGTCATCTCCGAGGACTTCCCTATTTACAACATTGCTATCCAATGATTTACTCAAATTTGAGTAATAGCTCCAAAATCAGCTCCGACACTTACTCAAACTCTTACCAAATTGACTTTTTACTCAAATTTGAGTCAAGGTTGGAGTACTTTGTATCAGATTGAGTTTTTACTCAGATTTGAGCAAAAATTTGATTAAGGGTCTACTTGAGATCTGGAATTGAAGATATGTAACGATGCAATGAGCCTACGAATTCGAAATAATTGTCGAAATATCGTGGAGATCACAGGCACAATATGTAGTTACAATTGCAAACGGTGCCCTAAGGAGAAGGACCAATTTAGGTAAATCTTAAGGGGAAAATCCCAGCTTACTAAATGTGGTCACCAAATCAACCCACGAATAGAAATTGTTGAGGAAGTCAACTGGTTAGTACCACATCGGTAAAGGGGGCACCTAACGCCCACTTTATATATCCTCAGTCGACCTCCCCTTACGACCCGGGTTTTGGGGTGTGAGGGTATCTAACATGGTATCAGAGCTGAGTTCACCGTCTCCTTCTGGGTGCGGCCCCTTCCGATTATGCCTCGCTCCCACTCCGCTTGAGTGGGGGCGTTGAGGAAGTCCACTGGTTAGTCCCACATCAGTAAACGGGGCACCTAACGCCCAAACTCTGTGGACCTCCCCTTACGACCCGGGTTTTGGGGCGTGAGGGTGTCTAATACAAATCCTCCTAATAACTCCCTTCTCCACCAACACAGCTCTACTTGTTTATTGATTACTTTTCCATGATTTTCTCCACCAACACAGAGAAGAACCGTTCTCAAATGGGTTTACGCCAAAAAAATAGGTTTGGGCGAAAGGGGCTCCATCTTCCAACAAAAAAATTGGCCGTGAAATACCAAGAAGGGCAGCAAGAACAGAAGTTCGGGATATATATATATATATAGAGAGAGAGAGAGAGAGAGGTGCGAGGAAGTGAACCTGCTCGTGGGTAAGAAGATAGGGTTTAGAGCGAGAGAGCTCGTCGAATGATCTCTGTAAGCCCGATGGGGATTGAGAAGCAAGGAGGGATGCACCAGGATCGACATCGAACCTTCTAGCTGAAAACTCTCTCTCTCTCTCTCTCTCTCTCTCTCTCTCTCTTGAGATATCGGTGGTCTGGCCTCAGTGCGGTGAAAGAATATGAATTGGGCGCCGAGTGATCCCAAACCGCCAGGTCGGATTTTGTCTAATATCAGAGTTATTTTTCCCGCGGGTAATTATATATACATGCGGCTGTGATGCACGCCGGGCCCACCGATCGTGGCCGACCAACTGGAGGAGATCCAAACTCAACCCTGCCACGTAAAGTTGGCAAACTAGTTGGCTACATCCTACATAGCATTTTCCTTTTCCCAATTTGTGTTTTTTTTTTTTTTTTGGAAGGGACCTTGGAGGGAATCCAAATCGTTTGCCCCATGATTTATTTACAAAATAATATTTTTAAAAATCATTTAATGAATTGGTTGGCAGATCTAAAGTATGAAACAAACTCGCGTTCTGACATCAGCATGTTTGTCAGCATCGTAAAACAAAGGCCACATTGATTTTTTTTTTTTTTTTCTGATTCCGATGCTCGTGAAATCCGACATCTGGGTTGTTGGATTTTATTCCGGATGCCAGGTTTAAGCACACCCATTTCGTGAAATCGGCTAAGGATTGGAACTGCAGCTTAAGGGTTTAGGGTTTTACCAAAAACCAGTATTCGGATACCAAGTATCATGAGCATCAGGAAAAACAAATCAGACTTGACCTCCGCTTTATGATGCTAACAAGCCACGTTGATGTCAGAACACTAGTCTATTAAATAATTATGATCAACCGCTATTTAACTAAATATTTATTTTTTTAATATTGTTTTGAAATAAATCAATTCTATGTGTCATCGTCTGCATGCCACATCAAAGCCATCGGATGCACCACTACCCGTTCGGTAAGCCCACTCCGCCCCAACCGGCAGGCAAAGGGACGGCGGCTACGATCAGGTTCCAAGCAGGAGCCAATGTTATTGGGACAACCACAGCTGATCATTTGCATGTATATTGTTTGGAGCGGAGGGTGAATCACCGGTTGAGTTTGTGTGCAACGAACGATAGTAACGTCGGGTGCAGACAATGGAAGAGAGAAAATGGGCAGAAGAGTTGGATTCACCTAAACGTGGGAGCCCCTTGGGGCCAGACCTAAGAGCCAAAATGCCCTTATGTAATCCTCTCCAAGTTTTAGCCCATTCCATGTGGGACTGAGCTTGAACTTTCACAAGCAAAAGAGTGGAAGTGTGGAACAATAATTTGGAAAATAATGAAGAAAAGATTTTTCCTCCAAAAAAAGGCAAACAAGTTTGAAATTTCCAACAAATATGTCCTTTACCAAATCCTTAATCAAGTTTTCCAAAGATTTGACACAACATATAACTCTCCATCAGATCACAAGACGATACCACCAACAATCTACATGTAATAAGAAAGATTTGAGAGATCACCATAAGAGAAATCATGAGACTATATTGAGAACCCAATTAAAAACCCCTATTTCTCTCACCTCAGATCTCGTATTTACTTATATTTTCTCTTTTTTCATTTACCTTGTTGGCTGGCCGGCTAACTAGCCTAGTAGCGGCTTCTTCATGGCTTTCGACGCATTTTTTTTTATTGTGGTGGGAATCCATATTCTAAAAGGACTATGGATCCTACCTTTTGTGGAGGAAATTACCGTGTCGTCTTGATCAGAAACCTCACCCCACAATTCTTGATTGAATGTGGATGATTTGGATTTTCTAAATGTGGATGATTTGGATTTTCTAAATATGGAGATTAAATAGTAGAGAGAGAGATGACACGTAGAGTCGTTATCGAAGTTCGATCTTACGATCAACGTCTCTGGGCGAGAGGTGTCACCTGATGTGCACTGTAATGTATACGAAAGGGAGAGTGAGCGTTCTCTCGACAAGCCAAAAGAAGCTTCTTACAATGGGGTTGCATGGAGTAACTAGAAGAGAACTAGAAGAATAGAGCACTGACTATGGAATCTACTCTTCTGTTGATCAATCCACCAACCAACCAACCCCTTTTTTGTAGGCCATAGGGATCCTTTTATAACTGAAGTATGTGTTGATATGGCAGTGATGACGCTACGGTGCTGAGGTAGCACTGGTCCTAGGCCTCCTCTCGGGCCCTTATTTGGGCCTCTGCCAAACTCCAAATATATATAAGGATCGCTCGGTTTATGGGCCCTGTGGTGATGCTTCTTGGGCCTAGACTCATCATTTGGGCCATTCCGCGAGTCCAAATGGCCTGGTTGCAGTATCGGATAAATTTTGCACCATAGCTACCCCCTCCTAGCTAGTCATGTGGGTCGACTAGGATTTTCTTGTGCAAAGAAGTTTCTGTTGCGCGGTTTGACTCGAGTTCAAATAGTCCCCGGTGCTACAGGGTTGGTAGGCTTGGGCCAGCAGAGCCGTCAGTTTAGTAGCGAGCCGCAGCGGTAGACTTCCCGGACTTCGTTTTCCTATTGAGATCTTACCTTGCTTCGGTGTGCCATACATCGGGATGCGCGTTCCAAACTTAGTTTTTCTAGCAAAGTGTCGCTCTGCTTCGTGTGCCATACTTCGGGATGCGCATTCCAGACTTAGTTTTTCTGACGAAGTCTGGCCCTGCTTCGGTGCACCATAATTCGAGATGCGCATTCCAGACTTAGTTTTTTTGGTGAAATTTGGCCCTGCTTCAGTGCACCATACTTTGAGATGCACGTTTCAGACTTAGTTTTTATAGCAAAGTCTGGCCCTGCTTCGGTGCGCCATACTTCGGTATGTGTATTCCAGACTTAGTTTTTCTAGTAAAGTCTAGGTCTGCTTCAGTGCACCATACTTCAGAATGCGCGATCCAGACAGTTTCCTAGCGAAGTTTGGTCTTGCTTCAGTGCACCATACTTCGGGATATGCGTTCCAAACTTAGTTTTTCTAGCAAACTCTGGCTCTGCTTCGGTGCGTCATACTTCAGGATATGTGTTCCAGATTTAGTTTTCTAGCGAAGTCTGACCCCCTGCTTCGGTGTGCCATGTATACTTAGGGATGCGCGCTCTAGACTTAGTTTTTCTGGCAAAATCTGGCCCTGCTTCGATGTGCCATACTTCAGGATGCCCGTTCCAAACTTAGTTTTCTAGTAAAGCATGGCCTTGCTTTGGTGCGCCATACTCTGGGATACGCGTTCCAGACTTAGTTTTTCTTGCGAAATCTGGCCCTGCTTCAGTGCGTCAAACTTTTGGATACCCGTTCCAGACTTAGTTTTTCTGGAAAAGTATGGTCCTGCTTCAGTGCACCATATTGTTGGAAAAATCATATAGTAGAGTCCCGCAACGGAAGCGATTTGCCGGTCGAATGATCGTACGTGGTCCACATTATATGATAAAACTTTCACAAAACTAAGCACATATGTGCATGTGAGACAAATGCCCTATGGTTAATCTAGCGAATCAAATATCTAGCATGCATGCAATTCGAGTCTACACTAGATTATGAGTTAAAACGATGTATACCTTCGTGCGGATCTTTTAACTGCGAAGGATTGTCTTCTTTGTCGATGGAGATGAAAGAATTCCCACGAAGAAGAATAAGAATATGCGAGAGGATGAAGCCTTCGATGTTCACCCGATCTCACACGTTGCACGGAATGTCGCTTTAGAATCTCTGAGTGCCTTTGATGAACAACTCTTCTCCGTCTTCGAATCAATGTGCGAGGTTGAAGTCCGACGTCATGCACATGGAAGAGGATATAAGAGACGAGGGAGAGCTAGAGAGGGGGGTGTTTGGGTATGGCTTCCAAGAAGTAGCCCCCCCCCCCCCCCCTTGTCCCTTTCTCTTATATAGTGGCTAGCCCCCAATGCTTCTCCTAGAAGCTAGGGTCGGCCCTAACTTCTCTCTCTCTCCCCCCTAACTTCCATGTGTAGGCTGACCCCTTTTAGAACCCTATGGACGGCCTCCCCTTTTGGTCAAACCCATTAAATCCCCCCCCCCCTCCTACAAGCTTTGACTCAAGTCCTAAAAGCTAGGGGGCGGCCATGTATGTCTCCACATGCTAGGGGTCGGCCACCCTAGTGTATGGTGATACCTTGGTTTCCCAAGGCACCCCCACACCTCCAGTTGGTTGCCCCTCGTATCCAGTAAAACGCTTGGTTCGCCTGAGTGACTTATGACTAGTGATTTCACTATTACTGGGGTACCCTCGGTGAAAACCTTGGGTGCCCCTAGTAAAGTCAACTAGTCAATTCGCAATACGCTCAGGTGCATTGCACCCGTATAGAGTTCTCTTCACTAAGGTTAGGGATTGATTATGTGTCTCTGCACTACTCCGGATCTACATCTTAGTACGCACACGCGCATACGCATCTACCATGTACTAATATGAAGTACACACGGAGCGTCTTAGACTTGGACTGTTTACTTCCTCTTATTGTGTCTCGTGAATCGAGAAGATGATTCAAGAACCATACAAGGTGTGGATAAGGTGGAACCTTCAGGGATCAGGGTTCATAGCTTCCAACTTGGACTCGGTCGACACACTACCCGAGTGTACCATCGATCCTTTGAGTCCGAGTTAACCTGCGTAGCCACCCAGAGTGAGACACAGGTTGTGCTCTATTCCCCCTGGACTTACTATGTTCTCTCGCACACCCCTGTTCTCCGCTTAGTAGTGGTAAACTCGTTGTCCCTTCACTTGGTGCCATGAGTTAACTTGAGCAGTGGAGAACACCGTCAGACTCGAGTACTCATATAACTAGGTTCTTTCTAGGTTGTACATACGTTATACCCACTGATTATCCCATCAAGTAATCGAACCCAGTCAATAATCCAACTGATGACCACCGGGTCTGGATTTGGTACAATGTAAGTCAGACCAAGGAACGCATCTCCTGTTAAGGGTGTGAATAGCCTGCAGGAGTGGCATGCTGATGCGATGCCAGCCGGGTAATCCATTACACCGTGGTTTTGGATCACGTAATTGGATTCTCACATATTGGTATGCCAAAGCATCACACAACTGGTTAGCCCACCAGACATGGTTCCATAGGATTTAGTACCGTTTTACCTAAGAAGAAACATGGCTTAGTGCACCAGTGTCTGCTTACTAATTTGTGTAGTGTGTTGGTTCCGTTCAGCCATAGACACTATGCCTGATGATGACCATGGTGAAGACTGTCCATGCACTGTCATCCCTAATAGCTTATTTGTTATAGCTTGTGTGTCCTAAGCGTGGATTTTCTATATTAACATTAATAAAGATGACTTTGGTTATTGCTTTAATTAGACTACTACTTTGGTGTATGTTAATTCATATATAATAAAGGATCCTAGGGAACACAGTAGGCCACTAAGGCACATGGTGGATCCATGCTTAGGAGACCCAGTGAACCAGTTATGTGTGACCTAGAACTAGTTCACAGCTTTGATGATGCCGGTCGCTTCACTGAGAATAAGTTGTTGGCAAATAGAGGATGTGGTGAAGTCTCCACCACAGGAACGTGAGATTCCCATTCACCTGACCAAGCACGATGAACGTGTTGAACAGGAACCAAGACAGTGCATAGATTAATGATTCAGACACTGGTGCATGAACTGTCTTACTACTATAGATAATCTGTCCTTAACCCTGAGGGACCATGTACATTGAGTCAACTAATTATGTGGTGCTTTGATGTGCCAACGCGTGCAGACCCTTCATAGTCCAATACCATGGTACGTTGGGTTACCCGACTGGCGCTAGAGTGGCATGCAATCCTTACAAGTTATCCGATATCCAGTATTGGATGGGTGCATTTTGATAAGTCAATCTGTCCATATAATTAATCCAAACCTGGTGGTTATCAATATGACTGATGATGTTTCATATGCTAGGCATAGCACCGGAAGGTATATGGTGTTATAGATGACAAGTCATCAATTCCTAGTCAGATGATCAATCAGGATCTGACGGTGCTCCCTACCGCCCAAGTCGAATCATGGCACCAATAATAGAAAGGACTAAGGATTATTAAAGTATAGTAGAGAACATGATTACGAGGGAGTAACATAAGTTTAAAATCACTAGAGTTCAACTTGCATCGCACTTTAGGTGGCTACGCAGGTTAACCCGATTAGGGCTGATTAACGGAACTTTCGGTATGTCACCGAAATAGTTAATCAAGGATCCGGTTAGAGCTAGAGATCCTGAACCCTGAAGGTTCCACCTTGTCGTTGCGTATAGGAATTGTTCTCCAATATAGTTGGACATATTGGATAAGAAGTAGCGTGATGTAGCGCAAGCCTGAAGCCTAAGAACCTAATTCACATGTATTAAGGGTCATAGGGTTATTTTGGTAAATACTGAAATATAGCTCAGAACATATTTAATATGGTTCTTAAAATAAGTGGAATAATTCCAGGAGATCATGGGCGCTGATGGAACTTGATTCCGAGTAGCGCACCTCACTTTATCTCTCTTACAGTGTTCCCCTTTCGTGAGGGTGTTTTCGTCCAGGCTTCACTAGAGATAAGAGGAAACCCTAAACCCCCTACCCCCCTTATCCCTATCTCTAAAGGGCTGACCCTAGCATGTGTAAAGCACTAGGGGGTCGGCCTATAAAAGGAATAGGTAGAGAGGAGGTTGGCCCTAAGTTTTCCCCTCTCCAGAAAAATCGATCCCCTTTCCTCTCTCCCTCTTTGTAGTTTTGGCCAAGGAAGAAAGAGGGAGAAGAAGGAAGAAGGAAGGAGAAGGAAGAAGAAAGAAAGAGAAAGAGGAGACCTCGCGGCTTGCCATCGTCTTCGCAACGTAATCCATCATCGGCTCGTAGTCCTTGCACTCAGAGATAGGACTTTAAGGATTTCTCTATTTGCAAAGGATAAGGTGCTATCCGACAGCTTCCTTCGCGATTTATGTGCAGTTCATCATCATTCCGTTTTCTTTGGATCAAAGATCCATAAGGTATGATAATTCTAAACACCTAACTAGATGCATGCATGTCTTCCGTAGATCATAGTATGCCTCTAGGGTGTTCGCACATATGCTAAGATTATAGATTTGCATGTAAATTGTTTAAAAGATAGATTGTAATGAAACATACACCCTGAGATCCTTGGATCTATCTTTTGCTTCGGTTGTGACTCTGATAATATGATTTAATTTCAATAATTGGTATCAGAGCACGCTTCAATGTATGTTTCATGCATGAATTCGAGAAAATATCATGTGGACATATAATTGCATATGTTTTCATCAGGGTTCGACGTAGATCATGCATATGGATTGTGCTATGTATCGTCTTTTTGTTGGTGCCGTATTGAATAATAATTTATGATTGCATGCCCCTAGGGGTCGGATCTCGGGTTTATTTTTGCATTGATTATTATTGTGTATGTGGTTTTTAAGGCTCTAGATGGGCGGGAGTGGAGGTTGACCACCCTCGGTTCCCTAGCCATGTTTCTAGAATTATTTCTTTTTCTTTCTAGCGAAATTGTACACGAATGAGCAGTTGCTCGGAGCATGTTAGTTTTTCAGTCACAGGAAGAAGGCGATGAGCAATCCAAAAAGCTATATCCACTGTTCAGACAAGCGGTACTATGGAGTGCAAGGACCCAGCGAAGGCATGCATGTTGGTGATGATCAGGATCGTCGTTGGGAGATCGTACAGAATGAAAGAACAAAATATCTTGGCTGTGCTATTTAGGTTAAGGGGTTGGGCCCTGGATTTAATTCAGTTTGGATATTTTTTATGTTATGCTCTTTACTTAGTGTTTAGAGAATCTCGATGATAATTTATTTATCAGTTTTTCTTGTGAGTTAGTCTCTAGATCAGGATTAGGGTCAGTACTTAGTGTTGGGGGATAATTTTCGCTAGCTCTTGCGTTTGTCCTACAAGACAGAGGAAACATGAGAATGTTTAGCTCCCTTAGGAATGCAGACCCTCCGATGCTCAAGTCGGTGAAGGTTCGGACAAGGGAGAGCTAAAGTAGTCAGAAAGTGTTAGGGTTTCTGAGTTTCAAACTTGTACTTTGGAGCCGGGTGTTGTACCTTTATAGCCTTCCTGCAGGCTGCCAGAGGTTGACACGTGGTGGCTTCTTTCCGCACCTTCTATATCCCCATGTGCCAGCCCATATGGGTCTCTAATGGCCTTTGCTGTTTAGCCTGCCAAGCAGTGGTAAGGGGGGATGCACCGGTCTTGTCTTTACCAGGTGGAGATTCTGAAAAGCTCTAGTTTGGAAGGTCCTAGACCAACTCGGGTTGGCTTCCGTGGCCCGCAGTCGTCCATGTAGCTCCATAGGGGTGGCGACACCTACCAGCTCGATACCGCCTTACTGTAGGTGATTCGGTAGAACAGGAAGCAAGCTCCTAGTCGTTACACGATCGGGCGAGCTCTGCTGAGACCCCATTGGTATCGTTGCTCCGCCCACTTCTTCTTATTGTTAATAGGTGAGCTCCATGGCGGTTGCATGATTGGATGAGCTCCTGAGCAAGCTGTGGGTGTTGCGTCTTCTAAGGGGTTCTTTGAATTCTGCCAGGAGTGATCTATCTTGTGGGCGAGTTAATCGCGTGCGGACAGGGCGAGCTACCTAGCGAGCTATTGGATACTGGCGGCGACTGGGGTAATCTATTCAACTGGAAAGCTGTATTGAGAACTTCAACTCACAGTACCTCATGAATGAGGCCTCGATCAAAATGCTGCTCTGTCCAAGGGACACAACGATCCGCTAATGTAAGCTTCGGGCGGGCTGTGAGCACCAGCCGTGGGGCGACCTCTTCTGCATGCGAGCTAGTCGCATACAGCTAGGGTCGGCTCCGGGTGGGCAGTGAGCCACAAACCTCTACTATAAGCTTCGGGCGGGCTGTGAGCACCAACCGTGGGGTGACCTCTTCTG
Source organism: Chamaelirium japonicum (assembly GCA_947650365.1). Classification (NCBI taxonomy): domain Eukaryota; kingdom Viridiplantae; phylum Streptophyta; class Magnoliopsida; order Liliales; family Melanthiaceae; genus Chamaelirium; species Chamaelirium japonicum. The sequence goes on from OX393550.1 coordinate 91,304,075, forward strand.
CGTGCAAGCTCGCATGCGGCTAGGGTTAGCTCTAGGTAGGCTGTGAGCCACGAATCGCTACTGTAAGCTCCGAGTGAGCTACAAGCACCAGCCGCGAGGCGACCTCTTCCGTGTGTGAGCGGGTCACATGCGGCCAGGGTCGACTCTGGACGGGCTGTCAGTACTAGCCACAGGTAGTCTCTCCTACTGGCTATCTGGTTATGGCGGCTAGGGCGGGTTGTGAGCTTCGACCACGTGCAACCTCTCCTGCGTGCGAGCCGACCGCGATGGTCAGGGCGAGCTCCTTGGAAATGTTCTTTAAACTCCAAGACCTGTTTGGGTCACAAGGCTGCTTGCCCAAAATCGAGGTTGACCTCAAGTCTCGAACCCTCCAAAGGGGTGGTTCCTGTTTTGATCACCTGAGGCTACCCTGGGTGCGCCCAAAAACAAGGGTGACCTTCCTGGGAACTTCTGCCTTCTTGTTGTGTTTTTCCCTGCTGTTGTCATGTGGCCGCCGAGTTGGTGGTATTTTTCTGGGACCATCATTACCCTCTCCTAGATGGGCAAGCATTCAGAACAGTCGAAGCCTGTCTAGGAGTAATCAATGATTTCTTCCGCAAGCCAAGTGGTCGCCTGTAACGCCCCGGTATTTTACGGATTAATTCAACCCGTATAACATTGGGGTGTTAGAAGTAAAACTTGATATAAATTAAATTCCATCAAATATAGAAATTAACTGAGCCTCTTTTATTCATAACCATGCCACATAATATAAAGGTTTGATACATGGCTTGAACTTTAAAAGCTAAAACTTAAATGTGACATCAACTCTTTATATCTTCGCTCCCGCATCCTCATAGTATGGAGTGTAGAGCGGATCCTCGACTCCCTCTAGTTCTTTCTCTATTCGCTCTTCCTCTACTCCTTGTCATATAGGATCAGTCTCTGTAGAGTTCATAACACCTGTAGGGGGGTGAGTCTAATCCACTGACTCACCTATTAAACCTAGTTTATTCATGGTAAGATAAATATACTGAAAACAATAGCTCACATGAATATAAATAGTAATTAAAAAGTCATTGATCATCCGATTCCCTTTTAGGCTCAAACCAGGGTAGGAATCACAATCATACCCGACCACTTTTTGTCTGACACAAGGCTAGTCCCACACCTAGGTTTCTTTTTGGCCTCAGCCAGGGCTAGCCCCACACCTAGGTTACTTTTTGGCCTCAGCCAGGGCTAGACCCACACCCAGGATACTTTTTGGCCTCAGCCAGGGCTAGCCCCACACCCAGGATTATCTTTTTGGCCCGCAGCCAGGGACAGCTCTACACACAGGATTTATCTTTTAGGCCCGCAAGCCAGGGACAGCCCCATACCCAATTGAGATGATCAACACATCTTAAAAATTAACAAATCCATAACATACTACCATTATTTCAATGACAAACACTTATCAAGACTTACCCAGGTTTAGTCCCCTACCTGAAGCGTTGTAGAATCTTTCTTCTGATGAGGATGCCTTAGTAAGCTCACGACCTGAAATATATTACTATATTTTGTTAGCTTTTACGATAATTTTTCTAAGGATTCGCTAGAAATGAATTCCGATGTGGACTCCTTATGTTTGTTTATTTAAATTAATTTATTTAATAGATTTTATCCTTTAGGGGTATTTTGGTCATTTCTAAAATATTTTGAATTTATACTCAATTTGTAGAGTTTTTTATTCTAAAACCGTGGCCGCAGACGAAACTCAATTCGGAGTTCGTTTGCTCCCGATATGGCCAAAATAGCCGGTATTGATGGAATTTAAATGTGTGGTCTGCCTTTAGTAAAAAGGTCAGGTTGCTCTCACCAATAGCGGTGCAATTAAACGAAGGCAGAGTCGTTTTATCACAGTTTATTTGGGCTCATTGGGCTTCGGCCCACAGTGTTTAATGGCCTTAATGGTCTTCGGTCCAGACTATGTTTAATGGGCTTAATGGCTTAATGGGTTTCAGCCCAGAGGTTTAATGGGTTAATGGGCTTAGGCCCAGAGGCTGAATGGCTAATGGGCTTCGACCCAGAAATAAAAATTAAATTTATTGGCCTACCGTATACACGTGGCCACAGACGGAATTCGATTCTGAGTTCAAATAAAAAGATTATAACCATTTTACCTTAGGGGTAAAATGGTAAATTTAATTTTTAATTGTCAGTTCTGGTATTTTATGATCTCGGTAGGTGTATTTTGTCATTACGAGTCCAAGGTCCCTGACGTGGCTCAATTCAGAGTCCGTATAAGTAAGATATGGTCAATACAGTTTACCTTAATAATCTATATATTTAATGATAGGTGATTCTTAACAAAATTCATAAATTGTTCTACTGGTTAAAGTGAGCCTTCTTAGATTGTTGTTTAGAGAGGTCATGGGTTCTATTCCAATTAGTATTTTTTTTTATTCATGTTGCACTTATTATATAACGGGTTAAAACCCGAATTAAATGGGTTTAAATTTCATACCCGACCCGACAACCCGGGGTGGTGTGAGGCGGCGGTCGGGCCGGAGGTGGTGGCGGCCGGCGGAGGTGTTGGCCGGAGGTGGTGGCGGTCGACGGAGGTAGTGGCCGGAGGTGGTGGCGGGTTGGGCACGGATATCGAGGTAGGGGCTTGAGTGAAGAAATCTGTTGTGGGGGGGGGTTTATATAGGCCTTTCGGGAATACCAAAAGTCCCAGGGCCTGAAATGCAAAACAGCCCTTTACTGTTTCTGCTGTGCGAATGTTCCCGTCCGATCGGAAATGAAAGGTCGACGGTTGAGATGTCTTTTGGTCTTCCCCTCTTACTATAATAATTACTTTTCTGATATTTAGATAGAAAAGTTTAAAGGGTTTTTTGGTTAGAGGGAAAAAATTAAAATTCTGCTGATAGGTTCCTGGTTCGAATCCTTCCATTGGCTATATATATATATATTTTTCTTTAAATTTTTAAATACTCTAGATGTGTTCAAAACCTAAAAGCTTGTATAGGTTTTTTGATCGTTTCGACGAGACGGACGCAATGGCGTAGTCCGATTTTTATTTTGAATTTTTTATCAAAAATTCTTATTATATAGATTTAAATTATTAACTTATTTTGGGATGTTACATCGCTGCCCTTGGGAACTATGAAGATCTGAATCTCCTACCCGTATCTTCTCATTAATGAGGCGTGGGATCGAAACCCAAGGCGCCAGGCTTTATTAGACATCATTAGGCAACATTTAAATGGCCTTGTACGGCGCCATGCCACGTGGCCCGCGCCAACTGGCCGGAGATCAGTCGCGTATCAGCCAGGGGGGATGTTGTTGGCGCCGCTGTCATCAGCGCCCATAAGGGGGCACACGCAGGGACAAACGTCAATCCCCGATTAGGAGAGAAGTGATTGTCCCTTCGGTCACCATTGCGCCGCCTTGTGTATCGAGCTTGCCTTAAATGCCAATGGCTTCGCATGCCTCCTGGGACCCTATAAATAGGGGAGGGCGAGAGCCCTCGTTCACCTTCTATGAAAGAGCTCTCCCTTCTAGCTCACCTCCTTAGCGCGCTATCTCAGCTCTCTCTCTAATGGCGTCCTCCTCCACCCCTGGTCCTACTGCGGTGACCTCTCGGGAGGAGTCTATCGCTGCTGTTCCTATTTTTGTGATCCACCCGAGCGGACAGGAAGAAGAAGCCCCTCCATGCGAGCCCCCGTGGTCTGGTTCAAGGATACTAGCGGCGAGCCGGTTCCAGAGAACTTGCATGCGGCCGCTAATATCCCTCCGGAGCTCCCGATAACACCCATGCCTCGCTCAGGAAGGCCATCCACTGGGATAATTGTCTCAGTGGGCTTGCTATGGTCTGGGCTCAAACTTCCCTTGAGCCACCTGACGAGCGAGCTGCTGGAGTTGGCGGGGTTATGCCCCACCCAACTCACAGGCAACTTGTGGGGGGTCCTCTTCAGACTCTCTCAGATCGAGGGCACCGTCAATGTGAGATCCCGCTCTCCTATCTCCTGAAGAAGTGGTTCCTCAAGGCGGGCTCTATCTACAACGAGGTCGGCTGTGGCATCTTCTATCTCACTGGACTCCCCGGTGAGGTTCTTCCCTTCTTCTCCATCGAGAACAAGGACAGGTACTGGAAGGAGTACCCGTTCGTGGTTGCCGGAGAGTAGCGAGGGCGGCACGCGAGTGTCCCCTGTCACTCGGGTAGGCCGCCTTTGGCCGCTTTCAAAGAGATCGGCATGTATCGGGCTGGGGCGAAGAAGTGTATTACGGAGTCGAGGGAGAAATCTCTCGACGCCGCGATTAAGGACTTTCCTCGGAGGGTGCACTCCCGAGAAGGTTGTCGTGTCTGACTTCGCGTTCCAGTTGAGGGATGCTAAGACCGGAGCCATTGACACCAAGCAAAAGGTGGCACGGAAGAAGAAGGTCGTCGTCTCCCACCGGGCTGGAGCGGGCCAGGGGACCCATGGTGCCGGGACTTCTGCAGTCAACCTGCTAGAGAGGACGTGCAAGAAGCGGGCTTCCCCTATCTGAGTCGCCAACTCCGACACCGTGAAAATGCTCGGCGAGGATGTGAACACCCCACCCTCTCCTCCTCCGGCCAGTGCTGCGGTCCCAGGTAAGCCCCGTGCTCCTCCTACTCCCCAAACTGATTCTGCCACCGCCTCTACAGCGGGCTCCGCCCCAAAGGCTTTCATGCCGTGATGACAAATTATCATGGTCGAGCCCAAGGACCCACACGTCGAGCTCCTTCTCTCTATGGCGGAAGTGGGGTCCCCCATGGCCAACATTTTGATGTGGGACTTCCCAAGCAATCTCTCAAAATCCCTCTTTGTTGCAGTGATGACTCCTGAAATGGTGAAGGGAAAAAAAAAGGAAGGTAGCATGGCAGTCCCCCCACCCTTCAGGAGGGGAAGACAACATCGTTCGCCTCGCCCGGGAAGCATTTGAACAGGCGCTGGCTGAGCAGAAGAAGGCCGCCAGGCGGAAAGCGGGCCTAGGTCGGACACTGACCTTAGCTCGGAGGAGTCCGCTCAATCGGTCTCCTTTGCGAATCCCACTCCCGCTCCGATCGCGCCACCCCCGCCCTTTGAGGGGCCCGTTCCCGCGGTCACCCCGGTTACCTCACCTCCGAGGTCCCAGGCCCCAGCTGACACGGGCACCCAAGAGATCGCCGACCCCTACGGGGACTTGGGGGAACTGGTCTCCATCGCCGCTCCTGCTCCCGCTCCGATCGCGCCTCCCCCGCCCTTCGAGGGGCATGTTCTCGCGAGCGCCTCGATTATCTCATCTCCAAAGTCCCCGGCCTCGATCGACGCAAACACCCAGGATATCGCCGACCTCACCGAGAACTTGGGGGGGTTAATCTATAAATCTCCCACCTTGGGGCCTATCGGGTCTGAGTCCTCGAGCTCAGGCTCTGGGGCTTTGAGCTCGGACTCGTCCGAGGGCGGGGAAACCGGTAGGCCCCGTCCGGGCAGTGGGGTAGAAGGGTCATCGCAAGCTCCTCCGGACCCGATGATGACTAAGCCTGCAGCCCCCACTCCTCCCACGGCGGGCTCTGACGAACCAGAGGCCTCGGGGGCCTCGCCCTCCTCGGGCGGGGTGGCCAGGGCCCCCCACTATCTTTGCAAGATCCTTGGCCGCAATATCTTTGCCAAGTCTCCCTATATGGCGATCTTTGACAGGCTCGCCAAGGTAACGTCTTGATCTTTCTCTTTCTTCTTCGCTTTTCTCCCTGATTACCTTAGATTTTCGCAGGTGGAAAGGGTAAGCCGGGCTCTAGCCGAGGAGGTCACCGCTACTGGGGGGAGCCTTGTCGCTCTCTATGATGACTCCTCCTCGGCTCGGAGTGTCAGATAGACGAGCACATCCAGACTCCGCCAAGCGGATCGGTCAGGCGAGTATTGGAATTAAATCCTATTATTAAAGTCATAGAGGAAACAAAAGATAGATTCGAAGATCTCATGGTGTATGTTTTATTACAATTAATTCTACAAAACAATCTACATGCAAATCTATAATCTTAGCATACGTGCGGATACCCTAGAGGCATACTACGATCTACGGAAGACATGCATGCATCTAGTTAAGTGTTTAGAACCATCATACCTTGTAGATCTATGATCCGAAGGGAACAAAACGATGATGAACCATATGTGAATCGCAAGGGAAGATGTTGGATGGCACCTTGTCCTTTGTGAAGGGAGGAATCCTCGAAGTCCTATCTCTGAGTGCAAGGACTACGAGCCGACGGAGGAATGCGTTGCGAAGACGATGGCAAGTCGCGAGATCTCCTCATTCTCTTTCTCTCTTCTTCCTTCTCCTGCCTTCCTCATTCTCTTTCTTTCTTCTTCCTCTTTCTTTCTTGGCCAAAACCACACAGAGGGAGAGAGGAGAGGGGGGTCGGGTTTTTAGAGAGGGGAAGCCTTAGGGCCGGCCCCCCCCTCTCTCTCTAATTCTCTTATAAGGTCGCCCCCTAGTGCTATACGCAAGCTAGGGCAGGCCCCCTAGAGATAGGGATGAGGAGGGTAGTTTTTAGGGTTTTCCCTTATCTCTCGTGAAACCTGGACGAAAACACCCTCACGAAAAGGGTAACACTGTAAGTGAGATAGAGTGAGGTGCGCTACTCGGAATCGAGTTCTGTCAGCGCCTATGAGCTCCTGAAATTATTCCGCTTATTTTAAAATCTATATTCAATATATTCTGAGCCATATTTTAGTATTTACTAAAATATCCTTATGGCCCTTAACACATATGAATTAGGTTCTTAAGCTTCGGGCTTGCGCTCTATCATGCTACTTCGCATCCAACATGTCCAACCATATCGGGGAACAATTTCTATATACAATGACAGGGTGGAACCTTTAGGGTTCAGGATCTCTAGCTCCAATCAGATACCTAATTAACTGTTTTGGAGACACACCGAAAGTTCCGTTAATTAGCCATAATCCAATTAACCCGCGTAGCCACCCAGAGTGCGACGCCAGTTGAACTCTAGTGATCCTAAACTAATGTTACTCCCTCGTAACCCTGTTATTTACTATACTTTGATAATCCTTAGTCCCTCATATTACTGGTGCCATGATTTGACTCGGGCGGTGGGGAGCGCCGTCAGATCCCAATTAATCATCTGACTAGGATTTGATGACTTGTCATCTATAATACCACACACCTTCCGGTACTATGCCTAGCATCCGGGACATCATCAGTTATACTGACAACCACCAGGCCTGGGTTAATTATGTGGACATGTTGACTCATCAAAACACACCTATCCAACAGTGGACGTCGGATAACCTGTAGGGATTGCATACCACTCAAGCATCAGCCAGGTAACCCAACGTGCCATAGTATTGGACTATGTTAGGTCCGCACACGTTGGCACATCAAAGCACCATATAACTAGTTGACTCAGTGTACATGGTCCGCAGGGTTAAGGACAAATTATCTATAGTAGTAAGATGGTTTATGCACCAGTGTCTGAATCACTGAACTGTGCACCGTTTTGGTTCTTGTTCAACACGATCATCGTGCTTGGTCAGGTGAATGGGAATCCCACGTTCTTGTGGTGGAGACTTCACTACATCCTCTACCTGCCAACAACTTATTCTCGGTGAAGCAACCGACATCACCAAAACTGTGAACTAGTTCTAGGTTTACACAGAACTGGTCCATTGGGTCTCCCAAGCATAGATCCACCATGCGCCTCAGTGGGCTGCTGTGTTCCCTAGGGTCCTTTATTATATATGAATTAACATACACGTACCAAGTAGTATTCTAATTAAAGCAATAACTAAAGTCATCTTTATTAATGTTAATACAGAAAATCCATGCTCATGACACACGAGCTACAACAACGAGTTGAGCATCGAGGTGGACCAGCTATGCCAGCAGGTCACCACTCTGACCTCCGAACGGGCCTCTGCCGAGGAGGTCCGCTCTCTCTCAATCGCCGAGCTGCAAGAGCCCATGAAGGAGAAGGATGCGGCACAAGCAGAAGGCACTCAACTCCGGAGTGAAGCGATCACCATGAGGGATGAGATCACCACGATGAAGGAGGCGCACCTATGTAGTCTGCGAGCCCAACAGAGCCACCTCCTGGCGCAACTAGACGAGCTCCTCCAGAAGGGTGCGCTCGATGTGGTGGAGCGATATAAGACCGAGAGGTCGAGAAAGAGGCATCGTGGGGATGACAGTGGGGCGGATACAAGCAGGCCTTGAGCTTGTCAATCTACCTTTGTAACCCTTCTCTTGACATAAATGAAAATCTTCTTTAGCATGTTTGTTTTTGTGTGGTTTTATTCTTTTCTATCCCTGAGCTCGCCTTTGAGGTTGTTCAGCGGTCTCGAGGGTCGTACCCCGGGCGAGCCAACAAATTCATGGATAATAGTTCTGATCTTAAAAGAAAATACGATATGCAGGCGAAAGATGCGATATGCTCGGAAAAAGGCGGTTCGATCCTTGAGCTCGAAAAATCAACGAAAACATAAACCTAATAATTCAAAACTTTCAGAACTCAAAGATTCAAATATTTTATTTTTAAAAACAAATTAAGTGCTAGCTTCCCCCTGCCCAATTAATTACCCTCTGAAACCTGGTTACTAGATATGCCCTCAGCTCGATTTTGGCGATCTCATATCTTCCTGCAACTTTGCCAAGTCCGAACTTCGAGGGGTTACCAAAGGATTTCAGGTCGCCTGAACGAGTGGTCGCCCATTCAGGTCCCTCTAGATCACCCCGAGTTGCTTTCGATCATGGCTGGTGAGCGCAAAGAAGCCCGGTCATATTTAAAGTCCCCTAGACAGCGGACTACCCCGACAATCTCAAGGTCGTCCAGGACGTCCATTGAGAACCCCGGTCTTGCTTTAAGTCCATGCGGCGGCGAACAAGTTTTTGAAAAGGCTGTGTGTGAGCTAATAGCGTGCAAGCGGTCCTTTGATTGTTCTGCCTGCGAGCTTAGCCGCATGCGAATTCACGCCGGCCTTCACTAAGCACATACTTTAAGGAGCGATTCATCTCAAACTCAAAACATCTTTTATTCTCAAAACATGATCTATAAGAGGGCGCCTACGCACTATGTATAATACTTTCGAAGATAAATAGCGTTCTAGGGTCGCTCTAGGAGGTCGCTGTCCGCGGTTATCAACCGGTAGGCCCCGGATCCTCTTGGTTCATACACTATATAGGGGCCTTTTCAGTTCGTCACGAGCTTTCCGGCATTGGGCTCCTACGTGTTTGCGAACACCTTTCACATTACCAGGTCGCTAGATTTGAATACTCGATGGTGAACTTTCTTATCGTAGGCGCACTTCATCTCTTTCCTATATTCGGTGAGGTGCAAGTTGGTGAGCTTTCTTCGCTCCTCGAGCTGGTCTAGAGAGTCGATGAGTAGATCATCATTGTCGACCTCTCCTACCGAGAGCCTCCGTTTAGAAGGAACCTCATCTTCTATTGGCAATACGGCCTCAAACCTGTAAGCAAGACTGAAAGGTGATTCGTTCGTTGAGCGACGTGGAGTAGTCCGATAGGCCCACAGTACCCTTGTGGGTGCAAAAATTGTACCGGACCAGATCAGAGCAGCATGGGCCCGCGCAACGGCCCAAATGGGTAAGCCCGCCTGGGCTCACATGGGCCCACTCTACGAGGCTCGCAGATCAAGCCCTACCCCTTATTGGGCCCGAACAACGGCCCAATAAGGGCCCAGCAAGGAGGCCCAGAGCCAGTGCCACGTCATCACTGCCATATCGGGCACGCGCCTACGCTATAAAAGGACCCCCAAGGCATCCAGGAAAGTGGTTGGTCATTCAATCAGTGGAAGAGAGGATCCAGAGCAAGTGCAATAGCTTACTTCTCTCCTCCTAGTTCTTTTCTTGTTGCTCCGTGCAACCCCCACTGTAAAAGGCTTCTCTCGGCCTGTCGAGAGAACGCTTCCCCATCTTTATATTTATTATAGTGGTAACCAGGTGGCACCTCTCGCCCGGAGACGTAGGTCGTAAGACCAAACTTCGACAACAACTCCACGTGTCAATCTTATCTCTCTACTTTCTACTCTCTAACTCTACAAACCATCCAATTCAATCAAGGCTGTGGGGTGGGGGTTCCAGATCAAGGCGGCTCGGAAATTTCCCCCCACAATCTTTGGCGCCGTCTGTGGGATATCGATAGAGGTCTTACCCACACCTCTACCGACTCCTATTCAGCTTGTGGTGACGAGCCACAAGTCCTCCTCCAAATCAACCTCAAAGCCTTCACCACGCCGACATCAGCACGCTCAATGGTGAAGGCCAGCACCAACCCACCAAAGGCGGGTGCTGATCGGACAATCGACGTGCTAATCGAAGAAGAACAGGAAGTCGCGGTTGCAACTAATCGAAGAAATGTTTATAAGCGACTGGGGCCACAAGGAAGTCATCCGGGAAGCCACAGCAATCGGCAGGACCCACCATTCCCGAGGCAACAATCTGGCAAAGAGCACGCCACCCAAGGGGACAACGATCTAACTACATACCAAATTTCGGCTGCTGATTTCCAGCTGTTGAACCTTCTCAAGAGGAACGCAGCCCTCGAGCAAGAGAGGAATTCCCTAAAGAAGGTAGCTGAAAGAGCGGGGGTTGTGGCCCACAACTCTCCAACTGCTGATGAAGACCAACCAAAGACCTTCGATTCCGCCCATTCAAGTCGGAAGCTTGAAGGCAATTCGGCTACGCCCTCTCGAGGCTAAAGTCCGATAAAAAGGCTCCTGGCAACCCAGGTCAATCAAAGACCTTCGATTCCGCCCATTCAAGTCGGAAGCTCGAAGGCAATTCGGCTATGCCCTCTCGAGGCTAAAGTCCGATAAAAAGGCTACTGGCAACCCAGGTCAACCAAAGACCTTCGATTCCGCCCATTCAAGTCGGAAGCTCGAAGGCAATTCGCTACGCCCTCTCGAGGCTAAAGCCCGATAAAAAGGCTCCTGGCAACCCAGGTCAACCAAAGACCCTCGATTCCGCCCATTCAAGTCGGAAGCTCGAAGGCAATCCGGCTACGCCCTCTCGAGGCTAAAGTCCGATAAAAGGCTCCTAGCAACCCAGGTCAACCAAAGACCTTCGATTCCGCCCATTCAAGTCGGAAGCTCTAAGGCAATTCAGCTACGCCCTCTCGAGGCTAAAGCCCGATAAAAAGGCTCCTGGCAACCCAGGTCAACCAAAGACCCTCGATTCAGCCCATTCAAGTCGGAAGCTCGAAGGCAATCCGGCTATGCCCTCTCGAGGCTAAAGTCCGATAAAAGGCTCCTGACAACCTAGGTCAACCAAAGACCTTCGATTCCGCCCATTCAAGTCGGAAGCTCAAAGGCAATTCGGCTACGCCCTTTCAAGGCGAAAGTCAGATAAAAATGCTCCTGACAATCCAGGTCAAGCTAAACTATCAACTACACTTTTCCGAGGCGATGAGAATAAGTCCAGGGCAGATGTCGCCGCTTTGACATGCACCAAGTTCAAGGAGACATCCGTGGCACTCGAAGACAAAGTCCGATGCAACCAACGCCTCGGTATTCTACAAGCCCAAGGCCCAGCCCTTGGCACTCGAAGACAAAGTCCGAGGTGACCAATGCCCCGGCACTCTACAAGCCCAAGGCCTAGCCCTTGGCATTCGAAGACAAAGTCCGAGGCGACCAATGCCTCGGCACTCTACAAGCCCAAGGCCCAGCCCTTGGCATTCGAAGACAAAGTCCGAGGCGACCAATGCCTCGGCACTCTACAAGCCCAAGGCCCAGCCCTTGGCACTCGAAGACAAAGTCCGAGGCGACCAATGCCCCGGCACTCTACAAGCCCAAGTCCTAGCCCTTGGCACTCGAAGACAAAGTCCGAGGCGACCAATGCCCCGGCACTCTACAAGCCCAAGGCCTAGCCCTTGGCATTCGAAGACAAAGTCCTAGGCGACCAATGTCTCGGCACTCTACAAGCCCAAGGCCCAACCCTTGGCATTCGAAGACAAAGTCCGAGGTGACCAATGCCTCGGCACTCTACAAGCCCAAGGCCCAGCCCTTGGCATTCGAAGACAAAGTCCGAGGCGACCAATGCCTCGGCACTCTACAAGCCCAAGGCCCAGCCCTTGGCATTCGAAGATAAAGTCCGAGGTAACCAATGCCTCGGCACTCTACAAGCCCAAGGCCTAGCCCTTGGCACTCGAAGATAAAGTCCGAGGCGACCAATGCCTCGGCACTCTACAAGCCCAAGGCCCAGTCCTTGGCACTTGAAGACAAAGTTCGAGGCGACCAACGCCTCGGCACTCTACAAGCCCAAGGCCCAGCCCTTGGCACTCGAAGATAAAGTCCGAGGCGACCAACGCCTCGGCACTCTACAAGCCCAAGGCCTAGCCCTTGGCACTCAAAGATAAAGTCCGAGGCGACCAACGCCTCGGCACTCTACAAGCCCAAGGCCCAGTCCTTGGCACTTGAAGACAAAGTCCGAGGCGACCAACGCCTCGGCACTCTACAAGCCCAAGGCCCAGTCCTTGGCACTTGAAGACAAAGTTCGAGGCGACCAATGCCTCGGCACTCTACAAGCCCAAGGCCCAGCCCTTGGCATTCGAAGACAAGGTCCGAGGCGACTCTGTCAGTGGTTGGTCTAACTCTGTCAGTGCGTGTATCCACACTGGTGCAGTCGACGGTGGGTAACACGGGATAAAATGGTGCTTCCTTGATCCTGGCTAAGTCAACACCCTCATGTGACCGTAGTACCTGACGAATACAGTAACCAGGTGCGGTAGTACTTTGGGTGAAGACTGGCTGGCCATCATGCGGCGTCATCCTAGATTATCTCTAAGAAGCCCCCTCGAATATAGCATTGTCCCTTGTCGACATCCCCACGCACCAGCGTTTTACCGAAAAAGTGTCGGTTTCAAATAGGGCTAGAATTCGAAAAATACACTATTTTCAATACCGACACTTTTTGGTCTCTTCTAGCAGCCCTAATAATGGGGTGTCGGCATCAACAAGCAGCCCCCCCTTGGTTTCGCACAAAAACCAAGTGGGGAAGGGGTGACGGCACACCATCAGCTATAACCACCCCTCGGTTTCGTCAGAAAACCGAGAGGGCGTGTGTGTTGGCATCAACAAGCAGCCCCCCCTCGGTTTCGCACAAAAACCGAGTGGGGAAGGGGTGACGGCATACCATCAGCAGCACACCCCTCGGTTTCGTCAACAAAAAACCGAGAGGGGGTGTGTGTCGGCATCAACAAGCAACCCCCCCTCGGTTTCGCACAAAAAACCGAGTGGGGAGGTGGTGACAGCACACCATAAGTAGCATACCCCTCGATTTCGTCAAAAAACCGAGAGGGGGTGTGTGTCGGCATCAACAAGCAGCCCCCCATCGGTTTTGCACAAAAATCGAGTAGGGAGGGGGTGACGGCACACCGTCAACAACACACCCCTTGGTTTCGTCAGAAAACCAAGAGGGGGTAGTGTCGACATCAACAAGCAGCCCCCCCTCGGTTTCGCAGAAAAACCAAGTGGGGAGGGTGCGACGGCACACCATCAGCAGCCCATTCCTCGGTTTCGACAGAAAACCGAGAGGGGGGGTGCTCGGCGCCATCCAAACTTATTAGTCAATCCAATTCAAGTGGCGTTCGCACGCAAGGATCAGCCAAAGATGAAGAGTTATCCTCCATTGGGTTGGTTGAATAGCATCTCAACCTAACCTATTGAGTTGGCCGTACAAACTTCACAAGCAAAATTCCTCCTTCTTATCTGGGGTGGACTCATGGTAACCGCCGTGTCATCACTTGGGCCCGACTGCAGTCCCTAGTGAATACAGTAACTAGGTGCAGTTGGGTGTCTAACAGAGACGGAGGAGTTACCGCGTATCGATGCCTCTTCAAGATGCACGTAGGACACTCGGCCAACGCGTTCTTTAGAGTCATCTCTCTACAAAGGTGAATACCGAAAAAGTTACTCGTCAAGGCGAACAATGTTTTACATCCACTTTGACCGGTTTTTCGGCGCCTACACAACGACACCTTATACGCATTCATCCGACACGTGTATGAAAAGTTATGACTGCCAGAAGGTTTCAAGGTCTTTTTCCGCGAAGACATGCATTGGAAATATTACATGCAAAGGTGCCCGACGCTTTACGTCCACTTTAACCAGTTTTTCAGCGCCAACGCAACGGCATATTATACGCGTTGATCCGACGCACGTATGAAAAGCTACGGTTGTCGGAAGTTTTCAAGACCTTTTTCTCCGAAGGCAGACACCAGAAAAGTTACTCGTCAAGGTGTACAATGTTACATGTTCACTTTGATCGATTTTTCGATACCGAGACAGTGCTAGCTTACATGCATCGAGTCAACGATCCCATGAAAGGACGCAGTGGCTGAAAGAATTTAGAGCCTTCTCCTGGGATGACCGGATGGATATTCAGTGACACTGACTCCTCCATACGAGCAGCCCGTGGCCTTTTCCATGCCATGCGATGCCGACTCCTTCACGAAAGCAGCCCGTGTGCTCCATCACATCATTCAATGCTGACTCCATCACGTGAGCAGCCTTAGCCCTCTACACATTGTGCGACACCGAATTCTTCACACGAGCAACCTGTGTGCTCCATCACGCGTGCACAACTCTGCTGGTGGAGACCCCAGAAGGAAAGAAAGAAAAAAATAGAAGATGTCAGCATCCAAGAGATCAACCTCTGCACTGACGACGACGAGGAGGTGAGGAGGTATGAGTACCTCCCGCCCGGGGTGGACTACTACTCCTTCACGCTTCGGTCGAGGTTTTGCCTGTGCTCGAGCGGGTTCGAGGTGGCCAGCCTGAGGATCGTAGAGGCCATCTACAAGGAATGCGTGCTGGTGATCATATTGGAGGGCTACATCCTGCCGTTCAGTGACGTGCTGCAGTGGGAGGAGTTCGATTCACCAATGACCCAACAACGACACGTAGCATCCCGCCTCCATGAGTTCGAGAACCCACGTGCAGACCCATGGGTCCGAGTCGGCTGTGCGACGAGGTAAGCACGCGAGGTCCGAGTCGGCTGCGCGACGTTGTGAGTGCGCGGGTCCGGATCTACAGCGCGACGAGGGGAGCACGCGAGGGGTCGGACCCCTCCCCCCCTCTCTCCTCTACTCGTGTCGGCTACGCGACCATGCCGGGTGCATACGAGGGTTGGGTCGGACCCCACTCCCTCCTTCTTTGTTCATGTCGTTCGCGCGGCGAGGGTGCACAGGGTGGGCGGAGCCCCCCCCCCCCTCTCTTCTCTGTTGTTGTGCGACGGGAGGCAAAAATGGGGTGGGGGGGTCGGACCCCTCCCCTCTTCTCTGCAGTGCGACAGGAGGCTGGGACCATGGGGTTCTCACCGAAACATAAGAGAGAGACCCGATACACCAAAGAAGGAGGCACAGCACGAGGGGCACGATGCAGAGCCACAGCCTCAAAGGGGGTTGGCCATGCTCGCCGAGGCGGAGCGCGGCGGCGCGGGGTCCGGTTCCGGGCGGATCAACCTGGCGGAGCTCGCCACGCTCGGGGGAGCTTTGGACCTCGGGCTGGAGCTGAGGGAGACGTTCGCGGTGTTCGTCAAGCTGGGGGACGAGGGGTGCACCGTCGACGACTGCCGCCGGATGATATATGAGGTCGACTCCGACGGTGATGGGTTCGTGTGCTTCCAGGATTTCGTCCACATGATGGATGGCCAGAGATGATTCTCCATCCCAATCTCTATCCTTTGGTAATGAAAATCAAATGGAAAGAGAGAGAGAGGAAGCTGCCCTCTCACCGAACAAAGAAAGGAAACAGTAAAACAGAGAAGGAAAGAGAGAGAGAGAGAAAGGAAAGAGAGAGAGAGAGAGGGGACGTCTGCTCTCATTCGAACCAAAGCAAAAGAAGCAAAGAAAGGAAAGAGAAAAGCTGTTCTCTCGCCAAAAGGGTCTCGGTAACCACTCGGTATGCTCTCGGTACCCACTCGGTATGCTCTCGGTACCCACTCGGTATGCACTCGGTACCCTCTCGGTATCCACTCGGTCGGAAAACGTACTGTTTTTTCGGAAACACCCCCTTGCAAAACCGAGACTTTTTGGCTTGCACCAAAAGGGTCTCGGTAACCACTCGGTATGCTCTCGGTACCCACTCGGTATGCACTCGGTACCCACTCGGTATCCACTCGGTCGGAAAATGCACTGTTTTTTCGGAAACACCCCCTCGCAAAACCGAGACTTTTTGGCTCGTGCCAAAAAGGGTCTCGACATCGGTGGAAGAAGGCTCTGCTAATACGAACCGCGGCATCGACAACCCTCGCCAACCGCGCCAGGATCCTAAAGCGTTTGCACCTTGGAATCCCAGCCGACCCAGGGGGTCCTGACCCGACTGGGAGGGGGTAACTGTGGGTGCAAAAATTGTACCGGACCAGATCAGAGCAGCATGGGCCCGCGCAACGGCCCAAATGGGTAAGCCCGCCTGGGCTCACATGGGCCCACTCTACGAGGCTCGCAGATCAAGCCCTACCCCTTATTGGGCCCGAACAACGGCCCAATAAGGGCCCAGCAAGGAGGCCCAGAGCCAGTGCCACGTCATCAGCGCCACGTCATCACTGCCATATCGGGCACGCGCCTACGCTATAAAAGGACCCCCAAGGCATCCAGGAAAGTGGTTGGTCATTCAATCAATGGAAGAGAGGATCCAGAGCAAGTGCAATAGCTTACTTCTCTCCTCCTAGTTCTTTTCTTGTTGCTCCATGCAACCCCCACTGTAAAAGGCTTCTCTCGGCCTGTCGAGAGAACGCTTCCCCATCTTTATATTTATTATAGTGGAAACCAGGTGGCACCTCTTGCCCAGAGACGTAGGTCGTAAGACCGAACTTCGACAACAACTCCATGTGTCAATCTTATCTCTCTACTTTCTACTCTCTAACTCTACAAACCATCCAATTCAATCAAGGCTGTGGGGTGGGGGTTCCAGATCAAGGCGGCTCGGAAATTTCCCCCCACAACCCTGTCGACCTCTTTCTCCCACAGCCCTTTCTTTCCTTCCAACCTCTTCTTGAGGTTGTCTAGGATCACTCGGTTCGTAGCCTCGGCTTGCCCGTTGCTCTAGGGATACCTTGGAGAGGAGAATCTTAAGTCTACTCGATACTCGGCACAGAAGCTTTTGGTCAAGTGGTTGTTGAACTGGCGCCATTATCGATGATAAGTACTCGGGGTAGACCGAATCTACAAAAAATATTTTTCCAAAGGAACTCCCTCACTTGCTTTTCGTCGATCTTGGCCAGCGGGACTGCTTCCACCCATTTAGTGAAGTAGTCTGTGGCTACCAAGATGAATTTCTTTGCTGTGTTGACATAGGGAAAGGTCCCACTATGTCGAGCCCCCACTGTTGGAAAGGCCAGGGGCTTGCCATGGGGTGCAGCTCTTCTGCAGGCATGTGGTTGACGATGGCGTGCTTCTGGCACTCCACACATCTTCGGGCGACCTTCAAGGTGTCTTGTATAAGTGTGGGCCACCAGTATCCCTGCCTCTTTACCTTCCCGGCTAGAGATCGCCCGCCGGAGTGATTGTCGGACTCTCCGGAGTGAATGCGATCGAGCACCTCATCTGCTTTTGAAAGTTCTACACACCTGAGATTGGGCCCGCCGAAAGATTTTCTGAAGAGGTGGTCCCAGCGAATAAGATACCGACCGGCATGATTCACTATTCGTCGGTCTTCTTCTCTATCATCAGATAGCTTGCCCTTCTGAAGATAGCGAGTAATCGGTGCAGTCCAACTGAGTACCTCGGCTGAGGTTTGGTTTACTACGCTCTCACCAAGTTGGATCCGGGGCCGGTCTTGCACTTCGATAACTATTTGTCAGACTTCGAGTCCTCCTAGCAGGGAGGCAGTATTGGCTAGGGCATCTGCCCGCTTGTTGTCGGATCAAGGGATTTGCTCGAACTAAATCCTCTCGAACTTCACTGCTTTGCCCTTCACCAGGTCTACGTAGCTCGCCATTCGTGTATCCTGGAAAGCATAGTCACCGTTGATTTGGCAAACAATTAATTGAAAAACACTGAAGACCTTCAACTTCCTAATGCCAACCTCTTCGGCGAGCTACAAGCCAGCTAAAAGCACCTCGTATTCTGCTTCATTGTTGGTGGCAGCAAAATCAAGCCAAATGGACTTATCAAGGATTACCTCTTTTGCGATTAACATGATCCTGATTCCTGCTCCAGAGGCGTTGGATGAGCCAATGATGAAGAACTCCCAATCTTCAGTAGAGGCTAGTTTGGCCTAGTAGGATTCAGCTGGTTCACCCAGAAACATCGCCTTTCTAGGGTGTGCCTCAGTTGGCTCATCCTCCTAGGTCAGAATTGGCTCTTCCAGCGGGAAGTCCACCAAGAAATCAGCAAGAGCTTGCCCTCTAATCGTAGTTCACGGAATGTAGTCTAGTCCATAAGCGGCGAGCTCGACGGACCAACGATAAAGCCTTCCGGCCACCAAAGGCTTTGAGAGCATGCTTTTCAAAGGAAGCTCTGTGATGACTTTGATGGAATGCGCCGAGAAGTATGGATGGAGCTTCCTTGCGGTTAAGACCAAGGCCAGAGCGACCTTCTCGATTGGTCGATACCGGAGCTCGACTGGGAGCATGGTGTGACTTACGAAGTACACAGGCCTTTCTATCTTCGCCTCTTCCAAAACAAGGACCTCACTTACCGCATTCTCTTTGACGGAGAGATAGACGCCGAGCTCATCTACCACTTTGGGTTCGGCCAAAATAGGGGGATTGGCGATATAATCTTTGACCTTCTTGAATATGAGCTCACACTTATCATCCCAACGAATGTCGGCTCCCTTTTGAAGCAATTCGAACAAGGGCCGATAACTATCGGAGGACTTCGAGATAAAGCGATTTAGCGCCACGATTCATTCGTTCAATCTCTGGACTTTCTGCCGTGTCCTCGGTGAGGGCATCTCGACAAGCACTCTGATTTGTTCGGGGTCGACCTTGATCCTATGATTGGTGACCAGGTATCCCAAGAATTACTGAAACGTTAGGTGATGAGTCACTGCAGCCGCTCTAGAGCGGTCCCTCTTGTCTTGCGCGCCACTATGTCTTCCACAGGGGGCTCCTGCTAGGATACTCGTCGTGTGGGCGTTAACATGGGTTGATGCGACGTCGGGATTGGGGGAGGCCACGCAATGGGAGCAATTCCCACCGACACTCCCGGGCGCTGGGGCAGAATCGTTGATCCTCCCCTTTGTGGGTCGAGCCCGGGCGAGAGGTCAGTCCTCCTGCTCGTTGTCGGAATCTGGCGTAGGCACGCAAGTTCGTCCATTATGGCCCGCTGAGTAGCCAACATCGCCAAAACGAGCTGGTCACTGAGCGTGACAAGGGGTTGGGAAGCTTGAGCTAGCGGGCCACTTCACGTAGACTCGGCGCGGGCCTTCGCCCGTCTCTGTCCCCGCGTGGCCGGAGCCATCCGGGTATCTTTTGGGAGCAAGACTTCTAACCGTATTGTCCTAGGCATTGTCGCAAAAACCAGTCAAAAGATCCCACAAACGACGTCAAATGTTAGGGGACAATTTTTGCTGGCTCGTGCGTTCATCTTGCAAGACAGAGGAAACATGAGAACGTCTGGCACCCTTAGGAGCGCAGACCCACCGACGCTCAAGTCAGTGAAGGTTTGGACAAGGGAGAGCTAAAGTAGTTTTAGCGGTTTCAGCGGTTTCGGCAGTTTTGGCGGTTTTGGCCGTTTCGGCAATTACCGCGGTTTCGCCAGTTTCGGTGGTTTCAGCGGTTTCGGGCAATTTTCGGTGGTTTTGGCCGAAACCGCCGAAACTACCGAAACCACTGAAACCGCTGAAACCGTGGAAACTGCCAAAACCGCGAAAACTGCCAAAATGGCCAAAACTGCCGAAACGGCCCGAAACTCCGGTTGAAACCGCTAAAACTGCCAAAACCATCGAAATTGCCAAAACCATCGAAACCGCCGAATTTGCCGAAATCACAGAATCTATCGAAACCGCCAAAACTGTGGAAACTGTCAAAACAGCCGAAATCGCCGAAACTGTCGAAACCACCAAAACCATCGAAATTGCCGAAACGGTCGAAGCCACCAAAACCGCTGAAAATGCCAAAACTATCGAAACTGTCGAAACCACCGAAACTACAGAAATTACTGAAACCGTTGAAATTGCCAAAACCGTCGAAACTGCCGAAACCGCCAAAATTGTCAAAATCGCCAAAACCGTCGAAACTGTCGAAATCGACCAAAATTGCCGAAACTAACCTAAATTGCTGAAACCACTAAAAAGTCTGCATTCCTCGATGGGGATTTGGAAGAAGACATCTACATGTCTTAGCCTCCAGGCTTTGTTGTAAAAGGTCAGAAAAGTTTGGTATGCAAGTTGCAAAGGTCCATTTATGAACTGAAGCAAGCATTCAGAAGTTGGAACATGCATTTTGATCAGGATATCCAGTCTTATGGATTTGAACTAAACATGGATGAACTATGTGTTTATAAAAGGAGCGATAAGGCTATAGTAGTCATACAAACTAGGGCTGGCAATGGGCCAGGCTCAACCAAGTCCGGATTCAAGACCATAGGCCCCAGCCCAAGCCAATTTCATATCAAGCTTTAAGGATAAGGTCAAGTCCAAGTTCGTATTAATCATAGTTTAAAGTTTTGCTCGAAACCGATCCGGATCGACTGGATCAGATCGGTTTTGGTAAGTTTCGGGCAGTTTTGGTAGTTTCAACGATTTTGGCAGTTTCAACAGTTTTGGGGTTTCGGCTATTTTGGCAAGTTCGGTCGTTTCGACGGTTTCGGCAGTTTCGGCAGTTTCGATAGTTTAGGTCAGTTTCAGGCGATTTTAGCAGTTTCGACAGTTTTGTCGATTTCAAAAATTTTAACAGTTTTGGTAGTTCGACGGTTTTGGCCATTTTGGCATTTTGGCAGTTTTGATAGTTTCAGCAATTTTGATGGTTTTGACGGTTTCAGTGGTTTCAGCCATTTCGGCGGTTTCGACGAGTTCAGCGGTTTCGGCAGTTCCAGTTGTTTTGGCGGTTTCTGCAGTTTTGGCGGTTTCGGCCGTTTCGACAGTTTTGGCGATTTTGGCAGTTTCAGCGATTTCGATAGTTTCAACAGTTTCGACGGTTTCGACCATTTTGACGGTTTTGGCAATTTCGGCAGTTTCGACGGTTTCGGGAGTTTTGGTAGTTTCGATCGATTTTGGCAGTTTCGGCAATTTCGGGCAGTTTCGGCGGTTTTGGCAGTTTCGATAGTTTTGGCGGTTTTGGCAGTTTCGGCGATTTTGGCAGTTTCAGCCATTTCAACGGTTTCTGCAGTTTCGGCCATTTCGACAGTTTCGGTGGTTTCGACAATTTTGGTAGTTTCGACAGATTTGGAGGATTCAGCCATTTCGGCGGTTTTGGTAGTTTCGGTAGTTTCGACGATTTCGGTAGTTTCGGTCGGTTTCGGGCGATTTCGGCAATTTCGATGGTTTCGTCAGTTTCGGCCATTTCGGCGGTTTCGATAGTTTTGGCGGTTTCGACCGTTTCGGTGGTTTCGGCAGTTTCGGCCATTTCGTCGGTTTCAGCAATTTCGGTAGTTTCGAAATTTCGACGGTTTCGACAGTTTCGACCGTTTTGGCAGTTTCGGGCGTTTCGGCGGTTTCAATAGTTTCGGAAGTTTCGACGGTTTCGGTAGTTTCGACAGTTTTGGCGGTTTCGGCGGTTTTGGCAGTTTCGGCCGAAACTACCGAAACTGCTAAAACTACCGAAATAGCCAAAACTGCCTAAATCACTTAAATGGCCAAAATCGCACAAAACTACAGTCGAAACTGCCGAAACTGCCAAAACTTCTGCCGAAGCTGCCCAAACGGCCGAAACTGACAACATCGCTGAAATCGCCAAAATCGCCGAAACTACCAAAACCGTCGAAACTACCGAAACTGCCCAAACCGCCGAAACCACAGGAAATTCCGGCCGAAACTACCAAAACTACTGAAACCGTAGAAACTACCGAAACCTTCGAAACTACGGTCAAAATCGTCGAAACCGCCGAAACTACAGAAATCGCCGAAATCGCCAAAACTGCAGAAACTGCCGAAATGCCGAAACCGGCCGAAACTACCGAAACTGCCGAATTTGCCAAAACCGTCAAAAATGCCAAAAATTGACCGAAACTATCGAAACCGCTAAAATGGCCGAAGTCGCCAAAACTGGCGAAACCGCCTGAAACTACCGAAATTGTCAAAACCGCCCAAAACCGACCGAAACTCTGGCCGAAACTATCAAAACTCTGGCTAAAGTTTTGGCAGTTTTGGCCGGAATTTGAGTAAGTTTTGGTCAGTTTCAATAGTTTCGATCGATTTCGGTCGATTTTGGCAGTTTTAGTGGTTTTGATAGTTTCGGTCGGTTTCGGCCTGAGTTTTGGCCGTTTCAGTGGTTTCAGTAGTTTCAGCCGTTTTGACAGTTTCGGCGATTTTGGTGGTTTTGGTCGTTTTGGCGGTTTCGGTCGTTTCGGGCGATTTCAGCAGTTTCGATAGTTTCGGGTGGTTTTGGCAGTTTCGGCGATTTCGGCTGTTTTGGCAGTTTCGGCGGTTTCGGCAGTTTCGGGTGGTTTCGACAGTTTCGTCGGTTTTGGCTGTTTCAGCAGTGTCGGTCGTTTCGACAATTTCGACGGTTTCGGTAGTTTCGACGGTTTTGACCATTTCGATAGTTTTGGCAGTTTTGACGGTTTCGGTTGGTTTCGGCCGTTTTGGAAGTTTCGGCCGTTTTGGCAAGTCTTGGCCGTTTTGGAAGTTTCGTCAGTTTCGGTCGGTTTCGGCAGTTCGGCGGTTTCGGCCATTTTGACAGTTTTCACGGTTTCGGCCATTTTGACAGTTTTCACGATTTCGGCCGTTTTGACGGTTTCGACAGTTTCGACAGTTTCAGCGGTATCAACGGTTTCGACAATTTCGGCAGTTTCGACGGTTTTGGCTGTTTCGGCCGTTTAAGAGGTTTCGACGGTTTCGGTAGTTTCGGTAGTTTCGGCGGTTTCGATCGTTTCGGCGGTTTCGGTAGTTTCGGCGGTTTCGATGGTTTCAGCGGTTTCGGCGGTTTCGATCGTTTCGGCGGTTTCGGTAGTTTCGGCGGTTTCGATGGTTTCGGCGGTTTCGGCAACTTCGGCGGTTTCAGCAGTTTCGACGGTTTTGGCAGTTTCGGACGTTTAGGGTAGTTTCGGCGATTTTGACGGTTTCGGCGGTTTCGGCAATTTTGACAGTTTTGGTGGTTTCAGCCATTTCGGCGGTTTTGGCAGTTTCGACAGTTCTTGGCCGAAACTACTGCTGAAACCACCGAAACTACTGCCGAAACCGCGAAAACTGCTAAAACGGTTGAAACCGCCCGAAACTACTGTCGAAACCACCGAAACTACTGCCGAAACTGCCCAAACGGCCGAAACTATCAAAACCGCCGAAACCGCCCAAACGGCCGAAACTAATGAAACCGCCGAAACTGTCGAAACCGCCCTATACTCCGATCGAAACCGCTGAAATTGCCGAAACTACCGAAACTACTGAAACTGCCGAAACCGCGGAAACTGCTGAAACTACGACCGAAACTACCAAAACCGTCGAAACTATCGAAACTACATAAACTGCAGAAACAGCCAAAAGTGCCGAAATTACCGAAACCGCTGAAACTACCAAATCGCCGAAACTGCCGAAACAGTCGAAACTGTCGAAATCGCCCGAAACTGCCGAAACCGTCGAAACTACCGAAACCGCCGAAATGGTCGAAACTGCCAAAACTGCCGAAACCATCGAAATGGTCGAAACCGCCGAAACAGTCGAAACTATTGAAACCACCGAAATTGCCGAAAACCGTCGAAATTGCCGAAACTACCAAAACTGTCGAAAAGGCCGAAACTACGGAAACTGTCGAAATGTTTGAAAATGTCGAAACAGCCGAAACTGTCGAAACTGTCGAAACCGCCCGAAACTGTCAAAACCATCGAAACGGCCAAAACAGCCAAAACCGCCCGAAACTGCCAAAACCGCCCAAAACTGATAGAAACTGTAGTCGAAACTTCGGCTGAAACTATCGAAACTACCGAAATTGCCAAATCGGCCGAAACTGCCGAAACCGCCCGAAGCTGTTGAAACCACTGAACTGGCCGAAACCGTCGAAACCGCCTTTCCTTCGATTGGTGCTGATAGGACTGGCGGCTTTAGCAGATAATTCTTGATGCTTTGGAGAGCTTCTTGGCAAGCTTCTTCCCACTTGAATGGCGCTCCTTTCGTCATGAGGCGACTGAAGGGGTGGCATGTTTCAGCTAGGTTGGCGATGAATCTTCTGATATACGCTAGATGCCCTTGGAGACCTCTGAGATCTCACACCTTCTTTGCTGCAGGCATGTTGATGATAGCATCAATTTTGGTTTGATCTATCTCAATGCCTCGATGCCGTACAACAAAACCGAGGAATTTGCCCGAGGAGACTCCAAATGCACACTTGAGTGGATTCATGCGGAGTTGGTACTTTCAAAGCCGTTTGTAGATCAGCTCGAGGTCTTGCAAATGTGTTGACTTCTTCTTGGATTTTATGATGAGGTCGTCGATGTAGTACTCCATGTTTTGATGAAGAATATCGTCGAAGATTCTCTGCATGGCTCGTTGGTAGGTGGCTCCTGCTTTTTTAAGCCGAATGGCATGACTTTGTATCAGTAGATCCCTTTTGGTGTGCGGAATGCCATGAGCTCTTCGTCTTTGGGCGCCATCCTGATCTGGTTGTAGCCTGAAGATCCATCCATAAAAGTTAACACTTCGTGGCCTATCATCGTGTCCTTCATTAGCTCCGTGATTGGCAATGGAAAGTCATCCTTGGGGCATGCATTGTTCAAGTCTCTGAAGTCCACACACACCCTGATTTGACTATTCTTTTTTTGACTGGAACGATGCTGGAGATCCATGTTGGGTACTTGACCTCTCGGATGAAGCCGGCTTCGATGAGTTTGTTTACCTCACTTTCTATTTGGGGTACCAGTTCCGGCCGGTAGCGTCTTTGTCCTTGATTGCTGGCGCTAGCTCCGTGTTTGACACCGAGCTTGTGTACTGTGATTTTAAGATCGAGGCATGGCATCTCTTGTAGGACCATACAAAGACGTCTCCGTATTCTCGGAGCTGCTGAATGTATGCAGCTTCTTTTTAGGAGTCAAGAGTGTGCTGACGAATGTAGGCCAAGGCTCCTTTTCTATGCCCAAGTTGATTTTCTTCGAGCCGTCAACAGTGGACTGCCCCCTTCTTTGAGGACCGGCGGGGCGTCTTGCAACTCATCGTCCGAAGTAGAAGTATCACCATTTTCAGTACCGATAAAGGAGATATGATTGATGGCCACCACATATCGATCACGGATGATTTTATCCAGAGGCCATGTCGAACCTATCGACATGAGTGTGGTGGGTGGGTATTAAAACGGCGTCCCCGACTAGCATTCCCAAACGATCGAACACCGACTTCCTCTTTGTTTGGTTGATTGGCCCGAGTCTTTTGAACACGGATGTATACTTTGAACTTGACCGGCTTTGACTGCTTCACTTTTGCTTCTGGAGAATGGCCCAACATTGAGCTCGTTGCCTTCTTCTTTTGACTAACTTGCTATTGGGACGGATGGCGTAGGTGGAGTGTGCATCGGAGACTGACGATCCTTCAGCTACTTTAACTATCATCTTCACCTCGATGTAGTTGGAGGTGAAGGTCTTCTTCGTTGCAATCTTAACGACCATCGGGGTTTGACTGGAGCCGATACCTCGACGATTCGGGAGAATTTGTTCGCCGCTTTGAAAAAGACAAACTTGAGTCTTGGTCATCCTATGTGGTGTTGCAGCTGGAGGAAGTGTGCCCATATGCAAGGCACTTTCTTTGTTGTAGCCGGCTTTGAACAGCAACTTAGCACGTTTTGCTCCCAACTCTCTTTTGGCTTGAATTCGAGTTGATTGGAGTCAAAGGAGCCATCAAGTTCTACCAGACTTGAAGCTGGCATCAGACTAGGTAGCGGCAACATCATCTCTTGCAGAGTGATGACATTGGCTTCTGATAGTGGCGGAATCGTTTCTTTTGCTGAAGTAAGTGGTTGCCGTTCATGTTTGTGAAGCCATTGAGACATGAGGCGCAGAACCGGCGCAACTTTGACTGGCAATGGAGTATGTTGTGCAGATTTTGGCTTGAAGCTGATGCGCATTCTTTGTCTTGGCATGGTGTTTCCTTGACCTCGAGCATCGCCTTGCTGGAAGATTGTTCCGGATCTGCAGGTGGAGGAGTTTTATCCCGCCTCACCTCTTTAGCTCTTTGGGTTCGAGGAGCTTTAGCTGGAAGGACCTCTGCCATAAGGCCTTTTGCCTGGTAAAACTTCGCATCGGCAAGGTGTGCTTCAGCCTCATTGAACGGCTTGTCATCAGCGACGATGCACTTCTCCCTGCCTTCCTCGTAGTACTTGAGGCACTAGTGCCAGGTGGACACCACAACACCGTTCTTATGTATCCAAGGTCTTCCCAGTAGGAGGCGATATGACTTTTGGCAGTCAATGATGTGGAAGAGGACCACCATGTCGAGCTGGCCAATGGAAAGCATCAAACGAATGATCCCGATAGTGGACTGTCCGCCTCGGTTGAACCCTTGAATGACCAGTTGGCTTTGTAAGAGCTGGTCGGTGGTAATGCCGAGCTGCCTCATTGTTTGGATGGGCATGATGTTGACAGCGGAGCCACAGTCCAGCAGGATTCAATTTACCGGCTTTTCCTTGATGTATCCCGAGACGTAGACGGGCCGGTTGTGCAGTTGTGCTTCGAGTTGCAGATCTTTATCTGAGAAGGTTATTGCTGCATCGCAAGAGACAGCAGTTTTGCCCTTCTCACCATCTTTTCTCTTTCTCTTGTAGCTATCTGGATCCGCCAGGGCTGCGGCTATTACTAGACGAGCTTTCGTCGGAAGGTGCAGGGCTTCTATGAGCGATTTTAGTTCTGACTGTTTCGACAATAGTTTCGGCAGTTTCGATAGTAGTTTTGTGCAGTTTCGGTCGTTTCAGCGGTTTAGGCAGTTTCGACCGTTTCGGTAGTTTCAGTAGTTTCAGCGGTTTCGGCAGTTTTGGCCGAAACTGCCAAAACCGCCGAAATGGCCGAAACCGCCGAAACTACCGAAACCACCGAAACTGTCGAAACAGCCGAAACTGCTGAAACCGCCGAAACGGCTGAAACTACCGAAACTGCCAAAATGACTGAAACAGCCAAAACCGCCGAAACTGCTAAAACGGCCGAAACTGCTGAAATCGCCAAAATGGCTGAAACTGCCAAAACTGCAGAAACGGTCGAAACCGCCAAAACTGTCAAAACCTCCGAAATGGCCGAAATCGACAAAACCGTCGAAACTGCCAAAACCGCCCGAAACTACCGAAACCATCGAAACTGCCAAAATCGTCGAAATTATCGAAACCATCGAAACTATCAAAACTACCGAAACCACCGAAACTGCTGAAACCGTCGAAACAGTTGAAACGACCGAAACTACCGAAACCATCGAAACCGCCGAAACTACCGAAACTGCCAAAACGAACAAAATAGTCAAAATTGCCAAAACCACTAAAACTGCCAAAATCGTCAAAAATGCCAAAACCGCCCGAAACCGACCAAAACCGCCAAAACTACTCAAACTACTGAAACTGCCGAAACCGCTCGAAATTGCCGAAACTATCAAAATCACCCAAAACCGACCAAAACTGCTGAAACTCTGGCCAAAACTGTCAAAAATCTGGCCAAAGTTTTGATAGTTTCGGTCGGTTTCAGCGATTTTGGTCGGTTTCGGTGGTTTCAGTCAGTTTTGGCAGTTTCGGTCGGTTTTGGTAGTTTCAGTGGTTTCGGCAGTTTCGGCCGGTTTCGATCAATTTTGGCCTGATTTTTGGTTGTTTTGGCCTGAGTTTTAGCCATTTCTGCGGTTTTAGTAGTTTCGATAGTTTCAGGCGTTTTGACAGTTTCGGTGATTTCGGCAGTTTCAGTGGTTTCGACCGTTTCGGCAGTTTCGACGATTTCGATCATTTTGGCAATTTTGGTCGTTACTGGCATTTTTGTCCTTTTCGGGTGGTTTCGACAGTTTTGATGGTTTTGACGGTTTTGATAGTTTCAGTGGTTTCGATAGTTTTGGGTGATTTCGGCAGTTTCGGGCGGTTTCAGTCGTTTCAGCAGTTTCAGCAGTTTCGATAGTTTCAGCAGTTTTAACAGTTTTGGTGATTTTGACAGTTTCGGTGGTTTCGGCTATTTCGGCGATTTTGGCAGTTTCGATGATTTCGACAGTTTCGACGGTTTTGGCAATTTCAGTTTGTTTCGGCAATTTCGTTAGTTTTGGTCGGTTTCGGTAGTTCGTCGGTTTTGGCCATTTCGGCAGTTTCGGCGGTTTCGGTCGTTTTGATGGTTTTAGCAGTTTCGGGCGTTTCGCCAATTTCAACAGTTTCGATCGTTTCGAAAGTTTTGGCGATTTTGGCAGTTTTGGCCGTTTCGGCAGTTTTGACCGTTTCGGCTGTTTTGACAGTTTCGACGGTTTCTGCTGTTTCGGCGGTTTCAATGGTTTCGATGGTTTCGGTAGTTTAGGTGGTTTCGGTAGTTTTGGCCGTTTCGGTGGTTTCGACCATTTCGGTAATTTTGGCAGTTTCAGCGGTTTCAGCAGTTTCGACGGTTTCAGCAGTTTCAGTGGTTTCAGCGGTTCGGCAATTTCGGCGGTTTCGGCAGTTTCGACGGTTTCGGCAGTTTTGGCCAGATTCAGCTGTTTCGGCAGTTTCGGGCAGTTTCGGCAGTTTCGGTGGTTTCGGTAGTTTCGACAGTTTTGGCGGTTTCGGCTATTTCGGCGGTTTTGGCAGTTTCGACAGTTTTTGACCGAAACTACTACCAAAACTGCCAGAATTGCCAAAACCATCGAAACTACTGAAACCGCCGAAACCGCTGAAATCGTCTGAAACTACTGTCGAAACCACCGAAACTATTGTCAAAACCATCGAAACTACTACCGAAACCGCGAAAACTGCCCAAATGACATTGGCTTCTGACAGTGGCAGAATCGTTTCTTTTGCTGAAGCAAGCGATTGCCGGTAGTGTTTGCGAAGCCATTGAGACATGAGGCGCTGGACCGGCGCAACTTCGACTAGCAACGGAGTATGTTGCGCGGATTTTGGCTTGAAGCTTATGCACATTTTGTCTTGGCCTTGGTGTTTCCTTGACCTCGAGCATCGCCTTGCTCGAAGGTTGTTCCGGATCTGCAGGTGGAGGAGTTTTATCCCGCCTTCCCTCTTTAGCTCTTTGGGTTCGAGGAGCTTTAGCTGGAAGGACCTCTTCCACAAGGCCTTTGTGTGGTAAAACTTGGCGTCGGCAAGGTGTGCTTCAGCCTCATTAAACGGCTTGTCATCAGCGACGATGCACTTCTCCCTGCCTTCCTCGTAGTACTTGAGGCACTGGTGCCAGGTGGACACGACAACACCGTTCACATGTAGCCAAGGTCTTCCTAGCAGTAGGCGATATAATGTCTGGCAGTCAATGATATGGAAGAGGACCGTCGTGTCAACCTGGCCGATGGAAAGCTTCAAACAAATGATCCCGATAGTGGACTGTCTGCCATGGTTGAACCCTTGAATGACCAGCTGGCTTTGTGAGAGCTGGTCGGTGGTAATGCCGAGCTGCCTCATATTTGGATGGGCATGATATTGACAACGGAGCCACAGTCCAGCAGGATTCGATTTACCGGATTTTCCTTGATGCATCCCAAGACGTAGATGAGCCGATTGTGCAGTCGAGCTACGAGTTGCAGATCTTCATCTGAGAAGATTATTGCTGCGTCAC
Source organism: Chamaelirium japonicum (assembly GCA_947650365.1). Classification (NCBI taxonomy): domain Eukaryota; kingdom Viridiplantae; phylum Streptophyta; class Magnoliopsida; order Liliales; family Melanthiaceae; genus Chamaelirium; species Chamaelirium japonicum. The sequence continues at coordinate 91,333,859 of OX393550.1, forward strand.
AGGAGGTAACAGTTTTGCCCTTCTCACCGTCTTTCCTCTTTCTTTTGTAGCTATCTGGATCTGCTAGGGCTGCGACCATTACTAGACGAGCTTTCTTCGGAAGGTGTAAGGCTTCTATGAGCGGCAGTAGTTTCGGCTGTTTAACAAGTAGTTTCGACGGTTTCGACAGTAGTTTTGTGCGGTTTCGGCCGTTTCGGTAGTTTCGACAGTTTCGGCAATTTTGATAGTTTCGGCTGAAATTGCCAAAACCATCGAAAATTTATTGAAATCGTCGAAACTGCCAAAACCGCCGAAACTGTCAAAACGGTCGAAACTGCTGAAACTGTCGAAACTGCCGAAACCGTCGAAACTGCCAAAACGGTCGAAACCATCGAAACTGCCGAAACTTCCGAAACGGCAGAAACTATCGAAATTGCCGAAATGGCCGAAACTGCCAAAACTGATGAAACTACCAAACCGACAAAACTTACAAAACCATCGAAATTGACGAAACTGGCCGAAGTTGACGAAATCGCCAAAATTGACAAAACTCGCTGAAATTAACGAAACTAGCCGAAACTGAAGAAACCGTCAAAACTGACAAAATTGACAAAATCGCCGAAATTGATGAAACTAGCCGATGTTTTGGCAGTTTCGGCAGTTTCGACAGTTTCAGTTGGTTTCAGGCGGTTTTGGCAGTTTAGACGATTTCAGCAGTTTCGGTATGTTTCAGGCGATTTTGGCAGTTTTGACCATTTCGGCAGTTTCGGCAGTTTTGGCATTTTCGGATATTTCAGCGATTTCAGCAGTTTCAGTTATTTTTGGCTACTTTGACAGTTTCGGCTATTTTGACAGTTTCTGCGGTTTTGGCAATTTTGGCGGTTTCGGCGGTTTTGGCAATTTCGACGGTTTCGGTAATTTCAGCAGTTTCAGTGGTTTCAGCAGTTTCGGTTAGTTTCGGCGGTTTCGGACGATTTCGGCAGTTTCAATGGTTTTGGCTATTTCGGCGGTTTCGGCAATTTCGACAGTTTCGGTCATTTCGACAGTTTTGGCAGTTTCGACCGTTTCGGCGTTTTAGCAGTTTCGGTCGTTTCGATAAGTTCAACGGTTTTGTTAGTTTCGGTGGTTTTGGTAGTTTCGGCGGTTTCGGCTGTTTCGACAGTTTCGGCGGTTTTGGCCATTTCAGCGGTATCGGCGGTTTCAGCGGTTTCGGCGGTTTCAGCAATTTCGGTGGTTTCGGTAGTTTCAGCGGTTTCGGTAGTGTCGTTGTTTTCGGCAGGTTCGTTGGGTAGTTTCGGCAGTCTCGGAGGTTTCGGCAGTTTCGGTCGGTTTTTGGCCATTTTGGCGGTTTTGGCAGTTTCGGCAGTTTTTGGTCGAAATTACTGTCGAAATCAACGAAGCTACTGTAGAAACTGCCGTAACTACAAAATCGCCAAAACGGCCGAAACTGCCAAAACGGCCAAAACTGCCGAAACTACCGAAACCGCCGAAACTGATGAAGCGACTGAAACCGCCCGAAACTACTGTCGAAATCGCCGAAACTACTATCGAAACCGCCGAAATTGCTGCCGAAACCGTTGAAACTGCCTAAACGACCGAAACGACCAAAACCGTCAAAACCACCGAAACTACCGAAAACGGCCGAAACTACCGAAACCGCCCAAAACTTTGGCTGTAACCGCCGAAACTATCGAAACCACGGAAACTGCCGAAACTACTATTGAAACTGCCAAAAACCGTCGAAACTACGACCGAAACTGCTGAAACTACTACCGAAACCGTCGAAAGTATTGAAAGCGCCGGAACTGTCGAAACAGTTGAAACTGCGGAAACCATCAAAATGGTCAAAAATGTCAAAACCGTCGAAACTGCCAAAACCGCCCGAAACTAACCGAAATTATCGAACCCACAGAAATCGCCCGAAACTGCCGTAACCTCCCAAAACCGACCGAAACTGCTGAAACTATTCGGCCAGTTTCGGCCTTCGTTTTGGCTGTTTTGGTCGGAGTTTCGGGAGTTTCGGTCGGTTTCGACCGGACTTTCGATTTTTCAACAGTTTTGGCCGAAACCGTCGAAAAACCACCAAAACTTCGATCAAATCCGACCAAAACTGCCAAACCGACTGAAATTGCCAAAACTGACCGAAATTGCCGAAACCGCCAAAATAGTCCGAAACCAACGGAAACTGCTAAAACCGTCAAAACTGCCAAAATCGGTCGAAACTGTCCGAATCTGCCGAAACAGTCGAAACTGATCGAACCGCCGCATGCATCGGAGAGAGAGAGAGAGAGAGAGAGAGAGAGGTGCGGTCTGGGGTCCGTGCGGTCTGCAGCTGTCCGATGAACCCATCGCGTGCATCGGATGCATGGAGTGGTGTATCGGACTACTACGCGGACCACACCTACACAGTATATATATATATATATATATATATATATATATATATATATATATATATATATATATATATATATATATATATATATATATATATATATATATATATATATATATATATATATATATATATATATATATATATATATATATATATATATATATATATATATATATATATATATATATATATATATATATATATATAGGGGTGGGATCCGTTGACAACCCAAAATGGGAGGTAAATTTACCTCCCACTTACAACTCGCCATAATCATTGGTTAGAAGTTTCCGAATTTGCTGATTTTTTGTGAGGATGATCAACATGGCATGTTGATCATCCTCACAAAAAATCAGCAAATTCTGAAACTTATAAGGGCGTCAAATGTGTTATTTAAATTAACGGTTCAAATAGACGGTTCAGAAATATTTGATTCAATCGGCGCCCTTAGAAGTTTCAGATTTTGTTGATTTTTTGTGAGGATGATCACTATGGCAAGTTGATCATCCTCACAAAAAATCAATAAAATCTGAAACTTCTAAGGGCACCGATTGCATCAAACATTTTTGAACCGTCTATTTGAACCGTTAATTTGAATAACACATTTAACGCCCTTATAAGTTTTCGAATTTGCTGATTTTTTGTGAGGATGATCAACTTGCCATGTTGATCATCCTCACAAAAAATCAGCAAATTCGGAAACCTCTATCCACCGATTGAATCAAGTTTAAAATGGGAGGTAAATTTACCTCCCATTTTGGGTTGTCAACGGATCCCAGTCCATATATATATATATATATATATATATAGGAATGATAAAATGGGGCGTGCGGTGTCACACTGCAGTCGTCTGATGCACCGCTGCGTGCATCGCACACACGCAGCGGGTGCATGAGACGGCTGCGGTGCGACACCGCACACCGTATCCTAACAAGCCTATATATATATATATATATATATATATATATATATATATATATATATATATATATATATATATATATATATATATATATATATATATATATATATAGAGAGAGAGAGAGAGAGAGAGAGAGAGAGAGAGAGAGAGAGAGAGAAAAGGGATGCTAGACCTGAGGTGCAGCGTCGTTGCTGCACCTCAATCATTGTTTGACCATCCTAGAAGTTTTGGAATTTGATGAAATTTGGTGAGGGTGTTGTCTAGGGTAAGATGATCATCCTCACCAATTTTTATCAAATTTCAAAACTTCAAGGGGGGTCAAATGGTCGAAGTAAAATCAGTCGTCCGTAGTCACCGTTAAAATCTGTAAATTTTGCTTCGACCATTTGACCCCCCTAGAAGTTTTGGAATTTGATGAAAATTTGTGAGGATGATCATCTAACCCTAGACAACACCCTCACCAAATTTCATCAAATTCCAAAACTTCTAGGAAAACAAGCGAGAGGTGCAGCATTGTTGATGCACCTCGAGTGCAGGCTCCCCGCCCCCATATATATATATATATATATGGGAAAGGGTAGCCTACTCCATGGAGTAGGATACTTACCTACTTCATGGCTTAAATAGACGCCACATAACACTTTTTAATCGGGTATTTCGTTGATGTATGGTCAATCCAAAATAGATAGATTAGGATTATGAAAAAAAATCCAAAGAAAAAAACTAAATCAACCCGATCAAGTTGTAACAAATTTAACAGTAAACTGTGCATTGTAAATTTTTTTTTTTTTTGCATGCTAAAAATGCCACTTGACATGTGTTTTTCTCAAAAATTTTTATTAACAATTGTTCGGAGGGATAAACCTTAGTTGACAAAGTCTTAACTTCAGTTAAAAAGTACCACATGGCATCCATTTAACCCATGGAGTAGATAAGTTACCTACTCCATGGAGTAGGCTACCTTGCCTATATATATATATATATATATATATATATATATATATATATATATATATATATATATATATATATATATATATATATATATATATATATATATATATAGGGGCATGCTATAATGCGGCATGCGGTAAGTGCGGCATCACACCGCAGTCGTCTGATGCACCCGCTGTGTGCATCGCATGCACGCAGCGGTGCATCAGACGGTTGTAGTGCGGTGCCGCACTTACCTCATTCCGCATTATAGCATGCCCCTATATATATATATATATATATATATATATATATATATATATATATATATATATATATATATATATATATATATATATATATATATATATATATATATATATATATATATATATATATATATATATATATATATATATATATATATAGGGGGCGGGGAGCCTGCACCCGAGGTGCAGCGTTAACACTGCACCTCGGCCTTGGTTTACCTACCTAGAAGTTTTGGAATTGGATGAAATTTGGTGAGGGTGTTGCCTAGGGTATGATGATCATCCTCACAAATTTTCATCAAATTCCAAAACTTCTAGGAGGGTCAAATGGTCGACGCAAAATCTGCAGATTTTAACGGTGACTGCGGACGGCTGATTTTGCTTCGACCATTTGACCCCCCTTGAAGTTTTGGAATTTGATGAAAATTTGTGAGGATGATCATCTTACCCTAGACAACACCCTCACTAAATTTCATCAAATTCCAAAACTTCTAGGTAGGTAAAACAAGGGGGCGGTGCAGCGTTAACGCTGCACCCCGGGTGCAGGATCCCCGCCCCCATATATATATATATATATATATATATATATGGGAATGCTTAGGTGCGATCTGCGGTCCACAGCCATCCGATGCACCCGGTTAAGATGCGAAAACCCCCTTATTTGCGAAACTAAGTCACAACCGTCCGATCAACCGATCCAATAATCGGTATTCACCCCGCCCACCGACCGCAGCTGTTACTGTGGCGGGCACAGTAACAGCGATTTCGGTGGGGGGTTGAACCCCGGCCGTCCGATCGGCGTGAATCGAACGGCCAAAATTCTTTCCGCCCGGTTAAAAGATGTAGCCGTTCGATCGAATGATCGAACGGATAAGATACCGTGGGAAACATCGAATAGGACAAAAAGTAATGATAGTAATCATTACTTTTTGTCCTATTCGATTGTTTCCCATGGGATCTCATCCGTTCGATAATTCGATCGAACGACGACAATTTTTAACCGGACGGAAAGGATTTGGGCCATTCGATTCAAGCCGATCGGACGATCGGGTTCATCCGAACCACCAAAACCGGGGCGTAAAGGATTTGGGCCGTTCGATTCTAGACGATCGAACGGCCGGGGTTCAACCCCCCACCGAAATCGCTGTTACTGTGCCCGCCACAGTAACAGCTGCGGTCGGGGGAGGGGGGGTTGAATACCGATCGTTGGATTGGTTGATCAGACGGTTGTGGCTTAGTTTCGCAAATAAGGGGGTTTCGCATCTTAACCGGGTTTCGCAACAGATCACTCCTATATATATATATATATATATATATATATATATATATATATATATATATATATATATATATATATATATATATATATATATATATATATATATATATATATATATGAGGAATGGGATGCTGCCTATCAAAGCAGCATTTATTGCTGCTTTGAGACATTATTTGACCATCCTAGAAGTTTTGGAATTTGATGAAATTTGGTGAGGGTTTTGTCTAGGGTAAGATGATCATCCTCACAAATTTTCATCAAATTCCAAAACTTCTAGGGGGTTCAAATGGTCGAAGCAAAATCAGTCGTCTGCAGTCACCGTTAAATTCTGCAGCATTTTGTTTCAACCATTTGACCCTCTTAGAAGTTTTGGAATTTGATGAAAATTTGTGAGGATGATCATCTTACCCTAGACAACACCCTCACCAAATTTCATAAAATTCCAAAACTTCTAGGATGGTCAAACAATGTCTCAAAGCAGCAAAAACGCTGCTTTGATAGGCAGCATCCCATTCCTCTCTCTCTCTCTCTCTCTCTATATATATATATATATATATATATATATATATATATATATATATATATATATATATATATATATATATATATATATATATACATATATATATATATATATATATATATATATGTATAGAGAGAGAGAGAGAGAGAAAAAGAGAGAGAGAGAGAATACGGGGTATGAGCTGACAGCCCATTTGTTCAAATGATCTCTCACCGGTAGCCGTCCGATTGCCTTGATCAGACCGTCCAAAAAAAAAACAAACAACTGTGTTAACAGCTGTTAACACAGCTGTCCCTCTCTCTGTCTCTCTCTCTCTCTCTCTCTCTCTCTCTCTCTCTCTCTCTCTTTCTCTCTCTCTCTCTCTCACTCTCTCTCTCTCTCTCTCTCTCTCTCTCTCTCGAGCAGCAGCAGCGGCGTCACCACCCCATTTCCGGCTCCGGCTCCCTCCCTCCGGCTCCAGCTCCCCCTTCGGAGTCACCACCCCGACCTTCGGACCGGCTCCCTCCTCTCTCTCTCGATCTCGAGCAGCAACCGGCTCCCCCTCCGGCGCTGGCCAATCGCAGTCGCCCCCTCTTCCGGTGCCGTCGCACCAACTTTGATCGGGGGAGGCGACGCTGGAGGGTGCTGCCGGAGGGGGGTGACGCCAGAGGGGGAGCCAGAGCCGGAGGTCTGCTGCTGCTGCTCGAGATCACGATGGGCTGCTGCCGGACGGGCTGCTGCTGCTACTGGAGTCGGAGCTGGAGGGTGATGCCGGACGGGCTGCTGCTCGAGATCGCGAGAGAGAGGAGGGAGCTAGGCCGGAGGTCTGGGTGGTGACGCCGGAGGTGGAGCCGGAGCCGGAAAGAGGGAGCCGGAGCCGGAGCCGGAGCCGGAGCCGGACGGGGTGGTGACGCCGCTGCTGCTCGAGATCGAGAGAGAGAGAGAGAGAGAGAGAGAGAGAGAGAGAGAGAGAGAGAGGACAGCTGTGTTAACAGCTGTTAACATAGTTGTTATTTTTTTTTTTTGGACAGTCTGATCAAGGCAATCGGACGGTTGCTGGTGACAGCTCATTTGAGCAAATGAGCTGTCAGCTCATACCCCGTATTCTCTCTCTCTCTCTCTCTCTCTCTATATATATATATATATATATATATATATATATATATATATATATATATATATATATATATATATATATATATATATATATATATATATATATATATATATATATATATATATATATATATATATATATATATATATATATATATATATATATATGGGGAATGCTTAGGTGCGATCTGCGGTCCGCAGCCATCCGATGCACCGGCTGTGTGCAACCGTGCATTGAATGAACGCAGCCAGTGCATTGGACGGCTGCGGACCACGGACCGCACGGACCACAAACCGCACCTAGGCACTCCGCTATATATATATATATATATATATATATATATATATATATATATATATATATATATATATTTATAGAGAGAGAGAGAGAGAAAGATAGAGGAATGTTACAGTGAGCTATGAACTACGGAAGGAGAAAATGAGCTACGATCATTTTGACAACCCTAGAAGTTTTTGAATTTTGTGAAAATTGGTGGGTGTGTTTTCTATGGTAACATGATCTTCCTCACCAATTTTCAAGGAATTCCAAAACTAATAAGGTCATCAAATGGTAGAAGCAAAATTAACGGTTACTACGGACGGTGGATAAAACTTCTACCATTTTATGACCCTAGAAGTTTTGGAATTCTTTGAAAATTAGTGAGGATGATCATGTCACCCTGGACAACACACCCACCAATTTTCACGAAATTCCAAAACTTTTAGGGTGGTCAAAATAACCATAGCTCATTTTCTCCTTCCGTAGCTCATAGCTCACTGTAACATTCCTCTCTCTCTCTCTCTCTCTCTCTATATATATATATATATATATATATATATATATATATATATATATACATCTCATCGTTGGAATGCATTACAATATCCTCTATGTCTCAATAAGACCCAGGTTGCAATCTAAGGTTCTTGCTCCAGCTCCAGCGCTCCACAATGGCTCCTAACTCCCGCTACTTCATCAGATACATACGTCTGTCTAATTTACGAACTTAACTCTTTTCTTATACCTGGGTTTGTGCCCAATAAAGAAAACACACACAAACCCTAAGTCACTTAGAAGACTAAATGCCTCAGTGTGAGCCATGCTAAATTTATCAAAAGAAACTGATAAAAAGTTTGAATGGTGGTTTAATCGATGTCTTCTATTGTTTGACCTAAATAAAATCATTTCTCTCTGGCACCGGATTTTGAGTTATATTATACCTCTCATTATTTCTTGTCATAAATTATATTGTTCTCAACTAATATCAATTCTCAATTCCCAACCCTTATCTCGACTAATGTCCAAACTCGATTATTTTTATTGTTCTAAGGATATTATTATTCAAATAATATCGAATCTTATGAAATATCATATCTTGAAGAATATTGAGTTTTGACTTGTCCTAAGACATTTTAACAGTATTGCTAACACAGCCATACTCACCATGATCTAGCATAGGCTTTTATAACTGAAGTCTATCATAGAAACATTATCATAATATTAACCACTAGTCTTAGGGTACTAAAAAGAGACCACCACAATCAAAGACTCATCTGACACAAGTCAGATTGCACGAGTTGACCAAACCAACCAAACTGGTCAGATGTCTTGATGTCAATCTCAACTCTTCACCCACAAGGCAACATCATGAGTTTGACAATATCCTGGTACCTATGTTTCCCTAATCTAGGGCAATCACAATAACTCTATCAACTATTCTAGGGTACTGATACCATAACTCAATCAACTTGTTTAGGGTACTCTAAGGAACTACCACCAATTTAAAACTCGCCCGAATAATGATCAAATCTTAAAGTCAACCACGCTAACCATACCAGTCTAGTGCAACCAAGTCAATCTTAACACTATGCCCGATATTACGAGTTAGGTGATGATTATAGTATCTTTATTTTCTCTAATCTAGGGCCCGAACCCTGAACATGCATCTAAGTGTTTGAGGTGGCCAATATGGAGATTTCGGAATGACCCTACCTCCAAACCATTGTGTGATCCTAAGCTCAATCAATTCTTAATTTTATATGGTAGGTTCTACCCTTGCATGTAGAGACGGGATCACCAACTGCATGTACACCCGTCCACACGCGGCCATCACCTCACTTTCCATATACTTAGTTAGGACCTACTGCGTTATAAAGAAACTCCTACCTTACTAGCACAAGTCATAGACTAAAGACCAATACCAAACCTAAGGGTCTGGTCAATCATCATGGCATAGTCACTCACGGCAAATTCAATGAAACATACAATATAATACTATATATATTCTCGTATAACACAGAATTACCTTCAGTAGATAGATGATGTGCCCTCCCAACCAAATCCAAACAAGAGACATGCCTCCTAACTACGTCAGGTACTGCACTATGTTAGAAAAATCATATGGTAGAGGCTCGCAACAGAAGTGATTTGCCGGTCGAAAGATCGTGCGTTGTGCACATTACACGATAAAAAATTTCACGAAACTAATGTGCATGCATGTATATGCACATAATATGAACGCCCTAAGATCAATCTAGCGAATCAAATATCTAGCATGCATGCAATTCGAGACTATACTAGATTACGAGTAAAATGATGCATACCTTCGTGCGGATCTTTTAATCGTGGAGGTTTGTATTCTTTGTCCATGGAGACGAAAGAATTTCCACGAAGAAGAACAAGGATATACGAGATGATAAAGCCTTCGATGTTCACCTGATCTCACACGTTACACGGAACGTCGCTCTCGGATCTTTGAGTACCTCCGATGAATAACTCTTCTCTAGCTTTGATTCACAACACGAGAATGAAGTCACGTTGCACGCACGGAGGAGGAGACGAGAGACGAAGGAGAGAATGAGAGGGGCTGTTCGGGTATGGCTTGCACACACCTTGTGGCCGACCCCCTCTCTCCTAATTCCCTTATAGTGGCCGGCCCCTAGCAACTCCTTGAAGCTAGGGCCGGCCCCTAACTTGTCTCCCTTTTTTTTTATATGAAGGTCGGCCCCCTTTGGAACCTAGTGGCTGGCCCCCCTTTGGTCAAAACCTCTATACCTAGCCCCCCTTATTTCCTATAAGTTTGCAAGTGCAAACCCTAGAATCTAGGGGGGCCGGCCATGCCTTGTATCACCATGACGGGGGTAGCCACCCTAGTGTGTGGTGCTACCCTTGGTTTCCGAAGGCACCCCCCATACCTCTAGTTGGTTGCCCCTTGCATCGGGAACATGCATGACGCACCCGTACATCGTGGTTTTTGATCACGTAACTGGATCCTCACACATTGGTATGCCAAAACACCACACAACTGGTTAGTCCACCAGATATGGTTCCTCAAGGTTTAGGACCGTTTTACCCTAAGCAGAAACACGCCTTAGTGCACCAATGTCTGCTCACTGTTCTATGCACCGTGTTGGTTCTATTCGGCCACAGACACTGTGCCTAGAGATAACCATGGTGAAGACTCCCCACGCACTATCATCCCCAACAACTTATTATGATAAGGTGACCAACCTAATTATAGATGTGAACTGATTTAGGTTACATATGACCTATTTACTTAGTCTTTAACTTAGTGAACTACTATGTAACCATGGCTCTCTGTTCAAATAAGAACACGTAATTGTTTTACGCACCAATATGCATCTCATGCGGGCACGGGCAAAGCGGACAATATCTTGTGTGTTTGGGGCGGATGTTACCAAAATGGTATCAGAGCCGGTTCTCCTCGCTATGGGGGGGTCTAACCCTACACGAGGACGTGTAGCCCTAAGGGGGGTGGATTGTGACGACCAAGATCCAATAGGCCAAGAGCCAAGAGCCAAGACTCCTGAGGCGGGAATGCCAAGATGGATGAGGCGAGGTGAGGTAAGGTGAGGTGTACAAGGCCATGAGTTAGCCCCACATCACCTGGAGAGAAAGGGATCCTGAGCTACTTATATAATTTCCCCTCCCAAATATAGAAGACGCGTTTTAAAGCCGTGCGCCACTACGGATTTCATAAGAACTCCGTAGTTAAGCGTGCTCGGGCGAGAGCAGTCCTAGGATGGGTGACCACCCTGGGAAGTTCTCGTGCAGGTACGGGCAAAGCGGACAGTATCATGTATGTTTGGGGCGGATGTTACAAAATGGTATTAGAGCCGGTTCTCCTCGGGATGGGGGGGTCTAACCCTACACGAGAACGTGTAGCCCTAAGGGGGGTGGATTGTGACGACCAAGATCCAATAGGCCAATAGCCAAGAGCCAAGACTCCTGAGGCGGGAATGCCAAGATGGATAAGGCGAGGTGAGGTGAGGTGAGGTGTACAAGGCCATGAGTTAGCCCCAAATCGCCTGGAGAGAATGAGATCCTGAGCTACTTTTATAATTTCCCCTCCCAAATATAGAAGACGCGTTTTAAAACCGTGCGTCGCTACGGATTTCGTAAGAACTCCGTAGTTAAGCGTGCTCGGGCGAGAGTAGTACCAGGATGGGTGACCTCCCTGGAAGTTCTCGTGCGGGCACGGGCAAAGCGGACAATATCTTGTGTGTTTGGGGCGGATATTACAAAATGGTATCAGAGCCGGTTCTTCTCGAGATGGGGGGGTCTAACCCTACACGAGGACGTGTAGCCCTAAGGGGGGTGGATTGTGACGACCAATATCCAATAGGCCAATAGCCAAGAGCCAAGACTCCTAAGGCGGGAATGCCAAGATGGATGAGGTGAGGTGAGGTGTACAAGGCCATGAGTTTGCCCCACATCGTCTGGAGAGAAGAAGATCCTGAGCTACTTATATAATTTCCCCTCCCAAACATAGAAGACGCGTTTTAAAGCCGTGCGCCACTACGGATTTCATAAGAACTCCGTAGTTAAGCGTGCTCGGGCGAGAGCAGTCCTAGGATGGGTGACCACCCTGGGAAGTTCTCGTGCGGGTACGGGCAAAGTGGACAGTATCTTGTATGTGTTGGGGCGAATATTACAAAATGGTATCAGAGCCGGTTCTCCTCGGGATGGGGGGGTCTAACCCTACACGAGGACGTGTAGCCCTGAGGGGGGTGGACTGTAACGACCAAGATCCAATAGGCCAATAGCCAAGAGCCAAGACTCCTGAGGAGGGAATGCCAAGATGGATGAGGTGAGGTGAGGTAAGGTGAGGTGTACAAGGCCATGAGTTAGCCCCACATCGCCTGGAGAGAAGGAGATCCTGAGCTACTTATATAATTTCCCCTTCCAAACATAGAAGACGCGTTTTAAAACCGTGCGCCGCTACAGATTTCGTAAGAACTCCGTAGTTAAGCATGCTCGGGCGAGAGTAGTATTAGGATGGGTGACCTCCCTGGGAAGTTCTCGTGCGGGAACGGGCAAAGTGGACAATATCTTGTGTGTTTGGGGCGGATGTTACACTTTATTATTAGATCAAAAACTCAAAGTTTTACAAGCTTAGAACACACCAATTCCAATAATCTCCCACTTGGTCTAGCTTAGCAAAATGGTTTTAACTCCCATCGCGTCCACATATCGCTCGAATACCTTGGTAGGTATTGTCTTTGTAAAAGGATCAACAATATTATCTGCAGATGTAATATGTGTCACCGCTACTCGCCCTTGCTTTTGAAACTACCGAATAAAGTAGAATATGCACTCGATGTGCTTCCCCTTCTGGTGGTGCCTTGGCTCCTTGGCTTGTGCAATCGCTCCACTATTGTTACAATAAATCATAATAGGTAACTGGGCCTCTGGCACATATCCCAAGTCCATAAGGAATTTATTAGCCATACCTCCTATTTGGCTACCTCACACTCTACAACGTATTTAGCCTCTGTGGTAGAGTCCGCGATGCACTTCTGCTTTATACTCTGCCAACTAACCACTACTCCTAATATGAACACAAATTCTGATGTCGATTTCCTGAATTCCAAATCTGATATAAAGTCAGAATCTGTATATCCAATCGGTGTCAGTTCTTGTGCAGTGTTAACCAATTCGTAGTCCCTCTTCCGACGAAAGTACTTGAGTATACACTTCATAGTTGTCCAATGAGCTAGACTCGGATTCGACTGAAGCTGATTCATCATATCCAGTGAGCAAAATAGATATCTGGTCTTGTACAATGCATAACATATATTAGGCTACCTACAGCCGATGCATAAGGTACCTTTTGCATTTTCGCTCTCTCCTCAGGTGTCTTAGGACCTTGATCCTTAGATAGTTTTATGCCATGCCTGAATGGCACAAAATCCTGTTTTGGTGATTTTGTGTTTCCTTGATGCCCAAAACATAACTTGATTCACCTAGGTCTTTCATATCGAATTGTGTTGACAACCAGATATTTACCGTTGACAATGTTCCAACATCATTTCCAATAAGTAGAATATCGTCTATGTAAAGTATCAAATACATCATTGTAGTTTTGCCACTCATCTTGTACACACATGGTTCATCCTCGTTTTGAGTAAATCTATATGGCTGGACTGCCTGATCAAAACAGATGTTCCAACTTCTAGATGCTTGCTTTAATCCATAAATAGATTTCTGCAACTTGCAAACTAAATATTCCCGACCCTCTGACTCAAAACCTGGTGGCTACATCATATATATATCTTCTTTCAAATCCCCATTGAGGAATGCTGTCTTGACATCCATTTGTCAGATCTTCTAGTTGTAATGGACTGCAATGGATAGAAAGATCCGAATAGACTTAATCATAGCTACCGGCGAGAATATTTCATCAAAGTCGATTCCTTCTCTCTGGGTATAACCCTTGGCAACTAATCTTGCTTTATGTGTCTCAACGGAACCATCGAATCCTCTTTTTTTTTATATACCCATTTATACCCAATAGATTTAATATTGGATGATGGTATAACAAGAGTCTAGACAGCATTATAGAACATTAATGCAATTTCTACCTCCATGGCTTTTGCCAGTCAGAGCTGTCAGAAGATCCCACTGCCTCTTTGCAGCTCAGTGGATTATCCTCCTGACCCTCTAGATCAACCAATAAGGTTTATCCATAGTATCTGTCAAGAGCTCTGATGCTTCTTCCACTGCAATGAGATATTGGTGGTGATACAGAGTGACTTGGTGCTACAGTATCTGGTGCATTAGTGTCTGATGTGTCAGCTCCCATTATGTTTTCAGATGCGTACTCTCTCCTAGTACCCAGTAGTTCATCCAGGACTACCTTACTAGTCGGCTTATAGTCTATAATATAATCCTATTCTAGCAAATAGACATTCGTGGAAACGATCACCTTTTTGTCCTCGGGATCATAAAATAGTCCACCCTTGGTCTCCTTGGAATACCCTACAAACAAACATACTTTGAACTTTGGCTCTATCTTATCCCCCTTGTCCTTCCGCACATGTGCAGGACATCCCCATATTCTGAAATAATGTAGTTTTGATTTGTTCTCGACCATAGCTCTCTAAGGGTCTAAGGCACTGACTTAAATGGAACATGGTTTAAAATATATATTGCCATCTGTAGAGCATATCTCCAAAAGTTTGTTGGTAAACTGTCGTAACTCATCATGCTGCGAATCATGTCTAATAAGGTTCGATTCCTTTTCTCGGAAACTCCATTCTGTTGTGGGGTACCTAGAGTAGTTAACTGGCCGGGATGTGATCCCGTGCTCTACCAAATACCCAAGGAACTTATCAGATAGGTACTCACTACTTCGATCAGATCGAAAGATTTTTATATATTTGTCTATCTGGTTTTCTACTTCAGCCATGACTTCTTTGAATGTCAAAGGATTCTGACTTCCGATGCATCAGGTAAATATAACAATATCTTGAGTAATCATCAGTGAAAGTAAGTACTCATGGCCTCCTATCTCCTTGACGCTCATGGGTCCATATATATCTTTATGGATTAATTCTAATACTTCAGTGGCTCTTACTCTTTTGACTTTAAAGGCCCTCTTGATCATTTTGCCTTCCAGGCAGGATTCATATATGGGAAAGGTCTCCGAGGGATCTATTTTCAGAAGCCCGGCCTTCACCATTCTATAGATTCTGTCTAATGCAATATGTCTAAAATGTAAGTGTCACGATTGGGTTAAATTTTCTGAAGGGTTCTTATACTTAAATGAATTAACATGAAATACTGGAGTCATTATATTTTTTCTTTCAAAATTAGGATTTACTACATAGAGATTATTCTGAACCATTCATCTTAATATAAAAGTTCTATTCAGCTTAAACAATACACCAGAAGCATCAAAATAAACTGAATAACCTTCATTAACCAAAGAGAAAACAGAAATCAAGTTTCGTCTCAAAGACGACACATAAAAAACATCTCTAAGTGTCATAGTCTTATTATTTGAAAAACTGAGAATAAAATCTTCAATGGCTTCAGTAGCTGCCACAGCTTCAGTTTCCATGCTCAAGTTCACCTCTCCATCAAGCAACCTTCTGTTTTTTCGAAACTCCTGAAGAGAGTTACATACATGGTTAGTGGATCCAGAATCCATAATCTAACTAGCAAAAGAACTGTTACTTGAAAGAAATGATTCAATAATGAAAAATTATGATTTACCTTTTTTAGCATTCTGAGGCTTCTAGCAGTTCGTCTTCCAATGGCCCTTCTTGCCACACCGGAAGCACTTGGTGCCTAGATTTTTTTGAATCACCGGATCTAGAGGTCCCCACAGAGTTCTGCATAGGTCCTAATTTAGGTTTCTTCTTGTGTTTCTTGCTTTGAGGCTGCTTACCTGACTTCTTGAAGAATCTGCATTACACGTGGGTGCTTCGCCCTTCTGTTTGAAGCTATCCTCAGCTACCTGGAGAGCTCCCAGAAGCTTCGTATTTATCATTGCCAACTTATTCAGATTAAAGTTTGTGGCAAAGCCGTCAAAGGCTCCAAACAGAGATGAGAAGTAGATGTCCGTCATCACCTCGCCCTCTAGCACAATGTCCATAGATGCTAGTTCATTCTGGAACTCAAATATTTTTAGTATATATTCTCGAACCAGCGTCCCCTCAGACATCTTAGTGTTGACGAGTTTCTTAATGGTAAGGTATCGCATCACGCGATTATGCCCCTCAAACATCTCCTTTAGGTACAACATCATATTAGAAGCATCGGGCATATCCTCGGCTTGCTTCTGCAGAGTTATCTGCAAGGATGCTATTGTATAGCACTTACATATTTTATTAGATTCTTTCCAGTCAGTGAACGCCTTTAACTGTGCCTCCATGGTATTAGATCCCGGTAAGTCTGGCTTAGGATCATTAAGGGCTACCATGTGTTTATCAATCCTTAAGACTAGGTAAAGATTATGCTTCCAGTCATCATAGTTGGGACCGGTAAGTTTATAGTCATTTAGGATAGCGGACATGGGGTCTAACTTGGTTATCTGAAAACAAATGATTAAATAATAAGAATGCATGAAAACTTATTTTATGGATTTTTTAAAACAAGTTAATTATATCAAAATGTCAGCACTACCCTCAAGCGAAGACATCTCTATGGATTAATTAACTATGTGTGTAAGATCTCGGAATTGGATACACCTACCCTAGGGGGCATCGTGCAGCGTCATCCACTTACACGGGTCTTTTCTTTGACCCAATCCAAATATGCCAACTAAGGGCTTTGATGGACCATGATTATCTTTTGGCCAGTGCCACGTAATCTCTATACGAAGCAACGGAAGCATCACGTGCACTTTGGATGCTTACCCACAGGCCTAAGTAATTATGACACGGGAATTCATATGGCCCCCACTAGGATAGGATAAAAAGCCCTTCTATCCTTACCCCATAATCACCATATCCGAAGGGAGATCACTAAGTGATTTGGTATGGAATGACATAACCCCCACCCTAGGGGATATGGAGTTATGCCTTCTCATCCAAACACAAAGTGATTGATCATGGAGACCAAAGGATCTCTTATAGTCCCCTCTTGCATCCCTTATAAAATATGACGGTTATTTTGAGAGTATATGCATATGCAAAGGTAACGACCTCTTATGTACTAGACTGTGGTCACACCATGCTCCCACTAGCGCTTCAAGCCTTTCGCCTAGTATTAATCGACCTCGAAATATCATAGTCCCTACCCCAAGTGGATTTCTTCACTCAAGGATCATATTACATATACCGAGAACATCGATGCTCTGCAAACTTAGCTGTCACACTAATGCCCTGGAGCCTAGCCTAAGGTCAGACACACAGGAAGGGACTCCCACTAATCATGGCACGTGCCTTGCTTATAAATTTGACAATTGATGTCTAGTGGATCTTAATCTCATCTTAGGTTTCGATGCTGGACAAATAAGCACACCCGACTAATCAGGTGTTAACCTAATAGTAGCATAACCATATGTGATGAGATCCCACTAACATCAAAAGTTAATTAAATAATAAGCATCATATAGCGGGATCCTATCCTAATATGGTCGCTCGGACCGGAGGGGAAAAGCCTCCCTCTGAAGACAGATAACAAGATTATCTCATCGGGGTTCGATATAAAACATAAAGAACAAACAAAGAAAATAACCAAACAACTGAATCAAGTTCAGGGTTCGACCCTTGAACCTGACTAGCACAGTGCAGGCTCTTTAACTTCCTTCGCAAGGTTTTTCAGTCCGGCTCCTTCTCGCACTCGCGAGCACTTCGTCGGATCATCTTCGTCCTCCAAAGTTTCGCTTACGCTTCTGATGGTGCATCTTCATGGCATGTCTTTCTTCTCGATCTGTAATAAAAAAAAATTCTAGTACTCTACAAGCAAGTGCTCGGTTGTACATAATTTCCTAAAAAGAAAGGAAAAGAAACTTAGCAATGGCCTTGGGAACCAAGGATGGTCAACCCGCATCACACGCCCATCTATGGCTCTAAAAACATATCCACACAACAAAGAGAGCATATCCAGATATAGGCTAACTCGGGATTCGACCCCCAGTAGCATGCAATCATAATCCAGACAATTCTTATAGCAGCATCTTGCAAGCACGATTCATAGAACAAGCACTATACATATATGCATGATCTAAGCGTAGGAACCCCGATAAAATCTCGCGCTCATCATGAGCGCACATAATAGTCTCATAAAATGTCATGAAACATATACCACTAGTGTGACTTTGATACCAATTATTGGAAAAATCCTATGATAGAGGCCCGCAACGGAAGCGATTTGCCGATCAAAAGACCGTGCGTTGTGCACGTTACACAATAAAAACTTTCACAAAACTAATATGCATGCATGTATGTGTACGTGATACGAATGCCTTAAGGTCAATCTAGCGAATCGAATATCTAGCATGTATGCAATTCGAGACTATACTAGATTATGAGTTAGAACGATGCATACCTTCATGTGGATCTTTTAACCGTGGAGGATCGTCTTCTTTGTTGATGGAGATGGAAGAATTCCCGCAAAGAAGAACGAGGATATGTGAGATGATGAAGCCATCGATGTTCACCCGATCTCACACGTTGCACGGAACGTCACTCCCGGATCTCTGAGTGCCTCCGATAATAACTCTTCTCCGGCTTCGATTCACAACGCAAAGATGAAGTCCGATGTTGCACACATGGAGGAGGAGACGAGAGATAAGGGAGAGGATGAGAGGGGGTGTTCGGGTATGGCTTGCACACACCTTGTGGCCGGCCCCCCTCTCTCCTAATTCCCTTATAGTGGCCAGCCCCTAGCAACTCCTTGAAGCTAGGGCCGGCCCCTAACTTGTCTCTCTCTCTTTCTATGTGAAGGCCGGCCCCCTTTGGAAACTAGTGACCGGTCCCCCCTTTGGTCAAAACCCTATACCCGGCCCCCCTTATTTCCTATAAGTTTGCAAGTGCAAACCCTAAAAACTAGGGGGGGCGACCATGCCTTGTGTCACCATGAGGGGGGCGACCACCTAGTGTGTAGTGGTGCCCTTGGTTTCCGAAGGCACCCCCCACACCTCTAGTTGGTTGCCCCTCGCATCGGGAACATGCATGACGCGCCCGAGTTACTTATGACTAGTGTTTTTACTATTACTGAAGTGCCCTCGGTGAAAACCTAGGGTGCCCCTAGTAAAGTCAACTAGTCAATTCGTAACACGAATCGGTGCATGGCACCCGTGTAGCAAAATCCACTAGGGTTAGGGATTGACCACATGTGTCTCCGTACTACTCCGGATCTACATCTTAGTGCACACATGTGCATACGCATCTACCGTGCACTAGTATGTAGCACACACGGAGCATATTAGACTTGGACTATTTACTTCCTCTTATTGTGTCTCGTGAATCAAGGAGATAATTCGAGAACCGTATAAGATGTGGATAAGGTGGAACCTTCAGGGACCAGGGTTCATAGCTTCCAACTTGAACTCGGTTGACACATTATCCGAGTATATCATCGACCCTCTGAGTCCGAGTTAACCTGCGTAGCCACCCAGAGTGCGACGCAGGCTGCACTCTATTCCCCCTGGACATACTATGTTCTCTTGCATACCCCTGCTCTCCGCTTAGTAGTGGTAAATTCATTGTCCCTCTACTTGGTTCTATGAGTCAACTTGAGCGGTGGAGAATACCGTCAGACTCGAGTGCTTATATGACTTGATTCCTTCCAGGTTGCACATATATTGTACCTACTGATTATGTCGTCAAGTCATCTAACCCGGTCAATAGTCTAATTGATGACTACCAGGCCTGGATTTGGTACAACGTAAGTCAGACCAAGGAACACACCTCGTGTTAAGAGTGTGGATGACCTGCAGCAGTGGCATGCTGATGCGACGCCAGCCGGGTAACCCAGTACATCGTGGTTTTGGATCACGTAACTGGATCCTCACACATTGATACGCTAAAGCACCACACAACTGGTTAGTCCACCAGACATGGTTCCTCAAGGTTTAGGACCATTTTACCCTAAGCAGAAACACGATTTAGTGCACTATTATCTGCTCACTGATTTGTGCACCATGTTGGTTCTATTCGGCCATAGACACAGTGCATGGAGATGACCATGGTGAAAATTTCCCACACACTATCATCCCCAACATCTTATCATAATAAGGCGACCAACATAATCATAGCTGTGAACTGATTTAGGTTACATAGGACCTATTTACTTAGTCTTCAACTTAGTGAACTACCATGTAACCATGGCTCTCTATTCTAATAAGAATATATAATTGTATTATGCACCAACATTCATCTCATTGAATAACATTCATCCTGTATTATTAGATCAAAAACTTAAAGTTTTACAAGCTTAGAATACACCAATTTCAATACACTGACCACCCTAAGTAATTTCTAACATATCAAATATTTATTCTACTCCCGTGACCATGTAATATATTTCTTATCTAAATCGCTAAACTGCATATGTGACCATACATCACTGTCAATGAGCAGGAGAGGTATCCCCCTTACCAAACGAGGACAAGGGACACGACTCATACAGCAAGATAGCAGTGCAATCATCACGTCAGTCATTTTCTATCCTACTCGGCCCGTACTATCCAACTATCTTAAACTCCCTGTATGACCGTGCATCATCATCAGTGAGCAGGAGAAGCATCCCCCCCAACCAAACAAGGACAGATAATACGACTCCTACAGCACGATAACAGTACAATTATCATGCAAGGTTTTTCCTATACTACTTGTAAGCTTTGACTATCCTAGATCACCTGCATGACTGTGTATCACTGTCAGTAAGCAAGAGACACATTCCCCATCCCAAATGAGAATAGGGTATATAACTCCTATAGTACGATAGTGGTACAATAGGCATGCCAGGTGTTACTTATACTGCTTTCTAATTTGTCTATCCTAACTTAACCATTAGATAATATGTCGCTCATAGTGAGTGGATGACATGACATCCTTTAACTAAAGCATGATAGAAAATGCATTCTTTACACATTGTAGAGGTGCCTTAATTCTAACTATTTGTTCTATAAGAAAAGTCCTTAAGATGCTAAGCACAACTAGTCTAGGGTACTTGTAAGGAACCACCACTACAAATAAGACTCATCCCTACCCAAAGGAACACAAGAACTTTCTAAGTCAAAAGCACTAACTGTGCAAGTCCAATGTAACCAAGTCTACCCTCATACTACGCGACAAACGATAATATGAGGTTGACTTAACTAGATTTAGTGTTGGCAAACGGGTTAGGGTTGACGGGTTTGAATGGCTCAACCCTAACCCTAACCCGTTTATAAAACGGGTCAACCTTACCAACCTTAACCCTAAGCGGGTCAACCCTAACCCTAACCCATCTAACCCTATTAATATAAAGATTCTAAATATACACTACCCAAAATAATTTAATCCTTCGTTTAAAATTACCTATCACATAATCAAAAAAATTATTAACTGACCCAACACGAGAAACAATTAAAATTAATACAAATAGACCATATAATTCTATATAAACTCAAACTAAAGCAATGTTGGCATGTTGCGATTAAAATTATTCATCCATAGCATCGTCATATTTTAAGACTTCATCAACAAATGACTCCAACTGTAAGAAACACACAATCTTCCTGAACTTTTATGCAGGTGGGATGGGATGTGTCACGTGGGAGGAAATAGCAGTAGGTTGTACTGAGCCTGTAGGCCACGTGGATCGTGGACCTAGTGGGAGTGCAGGGGCACCAAAGGACAAACCCAATAAAAAATACAAAAGGTGAGACTGAAAGTCTAAAAGAGTAAAACCAATAAGAAGTACAAAAGGCATTGACTCAATTGAGTAAAATATTATAAGACTTTGACTCCCAAGTTACATCTTTGGCTGTTCACTAAAAGACAAACTGAGAAAGAAAAGAGCAAACTAAGTCACTGAGTAATCAAATAAAAAAATATTGAAATGGATAGAAGCACGAGATGCACTTCTTCGAACTTCGGAGTAATGATACTGCAGAGGTTACAGGTTAGACGGGTCGGGCTGGGTTGACCCATTTTTGAGCAGGTTGGCAAATGTTGAACCCTAACCCGACCCGTTTAATGAACGGGTCGAGTTAGGGTCGAGTTAAGCGAGCCTGGTTAGGGTTAGGTTGGCAGGCCGGGTCAGCTTTTACCAACTCTAACTAGATTAATCGTGAGGTCATTGCTTCCCCTAGACTAGGGCTATCACCCGAATCACCTATATAGGTATCCCAGAATGTCTAAAAGATAATTAGGAACTAACTCTATCTTTGGTGAGCCTAGATGGGTCCAGAGGGTTAGCACAATATAACTAGAAAATTGGGCATAGCTTCCGTCCCTTTTCTAGCATATTGAAATGTTCCCTAACCCGATAGTCGATACTAAACTATAGCAAATCCATACTTTTCTGTAGGATCTACAAGGTGTCACACCCTCCTAAGAGAGTAGGATATAGACCCAGGTGGACCAATGACTTGACTCAATACATAGTGGTAAAACAGGCAGAGCTTTCACCCCCTTTCCTGATATTGAAGCAATCCCTGGCCCGAAGGTTGTTCCTCGGCTGTGGTGAAGTCACACATGTCCTTAGAATCTAGAGCATTAACCTTATGTTAGGGTTATGTGGTGGGTTCAACCCTCGCAAGCAACGGTATAACCACCTACTCTAACGTGTATTAGTCCAATCATTTATTTTTTTCCGAGCCCGAACAAATAGTCTAACTAAACTATATTACCATTCTAACTAATCGACAGCCATGCTACACCTACTGAGCACACATCGGGAAAATAATATTTTTATTTTATTTTTATTTTAAAATTTATTTATTTATTTATTAAAAAATTTATTTTATTAATTTATTATTTAAATGATGTTATAATTAATTTATTTAAATTATTTAGTTAAATAATAATATTACATTATTATTTATTTATTTATTAAAATATATTATTATGATATCTTAATAGTTTATTTAATTATTCACAAACAAGTATAGATGAAAGGGTTTAAGTTTTATGGATCAAAAACCACCATTTATGTGATTTTCATCTCAAAACTCAAGAACACATAGAAAATCTTTGTTTCTTAAAATTTTGGAATATCAGGGGCTTGATTCATCTTGAATTGAATCCCACCCTAAACGAAATATGTTCATATTATTCTTAGCATGAAGCCTAACAAGTTTAGATAAAATATAATTTTATATTTTGATCAAAATTCAAGGGTTTCAAGGATTTCATCATAATTTTTAAGAACACGATATGTTCTTCGAAAAATAAGAGATTCAGATGCTCAAACCTCTTCGAATCGAATTTCGTAACACATGAGAATTGTTCCTAGCATACTTAGAAACCTAAATCTAGCATCAATTAAAATTTTCTAACTACTTTGAATGACATAAAATAGAAATCATGTCAAACCTTGTAAATATAGAAGAAAAAAAAATCCATGAATCGATCTCAATTCCTTGGACCAAAAGCTATGAAAACCTATCTAAACCTTAGAAAAACTATTTCTAAACCTTTTTAGCTTAACTTTAGTGGATTTGAAGAAGTTCCTCAAGTTTTGTCCCTCCTCTTATTTTCTTTTTTTTTCTTCTCCTTCTCTTTCTTATTTTTCTTGCAAACCCGAACTAGTGAGCTAAATTTCTTACCATGTATTGTTCCTCAACATTTTTAGGGAAGGGGAGAGCTTCTTGGTGACTGAAATGGTAGTTAAGTGGAAGGGGGTCACCCATCCTGGTACTACTCTCGTCCGAGCACGCTTAACTACGGAGTTCTAATGAATTCCGTAATGGCGCACGGTTTTAATGTTGGGAATAAATCCATGGTAGAGGCTCGCAGTGGAAACGATTTTGCGGTCGAAAGACCATTCATGGTGCACGTTACACGATTTAAACTTTTATCGAAACTAATCTACATATGTGTGCATGTGTATGCATGTGAATCAAACACCCTAACGACAATCTAGCGTAATGATTAACTAGCATGCATGCAAATCATAATACTCGCGAGATCTACATGTTAGATTACACATACCTTTCGTACGGATATTTTAACCACGGAAAATTGTCTTCTTTGTCGATAGAGACGGAAGATCGTTCGCGAAGATGTCGATGGTACGAATGGAGACATTGCCTTCTTATTCACCCGATCTTACACGATACATGGAACATCGCTCTCGGATCTCTGAGTGCCTCCGAAGAACGACCCTTCTCCTTCTTCAGAACTCCACGCGAGGAAGACGAAGTTGCAAGCGAGAAACAGGAGAGAGATTAGGGAGATAACTAGAGAGATGAGAGAGGGAGGGGGTTCGGTTTTGGCATCCTTATGGCTGGCCCCATATAGCCCTATATATAGGGCCGGCCTACCCCCTTGGATAAGGATCCAAGAGGATAAAGACCTCCCACAATTATCTCTCCAATCTCACCCTTTTATCTCTCCTTGTATTTATCCGTTTTCCCACTTTTTAGGGCTCGATTTGACCGTTTCAAACCCTTATCCCTATCCATATGGCCGGCCCTATAGATGAGGGATTCTCATCCCTACAACATAGGGCCGGCCCTAGCAAGGTCTCCCACTACTAGGGTCGGCCAAGAGTGAGGTCCGGCAGAGTGAGGTTTTTACCAAAATGCCCTGACGCCTTATTTTGACCATTTCTAGCGTGCGATACCTAGTGGCCATTATTTAAGTGATTTTTACTAGTTACCTTGCTATTAACTGAGGCCACCGGAGGGTGCCTCTAGCAAAGTCAACTAGTCAACTCGCAGCATACCCCGTTGCATCGCACCTATGTAGCGAAGTTCACTTATGGCCAGGGATTACTACCTGCGCCTCTGTACTAGTCTCGGGCATAACCCTTAGTACTCACATGTAGTTACGCATCTACCGTGCTCTAGTGCCAAACACACATGGAGCGTATACTTCTTTCTTCCTCTTAGTTCTTAAGGTGTTCTGAGGAGATGGTTTAAGAACCGTACATAATGTTGATAAGGTGGAACCATCAGGGACCGGGGTTCATGGCTTCCAACTCAAGCTCGATCGACACACTACCCGAGTGTATCATTGATCCTCTGAGCTCGAGTTAACCTGCGTAGCCACCCAGAGTGCGATGCAGGCTGTACTCCAATTCACCCAGACTTAATATGTTCTCCATCATACCCCTGCTCTCCGCTTAGTAGTGGTAAACTCATTGTCCCTCCACTTGATGCCATGATTCACTTCGAGCGGTGGAGACTACCGTCAGACTCGAATGATCATATGACTTGGTTCCTTCCAGGTTGACCTATGCATCGTACCTCTGATTACCCCGTCGAGTAATCGAACCCGGTCAACAGTCAAACTGATGACCACCAGGCCTGGGTTTGGTACAGTGTAAGTCACACCAAGGAACGCACCTCCCTTCAGGGGTGTGAATGGCCTGTAGGAGTGACACGCTAATGCAACGCCAGCCGGGTAACCCAGTACACCGTTGTTTTGGATCACTACATACGGATCCTCACACATTGGTGTGCCAAAGCACCACGCAACTGGTTAGTCCATCAGACGTAGTTCCTCAGGGTTTAGGACCGTTTTACCCCAAGCAGAAACACGGGTTAGTATACCAGTGTCTGCTCACTGATCTGTACACCGTGTTAGTTCTGTTCAGCCACAGACACTGTGCCTGGTGATGACCATGGTGAATACATCCCATGAACTATCATCACCAATAGCTTATCATGATGAGACGACCAACCTGATCATAGCTGCGAACTAATTTAGATTATATGGGACCAATCCACTCAGTCTTCAACTCAGTGGACTACCATATAACCATGGCTCTCTGTTCTTAAAAGAACACGTAACTATGTTACGTACCAATATGCATCTCATATAATAATAACTATCAATCTTTATTAGACCAAAACATAAAGTTTTACAAGCTTAGAACACATTAATCCTAACAATCTCCCACTTGGTCTTACAAAGCAAAACGGTTTTGACTCTCATCGAGTCCACATGTCGCTCAAATGCCTTGATAGGTATTGCCTTGGTGAAAGGATCAGCAACACTTTCTGTAGATGCAATCTGTGTCACCGCTACTCACCCTTGCTTTTGAAACTGCCGAATCAAGTAGAATTTGTGCTCGATGTGCTTCCCCTTTTGGTGATGTCTTGGCTCCTTTGCTTGTGCTACCGCCCCACTATTGTCGCAGTAAAGCACAATAGGTAACTGGGCCTCTGGTACGCACCCTAAATCCATAAGGAATTTCTTGAGCCATACCGCCTCTTTGGCTGCCTCGCACGCTGCAACGTACTCAGCCTCTGTGGTAGAGTCTACGATGCATTTCTGCTTTACACTCTGCCAACTAACCGCTGCTCCTCCTAACATAAACACAAAACCTGATATCGATTTTCTGGATTCTAAATCTGACATAAAGTCAGAATCTGTGTATCTAATCGGCGTCAGTTCTTATGCAGTGTAAACCAACTCATAGTCCTTTGTTCTACGAAGGTACTTGAGTATACACTTCACAGTTGTCCAGTGATCTGGACCCGGATTCGACTGAAACCGACCCATCATGACTACTGCGAAACAGATATCTGGCCTTGTACAATGCATAGCATACATTAGACTACCTAATGCCGAAGCATAAGGTATCTTCTGCATTTCTACTCTCTCCTCAGGTGTCTTAGGACATTGATCCTTAGACAGTTTTACGCCATGTTTAAATGGCACAAAACCCTTCTTGGAGTTTTGCATGTCAAACCTAGCCATAACCTTATCTATATACGCGGCCTGTGACAGCGAGAGAATCTTGTTCTGGCGATCATGTGTTACCTTGATCCCCAAAACATAACTCGCTTCACCTAGGTCTTTCATATCGAACTGTGTTGACAACCAGACTTTTACCGTTGACAAATGTTTCAACATCATTTCCAATGAGTAGAATATCATCTACGTAAAGTATCAAATATACCACTGTAGTCTTATCACTCCTCTTGTATACACATGGTTCATCCTTATTTTGAGTAAATCTATATGACTGGATTCCCTGATCAAAACAGATGTTCCAACTTCTAGATGCTTGCTTTAGTCCATAAATGGACTTCTGCAACTTGCAAACTAGATGTTCCTGACCCTCTGACTCAAAACCTGGTGGTTGCATCATATAAATGTCTTCTTCCAAATTCCCGTTGAGGAATGCTGTCTTGACATCCATTTGCCAGATCTCCCAGTTATAATGGGCTGCAATGGATAGGAGGATCCGAATAGACTTTATCATAGCTACCGGTGAGAAGGTTTCGTCAAAGTCGATTCATTCTCTCTGGGTATAACCCTTGGCAACTAATCTAGCTTTATAAGTCTCAATTGTACCATCAGATCCTCTCTTCTTCTTATACACCCACTTACACCCAATAGGTTTAATATTGGATGATGGTGTAACAAGAGTCGAGACTGCGTTATGGGACATTGATGCAATTTCTGCCCCTATGGCCTTTTGCTAGTCAGAGCCGTTAGAAGCTCCCACCGCCTCATCGTAGCTCAGTGGGTCATCCTTCTGACCTTCTGGATCAACCAATAAGGTTTCTCCATAGTATCTGTCAGGAGCTCTAATGCTTCTCCCACTGCGACGAGGTGGTGGTTGTGTTACAGGATGAATAGGTTCTACAGTTTCTGGTATATTAGTGTCTGTAATGTCAGCTCCCACTATGCTTTTGGATGCGCTATCTGTACTAGTACCCAGCAGCTCATCCAGAACTACCTTACTAGCAGGTTTGTGGTCCATAATATAATCATGTTCTAGGAAAATGGCATTCGTTGAAACGATTACCTTCTTTTCCTCAGGATCATAAAATAGTCCACCTTTAGTCCCTTTGGGATACCCTACAAACAGACATGCTTTGGACTTTGGCTCCATCTTTTCCCTCTTGTCTATCCGCACATGTACAGGACATCCCCATATTCTGAAATACTGTAGTGTTGGCTTTTGCCTTGACCACAGTTCTCTAGGGGTCTGAGGCACTGATTTAGATGGAACGTGGTTCAGAACATATGCTGCTGTCTGAAGGGCATATCCCCAAAAGGTCGTTGGTAAACAGGCATAACTCATCATGCTTCGAACCATGTCCAACAAGGTTCGATTTCTTCTCTCAGAGACTCCATTCATTTATGGGGTACCTGGAGCAATTAACTAGGATGTTATCCCATGCTCCACCAAATACCCAAGGAACTCGTCAGATAGGTATTCACCTCCTCGATCAGATCGAAGGGTTTTTATACATTTACTTGTCTGCTTTTCTACTTCAGCCCTGAACTCTTTGAACATGTCAAAGGATTCCGACTTCCAATGCATAAGGTAATGTAACCATATATTGAGTAATCATCAGTAAAAGTGATGAAGTACTCATGACCTCCTATCGCCTTGACGCTCATGGGTCCACATACATCTGAATGGATTAACTCCAATACCTCAGTAGCTCTCACTCCTTTGCCTTTGAAGGCCCTCTTGGTCATCTTGCCTTCCAGGCAGGATTCACAGGTGGGAAGGATCTCCGTAGGATCTGTTTCCAGAAGCCCGGCCTTTACCAACCTATGGATCCTGTCTAAGGCAATATGCCCAAGCTGTAAGTGCCACAATTGGGTTAAATTCTCCGAAGGTTTCTTATGCTTAGATGAATTAACATTAAATGCTAAAGTTATTATATTATCTTTTTCAAATTTAGGACTGACTACATAGAGATGATTCTGAACCATTCCTCTTATTATAAAAGTTCCATTCAGCTTAAACGACACACCAGAAGTATCAAAATAAACTGAATAACCTTCATTAACTAAAAAAGAAACATAAATTAAGTTACGTCTCAAGGACGGTACATAAAAAACATCTCTAAGAGTCAAAGTCTTATTATTCGAAAAACTAAGATTAACGTCTCCAATAGCTTCAGCAGCAGCCACGGCCTCAGTTCCTATGCTTAAGGTCACCTCTCCATCAAGCAACCTTCTGCTTTCCCCAAACCCCTGAAGAGAGTTACAGGCATGGTTAGTGGATCCTGAATCCACAATCCAACTAACAAAAGAACTATTACTTGAAAGAAATGATTCAACAACTAAGAGTTATAGATTACCTTCACCAGTATTCTGAGGCTTCTTGCAGTCCTTCTTCCAATGACCCTTCTGGCCACATCGGAAACACTTCGTGCCCGGTTTCTTTGATTCTCCAGACCCAGAGGCCCCAGCAGAGTCTTGCACAGGCGCTGACTTAGGTTTCTTCTTATGTTTCTTGCCCTGAGGTTTACCAGACTTCTTGAAGGATCTGCGTTGCACGTGAAGTGCTTCGCCCTTCTGCTTGAAGCCATCCTCAGCTGCCTGGAGAGCTCCCAGAAGCTCTGCATTTGCCGTAGCCAACTTGTTCAAATTAAAGTTGGTGACAAAGCCTTCAAAGGCTCCAGACAGTGACGAGAGGAAGATGTCTGTCATCACCTCGCTATCTAGCACAATGTCCATAGTTGCTAGTTCGTTCTGGAACCCAAACATTTTCATCATGTGTTCCCGAACCAGCGTCCCATTGGACATCTTAGTACCAACGAGTTTCTTGATGGTAAGGTATCGCGTAACGCGATTGTGACCTTTAAACATCTCCTTCAAATACAACATCATGTCAGAAGCGCCGGGCATCTCCTCGACTTACTTTTGCAGAGTTGTTTGCAAGGATACTATTATATAGCATTTACATATTTCATTAGATTCCTTCTAGTCAGTGAATGCCTTTAACTGTGCCTCTGTGGCATCAGGTCCTGGCAAATCTGGCTCAGGGTCATTCAGGGCTGTCATATGTTTACCAATCCTTAAGACCAGGTACAGGTTGCGCTTCCAGTCCTCATAGTTAGGACCGGTAAGTTTGTGGTCATTTAGGATAGCGAACAGGGGGTCTAACTTGGTCATCTGAAAATAAAAGATTGAATAATGAGAATGCATGAAAACTTATTTTATGGATTTTTAAAACAAGCTAATTATATCCATATGTCAATGCTACCCTCAAGCGAAGCCATCTCTATGGATTAATTAACCATGTATGTAAGATCTCAGAGTAGGCTACACCTGTCCGAGGGGGCAGTGTGCAGGTCTTCCGCTTACACGGATCTTTCCCTTGATCCTATCCAAATCTGCCAACTACGGGCTTTGATGGACCATGGTTATCTTTTGGCCAGTACCACGTGATCACCGTTGTCTTCGCAACGAATACCTCACGTGTACTTAGGATGCTTACCCACGAGCTTAGGCAATTACGGCACGAGAATTCTAACGGCCCCCACAAGGGTGAGTAAAGCCTGAACACTTGGCACCGTAATCGCCATATCCCGAAGGAGATCACTAAGTAGCTTGGCATAAAAAAACACAGCTCTCACCCCGAGGGGGTTGTTGAGTTATGCCCTTCCACCCGAGCATGAAGTGATTAGCCGTGGAGGTCAGAGGATCTCTAAAAGTTCTCTCTTACATCCCTTATATATATGAGGGTTATTTTGCGAGTATGAATTTATGCAAATGCAAAGGTAGCGACCTCCTATATACTAGACACTGGTCACACCATGCTCCCACTAGCGTTCAAGCCCTTCGCCTAGCATTAATCATTCTCAGAATATGATAGTCCCTGCCTCAAGTGGATTTCTCCATTCAAGGGTCACATTATATATTCCGAGAATATCGATGCTCTGCAAAAAATGGTTATCACGCTAATGCTCTGGAGCTAAGCCTAGAGTCAGACTCACTGGAAAGGACTCCCACTAGTCATGGCGCCTTGCTTATAAATTTGACAATTGATATTCAATGGATCTCCATCTCATCTTTGATTTTGATGCTGGCCAAATAGGCACACCCGACTAGTCGGGTGCTGACCTAATGGTGACATAACCATATGTGATGGGATCCCACTAACATCAAAAGTTAACTAAATAATAGGCGTTATCTAGCGGGATCCTATCCTCAAACAGTCGCTTGGACCGGAGGGGAAAGGCATCCCTCTGAAAACTGATAATCACATTATCTCATCGGGGTTCGATATGAAACATAAAGAACTAATAAAGAAAGCAACCATTAAAATTGAATTAAGTTCAGGGTCCGACCCCTGAACCTACTTAGCATAGCGCAGGCCTCTAGCTTTCTTCGCAAGGTCCCTCGGTCCGGCTCCTCCGTCGCGCTCGTGAACACTTTGCCGGATCGTCTTCATCCTCCAGGGTTCCGCTTACGCTCCCGATGGTGGATTTCTTTGACACATCTTTCTTCTCGATCTGTAACCGAAAAAGTCTAGTACCCTTCGAGCAAGTGCTCGCTCGTACACAATTTTCTAGAAAGAAAAGAAAACACACCTAGGAAAAAGGCCATGGGAACCGAGGATGGTCAACCCCCATCACTCGCCCAATCTACGGCTCAATTACATATCCACACACATAGAGAGTAAATCCAGACATTGGCTAACTCGGGGTCCGACCCCCGGTAGCAAGCACAAAACATAGATCTAGATTTTTATAGCGGTGCCCTGCAAGAATGATTAATAGAACAAGCACAATCTATACATATGCATGATCTAAGCGTAAGAACCCCGATGATTTCACGCATTCATCATGCGCACACATGTTGGTTTTATGAAAAAATGTGAAACGCACACCACTAATGCGGCTCTGATACCAATTATTGGAAATAAATCCATGGTAGAGGCTCGCAGCGGAAACGATTTTGCGGTCGAAAGACCGTTCATGGTGCACGTTACACGATTTAAACTTTCATCGAAACTAATC
This sequence comes from Chamaelirium japonicum, assembly GCA_947650365.1. Lineage (NCBI taxonomy): Eukaryota > Viridiplantae > Streptophyta > Magnoliopsida > Liliales > Melanthiaceae > Chamaelirium > Chamaelirium japonicum. The sequence continues at coordinate 91,365,892 of OX393550.1, forward strand.
TACATATATGTGCATGTGTATGCACGTGAATCGAACACCCTAACGACAATCTAGCGTAATGATTAACTAGCATGCATGCAAATCATAATACTCGCTAGTTTTACATGTTAGATTACACATACCTTTCGTACGGATCTTTTAACCGCGGAGAATTATCTTCTTTGTCGATGGAGACGGAAGATCGTTCGCGAAAATACCGATGGTACAAATGAAGACGTTGCCTTCTTGTTCACCCGATCTCACACGATGCACGGAACGTCGCTCTCGAATCTCTGAGTGCCTCCGAAGAACGACCCTTCTCCTTCTTCAGAACTCCACACGAGGAAGACAAAGTTGTAAGCGAAAAACAGGAGAGAGATTAGGGAGAGAACTAGAGAGATAAGAGAGGGAGGGGGTTCGGTTTTGGCATCCTTATGGCTGGCCTCATATAGCCCTATATATAGGGTCGGCCTACCCCCTTGGATTATCCAAGGGGATAAAGACCTCCCATAATTATCTCTCCAATCTCACCCTTTTATCTCTCCTTGTATTTATTCGTTTTCCTACTTTTTAGGGCTCGATTTGACCATTTCAAACCCTTATCCCTATCCCCTATAGATGAGGGATTCTCATCCCTACAACATAGAGCCGGCCCTAGTAAGGTCTCCCAATGCTAGGGTCGGCCAAGAGTGAGGTCCGGTAGAGTGAGGTTTTTACCAAAACGCCCTGACGCCTCATTTTGACCATTTCTAGCGTGCGATACCTAGTGGCCATTACTTAAGTGATTTCTACTAGTTACCTTGCTATTAACTGAGGCCACCGGAGGGTGCCTCTAGCAAAGTCAACTAGTCAACTCGCAGCATACCCCGGTGCATCGCACCTATGCAGCGAAGTTCACTTATGGCTAGGGATTACTACCTCCGCCTCTGTACTAGTCTCGGGCATAACCCTTAGTACTCGCATGTAGTTACGCATCTACCGTGCTCTAGTGCCAAGCACACACGGAGCGTATACTTCTTTCTTCCTCTTAGTTCTTAAGATGTTCCGAGAAGATGGTTCAAGAACCGTACATAATGTTGATAAGGTGGAACCATCAGGGACCGGGGTTCATGGCTTTCAACTCAAGCTCGATCGACACACTACCTAAGTGTACCATCGATCCTCTGAGCTCGAGTTAACCTGCGTAGCCACCCAGAGTGCGACGCAGGCTGTACTCCAATTCACCCAGACTTACTATGTTCTCCATCATACCCCTACTCTCAGCTTAGTAGTGGTAAACTCACTGTCCCTCCACTTGATGCCATGATTCACTTCGAGTGGTGGAGACTACCATCAGACTCGAATGATCATATGACTTGGTTCCTTCCAGGTTGACCTATACATCGTACCTCTGATTATCCCGTCGAGTAATCGAACCCGGTCAACAGTCAAACTGATGACCACCAGGCCTGGGTTTGGTACAGTGTAAGTCACACCAAGGAACGCACCTCCCTTCAGGGGTGTGGATGGCCTACAGGAGTGACATGCTAATAAAACTCCAGCCGGGTAACCCAGTACACCGTGGTTTTGGATCACTGCATACGGATCCTCACACATTGGTGTGCCAAAGCACCACGCAACTGGTTAGTCCATCAGACATGGTTCCTTAGGGTTTAGGACTGTTTTACCCCAAGCAGAAACACGGCTTAGTGTATCAGTGTCTGCTCACTGATCTGTACAACGTGTTAGTTTCGTTCAGCCACAGACACTATGCCTGGTGATGACCATGGTAAAGACATCTTATGAACTGTCATCACCAACAGCTTATCATGATGAGGCGACCAAACTGATCATAGCTGCGAACTGATTTAGATTATATGGGACCAATCCACTCAGTCTTCAACTCAGTGGACTACCATATAACCATGGCTCTCTGTTCTTAAAAGAACACGTAACTATGTTACGTACCAATATGCATCTCATATAATAATAACTATCAATCTTTATTAGACCAAAACATAAAGTTTTACAAGCTTAGAACGCATCAATCCTAACATTTAAAACACGTCTTCTATGTTTGGGAGAGAAAATTATATAAGTAGCTCTGGATCTCCTTCTCTCCAGGTGATGTGGGGCTAACTCGTGGCCTTGCACACCTTACCTCACCTCATTCATCTTGGCATCCCAGCCTCAGGAGTCTTGGCTCTTGGCCTATTGGATCTTGGTCGTCACAATCCACCCCCCTTAGGGCTACACGTCCTCGTGTAGGGTTAGACCCCCCTATCCCGAGGAGAACCAGCTCTGATACTATTTTGTAACATCCGCCCCAAACACGTAAGATACTATCCACTTTGCTCGTGCCTGCACGAGAACTTCCTAGGGGGTCACCCATCCTGGTACTACTCTCGTCCGAGCACGCTTAACTACGGAGTTCTTACGAATTCCGTAGCAGCGCAAGATTTTAAAACGCATCTTCTATGTTTAGGAGGAAAAATTATATAAGTAGCTCATGATCTCCTTCTCTCCAGGCGATGTGGGGCTAACTCGTGGCCTTGTACAACTCACCTCACCTCATCCATCTTGGCATCCCAGCCTCAGGAGTCTTGGCTCTTAGCTCTTAGCCTATTGGATCTTGGTCGTCACACTAGGTCATGAGGGGAGATCCACATAGGGTATATGAAGACATCACTGCCTAGCCCCTAGCTGATGTGGGATTAAACCCAAAAAATACCATCCCCCCCCTTTCTCACATGAAGTTAGGGATGACACAGTCAAGAGCTCTCATCCTCTCTCTAGATCCAGAGCTTCTCTCTCTAGATTCCTGGGAGATCTTGGTATCCATCCTCTCTTCCCCATTTGGGGGCGGAGATGAAGCCCCCCCAAGGCCCGGATCGCTGTAGATCTAGAGGAGGGACGGCAGGGAAGAGTTCGGGTAGAGGTAGTAGAGGTTCTTCCCCTCCTTCTTCTGATTTCTGCAGTTTCAGATCTGGAGCTGAGGGTCAGAAAGCTGCGGATGATGAGGCTCGGGAAGATCAGGAGGAACGGCAGGAGATTGAGGCGGAGTTCCATCCTCCTCGAGCTCCGATTCTTGAGGATTTCATCTCGAGGGGATATCGTTCTGCGCGAGGTCGTGGAGGTGTAGGCTCGTGCTCCAGATCTGGTAGTTTGGGCGTTCGATCTCCAGATCTGGTTCCTGGGAGTCCGGGATCCAGATCTGGTGAACTTGGGGTTGTTCCGGAGGGCATCAGTTCTGAGATTGGTGCTGCACAAGTGGGTTTTGCTGCTGCTGGAGGTTCGGGTGGTTCAGATCCAAGATCTGGTGGCTCGGCACCAAGATCTGGTAGTTCAGATCCCCATTCTGGTGAATCAGATCCCAGACCTGGTGCGGATGATCCTTTTCCAGATCAGTCTCGAGATGGCAGGGGATCGGGAAGTATTGCTGTGTCGAGTTCTTTGGGTGATAGTTGCCATAATGGACGGGATTCTGGATGGTTGAGTCCGGTTGTGATCTTGCTCATGGTCCTGATCCGACTTGGCAATCAAAACTTCAAGCTGTAGATAAGGATCTGGGAGACGCAGGGGAGTTCCCGCCCCTCAGCTTCACCCAACACAGCCCAAGGAGTGCTTTTGCCCACCAGGTGTTTGTTAGGAAACCTGCTCCTGCAGGGGTCGTTGGATCGAATCAGGCTATTGCAGCAGACAAGCAGCATGTGATTGATGGTACTCCCAAACGCGATTCAGTCCCAAGGCCAGCCCCAAGAAGCACTAGACTGAGGTATATTGCTCCATCAATTAGAGGTACCAAGAAGGTGGCTGTTTGTCCTATCGAGGAGGTTGAGAAAAATCAGAAAAGGTGGGAGCTAACGCTAGTGGGATATGTGCTGGGTAGAAGACCCTATTTTTTGCATTTGAAAGCTGTGTTATTGCAAAAGTGGAGGCCTAAGGGAAGCTTCGAATTACTTTTGCGTGATAATGGTATTTTCTTATTTAAGTTTGGGTGTGAGGATGACTACACCAAAGCCTTGGAAGGAGGACCATGGCAGGTTGATGGTAGGCCTTTAGTTCTGAAAAAATGGGCGAAGGGTTCGAATTGCGAACGGGATCTTCTCACTAAGGTTCCGATTTGGGTGAGGTTTCCTAACCTGATTGTGGATCTTTGGTCTGAAGAATTGCTAAGCCGAATGGGGAGTATCATCGGGGTTCCGTTGTACATGGATCAAGCTACTTCAGATCAATCGAGGGTCAGCTATGATCGGCTTAGTGTGGAGATTAATGTGGAGGATCCCTTGCCTCTCGAGGTGGAAGCCCGAGATAGTAAAGACAAGCTTTTATCTATTCAGCCAGTCCTTTATGATTGGATCCCCCCAAGTTGTCGGGCTTGTAAATCCTTCGATCATGGTGAAGGAAACTGCAGTAAACATCCGAGAATTGGGAATCAATGGAAAAAAACTGGGCCCGTAAGGGCCAATGGTGGCACGATGGGGAGAAGTTGTTGGCAACCGGTTCCTTCATCGGAGATTAGGGGGTCTTCCCCCCCTTTGTCGTCTACTCCTCAGCCTCATGGGGTTCGGCCATCGGTTAGCAATTTTGAGTGGACTCAAGTAGGCAATTTTGCTCGACATAATGGGAAAGAGCAAGTGGTGGGTGTCCCAATGGGTTCAGGCAACCGCTTCAGCCCTCTGAGGGAGGTCGCTGAAGAGGGAGAGGGGACAGTAGGTGTTAATGGTAAGATAGATGCAGGTGATGATGTCGAGGGTGCGAAATCTGCAACAAATGCTGCACCTGTGCCATTTGTTAACGTTACGCTGTCTCAGGGCAGTATCGGTGATGCTGTAACAGTTGATTGTGCTGGAGCTGGAATTGCTGGGAGTGACGAGGCAAGAGCTGAAGCAGTAGTTGTTGCTGCACTAAATGCTGAGGTGAATGCTGAGGCGGTTGTTGCTGTTACAATGGCAAAGGCTAGAGCTGGGGATGATGTTACAACAACTAATGCAGCTGCTACTCTTGGTGAGCAAGTTGTTGGCAGAGTAGATGGGGCTGGCAGTGCTGGTGCTGCTGTTGTTACTGGAGTTGCTGAAGCTGGAGTTGGTGTTACACTGGCTGGTGCTGCTGTTGTTGTTGGAATTGCTGAATCTGGAGTTGATGTTACACTGGCTGGTGCTGCTGATGTTCAGGTAGGAGTAGATGTTACAGAGTCAGTTGAAGGGGAAGATGAGAGTGTTAAAGAGACAGAATCTGGAGAAGTTGATGCTGCTGTTGTAGGAATGCTGGAAGTAGCTGATGTTACAGAGCCCGAAGCTGGGGAAGGAGAGGGTGTTACAGAGTCAGTAGTTGGTGAAGTTGATTGTATTGTAGCAGTTGAGGCTGTTGCGGATCCTCGAGAAATCGATCTTTTTGATTGGACTGATCCAGAACAAAGTAGGATTTATGTTACCGAGGCGTTTCGTGCGGGAGATATTGATGAAGAAGTGGTGCTGAATGTTAAAGCGTTGGTGGAGAGTCTTCACAAGAAGACTGGGCATCTAGTGGGAGTTTTTAGACTGAATAGTCGTGAACGAAGTTTCATCACCTCTTCGCTCTCCCCGGATGGTGAACCGGTTCATATGTTAGTTGTTGACCAAGAGCTTTTATCCATTCTTGGCATTTCAGATCCAGCACTCTTTTTGGGGGAGTCTATTCAGCAGAAAGGAGGAGTCAATGATGGAGTAGATCCGGATTCACTAGCTCTTAAGAAGGAAATGGTGAAGGAGGGGGAAAATAAGGTGTCTCGATCTTCCCGAAAAGGCAAGCGTACTAAGGAAAGTTGGCCGAAGGGCCCGTGTGACCGTACTACAAGGAGCAGAGCGGACTAAGTTTTTGATGCAGAAGGACTGTTCTGGTGGGTTGTAGGGGAGAGTTTGGACACTGCAGGATAGATATTTTGTCGGTTGCAGTGATTTGTCGTTTCTTCAAGTGTTGAGAGTGAAGAGTTAGCTGGCAATGGGGATTTCCAGCTGTGGCTGAGGTACTTTTGTGCTGGTTTGGGCTGCTTGGAGTTGTTCTTTATTTTTTTTAGCTGGAGTCCTGTAACTCACTACGGTGAGATTGTGCCCTCTGCCTTTGGTTAGAGGGTGAGTGTGGCCCTATTTGGCATAGTTGCTGCTTACTCATTCAGAGTTAAGCCGAGTCATGTAACTGCCTTTATTTTCCAGTAATATATTCGTTTTTTACCTTCCAAAAAAAAAAAAAAAAAGTTAGGGATGACACCTGCTAGTCCCCCCCTTCTCATGCATAGGGGAAGAGGCACACCTAGAGTACAACCTGGCCACACCATGGCCTGACTAGAGCCTTGCTCGACGGAACCCCGCTATGATACCAATTGTAGATACCCTCACGCACCAAAATTCAGGTCGTAAGGGGAGGCCCACAGAGGGTATATGAAGACATCACCACCCAGCCCCTAGTTGATGTGGTACCCACCAGGGGATTGGAGAGTTGGCAAGCAACTGATGCTTTGGTGATGAGGTTGTGGGTTCAACTCTTCCTCCCCTCGATTTACCCAGGAGTGAAGTGGGAATTGCCGAGTGGGTCGGGCTTCACTCCCGGAGGGATTAGTCCGAGCCTGAAGTGGGCCATTGCCCGAAAGGTTTCGGGACACCCGCCGATGTCAAAAAAAAAAAAAACACGCAACAATTGGTGACAAATATATTAACAATGGCCCACTTTGCATCCATGATCTATGATTTGTTTTCACTGTTCCATCTTATCCTTGGACCAGAGATCTATACTATAATATAAGCCGGGGGGTCCAAACATGGCAACCCCCGCTGATAAGAAATCTCACTCTCTTATCCCTCTCTAGATGCCATGTGGCAATCTCAAGCTTCCATCTCTCTTTGTAACCATTCGTACTATCTTTCTCTCAATGTTTCTCTCTTTGTTTTGGTGGTGGGGGGGAAGGGGGTTTGTCAGTGGTTCCTAGGCCTTGCTCGAGGGTTCACACTAGTGTTTGTATATGAGAGACCTATCAAGTGCATGTTGGAGAGAAAGAACCCCTTTTGGAGAACCCTAGAGTGTTGTTTGTCTTCCGGGAGCCATTCAGGGCACTCGAGCGTATCCTAGAGGCAAATTGGATATGTCTATTCAGGCACAGGCGCCCGAGCAAATTTACCTATGATCCGTTGACCTGGGCAACCGTCGATGCGCTTGGGCTAAGTTGGGACAGATTTTTGGGTTAAACCCTATATATAGAAGCTATGTTTAAGGGTTTCTTTGTAGATAAAAGAAGGGAATTGTTGAGAAAGTTTGGAGAGTCGTCTTGAGAGCCATTCTTAAGGGTTTGCGTAACTTATTATAATTCCTTCATCAATTGATAATGGATCTCTATCCATGCCGCTAGTGGACATAAATTGTCGAACCACCTAAAATCTCCGGTGTTCTCTGCAGTGTATGTTTTATCTTCTCACTCTCTTGTTTGTTTTGATTGACTTGTATCTTCCTTTCGTTTATGATTTGTCATTGGTTTGGGTGAGATTCGCTCACCACTTCCACCCGCTTTCGCTGTGCACAACTGTAACAACCTATGATTTTGAGAATTTGTTTTAATGTTTTATAATTAGCAAATTATCCTTTATGCCCCTCATGCTTGTTTTTCTATTGAACTTTTTTTTTGTTTTATCGGGCTACCAATTGTGAAGGCTTTACTAGACTTGTGCACTCTTGAGAGAGCTCCACAAAGTTTTAGAGATTCGGGTGATTTCGATTTGCGATTGGTCATAATTTAGTGATTGTACTGAATATGGGTAATTCTACCTTTTTCTATAAACTGTTATTTGGTTAATCTTCAAAAATATATAAAATTAGCATTTTTGGATTCGTCTTGTCAAAGGCTTTCCAACGGGTATTTTTGGCGGATGTTGAGAGCCGTTTCAGATCCGAGTCAGAAATTTGGGGTTTCCTTGCTGTACACGTGCTCGAATTTTAATTGCATTAAATCCCACCTCAATTTGAACTTGACCTATAATTTGTTTGGCTTCGAGTCCCATTTGTGTGGGATTTGTATTCTTTATTGTCTGGACCATCTGATTTTGATCGGATGGACACTAGATAATCCTTATGTGAACTGGATACCTTCTCTCTCTCTCTCTCTCTCTCTCTCTCTCTCTCTCTCTCTCTCTCTCTCTCTCTCCAATCAAACCGAACCAACTTTAATCATCAGAACTGATCAGCTTTCAATTCAGCATAGGATTGGTTTCCTTCTAGGTGAGGAAATAGGGTTATTTCTCCACTATTCGATGAATATCGTACAATCAAAACTTCTTCCCACTATCCTTATAAACTTTAACTAACCAAACCCATCGAACCTCTCTTCCATAGTCCATCTACTCTCTTCATAGTCCATCTACTCCAAGCGGCAGCAACCCTAGGAGATCTCTCATCGACGTGGGAATGATTTCGGAGCGAAGAACGACTCCGACAAGCCACCATACATATTCTGACTAACGGCATCAAGTCGGCGCATCGTTGAAAATGTAAGTTCAACATATCCTTGTCTTCTTCTCGATCCCCCTTCTTCTTCTTCTTACTCCTCCCCCCTTTCTTTCTCTTATTCCTCCTTACCTCTTCCTTGGTTGGGACTAAAATGGGCATAACAGCAATTGATATTGTTGTTGTTGCCTGTTGCAAACCGCATCACAACAGCAGCAACAACAACAATAACGTCTCGTATTGCTGGTGGGTTGGCATGCATAGTGGGCTGATGGGGAGGGGTTGGCAAGGCCTTTGAGGATTGTAGTTTTTTTTATCTCCTTCTCACCCCCTCATCATCTCCTCTTTGGCTTCTGCACCTCTACTTTTCCTTCTTTTGATTGGCTAGTTGAGTTGTGTCTGATCAATTCTCAGATTCACTTCCCCCTCAACCTCTCACACACTCTCCGCTAGCTATATTTTCACTCTCAATCCTCTGATTGGGAATGACACGAAAATTAACCCCTCTTAATTCATCTCTCCCTTAGGTATTGTTTGGATCTTGTACAAATAGGGGTGTGTTTCTATTTGTATAGCTACAAACAAAATTTATGTTAGGTTGTTGCTTTTTTAGATGTGCAACTGTTTGTATATGTTTTTTTTTTTTTTGAAAGGTAACTGGTTGTTTGTTTTTTTTGAAAGGTAACTGGTTGTACATGTTCAAATATGTGCCACTAGCTGGTCTTTTGAGAATTCATCTCACCCCATAAACAAATAGAAACCCACCACTTATTCACACATATGATTCTAACTTTAGATACAAACACATACACAAATATGACAAATGATAAAACAAACAAACACGTGTAACAATGAACATGCGCTTTTTTACATATGCATTAGAAGAATGCATATGTAAAGAAACGCATATCATATATACGCAACATCCAAACAAGGCCTTAATCTCCCAACTCTCTTTTATTAAAACCTTCTTTTTCTATTTCTAAGACTTTCTCTCTTTTTTTTCTCTATATTTAACTCTCTTTCTAAATCCCTCTTTTAAAACTCTCTCTCACTAAATCTTTCATTCTCTAGATGAATTTTTTTTTCTTTTCTTTAGAAATTTTTAGAATTTGCATATAATTGTGGGTGTTCCGATTTTTGATTGGTGCAGTACCCCGCTGCGGATCATCTAATTACGAGCCATCAATGCAAGCAAAAACCCCTCATGGTGGAATCTAACATCTGTCCAGGTGACATTACTTGGGCTCATCATATGGTTTCCGTTTTTACATATATTAGTTTTGTTGGTAAAAAAATAGTCATGCATATCTCTAGTTCCTTATATGATGTAAATAAATATAATAATGAAGAAAATTAATTTTTTATTTGGTTTTCTTTTGCATTAGTAGTTTTTGGAGAAAAAAAAATTGCATGCATGTTTTTTTTGGGTCTTAATGAACGATTGGCTTGTTGGAGCAGTGCTGATTTCTGTTTTGTTTTGGTTTAGTTGGCCTTTTCAACCCTAAGAGGGCTGATGTGGAAACTTTATGAAGCTAACACTGTGAGGGAATTGTGGACCCATTTACAGTAGTTAGCCAAGGGCCTTGGCAAATCTCGAAGTATATAATTAAAGCACTTAAGAGTAATCATAAAATTAAATAAGCACGAAAGGGGTTAGTTATCATTCTGGGGTTCACGTCGTGTTCTCCTGAAGTTGAAGGGCCTCCTGGCATGCTTTAGGGTGTGGCCAGTCGCTCTGTGGAATGTAATTCCAAAAGCAAGTAAGATAGATATGAAGCTCCTTCGTGAACGACGAAAAAAATTGTTTATCCAAATATGGATATGTTTCTTCTTCTTCATCTACTCTCTCTCTCTCTCTCTCTCTCTCTCTCTCTCTCTCTCTCTCATCTCCCACCGGTATGCCGATTTGCGGGTTCCCCACCTCTCTCTTTGGGGAACGACACCGACAGGTCCATAATCATTTAGTTGAACAAACTTAATTAATATAATAGATCTATTATAGTGGGGTCATGCTCTTAGCATGTGCTAGTGTTACTTTCGTTTTCTTTATTGTACTTTATTGTTATAGTTTTTTAGTTTTATTATCGTGGTTTTGCTTCTCTGTATAAATCTAAAATTGATCTTTTCTTGAGAAATATTTATTTTTATATGCCTTCTACTAGGCAAGTTTTGTCACATTGATGCATCTTGTGGTATAATTTTTGAGGCGTAGGTACTCGTCAGTAGTAACGATTGCAGAGTTACATCAGTTGTAGTAGTTACGTTGCTGGGCATTTTCTATGCAGCGTGGTTTATTTCCTTTTAGTTCTTTATCTTTTCTTTTTATTTGTAGTTGTGGATATGTTCTTTTAGAAGCTCTGACGTAACTGAAACTATTTGACTTAATATTATTGGATTGGATTAATTTAGTTATCTTTATGCTTTATCACTAATTATCCATTGTTAAAAAAAATAATAAATTAAACCGATAGAAAATCCGGGGAGTTACAATAACTGTGCAACTTACTGTGACTTGTAATACTTGGCCTTTTTCTTAGATAAATTCGATTAGTCACAGCTCCGATTGATGAGGCAATACAAACAATAATTTTGAAACATGCCTACGATCATGAATCATAATGATTCGAAAAGATTTGGAATATTGCGCACCTCGCACCCGTGTGGAGCCTTTATGATTAATTATAATTTGTTTAGCATGTGTTGGGAAAATCACAGCCTTCCATTGTGTTGATATGTAGAAGGAACGATGATGGGGTTGTACTTCAGTATTGGCAAAGGAGTGAAAACTTTGCAGAATTTTTTTTTTTTTTTGAGAAACCGTCCGTCTCATCTGTATTCTCGAGCATTAAAGTAAATTTTTAAAGGTAAAGTAAGGTGAATTAAATTTTTAATAAGTACCTTCCCATGTTTGCATTCAACTTGTAAAGCAAACAAAAGAAGGCAATATTGTGTACATCATGTATGGATATTGCTGATAGAGTAAAAAGGTAGGGGTGACTGAGAGCAGGGATCCCACACAACGCCAGACCATAGCTCCTTAGGCAGCTCAGTGGTGAAGAAAGACTTTCAAGCAAGATTTAGAAGAACATTTAGCACTAAGCACAGCCACATCCATTAACCACAACAGCTACTAGGTCCAGATATCCGAATCTCGATGCCGCCAAAGATTCTAGGTATAGTTTATTTAGCAAACAAGCATAGATAGTTCAAGATCCTAATTAAAGCATAATTCACCAGTCCGACATGCACAGCGGGTGGGCGGGCAACCCGCTCGCTTGCTCGCTACTTGTTCATATGCAGCTCGATCTTCCTCGGCAGCTCATCCTTCTGGGCCCCGACGATCTTGTCCACAATGGTCCCTTCCTTCACGAAGACAAAGGTCGGCATCGCTTCAATCGCCCAATCGCTGGCAACCGACTGCAATTCACATGATTCACAGTTTAAAGAAAGCATACTATGGAAGCAGCTCATCAGTGTCTAGTTAGCAGAAAGATGGAGCAGCTTACCTTCAGCTCATCGACGTCGACCTTGAGGAAGATGACATTGGGGTGCTTCTTTGCCAGGTCAGCAAATATGGGGGCTATGATGCGGCATGGCCCGCACCATGAGGCAGTGAAATCAACCACCACCTACAGTCAAGTCGGTCAGGGACCTTAAAAACATTAGAGCAAAACTATTCATACCGATAGCTTTTACCGATCGGGTATGGGTGCAATGGACAGCTGTGATCGTGACACATCATTCTGTCTAAAAAAATCGGTGAAAGCTAATGGGGTAGACAGTATTTTCCAAAACATCAACTTTGAGGTATGAGAGATGTCACTGGATAAACAGGTAATTTGTTCTTCTATCATAAATGGCTTACAGATTTCTTCAGGTAGACTGAATTCTTTAATGGCTGTTTAATAGTAAATGTATGCCAAAAACAGATAGGCTTCTAGTGTCCTCAGCCATCTGAACTATACATGAGACTTGACTTAGGTCTAAGAAATTTCATTAGACCTCTAAAGAAGTTCATAACATCAGCTGGGAAGATCAAAGTTGAATCACCGACTCCACTTCGCTTGGCCATCCACACTCTCCCTTACCTTCCTTGTGTGAACCAATAGGAATCCACACGTTTCAATCAGGAGGCGAGTTTGAGGGCCAAGATTACACATATATACCCCTCTCCTAACCGATGAAAGAAGGTCGTCTCTTGATGGAAAGAGACATATGAAGAGACAAACCTTCACAGATGACTTCAATCCCAACTATCACGACAAGATGACAATCTAAACCGAAACCCGGGTTTGAATAAGAACCGGGCTTCCTAACCTGGCAATATGGGTCGCATCTAGGTGACGGATATGGAGGGTTCCAACATTCCCCCGCTTTTGCCCCCCCATTGCCCACATCATCAACCTTCATTTTTAAAACATTTTTGCAAAGGTCTCGTGGGTTTTTGAACTTACAAAATTGTGAGGCCTATGACCCTACATACAAGGTTGTCATATCGTGTATCGTTTTCCCTATTTTGTGTATCGTGTATCGTATCGTATCGTGTATCGTAAGATACGGTTAAATTTATATTATGTATATTTATATATAAATAATATAGAAAGTACACACTAGAATATTAAATATGAAAAGTCAAGTAGAAGAGTAAGACATTCCCTATAATTTCACATCAAACATAACATTGGCCTATACAAAAGGTATGATGTATATATTTCTATAAAAATGAAATCATATATAAGTATTATCTATGATCTATCAATATATTGTTCTCAAAATATTCGAATGGTCAATGAAGACAACAAAAACTCAAAAACTAGGAAGGTTTTATTTTTCATCTCCACCGCATCTACATCATCAATTTGATTATCACCAATAGATAATTTATCACCACTTGCTTCTTTATCTTCCTCTATCAATATATCTCTGGCACCTTTAATTCATATTTATTCTCATCCTCATTGTCTTATTCAAAGTCATCCACTTCTTTCCTTTAGCCTTCCTTTGTGAATATAGATCCATTAGCCCTCTACTAAGAATTGCCACACACACACACACACACACACACACACATATATCAATATATCTCTTGCACCTTCTATTCATATTTATTCTCATCCACATTGTCTTATTCAAAGTCATCCACTTCTTTCCTTTAGCCTTCCTTTGTGAATATAGATCCATTAGCCCTCTACTAAGAATTGCCACACACACACACACACACACACACACACACACACATATATATATATATATATATAGAGAGAGAGAGAGAGAGGGGATACGGGGTATAGGCTGGCGGCCTATTTCGACGAAATGGGCAGCCGCCCATTTGACACCCTTAGGAGTCTTAGAATGTGCTGATTTTTTGTGAGCATTTGCATCTTACCTTAGATAGCACACCCACAAAAAATCAGCACATTCTAAAACTTTTTGGGGCATCAAATGTTACATTTCAGATTAACAGTAACAACGGACGTTCGATAAAACTCTTAACATTTGAAGCCCCTAGGAGTCTTAGAATGTGCTGATTTTTTGTGGGTGTTCTATCTACGATAAGGTGCTTATGCTCACAAAAATTCAGCACATTCTAAAACTCCTAAGGGCTTCAAATAGGTGGCTGCCCATTTCGTCAAAATGGACTGGCAGCTCATTTCCCGTTTCCTCTATATATATATATATATATATATATATATATATATATATATATATATATATATATATATATATATATAGAGGGCTGGGTTCCTATGACATGTCATAGGGAGTACCCTATGACATATGGTGAATTAGTAGTGCTAGAATGTTTAGAATATGCTGAATTTTTTTGAGGGTGATCACCTTATCTTAGATAGAATGTCCAAAAAAAATCAAAGCATTCTAAAACTTGTTGGGGCATCAAATGCTAGAAGCTTTATCGGCCATCCATTTTAACCGTTAAATTAAAAATCATATTTGATGTCTCTAGAAGTTATAGAATGAGCCGATTTTTTGCGGGGGTCCTATCTAAGATAGGGTGACCATCCTAATAAAAATTCAGAACATTCTAAATATTCTAGGGTTACTAACTCACCATATGTCATAGGGTACTCCCTATGACATGTCATAGGAACTCATTTCCCATATATATATATATATATATGCAGAGAGAGAGAGAGAGAGAGATGGAATCCTATAATTATTGAGATTAGAAAAGTTGTAGATATTTAGTGCTCCAAGCTCTAGAAAATTTTTAAAAACAAATGGCATTGGGCTCCGACAACTCTAGAGAAAGATTTGTAAAACACCTATAAACTTCTTTAGTATCATTTCACTCTAGGTTAGAAAATATTCCTAAGTATTTTTTTAACTCTAAGAGACCTATATAGTCCTTTGGGAAATTAAGAGAAAAAAAATCATTTTAAAAGTTTCAAAAAAAAAACAAACAAAAAAACATGTTTTCACCGTATCGGACCGTATCGTGTATCGTAACGTATCGTGTATCGTACGATACAGGAGAAAAACGATATGTAAACACGATACGTAATGTTTTTCTCCTGTATCGTATCATATCGTACGATACGTATCGTGTATCGTACGATACGTACAACAGAGCCTACATAAGTAAAACATTTTGTGCCTTCTTTGTTGGGAAAACTCAATACTTGATTAGAAATAAATTCAAAGAATTCAATGGTAGGGATTGTGGTGGATACATCAGTCAACCTTCCATGTACCACTCTACCAAATGAACAGTTGTCACCCTGAAACTTTATGTAACTAACCAACTTTAAAATAGGCTTCAGTGCCTATTTTAAACAATTATGTAAAAAATTATGTAAAAACAATTATGTAACTAACCATTTCTTGGTCCAAACAATTATGTAAAAACAGACATTCTGCCAAACGTCCAACCTTTATATATAGAATAGGTATCATTATCAACAAAAATGTGATCACGTTTCTCAAGACGAAAAACAAAAATATGATCACATATAATAATTGAATGGTGTCTTTACATTATACATGAAAGAATAAACATGCATGTCTACTATTTTTCCTTGTGTATAAGTGTATAACACAATGTTTTGCTTGTGTGAGACTAAATACCACTGGGATCCTCTTACTCGTCTTACGGTTACTAATGAAATTACACATGGGTGGGTCTTTCACCTACATAAAAGTTTAAGAATTTGCTGGTTTTTTGTGGGTGTGATATCTATGGCAAGTTAATCAACCTCACCATAAATAATCAAATTCCGAAATCTCTAGACGTAACAAAGAAAGAAAAAGAGAAGACAAAAGTACGCAAATGGGAGATAATGGGCTGAGGAAATGATATAATATGCACAAGAGGTGACGAATACAAGGGCAATTACTTTTCATGAGGCAATGGGAAGATTATCAGAAGCAAGCACCTCGTAAGAAATAGGAAATCGGTTAGGGGCAACTGGGGGTACATAATGGAACTTGAAGTGAGCCTCTCTGGTGATCTGCCAAATGTGGCTCAAAATGTTGTTGGTAAATTAGTGACAACAAGTCAAGGTATATTACTTTGTTGATAACATCAATACCCAAACACAAACCATTCTTCGAAAAGAAGGATGATCCCTCAAAAGTGGCACATGTATTTACAAAGTAATGACGAGAACCAGTATACTAACACAGTTTATGAGTATGGGAATACTCAACCGGGAGAAATTAACAGCTTTAGGGGATAACTTGTCCTTACCCGAGCTAGAGCCTGAGCGCCACACGCACAGATAAGTACACAATGAGGCATTTCTAATAAAGAACATTTAGGATACAGGACCAAGCAAGGAATTTGCTATGTCGAAGAGAAGCGTACATCCACAGTTAATAAGATAGCAAGTAGCTAAAACAACAATATCTAAAATTGCTTATGAACATAGATGTTGCATAAATCGTTTCGCAGCTTGAATCAAATGTCTAATCTTAAGCTCAACAACTGCATTTTGTTGAGTAAATATATCCAAAAGAAAAATATTGAGTAGAGCTAGCAAGAGGCCCGAACTTGACTCAGTCATGATCAAGCCCAACCGCCTGGAACATGACTATAATGAAAACGCCATGGATGGGATCAGTCATAAATTATAGATCTGAAAATAAAACAGGTTGAGTTCAAGCATGCATAGGTCCGACCCAATGTAAATTCAGGAATCAATCTTTTCTACCCGGCAATGAAATCGTAGTCACTCTACTAGATTTGAGATTTCGATTCAGGGCGACAAATGAACCAATTCAGCCAGCAGAACCATTTTCGGCCAAAATATTAAACAATGAAGAAACAATTACAAAAATTCAGGTCTGGTTCAGTTTATTCAGGTTTGATACGATGACAATCCTCACTCAGCCTATTTGGGCTTCATTCGGCTAATGTTAGAATCTGATTGGGCTGAACCAGTAGCTAGATCTGAACCAAGATTAACCGTAGCTGAACCAGACCGAATCAATTCCAAGTCAGGCCAAACCGCAAACCAAATCTAAATCAGCCTATTTTGCTTTGCTATTGTTTTGATTCGGTCAGTTCGGATTGGCCAAAATACGAACAACTTCAACAGTTTGGTTTAGGTTCGAGTGAACCTTTGAACCATGTACATCTAAACAATATGATCGGGGATTCGGGCATCATGCGTCATAGACATACAGAACTTTGAGTGTTTGTTACCTTTGGATTGACAACATCTAACAACCTCCAACGAATTACTAGGATAACGTATACGAGTCCTTAATCCTCTGTGTCTATCATCAAACACTAACTCTAGTCACCCTGGAGGTTCTTTAGGATCGCGCCTAATTTAGGCCCGAATTACTGATACTAGTCAGGGCTTGGTCCTTGTCGGTAAAGCCCCATCATCAATACTAACTCTAGTTACACTAGAGGTTCTTTATGATGAGCTTAATTTAGGCCAGAATTATTGATACGGGTCTGGCTTGGTTCTTGTCAGTAAAGCATGATCGCAAAAAGGGTCAGGTATGGAACAAAGAAAAAATTATGGGCTTGGACTCGAGCTTGCTCAAATCCGGCCCAAGCCCTGCCCATTGCAAGCCCTTGGGAATATTCAGGCTATGAGCGTGACATTGTTAGAGGGGCTCCTTATCATAATCCAAGGTGCAGAAAAAATTTAAACAAAATAACCAAATTATCTTAATCTATTTGTGAAATAGTTGAAAGACAGAAGAAACCTAAGAACGATATTTGTAAAAAGGATGACGGAATCCGAGAATAAGCATAAAAAAGGTCCCAAAGTAAAAAAAAATCCAAAATACCTTTATGTCCTGCAGGACCACAATAATAATAGGTGCCAACTCAAACAAAGTGGACCATCGATTAGACTGTCTAGAAAGAAAAGACACTCGACGATATTATCATGTTGGTAGGCCTCAAACTCTTAAGGTGGCAGACTTCAATCGTGGAATAAAAAGTTTCAATGACTTTAAAGTCAGGTGGCCAAAAAGAAAATGCTGATGATACATAGAGGCACACAAATGAAAGCACTACCATTCAGATCATTATGAAGGTTATAAAGTCCCTTCTATTCATCGCGTCCACAAATCGTCGGCTTTGTTTTGAGGATCAATAAAACATGAGAACTAGTTTTGAATAAGATCTTATTTAACTGGCTAATAGATAAGAGAAGAAAATTGAAGAGAATAACCGACTATAAACTAAGAAACGAAATAGGACTAATCGTCTCACTGCCAAGCAAAGGCCGACAATTACCATCAGCAAGAACAATTAAAGATTTTAAAGAACCAGGATTCAAGAAGAAAACAACCTTATCATGCACAAGGTTCAAATATCGATTTCGACCCCCGGAAAAAAAAGAGGCATATTTCAAGAAATATCACAAAATATCCCCAAATATCGTGACATTTCACGAAATGTTGCATTTCGGTATTTTGAAAAAACAAAATATTTCGCAAAATTTGTACCTTGAACATGCATGTGTTGATGCTCCGGAGTCAATGACCCATGTGGATGAAATAAAGCAGTAAAATAATTAGAATTTCCTGGATGAATGAAGGTGGCTACCTCACGATTTCATAACGGTGTGGATTCGTTAAAAATGCACTTCAGAATAGCTATTTGGTTCAATGTAAGTAGTGATGTCCTGCAAATAGGATGTATTATACCAACTTTGGAGTGTAGATGAAGAACCTATGGCTTCTGAGTCACCCATGGTTTGCCATGTAAATCATAAAACATCAATCGTATGGCATCTCCTATTACAATAAGTGCATTGGCAAAAATTGGCGATACCACGACTACAACCATGGCCAAGGCCATCGCCATGGCTGCTGGATTGGCCTCCGAAATGCTCGACCAAGAGTACCACTCATTGTACCACTACTACGAAATTTGGCAACTGACCAAACATACCTCCAGCATGATGTCAACTTGTAACAATAGAACTCAACAAATAAAAACATATACAAGCCTGACGCAGGATGAAAAAGAGACCACCCAAAGGAGAACTGTCCACATAATAGTACAATGGGATTTACTAACACATTGGGGTTATGGAATTGACAATGGTGTCAACTCTTTATTAAACATCACCAGCACGACAAGGAGACCCGGTTGTCCAATGAGTAATTTTTTAAGAACAGAAACATGTGGAAATTCACTGAAAAACTGGCGAAAAACTCATATTGAAGATCAAACGGGTCTGTGGATTCTGATTGCAAGCGTCACGGTTGTCAAGGTGCTAAGGTGAGCCTAGGCGCCAAGAGAGCTTGCTGGAGCCAAAGGATAGATGGGCCAGCCCATGTCAATCAACCACACCCACCAAGACCCTATTAATTGATGGAAGTGCAATGTCAAAAATTATCTAGGAATTCTATTGATGTTAGAGCCATTATGAAATTTTTTTATGCAAATAAATAGATGTAATTAAATGTGGATGTAGTCATGAATAAATGAATGTTTTGAATGACAATTAATAAAGTGTATTGTGAATGATTCCAACATTTTTAAAATTCTATGGATCTCCTTTTACTCTTATTCTTCTTCTTTATCACTATACTATCGAGACTGACCCTATGTTCCATTATCAAATACATTAGAACTTAATGGGTTTAAGAATAATAACGATGAGACAAATATTTCTCAAATTAAAGCATTTTTCCACAACCTTTGAGAAAGTGACAATAAAAACTATAGAGATAATTGAATCAATCCACAATCATTAAAACGAACCCTAGGAAATAATAGAACATCGATTTCAGTGCAAAACCCAAAAATAAAAAGCCCATTACAAATGCAATGAATGAGATGCCCAAGAGATTGGGTCAAGCATATATTTCCATGAGCACACCCAGCAAGAAGCTTCATGCCTAAAACCCAACCCCCCCCCCCCCCCCCCCCCCCCCTCCCCCAGCGATATCTCCCCTCTTTCGATTCCTGTGGCCTCTCTTCATTACCCCCCACTCTTTTTACTGGATTCCATTCCCCATCTTTTATCATCGACTGGTTAGATCATCGAGGAAACACTACTAAAAACCCTGAATCACCAGAGCTTCTCTCTCTCTCTCTCTCTCTCTCTCTCTCTCTCGATTTGTATTTAAACAGTGTTCTAGAGCTTTTAACCAAATGAAGCGCAAAATCGTTTCCCCAATACGTACAGAAACTATCCAAATTAAAGCATAATCATCCAAATTAATGCATAATCATCCAGATTAACACAGGGGGAAAAAGGTCAATTTGGTTGGGCAAACCAACCGCATCAACCAAATTAAGCAAGATCCAAAACCAATTTCTTAAGAGAAAAAAAACACAAATCGAAAGGTCCTAGATACATAGGCAACCCATCATCCAGATTCGTAGGACTTGATCGAGGACACCACGCTCGATCCCTCAAAATACAGAATCGGGATACAGAAACGATCCCCAAAAAGGGGAACAACGGTACGGGATCGAGAGGGCGAGAGAAGGGGGACGGGATCGAAGATGGGTTACCAGCTTCTTGGATTGGTTGGCCTGCTCGAGCTGCTCCGTCCACTCTTCGACGGCGTGGATCGCGACCACCACTCCCTCTTCCGCCATCGCCTCTCTCTCTTCTCTCTCTCTCAGGAAATGGGCAAGATGTTATATCTTTGATGGCCATTGAAGAACCCCCCTAAATAGGGAAATTCCCTATCAAATTACGGAAATGCCACGACCGTGCCGCAAGGGGAGCTTCGCCGCGATAAAATATTCGGTGAAATAGTCGTAGGGGCTGACGCAATGTTCAAAATCGGACCGAAAGATGAACCAAAAAAGTATCCGGTCCAGTCTAAACCGGTTCAAACCATTGGTTCAACCATTTGAACCGTATAAGAAATAGCTATTTAAATAAAAATTTTAATAAAAAAATATTATTTCTTGATTGAAAAGGCATATTAATAGATCTTTAAACCATAGGTCATGTGTTCAAAAACTGACCAGCCAGCTTTTCCATATATATATATATATATATATATATATATATAATATTTCAGGGTTTAGTGGGGGGGACAAACATTTAATTGAGTCGAGAGACAAATCGTAAAAGACAAACACAGCCGTTCATTGTTGTTAGGGTGAGTGTCATTCACTTGGAAGAAATAGATTAACAATATTGATTGATCCGGTCAGCTCTTCAAAACTGGAAGGTGATCGTGGTCCGTCAGGATATCTGTGATTATAACGGGGTTAAAAATGGAAGCTGATGACACCGACAGATCTTGGTTAAAAATGGAAGGTTATAAATACCATTATCCCCCTTCAAAGCCCCCGCCTCTATTCCCTCCGCTAACGCCCCTTCACCGCTCATTCTCCCTCGGTAACTGATCACCCTTTCTCTCTCTTTCTCTGATGGCGATCGGACTCTTGGCATCGCCACCGACCGCCGGCCACCTAACGCCGGCCACATCCCTTCCGTCCACCCACAGGTAGGAAGCCTCTCTCTCTCTCTCTCTCTCTCTCTCTCTCTCTCTCTCTCTCTCTCTCTCTCTCTCTCTCTCAGTGCGCTCACCCTCTGTGTCCCCGCCTCTCTCCCTCCCCGAGCCACCTCAGCCCCCCTCCGTTGATTGCGCGCCCCTCCCCCCTCGGATCCCACTCACCCTCTCCTTTCCCGCCCCCCCCCCCCCCCCGCGAGCCAACTCAGCCCCCCTCGGATCCTGCTAATCCTCTCCGTCCCCGCCCCCCTCCCCCCTCGGATCCCGCTCATCCTCTCCGTCCTCGCCCCCCTCCGCGAGCCACCTCAGCCCTCGCCCCCATCGTGCCCCATTCCCGCTGATCGCGCGTCTCTCTCTTCCCTCATCCCCCAAATCCCTTCCAAAAATAAACCCTTCCAAAATCTTTCTCTATCGCGGGTTTTTTTTTTATTTATTGCAGCTCTCGATCTCAATCTTACTTTTTTGTATTGCAAATCTGTTGTTACGGCTGGGTAGGGGGAGATGGAGGTGGATTTTTTCCCCCTTCTTTTTTTCCTTTCCTTTTTTTTTCACTTATCTCAGGTTTTTTTTTTTTGGATTGCAGTCTTATGCTTTCGCTGGCGGGGTCGGGGTCGTCGCCGATAAACAAGTTAACAGGAGGTCTCTCACTCGATCTCTCTCGATCTCAGATTTTTTTGTCTATTGCAGCTCTTTATCTCTCTCAATCTCACTTTTTTTTTTGCAGGCTTGCTGTTGCCGGCTGGGTCGGGAGAGATGGAGGTGATGATTTTTTCCCCTTCTTTTTTTCTTTTCTTTTTTTTTCCCTCTCATCTCAGGTTTTTTTTTGGCTTGCAGTCCTATGCTGCCATCGACGGGTCGGTGTCATCGCCGGTGAACAGGTCTCTCACTCGATCTCAGATTTTTTTTTATTGCAGCTCTCAATCTCTCTCTCTCTCTCTCTCTCTCTCTATCTATCTTAGTGTTTTTTTCTCATATTTTTTTTTGATTGCTGCTCTACTCTCTCGATTTCAATTTTTTTTTATTTTATTGCAGGCCTGTTGTTGCTTCTGTTGAAGAGTTTCTAAGCATTTCAATAATCTCATTAGCACCACTTGCACGCAAATAAAAGCAGCCTCAATACCCCCTTTTGTCAACTACTAAATTTCCTCTTTGGTAATTTCTATCAAATCAAAACTGAATTGAAGGGGCAAAATGTAGTTTTCTAACTATAAGGGGTTAAGCGATTTTGGGCTGAACTTCATGGGGGTAAAGTGTAATTTATCTTTTTATCTACGTACATTTAGCATAAGATCATCTTTTGAATAAAGTTGACGCCACATGAATGAAAATCTTGCCCAATTCCATTTATAATAATGTACTTAAAGCCATCCCTGAGCCGACAGCCGCTGGATTTGATCAAGTCCCCATTTGGTGCGCGTACATTACCTCAATTTCATTAGTTTTATTCGTTGGACCCTGTCTCTTGGTGACCCGATTCTCTGCTTACAAATCTGTTGAGCTAAGTTACTATTATATTACAGGTCGGACTTGAACGCCATTCGAAGGAAGAGACTCAAAGTGATGGATCGGTTTGTCTAAAATAACGGTATGATTTGATCGGAATATGTAGTTGAGAAAGATTTGAAGGTCAACGGACTAAATAATCAGCTCACCAGGCATTGATGCCTGACCAAACATGTGCGCTGTCTAGCTCATGCTCTGAAGAGAGTCAAAGGAGAGACCGAAAGAAGCAACGGAGCTCGGAATCAGGATTTTTGCTGGTAAACCTAAGAGCCCGGTTTGCTCGATTCGATTTAATATCGATTTGCAGGAGTGTTTCGAGGGGTTAGGTTCATGTATTCTGCATCAGAATGGATGGATTGTGTGTTGTGTCTGGAGCTTCTGTGATTCCCCCTCCCACTAAGGCAACCCCCATATGATAATGCTCGCAGTCGCTTGCCTGCAGGTCCTTGTTGTCTCCTGGCGTTCCCAAGGGCAGCCCATCACCCGGTGAAGCCAAAGCAGAGCTAAGTATTATATAGGGCTTAGTTTAATTGTGGGTGATTAGAGATGTATCAAGGTGAGATAAGTCGATATCGCACTTAGTCGTTTCTAGCTAATAGGGGGTTGGATTAGTTAGTTAAATCCTGGATCCCGGGACCCAATGCTTTTGCATTTTAGTCCAGAAATTAATATTTTGAGGGTTCATCATGGATGTAAGTATTTAATTTTCAGTTGACTAAGATAGGGATGAGCTGTAATATGATGAGAAGGGACAGTTTAAAGGGTGGCACATTATTATCATATTGGGGGTGCCCTGATTACTTTTTTTTTAAAATGAAGGAACCACCAAACATGCAGCAGTGGTCTGTGCTCTTTGATCAATTATTTATAAGGAAGATTTAGCTCTCAGTGGTCACTGTCGTCAAAATAGTCACTACTCTAGAAACTTTTTGCAACACCCTCAAAATGTTTTGCGTGCCTTGAAATATTGATATCGTCCTGAAAATATTGTCACCTCTCGAAATATTATTGTCGCACTCGAAATTTTTTTTTTCACCCACGAAGTATTGTCACCTTCCTCAAAATATTTTGGCCACCATTGAAATATTGTCATCTTCATTGAAATATTGCCTTCGCCCTCGAAATCTTTCGCGTGCCGACAGGCACGGGCATTACTATATATATATATATATATATATATATATATAATAGAATTTTATAAATGAATGTGTTTATTCAAAAACCAAACCGAAACATGCTCCGGTTCCAGTCCAAAACGGTCTAACCGTCCAGTTCAGTCCGATTTTAAAAACAGTGGGCTGACGTCGTGCAGCACATCGCTCAGCCGTCCGATGAACTCACTAATGATGAGGAGATCGTAGTTGGCCGTGAATGTGGACGGTGTGCAGCCAAGAATTCAGAACTGAATGTGTCTGCACCAACGGCTAGGTGGCCACACTTTACGGAAAAAGGGAACAAATTACCTCCTTGCCCCTATTTACCGTATGTGGCCTATTGCTATTGGCTAGTCGTAGTTACCGGTCATGAAAGTCGGGTGTCAAATGTTCTCTTTAGGAGAAAAAAATTGATCACCGATAACTACGACTGGCCAGTAGCAGCGCGCCACACATGACAAATAGGGTTAAAGAGGTAATTTGAAGAGACAAATGATGTCATTTTTATTGGGGTTCAAATTACCTCCTTACCCTTATTTGGCATATGTGGCGCACTGCTACTGGTCGGTCTTAGTTATCGGTCGTCAATTTTTTTCTCCTAATGAGAAAACATTTAACACCCGACTTTCACGACTGGTAACTATGACCAGCCAATAGCAATAGACCATAGGGGTGTGCAGGATCCAAAGCAAACCGACCAAACCGACCGAACCAAATCAAACCAAACCGACCGAATTTGATCGGTTTCGACACACTCAACGGATCGGATTGAATCAGGATTTCTCAAAACCGATATGATTGGATCGGTTATCGGATTAATCAATTAAAAACCGACCTAAACTGAACCGAACCGAACCGGACTCCGGTTTATAATTTACTAATTTAGTGGTAATTATTGTGAACTTTTGTTTAATTGTTAAAACTGTACTTTGTAAGTTTTAATATTTAATGGATATGAATATTGTGGACATAATGGTATTGTTGTTGATAACTTGGTATTTTGGTAAGTAATGTAGTATCATTTTATAATTTTTAAAATAATCATTTTAAAGTTGAAACTATGTCTAAATAAATTTTAAAAAAAACTAGTAAGCATATGGGCCAAAGCCCAAACCGACCATCCAATCCAATCCAAACCGACTTTAATTGGATTGGATTGGATTGGATTCCAGTCTCAATCGGTTTGGATCGGATTGCAAATTCTCAAAACCGACCTAGGTTGGATCGGTTTGGGTTTTGCCTAAATAGGTCGGTTTCGAACCGATGCACACCCCTAATAGACCACATACGGTAAATAGGGGCAATGAGGTACTTTGAAAGGTTAAAAAGATTATTTTCATCCGGGTTCAAATTCTTTATCCTTATTTGGCATATGTGGCGCATTGATATTGGCCGATTGAAGTTGCTGATCGTGAAAGCTGGTCATCCTAACCATTGGAGCGGACACAATGGATGATCATTGGAGAAAGATTGGATAAATTCATCCTTGGAAAATAATTCGGTGAGGGAGTAAAATTCATAGTTTGGAAAAAAAATCTGAAAAGCTCGCAATGAGTTGGGCAAAAGTTCAAAAACACAAATTATAAAAAAAAAACCTAATATTACATTAGCTATTTTTGTATAAGGCTAGTGGATATCAAAACATATATTTATTTAAAACAAAATAAATATAATATAAAAAAATTAAATTAATAAATTAAATATATAATTTTGTGAAGTATTCGGGCAAGCCTTTTGGCAACTGATAATTCGGCTTAGGGCAACGGATAATTCGGAATAATATTCATTTGTCTTTAACTTTGTAAATTATTTATGATTTTTTAAAAGTTTAGAGAATATTGTAACTATGGATGAGCCTATTGTGTGTGACCAAGCCCAGAGCAGTGGGCTTCAAATTTGTTGGTTTCGTCGTGCTGATAGACCCGACACGGCCCGACATGAAGTTAGCGGATTTGGGTCAGGGCTAAATGGGTTCGGGTTGTAAACAGGTCGACACGATAGACCCGTTTAATAAACGGGTCGGGTCTGGGTTTAGGGTCTGGACATGGCAGGCTCGGGAAGACCCATTTAAAATTCAACGGGTAGTGTCGGGTCGGGTCGGGTCTACCTGCAATCCGATACTGTAATATATATAGTATCTTCGGGTCTATTGGGTTAGGTTGGATCAAGTCGGATTGGGTCGGATCGGATCAACTGAATAAATCCGTGTGGTAAACGGGTCTTTTCGGTTCTACCCGTTTCTAAACGAGTCGGGTACGGATTTAGAATCTAGACACGATTAGTTAAACGGGTCGGATCCGGGTTTAGGGGTTTTGAACACAACCCAAAAGTAGACACGACGCAAACCCAACCCGACACGACCCATTGCCACCCCTAATTGTAGGGTGTCTCCATCGTAGTTTTCCTCATGATCGGACCCTTAAGAGCAGAATGTTTGGAAAAATGCTACTCTATGTTGCCAACCTGATGTGGCACGATTATAGCCATCCATTGCTCCCAGTCCCGACCAGCAGGCAAAGGACCCACCGCAATCATCAGGTGCCACCTCAGGTTGGAAACAAAAGTTGCCTAAACAAGTTGGCAGAATAGCATTGCTCCAGAAATGTTTTACGTACTTCTGTTGACCAGAATGATGTGGCCTCTGCTTACAACGGGTGTTGAGTGTAAATCACCAATCGGCAGTGGCAGACTCGGAAACACCAAGATTTAAAATTTGGGAAGGGGGGGTGGTGCATATGTAAAAATTTTATTGTTATTTTTAAAACCTTAAAGGGGTCCTCTAGAAATTTTACTAACTTTTGGAGGGGTGAGGGGTACGACCCCGGTCCCCCCTTGGTTCGGTCCCTGCCAATCGGGGCTAGGTGCAACGAACGCTACAACTGATAACTACGACCAGCCAATAGCAATGGGCCAAATACGGTAAATAGGGGCAAGGAGGTAATTTGAAAAGGTTAAAAAGATTATTTTTGTCCGGGTTCAAATTACCTCCTTATCCTTAGTTGGCATATGTGGCACATTGATATTGGCTGATCGAAGTTACCGATCGTGAAAGCTGGTCGTCCAAACCATTCGAGCGTACACAATGGATGATCATTGGGGAAAGGTTGGATAAATTCATCCTTGAAAAATAATTCGGTGAGGGAGTAAAATTCAGAGTTTGGAAAAAAAATCTTGAAAGCTCGTAATGAGTTGGGCAAAAGTTCAAAATCACAAATTTTTTTTTAAAAAAATATTATATTAGCTATTTTTGTATAAGGCTAGTGGATATCAAAATATATATTTATTTAAAACAAAATAAATATAATATAAAAAAGTTAAATTACTAAATTAATCATATAATTTTGTGAAGTATTCGGGCAAGCCTTATGGCAACGGATAATTCGGCTTAGGGCAACGGATAATTCGGAATAATATTCATTTGCTTTTAACTTTGTGAATTATTTATGATTTTTTTAAAATTTTTTTAAATTTTTGATTTTTTTAAAGTTAAATTACTAAATTAATCATATAATTTTGTGAAGTATTCGGGCAAGCCTTATGGCAACGGATAATTCGGCTTAGGGCAACGGATAATTCGGAATAATATTCATTTGCTTTTACACTTACCCCCTTGAAGTTTAGCACAAAAACACTTAACCCCCTTATAGTTTATTTTGTTCCAAATCACTCCCTAAAGTTTGAAATTTTACACAATACCCCTTTTGTCAATTACTTGATTTCCTCATTTTGTAATTTTTATCTGATCTAGGTAAACTTCAGGAGGGAGGGAAGCAAAGTTTAATTTACTCAGAAAACAATTAGAGCCAACTTTTGGTAGCCAACTTCATATGGAGGTGGCCACCACCAGCCGTCACCGTCCCACCAGCCATCACCCCCCGTCAGTCAATATCTACCGTTATGCCACCAACTATCACCCCACCGCTATATGGGCCATCCATCGCCACTGGTATTGGTGACCCACGGCCGACCTCGCCGTTTGCCGGTCACCGACGCCCACCAGGGCCACCACTGTCCGGCCGACACCTACCGCGATCTGCCACCTCCCGTGCACGTGGCATCCCCATAGAGTTCATCCCATGGCCCTTTGTGAATAAGAATCGAGTGGGATCGGGGTCTATTTATAGGTTTTTGGGGGTATGTATGAAATCTACCCCCCCCTAAAAAAAAAAGGATATGGTCTATTATTTACAAACCGTGCATCTTGATCGAGTCGGCCAATTATAGTTCCAAATTTTCTAATGACTCTGACGATCGAAATTCTCCTTTACTAGAGGCAAAATCCTAATAGGCCTTTTACTGCGCGATCGAAGGGTAGGGACGCTGTCATACCGCTTGCCGAAGCCTTCGACTGTGAGGCAGCGATTGTAGTTACTTTTTAATAATTATGCCCCCCCTGAGGAAAAACCCTAGGTCCGCCATTGCCCGGGAAGACCCGTTTAAAATTCAACGGGTCATGTCGGGTTAGGTCGGATCGGGTCTACCCGCAATCTGATACTGTAATATATAGTATCATCGGGTTTATTGGGTTAGGTTGGGTTGAGTCGGATTGGGTCGGATCAGATCAACTGAATAAACCCGTGTGGTAAACGGGTCTTATCGGTTCTACCCGTTTCTAAACGAGCCGGGTACGGATTTAGGATCTAAACACGATTAGTTAAAATGGGCCGGGTCCGGGTTTAGGGGTTTGAACACAACCCGAAAGTAGACACGACACGGACTCGACCCGACCCGACCCATTGCCACCCCTAATTGTAGGGTGTCTCCATCAAAGTTATCCTCATGATCGGACCCTTAAGAGCAGAATGTTTGGAAAAATGCTACTCTATGTTGCCAACCTGATGTGGCACAATCATAGCCATCCATTGCTCCCAGACCCGACCAGCAGGCAAAGGACCGCCGTCATCAGGTGCCACCTCAGGTTCAAAAGTTGGCTAAACAAGTTGGCAGAATAGCATTGCTCGAGAAATGTTTTACATACTTCTGTTGACCAGAATGATGTGGCCTCTGCTTACAACGGGTGTTGAGTGTGAATCACCAATCGGCAGTGGCAGACTCGGAAACTCCAAAATTTAAAATTTGGAAAGAGGGGTGGTGCATATGTAAAGATTTTATTTTTATTTTTAAAACCTCAAAGGGCGCTCTAAAAATTTTACTAACGTTGGGGGGGGTTTTTGAGGCTAGGGCTGGCAATTTCCGACCGGACACGGCAGACCCGACACGAAGTTAGCGGGCCTGGGTCAGGGCTAAACGGGTTCGGGTCGTAAACGGGTTGACACGATAGACCCTTTTAATAAACGGATCTGGTCCGGGTTTAGGGTCTGGACACGGTAGATTCGGGAAGACCCGTTTAGTATTCAACGGGTCGTGTCGGGTCGGGTCGGTCCGCAATCCGATACTATAATATGTAATACCAGTGGGTCTTTCGGGTCAGGTCGGGTGGAGTCAGATTGGGTCGGATCGGGTCAACTGAATCGTCCCGGGTGATAAAATGGTCTTACCGGGTCTTATCGGGTCTACCCGTTTATTAGCGGGTCCGGTACGGGTTTAGGATCTAGACATGATTAGTTAAACGGTCAGGTTTGGGTCTGGGGTTTTTGGACACGAACCCGACACGACCCGACCCATTGCCACCCCTAGGTGAGGGGTACGACCCCGGTCTCCCCTTGGTTCAATCCCTGCCAATCGGAGCCAGTGTTTTGAAAACCGGACCGGACCGGACGGTTCAACCGGTTTGGACCGGAACCGGAACATGTTTTGGTTCGGTCTTTGAATAAACCGGTTTGTATGTTAACCTAGGAATCAAACCTTCCCATTGAAGAATTTAGTAGATATCTATATAAAAAAATATATTTTTATACGGTTCAAACGGTTGAACCACCGGTTTGAACCGATTTGGACCGAACCGGATGCATTTTCGGTTCGCCTTCCGGTTCGGTTTTGAAAACACTGATCGGAGCTAGGTGCAACGAACGCTACAACCGTGACACATCATTCTAGTCAACATAAGTCTTAAACAATCTGGTTAAATAATATTATTTGGTCATAAATAATGATATGGTGTTGTGCTTTAGGGGAAATAATATTCAAGCAGACTATCTACATACTGGCATGTCCCTATACGGGGCTGTTTGTTGCACCCGCCCTCGAGCAGCATGCGAATGAACGTTGTGATTAGATGCCACGTCAGTTTGTACGAAGAAATTTTTTTGCAAACCTCTAGTTGAATAGCATTGTCGTGATTTAGTTGCCATTTTGTGACGGAAAACGGCAAAAGTAATGCTGTTTTGACTCGTATTGAAATAAAAGACTGGAATCACTATAGTGGTAGATCTTTTTGGTAAACCTAATCTCTTTCTAGTTTTGTGATGATAATTACAAAGGATGAAATCTGTTGGGTGTGTTTGAAAACCACAAAAAATCATAAATGTTTAGTCCCATATCGGTAAGGGGAGAAATCTCCTACCAACTTAAAAGGGATTGTCCATTTCCTCTCACTAGTCATCACACTAGAGAAGAGGCTATACTAGCTCACACACGCGCGCGCGTGCGTGCCGAGCCGGGCCGGGCTTGGGCTGGATGGCGCGTGTGTGTGTGCCCGCGGACCTGAACACGATAGCACCTCCGGAATGGGCTGGTCCACACTTGCCCTATTTTTGTTTTTACTCTTTAGTCCTCCACCATTTACTATTTTCTATTTGGGACACTAGCCGTTACGCGAGAAGCGCTGCATGCTAGCCGTTACGGACAGGCTCTCTGCGAGCTGTAACGTGCGGGGTTAATGGGCTTAATCGCAGCCTATGAACCGCTCCCCTCTTTCAGTCCTCTATTAACTGCCTCTAATTTCTGCCTCTCCCTCTCCCATTCTCTCGTGTTGTGGTGCTGTGGTGCTGCCCCTTTGCTCCGAGAAGACTCCTTCTCTCAGATCAAAGCTCTGTTGCGGTGCTGCCTCCCTGCTTCGGGAAGTTCTTTGTCTGGTCGCTAGGTTCCTAAAAGTACATTGAGGTTCGCAAAAGCCTTCTTGGAGTCGTGCTGACAAGAAGGAGGTCGCCTGACGGGGGTTGTCGTATCTCCGAGAACCATTGCCACGAGACCCGCACGAGGGGGGCATTAAGTTTCTTGGGACAGCGCCTAGCATGCTTCGACCATAGACCAGAATTTCTGACTCTAATTTCTTGCTATTAGTAGATCTATTGAAAAACGATTTGCATCTAATTCCAAACACTAAATAATTAGAAATAATTTAGATAGTCTATTTCTCTCTTTTAGAAAAGTTTGGCAAGGTGAATGACGGTTCCATAGAACCCACTCTGCGAGCTGTAACGTGCGGGGTTAATGGGCTTAATCGCAGCCTATGAACCGCTCCCCTCTTTCAGCCCTCTATTAACTGCCTCTAATTTCTGCCTCTCCCTCTCCCATTCTCTCGTGTTGTGGTGCTGTGGTGCTGCCCCTTTGCTCCGAGAAGACTCCTTCTCTCAGATCAAAGCTCTGTTGCGGTGCTGCCTCCCTGCTTCGGGAAGTTCTTTGTCTGGTCGCTAGGTTCCTAAAAGTACATTGAGGTTCGCAAAAGCCTTCTTGGAGCCGTGCTGACAAGAAGGAGGTCGCCTGACCGGGGTCGTCGTATCTCCGAGAACCATTGCCACGAGACCCGCACGAGGGGGGCATTAAGTTTCTTGGGACAGCGCCTAGCATGCTTCGACCATAGACCAGAGTTTCTGACTCTAATTTCTTGCTATTAGTAGATCTATTGAAAAACGATTTGCATCTAATTCTAAACACTAAATAATTAGAAATAATTTAGATAGTCTATTTCTCTCTTTTAGAAAAGTTTGGCAAGGTGAATGACGGTTCCATAGAACCCACTCTGCCTTGGCAAACAATTTCTAAAAGAAATTTGTGATGTGCCTTTGCTTGCAAATGTTATAATTGCTAAACAACCAATCGTTTAATATTAAGAATTTGATTAATTCCTAAGTTTGCTAGTATAGAACGGTTAGAATTTCCAACAAAACCTACCTCGAAATAATATATCTAATATCTATACTATATACTAAAATGGAAGCCTCTCTCTCATGTTGTGACAAGTGGACGTCTTTTAAAGAACCATAATCATTCTTCCATGTGTTAACATGGCTCGGTTTAAATGTCATTCAATGATATTTAATTATCATTTGATGTTAATCTCTCTCCCTCTCTATCTCTCTAACAAGTGAATCACACTCACTTTAAATTTCATACTTCTTCGAACAGTTGTGATGTCATCTGTGCCAAATGGCTATGCATCAAGCTCAT
This sequence comes from Chamaelirium japonicum, assembly GCA_947650365.1. Taxonomy (NCBI): domain Eukaryota; kingdom Viridiplantae; phylum Streptophyta; class Magnoliopsida; order Liliales; family Melanthiaceae; genus Chamaelirium; species Chamaelirium japonicum. Next base: position 91,398,183 of record OX393550.1, read on the forward strand.
CTGGGCATTGCCCGGGTTTCTTACTAGTCTATACTATATACTAAAACAGAGCCCTCTCTCCCGTGGTGTGACATGTGGAGCCCTATTGATGACAGAAAAATCTCTCATCCCTGTGTGAACATGTATATCTCTGTGTGTACCCGATATTTACATACATTATGAGGAGAATAAGCCATTTATAACAATTTAATGCCATTTACTGATTTACCCCATTCCATAATCCTCTCACCAAAAAATTTAAAAGTTTTTTTTCCTCCAGATGTACCCGATGTTTACATGCATTATGAGAAGAATGAGCCATTTATAACAATTTAATGTCATTTAATCTTCCCACCCCCATATTACTCTCTCTCTCTCCCTCCCTCCCTCATAAATCTCTCTCATGTCTTTTGGAAGGCATAGAGATCGTGAACTGCCGGTGTGTGAACACAGCCCTCTCTCATAATTATTTATATTATGGCATATTTTTATGACTTATTTTATGGCAAGGTTCTTATTAAATTTTTTTCCTGATTGCTTTGGTGCTTCAGTTAATAACACGACTTGATGGTGATCTTATTTATAATTGTTAAAGTTATGTTTCATGACCTTGATGGCTTTCGAGGCATCGCTCGGGTTTATACTAGTCTATACTATATACTAAAACGGAAGCCTCTCTCCCGTGTTGTGACACGTGGACGTCTTTTAAAGAACCATAATTATTCTTTCATGTGTGAACATGGCTCAGTTTTAAATCATATTAAAAACCTACCATAAAGATAATAAAACACTCATCAATGGCATTTAATTATCATTTGGTGTTAATCTCTTTCCCCCTCTCTCTCTCTCTCTCTCTAACAAGTGAATCACACTCACTTTAGATTTTATACTTCTTCGAACACTTGTGATGTCATCTGTGCCAAATGGCTGTGCATCAAGCTCATTTGGGCATTGCTAGGGTTTCTTACTAGTATCTATACTAAAATGGAAGCCTCTCTCCCGTGTTGTGACACGTGGACATCTTTTAAAGAGCTAGAATTCTTCTTCCGTGTGTGAACACGACTCTCTTTTAAATCTATTTAAAAACCTACCATAAAGATGATAAATTTTCATTCAATGACATTTAATGGTCATTTGATGTTAATCTCTCTCTCTCTCTCTAACAAGTAAATCACACTCACTTCAGATTTCACACTTCTTCGAACAGTTGCGATGTTGTCTTTGCCAAATGGCGTGCATCAAGCACATTCGGACATTGCCTGGGTTTCTTACTAGTATAATACTAAAATGGAGCCCTATTTTCTGTGTCGTGACATGTGGACCATTGAAGAGCCATAATACTTCTCGTGTGTGTAAACATGGCTCTCTCTGATATAAATCCTATTTAAAACCTACTATAAAGATGATAATAATCATGCAATGGCATTTAATGGCTATTTGATGTTTGTTAGAGAATTCATTAGTACTATCTCCCTTTGTCTCTCTAACAAGTGAATCATATTCGGATGAGAAGTCACTCAAGATTGCACACTTATTCGAATGGCTGTAATGTGGCCTGTGTTAAGTGAAATGCATCAATTTCATCCGGGCATGGCCCGGGTTTCTTACTAGTATCTATACTAAAACAGAGCCCTCTTGCACGAGATCTGCCACGTGGAACCTTATTGAAGACGGGTTCTCTTGTGGTGTGAGCACACCATTTTGATACGTGGAATCTCACCATGTGAACATGCCCATCCGTCATTTCTATCAACGTGTGAACATGCCCAACCCTTTCTACACGCCGCCCCTCTCACCGAAATTGACACATATCATTTGTATAGATGCAAGGGTTCTGTTACTATGTGAACACGCCCAACGTTGTGTGAATAAAACCTCCCTATATCGTTCAGCCTTTTAAATGCACGCCCATCTTTTTAATTCATGCTCTCTTTCTCCAGGTGTCAATGGGTTAGATGTCTACCTGTTTCATCACATCCGTCCATGCGATGCATACAAATAAGTGAATGGCAGTTGGTGCATGACCGACGGTTATAGATGCATTATACTTATTCTCACGCATTATAAAAGCCCACAGCTATAGACTTAATTGATTTTCAGCTTTTATAGTGTGTATTTAACTAGTGTATGCCCGTGCCTATCGACATTGCAGCGGGCCGCCTTTGGCGGCAACCCACCTGAACGTCTTTGGCAACAAAACACTTTTGACGACAACACCGATATTCATAGGGACACCCATTTTCTCACCCGTGCCGATTGGCACGAAGCGAGCGCTTTCGGCGCGACCAACTCTCCCTCCCCCTATAGTCGATCAGTCACATCGGCGGCAACACATCTGTCGGCACTGCAGTGTGCCACCTTCGGCGGCAACACACCTGAGCATTTTCAACAATAAAACACTTTCGACGACAACTATATTTCCTCACCCGTGCCGATTGGCACGAATCGAGCGCCTACAGCGTGACCAACTCCCCATTGCCCTATAATCGATCAATCACAACTGTCTTTATTCGAACGGATTCCTTGAGATTGACCCGATGGCTTGGGGTGGCCAAAATTTCAGTAGGCGAGTTTATAGCCGTTGATGCGAACAACGATCACGGGATGAACGGTCAGGTTTAATGCAGTTTAAATGGGTCGTGATTTTAGGGTTTAGTGCAGTTTAAATGGGTCGAGATTTGAAACCAATAAGAGGGAGTTGGTTGACGGGGAAATAGAGATCGTGTGTTGATTTTTGACCGAATGGTTAGATCTAATTGGTTCATTTTTGTCTAGTCAGCTTGTTCTAGTCAGCTTCCGTTTTGCCTAGTCAGCACAAAACCGACGTGCCATGTTATATAGATATTGAGAGATTTTACCATTGTGAGCTAGCGGTGGAAACCACAGGGAGTTCTTCGGCCCGTCGTCTGGCGATTGTTAATTACAAGTATTTCTATCACCCTTTAAAAGCTTAAAATAATCATATAACACGATGATTGTTAATAAGAAGTCAATGATAGTCAAAAGTAAGCTAGTAGACATGGCAGAAAATTGTGACCATTTTTGTGATGTTGAAGTGAAATTTGTTACTAGGGAAATTCGTGATATCTACTTGGGATACTAATTTTCAGTCCACATCATACTTTTTATATGCTTTATATGACAACAATATGATTTGTTATCAGAGGATGACAACTGGAGTACCATCTTATTTGAATGCTAAGTTCAGTATCTTCATAAATATATATATTACCAAAAAACTACCAATAGATCTAAGGAAATGAAAGATATCTTGTGTTGGGGGGTTTGACTCATTTGGTCATGTGAGGTTCCTAGCAAGTCATGCTATAAATGTATTTCATTAAAAGATATACTCGCATAAGAAATGACTATATTCGCTACAATTTATTTTTCGTTCCAAATTATGTAATGTGGTTCCTAATTTAAGACAAAGCTTACGGTTTTATGAATCGCACGGGTTAGTAACTATCCATATATATGACTTTCTTCACTGATTCAAAAAAAAAAAATTTAACTCATACATGGATAATTATACTTATTATTTCCATCTATTTGCTTGAATTTTCCATGATGAAAAATTGTAATGTAATCAATCTAATTACATAGCCAGGAATTATGTAATTTTCTTCCAAGAAGTTTTTAATTTTAATAAGAATTTTAAGTACTCAAATTAATTTTATTAGTTTTTTTATTTTGTTGTAGGCTATATAGCATTTACATTCACTATATATATATATATATATATATATATATATATATATATATATATATATATATATATATATATATATATATATATAGAGAGAGAGAGAGAGAGAGAGAGAGAGAGAGAGAGAGAGAGAGAGAGAGAGAACGGGAGGTGAGCTGCTAGCCTAAATGCTCATTTGAGCTGTCACCGACAGCCGTCCGATTCCAATGATCGGACCGTCCCAAAAAAAAAAAAAAAAAACACAGCTGTAACTGAACACAGCTGTTACGCGTCCCCTCTCCCTCTCTCTCTCTCTGCCCAGCCCGAACCATCGAACCCCCTCCGGCCCCCGGCCCGGCGCCCCCGGTCCCCTCCGGCGCCCGCCACCGGCCCGACCCCCGGCCCTGCGCCCCCGGTCCCCTCCGGCCCCCGACCCCTGCGCCCATTTCCGGCCTACTCCCCTTCCGGTGCCACGCGACCACCGGCAAAGGTGGCTGCTGCCACGACCACCGGTTGCTGCCACGACCACCAACGAAGGTGGCTGCTGCCACGACCACCTGCTGCCACGACCACCGGCAGCCCCCTTTCTGGCCCACTCCCCTTCCGGCGTCGATCCAGCCCCAACCTCCCCCTTCCCCCTCTGATCTCCTCCTTCCTCGTCGGTAGCCACCTTCGACGCCGTCGAAGGTGGCTGCCGGTGGGGAAGGAGGAGATCAGAGGAGGAAGGGGGAGGTCGGGGCTGGATCGGCGCCGAAGGGGGAGAGGAAGGGGCTGACGGTGGGTAAAGGTCGCCGGTTGTCGCGTGGCTTCGCCCTCCGATCGGGGTTTGCCGGCGCCGAGGGTGGAGGCCATGGGGGCGATTGGGGGGCTGGAGGTCGGGGAGGTGGGCTGCCGAGAGAGAGAGATTGGATTACAGTTTGGTTTTTTTTTTCTTTAATAATCGGACGGTCAGATGTGGTTTAATCGGAGGGCTCGCAGCTGACAGCCTAATTTCAAATTAGGCTGTCAGCTCATACCCCGTATTCTATATATATATATATATATATATATATATATATATATATATATATAGAGAGAGAGAGAGAGAGAGAGAGAGAGAGAAAGGGAGAGAGAGAGGAATAGTTAGGTGCGGTTTGTGCGGTCCGCAGTTCGCAACCGTCTGATGCACCCGCCGTGTGCATCGGATGCACGAAGTGGTGCATCGGACGGCTGCAGACCGCGGACCACAGACCGCACCTAAGCACAGAGTGGTGCATCGAACAGCTGCAGATCGCGGACCGCAGACGGCTGCAGACCGCGGACCGCAGACCGCACCTAAGCTGCAGACCACCCTTGATTTTCAGGCTTTTTCTAGGCTTGTTTTTTTTTTCTAGAAAATTGTGTATGAGCGAGCACTTGCTCGAAGCGTATTAGATATTTTTCAGTTATATATTGAAGAGGAGGACCTGTCACTGAGATCCACTATCGAAGGATGAGCGGAACCTTGGAGGACAATGGCGATCCGACGAAGCATACACAATGACGGCAAAGGATGAATTCGTCAGAGATCGTATACAGAGACTTGCATCGGATTGAGAAACCTTGTGAAGGAGATAGAGAACCTGTGCTATGCCAGTCAGGTTCAGGGGTTGGACCCTGAACTTAATTCAATTGTGTAGTTGTTTCTTTCAGTAGTTCTTTATATCTCTGTAGAGAATCCCGATGCGATAATTAGATTATCTATGTTAGAGGGATGCCTTTTCCCCTCGGGTCCAAGTGACCTTATTAGGATAGGATCCCACTAATAACGCTTATTATTTAATTGATCTTTGATGATAGTGTGAATTTCTCATATTTGGTTATGCCACCATTAGGTTAACACCCGATTAGTTGGGTGTGCCTATTTGGCCAGCATCGAAATCTAGAATGAGTTGGAATTCTACTATGATATCAATCTTCAAATTTATAAGCAAGGCGCCATGTTAGTGGAAGGTCTTTCTTGTCAGTTTGACCTTAGGCTAGGCTCTAGGGTATTAGCGTGATAACTAGGTTTGTGGAGCATAAATATTCTTAGGATATGTAATGTGACCCTTGAGTGGAGAAATCCACTTAAGGCAGAGACTATGATATTCCAAGATCGATTAATGCTTTGCGAAAGGCTTGAAATGCTAGTGGGAGCGCGATATGACCAGTGTAACATCCGCCCCAAACACACAAGATATTGTTCGATTTGCTCATGCCCGCACGAGGACTTCCCAGGGTGGTCACCCATCCTAGTACTATTCTCACCCAAGCACGCTTAACTACGAAGTTCTTACGAAATGCGTAGTGGCGTACGGTTTTAAGTGATATAAGGCTAACTTGTGGGCTTGTACACCTCACCTCATCTTACCTCACCTTATCTATCTTGACATCCCAACCTTAAGAGTTTTGGCTCATGGCTATTGGCTCTTGGATGTCACAATCCACTCCCCTTAGGGCTATACGTCCTCGTGTAGGGTTAGACCCCCCCATTGCGAGGAGAACCGACTCTGATACCATTTTATAACATTCACCCCAAACACACAAGATATTGTCTGCTTTGCCCGTGCTCGCACGAGGACTTCCCAGGGTGGTCACCCATCCTAGTACTATTCTTGCCCGAGAACGCTTAACTACGGAATTCTTACGAAATCCGTAGCAGCGCATGGTTTTAAAACGTGTATTCTATGTTTGAGAGGGTAAATTATATAAGTAGCTTAGGATCTCCTTCTCTCCAGGCAATACGAGGCTAACTCGTGGTCTTGTACACCTCACCTCACCTTACCTCTCCTTATCCATCTTGGCATCCCAGCCTCAAGAGTCTTGGCTCGTGGCTATTAGCTCTTGGTCGTCACAACCAGGGTCTAGTGTATAGGTTTGTCGTGACCTTAGTGTACACTCATACTTGCATAAAATAACCCTCAACTTTAATAAGGGATATATAAGAGGACTCATTGAGATCCTCTGGCCTCCATAGCCAACTTATTTGTGCCTAGGTAAGAGGGCGTAGCTCAATATCCCCCTTAGATGAGAGTTATATTTTTTCTATGCTAGATGACTTAGCAGTCTCCTTCAGGATATGGTGGTTACGGGGTGAGGAGAGAAGGGCTTTTATCCCACCCTCATGGGGGTCGCATGAACTTCTGTGTCGTAATTGCCTAGGTTTGTGAGTAAGCATCCGAAGTGCATGTGAGGCATCCATTGTTTCACATGGGGATCATGTTATACTAGCTAATAGGACAACCATGGTCCATCAAAGCTCTTTTTTAGCATATTTGGATAAGGTCAAGGAAAGATCCGTGTGAGCGAATGACATTGCACACTGCCCCCTTGGGTAAGTGTATTCGATTCCGAGATCTCACATATATGGTTAATTAATTCATAGAGATGCCTTCGCTGTGAGGGTAGCGTTGGCATTTGGATATAATTAGCTTATTTTTAAAATCCATAAAATAAGTTTTCTGTATCCTTTCATTCAACCATATAGTTCCTCTGTCCGCTATCCCATAAAAGAACTGGTTATCGAGTCTCTAACTACGTAGAGCGGAAGTGCTTTCTTTAGCTTATGCTTAGGGTTATTAGCGTACATTGGCTTTCAATCTCAATATCCCTATACAAGACCTTGTGGGTGCAAAAATTGTACCAGACCAGATCAGAGCAGCATGGGCCCGCGCAACGGCCCAAATGAGTAAGCCCGCCTGGGCTCACATGGGCCCACTCTACGAGGCTCGCAGATCAAGCCCTACCCCTTATTGGGCCCGAACAACGGCCCAATAAGGGCCCAGCAAGGAGGCCCAGAACCAGTGCCACGTCATCATCGCCACGTCATCACTGCCATATCGGGCACGTGCCTACACTACAAAAGGACCCCCAAGGCATCCAGGAAGGAGGGGGGTCATTCGATCAGAGGAAGAGAGGATTCAAAGCCAGAGCTTACTTCTCTCCTTCGAGTTTTCTTTTCTTGTTGCTCCGTGCAACCCTCATTGTAAAAAGCTTCTCTCGGCCTGTCGAGAGAACGCTTCCAACCTTTATATTCGAATTATAGTGAAGATCAGGTGGCACCTCTCGCCCGGAGACGTAGGTCGTAAGGCCGAACTCCGTCATCAATCCTTGTCTCATCATTCTTTACTCTCTCTATCTATTCTCCCATCTCTCTAACTCTACAAACAATCCAATTCAATCAAGGCTGTGGGGGCGGGATTCCCGATCAAGGCGGCTCGGAAATTTCCCCCCACAATCTTTGGCGCCGTCTGTGGGATATCGTTAGAGGTCTTACCCACACCTCTACTGACTCCTATTCAACTTGCGGTGATGAGCCACAAGTCCTCCTCCAAATCAAAAGCTAAACCTTCACCACGCCGACATCAACACGCTCAATGGTGAAGGCCAGCACCAACCCACCAAAGGCGGGTGCTGATCGGACAATCGACGTGCTAATCGAAAAAGAACAAGAAGTCTCGGTTGCAACCAACCGAAGAAATGTTTATAAGCGAATGGGGCCGCAAGGCAACCATCCAGAAGGGCACGGCGATCGGCGAGACCCGTCATCCCCGAGGCATCGATCTGGCAAAAAACACGTTATTCAAGGAGCAAGCCTCAGGCTACATTTGAGATCTCGACTGCTGATTTCCAGCTACTAAATCTCCTCAAGAAGAATGCGGCCCTCGAGCAAGAGAGGGATTCCCTAAAAAAGGCGGCTGAAAGAGCGGGGGTTATGGCCCACAACTCTCTAGCTACTGATAAAGACCGATAAAAAGGCTCCTGGCAACCCAGGTCAACCAAAGACCTTCGATTCCGCCCGTTCAAGTCGGAAGCTCGAAGGCAATTCGGCTACGCCCTCTCGAGGCTAAAGACCGATAAAAAGGCTCCTGGCAACCCAGGTCAACCAAAGACCTTCAATTCCGCCCGTTCAAGTCGGAAGCTCGAAGGCAATTCGGCTACGCCCTCTCGAGGCTAAAGTCCGACAAAAAGGCTCCTGGCAACCCAGGTCAACCAAAGATCTTCGATTCCGCCCGTTCAAGTCGGAAGCTCGAAGGCAATTCGGCTACGTCCTCTCGAGGCTAAAAGTCTGACAAAAAGGCTCCTGGCAACCCAGGTCAACCAAAGACTTTCGATTCCGCCCGTTCAAGTCGGAAGCTCGAAGGCAATTCGGCTACGCCCTCTCGAGGCTAAAGTCCGATTAAAAGGCTCCTGGCAACCCAGGTCAACCAAAGACCTTCGATTCCGCCCGTTCAAGTCGGAAGCTCGAAGGCAATTCGGCTACGCCCTCTCGAGGCTAAAGTCCGACAAAAAGGCTCTTGGCAACCCAGGTCAACCAAAGACCTTCGATTCCGCCCGTTCAAGTCGGAAGCTCGAAGGCAATTCGGCTACGCCCTCTCGAGGCTAAAGTCCGACAAAAAGGCTCCTGGCAACCCAGGTCAACCAAAGACCTTCGATTCTGCCCGTTCAAGTCGGAAGCTCGAAGGCAATTCGGCTACGCCCTCTCGAGGCTAAAGTCTGACAAAAAAGCTCCTGGCAACCCAGGTCAACCAAAGACCTTCGATTCCGCCCATTCAAGTCGGAAGCTCGAAGGCAATCCGGCTACGCCCTCTCTAGGCTAAAGTCCGATAAAAAGGCTCCTGGCAACCCAGGTCAACCAAAGACCTTCGATTCCGCCCAATCAAGTTGGAAGCTCGAAGGCAATTCGGCTACGCCCTTTCAAGGCGAAAGTCCGATAAAAATGCTCCTGGCAACCCAGGTCAACCAAAGACCTTCAATTCCGCCCATTCAAGTCGGAAGCTCGAAGGCAATTCGGCTACGCCCTTTCAAGGCGAAAGTCAGATAAAAATGCTCCTGACAATCCAGGTCAAGCTAAACTATCAACTATACTTATCCGAGGTGACCAATGTCTCGGCACTCTACAAGCCCAAGGCCCAGCCCTTGGCACTCGAAGACAAAGTCCGAGGCGACCAACGCCTCGGCACTCTACAAGCCCAAGGCCCAGCCCTTGCACTTGAAGACAAAGTCCGAGGCGACCAATGCCTCGGCACTCTACAAGCCCAAGTCCCAGTCCTTGGCACTTGAAGACAAAGTCCGAGGCGACCAATGCCTCGGCACTCTACGAGCCCAAGGCCTAGCCCTTGGCACTCGAAGATAAAAGTCCGAGGCGACCAATGCCTCGGCACTCTACAAGCCCAAGTCCCAGTCCTTGGCACTTGAAGACAAAGTCCGAGGCGACCAATGCCTCGGCACTCTACGAGCCCAAGGCCCAGTCCTTGGCATTCGAAGATAAAGTCCGGGGTGACCAATGCCTTGGCACTCTACAAGCCCAAGGCCCAGTCCTTGGCACTTGAAGACAAAGTCCGAGGCGACCAATGCCTCGGCACTCTACGAGCCCAAGGCCCAGTCCTTGGCATTCGAAGACAAAGTCCGAGGCGACCAACACCTCGGCACTCTATAATCCCAAGGCCCTACCCTTGATACATAAAGATAAAGTCCGAGATGTCGTCGCCGACATATTGACATTCGATCAAAAGTCCAGGCTTAGTCCTGTCACTCAGGTCCAAGCATTAGATTGTCAATGGCCATCACCTTTTCTCGACGACTAACGGTTCCAAGCCGGTCAGGGGGTGGTTGGTCTGACTCTGTCAGTGCGTGTCTCCACACTGGTGCAGTTGACGGTGGGTAACACAGGATAAAATGGTGCTTCCTTGATCCTGGCCAAGTCAACACCTTCGCGCGACCGTAGTACCTGGTGAATACAGTAACCAGGTACGGTAATACATTGGGTGAAGACCGGCTGGCCATCATGCGGCGTCATCCTAGATTATCTCTAAGAAACCCCCTCGAATGTAGCATTGTCCCTCGCCGACATCCTCGTGCACCAGCGTTTTACCGAAAAAGTGTCGGTTTCAAATGGGGCTAAAATTCGAAAAATACACTATTTTCAATACCGACACTTTTTGGCCTCTTCTAGCAGCCCCAATAATGGGGTGTCGACATCAACTAGCAGCCCCCCCTCGGTTTCGCACAAAAATCGAGTGGGGAAAGGGAGACGGCACACCGTCAGTAGCACACCCCTCGGTTTCGTCAAAAAACCGAGAGGGGGTGTGCGTCGGCATCAACAAGCACACCCCTCGGTTTTGTCAGAAAACCGAGAGGGGATGAGTATCGGCATCAACAAGCAACCCCCCCTCGGTTTCGCACAAAAACCAAGTGGGGAGGGGGTGACGGCACACCGTCAGCAGCACACCCCTCGGTTTCGTCAGAAAATAGAGAGGAGATGTGTGTCGGCATCAACAAGCAGCCCCCACTCGGTTTCGCACAAAAACCAAGCAAGGGGGGGATGCGACCGTACACCATCAGCACACCCCTCGGTTTCGTCAGAAAACCGAGAGGGGGTGTGTGTCGGCACCAACAAGCAGCCCCCCCTCGGTTTCGTACAAAAACCGAGTAGGGAAGAGGTGACGGCACACCATCAGCAGCACACCCCTCGGTTTCGTCAAAAATCGAGAGGGGGTGTGTGTCTGCATCAACAAGCAACCCCCCCTCGATTTCGCACAAAAACCGAGTGGGGAGGGGATGACGGCCCACCATCAGCACACCCCTCGGTTTCGTCAGAAAACCGAGAGGGGGTAGTGTCGACATCAACAAGCAGCCCCCCCTCGGTTTCGCAGAAAAACCAAGTGGGGAGGGTGCGACGGCACACCATCAGCAGCCCATCCCTCGGTTTCGACAGAAAACCGAGAGGGGGGGTGCTCGGCGCCATCCAAACTTATTAGTCAATCCAATTCAAGTGGCGTTCGCACGCTAGGATCAGCCAAAGACGAAGAGTTATCCTCCATTGGGTTGGTTGAATAGCATCTCAACCTAACCTATTGAGTTGGCTGTACAAACTTCATAAGCAAAATTCCTCCTTCTTATCTGGGGGTGGACTCGTGGTAACCGCCGCATCATCACTAGGGCCTGACTGCAGTCCCTAGTGAATACAGTAACTAGGTGCAGTTGGGTGTCGAACAGAGACGAATGAGTTACCACGTGTCGATGCCTCTCCAAGACGCGTGTAGGACACTCGGCCAATGCGTTCTTTAGAGTCATCTCTTTATGAAGGTGATTACCGGAAAAGTTACTCGTCAAGGTGTATGATGTTTCACGTCCACTTTGACCGGTTTTTCGGCGCCTACGCAACGACACCTTATACGCATTGATCCGACTTGTGTATGAAAAGTTACGGCTGCTGGAAGTTTACAAGGGTCTTATCTCCTATAACAGGCTTCGAAAAAGTTACACGTCAAGATGTACTATGTTTCATGTCCGTTTCGACCAATTCTTCGGCGCCGACGCAACGCCACCTACGCATCACCCCCCGGGGCTCACGACCATAGAGGAGGGGGTCAGACGGAACGGACCTCTGCCCCTCTTTATGAGCGTTCTTCCCGTGAAGGCCCGCGATGACCTGGGAAAGAGGGTCAGGAGGACCAAACTTCGACATCGACGTGCCGTTTCTCAGTCATGTTAAAATCCATTGGCGTGGATTGGTCCGAGTACATCGTCGCCTTCGGCGCGCTGGGACAAGATCTCGGCCCTCCTTATCGATCTCTGCGGTCGGTCAAGCCCACCACCTCACCCAGCATCGACCACCGCTGTTGCTACAGCTGTCCGACCCGTAGCACAGTACAAGAGAGATGGAAAGGGGAAGGACCTCGCGCACGGATCTCTCTCGCATGGGTCCTTTCTCTCACCGAGGGCTCTCTCTCGCACGTACTCTCTCTCGCACGGAGCCTGTCTCGCAACCGATCCGATCGGCCGAGCCGCCCTTCGTCGCTGGCGTCGCCTAGACCATGCGGCCCGACACTGCCGCCTGCTTGCGCCCCGGCCATCGCGCGGCGCGCACCGCCGCCCGCCGACCTCCACGCTGACGCTGCTGTTGCTGCTGTACCACGCGAACCAAAAAAAAAAAAAAATCTTCTCTCTAGGTGCCTATGATGGGCCGAGGCCTGGGAGTTCCATCCCAATCTTTCTTTCGGATCGGAGGAGCGTGCTTCATATGACTCTTAGCTTCGTCTCGACTACTTTTAACCCGAACGGGCGGGCATCGTCTAGGTATAAATACACAGTAGGGTCGTCACGGGCTCCCACACCATCAATGGCCGACCGTCGGAGCTCCACGGAGCCAGAGAGCAGCGGCAATTCGATGTCATCCCCATCGCCGGTCTCCTCGCCGTCCCTGACGTCCACAGCGCGGCGGAACACGACACCAGACGAAGCGTCAACGGAGACCGCCGCCGCTGCCAAGAAGAGCACGAAAACGGCCCGAGAGCGGCACCCGGCGTACCGCGGGGTGCGGATGCGGAGCTGGGGGAAGTGGGTGTTGAAGATCCGCGAGCCCCGCAAGAAGTCGCGCATCTGGCTCGGCACCTTCCCCGCCCCGGAAATGGCGGCGCGGGCGCACGACGTGGCCGCCCTCAGCATCAAGGGCGCCTCCGTCGTCCTCAACTTCCCCGAGCTCGCCGGCTCCCTCCCCCGCCCCGCGTCGCTGTCCCCGCGCGATGTGCAGGCCGCGGCATCCAAGGCCGCCGCCATGGACCCGGCGGCGGACGCCCCCGCCCCGGCGCCCTCCGACGAGCTAGGCGAGATCGTGGAGCTTCCCCGGCTGGGCGCGGGGCTGTACGGCTCGGGGGGTGAGTTCGTGTGCTACGACTTCGTTGATCCATGGGCGTGCCCGCCGCCGCTGATGGAGGGCGAGGATGATTGCCGGTTATTATCGGATCAGCACTCCGTAGTCCGTACGTGTGAAGAAGAGACAAAGCGAGAGAAAGGAAACAGAGAGAGAGAGAAATGCCTGACCAAAGATAGCTGCAACCTCACGTGAATAAAGTTTGAAGAGGAAAGAGAGAGAGAGAAAGGAAAGAGAGAGCGGGGTAATCTCACGTGAATGAAAACCAAAGAGGAAAGAGAAAGAAAGGAAAGAGAGAGAGAGAAAAGCTGTTCTTTCACCAAAAGGCTCTCGGTATGCTCTCGGTACCCTCTCGGTATGCACTCGGTATGCTCTCGGTACCCACTCGGTATGCACTCGGTACCCTCTCGGTATCCACTCGGTCGGAAAACGCACTGCCTTTTCGGAAACACCCTCCTGCAAAACCGAGACTTTTTGGCTTGCACCAAAAGGGTCTCGGTACCCACCCGGTATGCTCTCGGTACCCACTCGGTATGCACTCGGTACCCTCTCGGTATCCACTCGGTCGGAAAACGAACTGTTTCTTCGGAAACACCCCGTCGCAAAACCGAGACTTTTTGGCTCACGCCAAAAAGGGTCTCGGCATCGGCGGAAGAAGGCCCTGCTAATACGAACCGCGGCACCGACGACCCTCGCCAACCGCGCCAGGATCCTAAAGCGTTTGCACCATGGAATCCCAGCCGACCCAGGGGGTCCTGACCCGACTGGGAGGGGGTAACTGTGGGTGCAAAAATTGTACCAGACCAGATCAGAGCAGCATGGGCCCGCGCAACGGCCCAAATGAGTAAGCCCGCCTGGGCTCACATGGGCCCACTCTACGAGGCTCGCAGATCAAGCCCTACCCCTTATTGGGCCCGAACAACGGCCCAATAAGGGCCCAGCAAGGAGGCCCAGAACCAGTGCCACGTCATCATCGCCACGTCATCACTGCCATATCGGGCACGTGCCTACACTACAAAAGGACCCCCAAGGCATCCAGGAAGGAGGGGGGTCATTCGATCAGAGGAAGAGAGGATTCAAAGCCAGAGCTTACTTCTCTCCTTCGAGTTTTCTTTTCTTGTTGCTCCGTGCATCCCCCACTGTAAAAAGCTTCTCTCGGCCTGTCGAGAGAACGCTTCCAACCTTTATATTCGAATTATAGTGAAGATCAGGTGGCACCTCTCGCCCGGAGACGTAGGTCATAAGGCCGAACTCCGTCATCAATCCTTGTCTCATCATTCTTTACTCTCTCTATCTATTCTCCTATCTCTCTAACTCTACAAACAATCCAATTCAATCAAGGCTGTGGGGGCGGGATTCCCGATCAAGGCGGCTCGGAAATTTCCCCCCACAGACCTAACGGGTTCAGATATCACTATGGCACTAACTAGGTCATATGACGACTAGTGAGAGTCTGAGGAGATATGCAAGTGCTGTGTCACAACAGACTTGCGGACAACTCCTTAGAAGCAAGTTGGAGATATGTTAGGTCTTCTGAAATAAAGTTTTACTTGCACCAGATATCAGAGAGGTGAGGTTAATAGAATCATCTTTTTTCCATCAAGATACTTGTCGGTACCGAGATGTCTGAGGGTATGCTTATTTGGGAATGCATACTTGGTTCTGGATCGAACTAGATTCCAAAGATATGGTGTTAGATGACGAGATGGTGGAAGACGTTTGTCTTGTATCCTTGTCTAGAACCTTTGAAGATGTTGTCAGAAACTTTAGCTTTAATTAGCTAGAGATGGCCAATACAAAACTTCTGAAGAACTTTTCAGGAAACAAAGGATGTGATGAAGATTAAAGGCAAAGCCTTTAGTACTTAACCTAGGTCTTCTTTAGAAGAACCTAAGGGAGTAACTTATCAGAGATCGAAAACTATTCTAGTGTAGAAACTAGTATGGACTCCTAAGTCTGGTAACGCCAGGGACGGAAATGTTTTCGCTGTGGCGAATATAGGAGGTATTGGAAGATTGAGTATGGCCTCAGGGTGTTAGGGGTTAAGTCATTATTTAGTAGTAGTTCTTTTGCTTCTTAGAATATGGACTTCATGTCTACAGAGATTCAAGGAAAGCAGAAGGTTACTTTATGGTGAAGTGATATTAACATAGGTATTGATGCCATAAGTCGCTACGGATGCTGTTAGATATGATTATCTTAGTTTTTTCGAAACACAGATTTTGATCTTTAGAGATTTTATTATGTTTCCTCCTTGGTAAATAAAGTTTTTAGTTTTAGACAGCACCATAGGTGTATTTCTTAAACTGAACATATAGCTTCATTGCTGGAGGAATAGATCAGAATAATCTTTTTATATTTAATCATAATTCAGAAGTAGATTTTATGACAGTTGTAGTGTCTAATTAAAATTTATCTAAATCCTTCAGAGAAGGTAACCCATTTGTGACCCCTACGATTTAGATATTTTATCTCGGATAAATTCAGAGGTAACAGAAAACTGAGTTTCTATTTACATATTCATCGGAGATCCTTCAACTCTATGAGTGTTATCTGAAAGGCAGAGTAACTAAAAGGGCTACTAAGGTATTGGTGTTAGTTAATTTTTATATTTGTGGTTCAAAAAACATTCAGACGGTAGAAGGCTCTTTGATTTAATCAAGGGAATAAGTACCTATCGTATGAGTTCCATAGGATCCTGAGGAAGCATGGGATTGTCTCCTAGGAAAATGCTCTAAGGATGACACGTCAGAATAAAGTCTCCGAGAGAAGAAATCAGACCTTTGAACATGGTTCGTAATATGATGAATATTACAAAGTGTACTACCTACCATCTGGTAGGGTTGTACCAAAAAAAAGGAGTTTATATCTGGAACTATCTCTCATGTAAATCAGTGCCTTAAACCTATAGAGAACTATGGTCTAAGCGAAAGATGATTCTATAGTGTCATAAGATATGGGGTTGTCCTGCACTTGTGCAGAAGGACAAAAGAGATAAGATAGAGATAAAGTTCTAGGTATATCTATTTATAGGTTACCCTAAGGAGACATAAGGTGGACTATTATATGATCTTGAGGTTTGGAAGGCAATATTTTTTACGAATACCATCAACCTAGATCAGAATTATATTATAGATCATAAGTGTATCAGTAAGGTAGTTCTGGGTGAACTACTGGGTACTGGTAGAGAGTACGCATCCAAAAACATTGTGGGAGTAGATGATACAGAAACTAGTATACCAGATACTGTAGAAACGATTCACTTTTGTACCACCACTACCTCATTGTTGTGGGACCATCAGAGCTCCTGATAGATACTATAGAAAAACCTTGATAGTTGATCCAGAGTTTCAAAAGGATAATCCCTAGAGCTACGATAAAGTAGTGGGAGCTTCCGATAACTCTGACTTGCAAAAGACTATGAATGCAAGTTTGCATCAATATCCCTTGGAACAATCTTAACTCTTTTTACACTATCACCCTTTTGGATATAGGAGGTGTATAGGAAGAGGACCCGATTAAGACTTAAGTAACTAGATTAGTTGCCAAGAGATAAATGATTGAATCTATTGAAACTTTCTCGCTGGTAGCTATGTCTAAGTCTAATTTGGATCCTCTAATCCATCACAGCCTATTATAATTAGAAGATCTGGTAGATGGATGTCAAGACATTTATCCCCTAACAAAGATTTGGAAAAAGACATGTAGATGATACAGTCCCAGGCTTTATGTCAGCAGGTTCGAAAGATATGGAGTATAAGTTGCAAAGGTCCATTCATGGACTAATGCAAGCGTCCAAGTTGAAATATCTATTTGGGTCATGGAATCCGCTCACACGAAGTTGATCAGAATAAGGATAAAACAAGTGGGTACACGAAAGGTGATAAAGCTACAAGAGTATACTTAGTACTTTATATTAACGATATTCTACTAATTGAAAATGATGTAGGAATATTATTTACGGTAAAGGTTTATAGTCATCGTAATTCGATGTGAAAGATCCTAGTAAGGCAAGTTACTCGAGATCACCAAAGCAAGGTTCTCTCGCTGTCACAGGCTATGCATGAAGATAAGACTCTAGCCAGATTCAATCTATAAGGCTAGATAACTATTGTGTAGCAGGAATGATGGGTCAATTTCAGTCGAACCCGGGTCCAGGTCACTAAGGGTATACTCAGAAGTCCTCATCAAGTGAGGATTATGAGTTAGCTTACACTTCACATGTCCTAATATAGATTGGACGTACAGGGTCTGACTTTGGTGTCAGATGTGTGTTCCAGATAATCGATTTCAGAAATTATTTTTACCTTAGGATTAGAAACAGTAGTTGGTAGAGTGTGAAACAAGAGTGCATTACAGACTCCACCACAGTGGCTGAGCACGTTGTTGTGTACGAGGTAGTCAATTAGGTAGTATGGATTAAAAAGTTCTTGGAGAACTTACAACGCATACCAGAGGCTTAGTTATATGTTGTGACAACAAAAAAACAGTAAGCAAGGTCCAAGGAGCCTAGGCACCACTGTTAGAGGAAACCCATCAAGTACAAACTCCACTTGATCTGACAGTTTTAGGAGAAAATGCAAGTAGCGGTACTAAGGTAACATCTGCAGATATTATTGCTAATTCCTTTAGGAAATTCCTGTAAAAGCTTTTGGGCATCATATAGAAGCTACAGAGCTCAACACCATTTTTTCTCGTTAGACCTAGTAGGAGATTGTTGAAATTGGTGAGGCTGCGAGTGGGGCTTGGGTTTTAGCTACTATAGGAGGATCTCTGTGTGCGGCTCCTGCATTTACTTGTCAGGTGAGGTCACCTTTGGCGGCGGAGCTTTTCGCCATTCAAGAAGCCTTAGAGGAACTGGGTAGAAGGAAGATCAGCAATGTGGTGCTACTTACTGATGCAGCTATGGCACGTGACATGCTTGTTCTTGGAAAGGGAGTTTCTGTGGAAGTGTTCCCCCAAGTTACACGGTGCATGATGCTATGGGATCTGCTAGAGACAGTTTTTGTGAAGTGGATTCCTCGGGCAGCGAATAGTGCTGCTCATTGGCTTGCTCATCGGGCCCGTGTCTATGGGAGGGACGGATACTGGGAATCCAATAATCTCGATGGTTTATCAGCTCTGATGTGGGAGAACATACAGATCATCTAGTTATGATCAAACTCAATGTACCCAAAAAAAAGATCAGTGGTATGAGATTCTTGTATGATTTGTGTTCAATGGCATGTTGAGCTGATATTGACTTATAAATTTTTGTTAAATAGATTTATCTAAGTTTAAAACCCTCAAAGAATTTATAGTCTAGCTTAACCAGACCAAACAAACCTAAAACAAAATGCACTTTCTAGTCCAATGATATATGTTGGGGGAAAATTTTCGTTGGCTCGTGAGCTCGACCTGCAAGGAAAAAAAGACGTGAGAACGGCTGACTCCGTGAGGAGCGCAGACCTTCCGACGCTCAAGTTAGTGAAAGTTCGAACAAGTGAGAGCTGAAATAGTCAAAAAATGTTAGGGTTTCTCAGTTTCGAACATGTACTTTGGAACCCGGGATCGTACCTTTATAGACTCTTGTAGACCGCCAGAGATGGACACGTGACCGCTCTTTCCCGCACCTTCTATACCTTCACGTGCTAGCCCACATGAGCCCTTAATGGACTTTGTAGTTTAGCCTGCCAGGCGGTGGTGAGAGGAGGTACGCTGGTCTTGTCCATGCCAGGTTGAGATTCTGGAAGGCTCAAGTTGAGAGTGCCCTTACCTAGACCGACTCTGGATGGCTCATACGGCTCGCAGTTGTCCACGTAGTTCCGCGGAGGTGGTGAAATCTGTCGGCTTGGTACCGCCTTATTGTAGGTGACCTCTGTGGCTGTTTGCCTAATCGGGCCAGCTCCTAACCAAGTTGTGGGTGTTTGAGCCTTTCAAAGGGTTCTTTGAATTCTGCTGGGAGCGATCTCTTCTGTGGGCGAGCTGATCGCGTGCGGACAGAGCGGGCTCCTTGGCGAGTTGTTGAATACTAGCGGTGACTGGGGTATTCTTTCCAGCTGGCGAGCCGCATCAAGAGTTTTGACTCGCAGTACCTCATGAATGAGACCTTGTAGAAGATGCTACTTTGTCCAAGGGATACAACAATCCGCTACTATGAGCTCCAGGTGAGCTGTGAGCACCAGCCATGGGCGGCCTCTTCCGCGTGCGAGCTGATCGCGGTGGTCAGGGCGAACTTTCGAGCGAGCTATGGGCGTCAGCCATGGGAGGCCTCTTCCGCGTGCGAACTGATCACAACGGTCAATGTGAACTCCCGGGCGAGCTGTGAGCGTCAGCCACGGGCGGCCTCTTCCGCGTGCGAACTGATCGCGGCGGTCAGGGCAAACTCTCGGGCGAGCTGTGGGCATCAGCCTCAGGCGGCTTCTTCTTATCATCCCCTACTACTGCCATATGGCCAACGACTTGGTGAAATTTTCCGGGACCATCATTACACCCTCCTGAGGGAGTGGCTAAACATAGACCCGCTCGCTCAGGAGTCTTGCAAGGTTGTCCCGAATCAGGTCGCGGTTAGACTGGTTGGCCTCTGATGGATCGGTGCACGAGCTGGTCAATTCTCAGGGAGGTCCGGGTGACCTGCCTGTGCGCGAGCTTTTCCCAGACGGTGAGGTCGCTTCCGCGAAGATCCTTATCTTCGCCCATCGTATCGCATTAATGCGGTGTAGGACCAGGACCCGAGGAGCCGAATCTCATCATGAGATCTCGCATGCCGTCGTGCCATATGTCACTCATTGGTTGGTTGGGGACCCGACAAAGGGGGCATCGCTGGCGTCGTCTCAGTTTTTGATCACGCGCGAGGACACGTGGCAGGCTCTGATTGGGAGACGAGTTCTGTTATATCGATCGCCGTTGTGTCGCCTCGGACACCGTGCTCGCCATTCAATGCCGACCGCTTCGCTTGCCTTCAATGCACCTATAAATAGGGGGTGGGTGAGGATTTCTACCCCTCTTTACTACAAACAACTCTCCCTTCTAGCTCGCTCTAGTGCCTACTCCAACTCTTCGAATGGCGACCTCTACTTCCACTTCATCCCCCATCTCTCTCGCTCAAGGAGGCAAAGTCTCGGAGCCAGACCGAGAGACGGTGGTGGTCTGGCTCAAGAACCCTATCGGTTTGCCGGTTGGTGAGAGCATCCGGGTGGCCATTGACTTCCCCACCCAGATCTTGGTTATCAAGATGCTGCTCTCGGAGAGGTCGCAGAGGGGTACAGTGGTCTCCGTGGGACTGCTGTGGTCCGGGCTCAGGCTTCCCCTGAGCCACCTCGTCGAGGAATTCCTGGAGTTGACGGGGCTATGCCCCGCTCGACTCCCCGGGAATTCTTGGGGCGTGCTGTTCGGGCTTTCCCAACTCAAGGCCAGCCTGAACGTGAAGATTCCTTTGAGCTACCTGCTCAAGAAGTGGTTTCTGAAGCCAGGGCCAGTCTACAGCAACACGGCATGCATGGTCTTCTACTTTGCCGGGTGTTGAGCGGCCAATTTGTGTTAATTATCCTATTATTCTCAAGCATATATCATCAGTTTGCTACGTAAAACTTTCATACTACACGTAAACTGCATGATTATCTTTGCACCACTGCATAGTAGATTTTCATACGAACCCAACGACATATTGGTTCGCTCTCATACATTGCATGCATGAAAAATACGGAGCCCGATAATCTAAATTATCCTTTTATCAATAATCGCATTGGAACCTTATTGACGTCATTCCATGTGTGTTTTTCAGGGATTTGACCCGGTTCGCGATGCAGTCAGTTCAAGGGCATCATACTGAAGCCATGGATATTCTCACAGCGATCTGATGGAGACTGTACAGCTAGTTTGGAGGCCTATCTGAAGAACAACGTTGGAAAACGGATACTGCGATGATTCGAACGAGGGAAGAATTCAACAAGCTGTTGCAGTGCCGGACTCGAACCAGAAGATGAATGCATGAATACGAAGGAGCGACGATGGATTTGATGATGAATTTGGATGATGGTGACTGAGCTTGCCACGTGACCCCATTGCGCTTGAACCCATTATCCAACCCGAGTCGCCCATAAACCCGTCATGGCCAAGACTTTGATCGAATCTCACAAACCCGATTCGCTCTCATGACCTCTTCTCTTCCTTCTAAATCAAAGTCGCACATTCCCATAGGTCTTTAAGTGTCAAACCCGGCTCAGTGTTGCACCCAACCCCTTAGCCACGGAACATTACCCATGCACGTTCATTCCATCAAACCCCAACCATCCGATCAAAAATCCATGCATCCTCTTGATCTTTCCTATCTCTAAAATCTGATTTGCAGCCACACATCACAGCCGTCCGTACTCATACATCCGTTGGATCAAATCGCAGCCGTCCCTTACTATTCCCAACAGCCATGCATGCATGTGCATGTGCAAAACCGAACCTGATGGCATACAGCCCATCAGAGCTTTGGACCCTCTCCTTCCCACCTAATCACCCACCGTCCGGATTCCATCCAAAAGAAAAGAAAACCGAACCTAAGCCATGCGTGCCACCTGATGCACGGCTGTTCTCTTTGCCCGGCGCGCCCAGCACCGTCCGATCCCCTCCGGATCTCCTTGCGTTATATCCAAACCTCATGCATGCAGCCCCTATACCCGATCACAGCCGTCCGATCCCACCTAAGGCATGCAGCCCATCACCCAACCTCTTCCATTAAAACCGGAACGCAGAGGGGCATGCACGTCTCACGAGTCACACCGAAACTCTCTCTCTCTCCGGGATCTTCTCTCTAACCCAACCGATCGTTTCTCCCTCTCTTTCCTATTTTCCCTGCGACCGATCTTCTCTCTCTCCTACTCCGATTCTCTCTCTCTACCGTCTCTCTCTCTGTCCCACTTAATTAAAGCCGTCCCATGCATTTCTCTCTCTATCTCCTTCCATAACAAACCCAGCCCCGAACTCTTGCCTTTTCTCTCTCTAACCGGATTTCTCTCTCTTGCTCGTTTTCTTTCTTTTGTTTCCTTCTCTTTTGGGACCAAGCCAACCGAACCTCTCTCCCACGTTTCTCTCATACCTAATCACAGCCATCCATTCTACCGGGTCCACGTATCCCCTTGAGTCCGAACTCCTCTTCTCCTCTCTCTATATAATACCTCATCCGAACCATAGGAAAGGGGGGCCATCTACAACCGGCATCTCCCACCACCTTTCACCTACGACTAAACCCTAGCTCTCACCACCGTACACCTTCCACCATCACCCTCTTCACCATCTCGAAGCTCTCACGACCATACACTACCATCGTTCATCTACAACCCGTACCATCTTCGCCGGTCACGCAACCATCTCCGAGCCACGTCCACCGCTCTCGAAGCCGTACATCGCCATCCTCGCTGGGTTCGTCATCTTCGAAGAAGCATCCGTCATCAGCACACGCATGGCCATGCGAGGCTAACCACCCTATTCTAAGACCTGGATGAAGCCCTGTAGTCAGATCTAAACTCTGTTTTTATGTGTTACTTCCATATTTCCGTTCGTTAAATGAAATAATGTGATCTTATTTATCTCATGAAAGCTTGATAGGAATTGCATGCAATACGTTCCATTTACGCTCCGTTATTATCAAGGTTTTACAGAAGTCGATTTCATAGTTTTATTCTTCGTTATTACGGAAAGTTTTACGGGGAATTATTACATAGTCTTGGCTTTTGTTATCACTACGAATTTTACGGAGAATTACTCCATCTTATTCCTATGAAGCGAGAAAGATCGCTACATTAGGTTATCATAATTGTGCTTCTTATTGAATACCTTCCGCGGGGATAGATTGACTTCGAATCTCCGTGAGAATCCTGGAAATCATATAAAAGTATAGTTTAGATCGCTACTTGTGCGGATTCTAGGGCTTAGAATATCGCATCCATATCTGAACTTCCACACTGCACCGCACTACCTTAATTAGTTAATCTGCATGCTTTAATCTTCATTAGTTTACTTTTTCACAATCTCATAGAACCAAATCAACAACATTGTTCATTAAGTAACTTAGGTAGATAGATTAACAACCTTAGATTAGATAGTTCCCTCATTAGCAATCCCTGTGGGATCGACCTCGTAATACGTACCGCTCCTACAAAGCGATTCGTGCACTTGCGAGTTATAATTTAGATCAAATTAAAGCCTTAATTTAGGATTAGTTTAGATCACATCACCGGGCGGCCAGGTGAGGTTCTCCCCTTCTCCTCAATAGAGAACAAAGATCGATACTGGAAGGACCACCCCTTCGTCATCGTGGAAGGGTGGCAAGGGCGATATAGCAGGGTCCCTTCCCACTCGGGTCAGCCCACCCAGGCGGTCTTCCGGAAGATCGCCCTCTATCGGGCTGGGAAGAAGAAGTGCATCAATCCTGCAAGGGAACGATCTCTTGACGAGGCTGTTCTTCACTACCTGGGAGGGTGGACTCCTGAAAAAATCATCGCTCTGGATTTCCCCTTTCAGCTGAAGGATGGAAAGTCGGGCGCTATCACACGAAAGTTACGTTTTCTCGAGCCTGATGACCCGATGTCGAGCTCTTGCTGACCATGGTGGAGGTCGAGTCCAGAATGGCTCGCGTTCTGATGGACAATTTCTCTAGAGATCTTTCAGTTCCGCTGGGTAGCAGTGATGACCCCTGAGATGGTGACTCAGGGGCGAAAGAAGAAGAAGAAGCTTGCCCGCCGCCTATCCCCGGCCCCTATATCGTCGTGCATACCGACCCAGTCCGCCTGGATCATGAGGCCTTCAGGAGCGCGCAAGCAAAGCAGAAGCGGCAAAAGGCCCTCCAGGACACGGGGTTGGACTCGGAGGTCGACTGGACGACCTCCAACGAAGAGAAGCCCGCAAGTCCCTCCTTGAGCTACCCCATGTGCCGTGTCCTCGGGCGAACAACCCCAAGCCCCGCCTTCCTCTTCTCCCACAGCATGGACGGAGGTCCTGCAGGGTGGAGTTCCGTTGCTAACCCTAGGTGCGAATGCCCTGGGGGGAAGCGAGGTGGAAGCTCCCGCCCCTGCTGCGAATCTCGACCCCGCAACCATGCCCGGTTCGACTCTGCCTGGCCCGCCTACCAAGTTGGACCCGACTGAGGCTGGTTCCCTGGGGGACTTGATATACAATCCCCCCTCCTTGGTGGAAATCAGCTTTGAGTCATCGAGCGCGGGCTCTAAGTCCTCGAGCTCAGAGTCAGAGCCCGAGAGTAAAGGAGCGAGCTAGCTCGGCCGGGAGGGTGAAAAGATTCCTCCTCCAACCCTGACGACCACAGTGCTGACCTCCCACAACACCCCCACCTCAAGGCCCAGCAAGCCACGCGGTCGTGAGGCCACCCCTTCTTCGGGCGAGGAGGGAAGAGTGCCCCACTACCTGCGGCATGTCTTCGGCCGCAACATCTTTGCTCGAGCTCTGTTCGCGGCCATCTACGACCAGCTCGCCGAGGTAATAAGCTCGTTCTCCCCCTGACCTGCAGTTCCATTCCTTGGTTGCTTACTTGTTTTACCTGCTTAGGTGGTGAAGAAGGGCAAAGCCCTTGCCGAGGAGATCGCTACTGTAGGGGTAGGCCTCATTGCCTTGTTTGATGACTACATACGAGGATCTGAATGCAAGGTGGATGAGCATATCTACCAGCTCCGGTAGGTAGATTGCTCCGACGAGCTGAGGTCAAAAGTGGAGGAGCTATGCCAGCAGGTCGCCACCTTGACAGCTGGGTTGGCGATCATCGAGGAGGCACGCACCGCTCTTCCTCTTTGCTTCAGGAGGCGAGATCGGCTCAGGAGGCTGCACAAATGGAGGCTACCCGACTCTAGAGCGAAGTGACTGCCTTGAAGGCAGAGATCACCGCGATGAAGGAGGCGCATGCCAAGGGCCTTCAAGCCCAACACAGCCGCCTCCAAGCCCAGCTGGACGATCTCCTCAAAAAAGGCACTGCAGCTACCGTCGAAAAGTACAAGACTGAGAGGTCGAAGAAGAGGCGCCAAGGGGACGATAGCGGGGCAGAAAAAAGCAAACCTTAAGCTCGCTTTTCTTTATTTTTGTAACCATATTTTGACATAATGAAGTCTCTTTCAGTTCGCTTGTCTCTATGTTGCTTTCTTTCTTTATTGTCCCTGAGTTCTCATCTATGGTTGTTTAATTGGTCTCGAGGGTCCTACCCCGGGCGAGGCAACTAATTCGTCAAAAAAATTTCGATCTAAAAAAGACGATATGCAAGCAAAAAATACGATATGCGTGATAAAACACAATGACCCCTAAGCTTGGAAAACCGTCCAAAGCATAAATCAAATAATTCAAAACTTCCTAAGCTCAAGGATTCTACACTTTATTTTGAAAAACAAATTAAGTACTGCCCCCTGCCCGATTAATTACCCCCCGCTACCCTGGCTACTGGACATGACCCCAGCTTGATTTGGCGACCTCTCACCTCTCTATGACCTCGCCAAATCCGAACTTTGAAGGATTACCAAGAAATTTTTAGGTCGCCGGAACGGGTGGTCGCCCATTCAGGTCCCCTTAGATCACCCCGGGGTGCTTCCGATCATGACGTGTGAACACGAAGGACCCCAGTCTTGTTTAGAGTCCCCTAGATAGTGGACTGTTCTTTGATGGAGCTACGTGCGAGCTGACCATGTGCGAGCTATTTCTTTAATGGCGCTACTTGCGAGCTGACTGCGTACAAACTATGCCGATCTTTACCAAGCATATGCTCTAAGAAGTGATTCATTTGAACTCAATATCTTTTATTCTCGGGATACGATATACAAGAGGGTGCCAAGGCACTATGGATAATATTTCCGAAGATAGGCGGCATTCCAAGGTTGCTCTAGGAGGTCGCCGTACGTGGTCATCAACCGGTAGGCGCTTGATCCTCTTGCTTCGTGTACTATATAGGGGCCTTCCTAGTTTGCAGTGAGCTTCCCGGCATTGGGCTCTTGCGTGTTTGCGAACACCTTTCGCATGATTAAATCACCAAATTTGAATGCCCAAAAGCGAACTTTCTTATCGTAGGCGCGCTTCATCTCTTGTCTATAACCGGCAAGGTGCAAGTTGGCGAGCTTTCGTTCATTCCTAGAGCTAGTCTAGGGAGTTGATGAGCAGATCATCATTGTCGATCTCCCCTACGGCGAGCCTCCTCTCCGTTGGCACCTCGGCTTCTATGGGCAGTACGGCCTCGCACCTGTAGGTAAGGATGAAAGGCAACTCACTCGTTGAGCGACATGGAGTAGTCCGATAGGCCCATAATACCCCGTCGAGCTCTTTCTCCCACAACCCTTTCTTCCCGTCCAATCTCTTCTTGAGGTTGTCCAAGATTACTCGGTTCATAGCCTCGGCTTGCCTGTTGCTCTGGGGATATATCAGAGAGGAAATTCTTAGGTCGACTTCATATTTGGCACAGAAGCTTTTGATTAAGCGATTGTCAAATTGACGCTCATTATTTGTAATGAGTACTCGGGGTAGACCGAATCTATAAAAAATATTTTTTCAAAGGAAGTCCCATACTTGTTTTTCGTCGATCTTGGCTAGCGGGATTACTTCCACCTATTTGGTGAAGTAGTCCGTGGCTACCAAGATAAATTTTCACTACTGCGTCGATATGGGAAAAGACCCAACTATGTCGAGCCCCCACTGTTGGAAAGGTCAGGGGCTCACTAGAGGGTATAGCTCTTCTGTGGGCAAGTGGTTGATAGTGGCATGCTTCTGGCACTCCAAATATTTCTGGACGACCTTCAGGGGGTCTTGTACAAGTATGGGCCACCAGTATCCCTGCCTCCTCACCTTCCCGACTAGAAATCACCCTCCGGAGTGGTTTCTGGACTCTTCGGAGTGAATGCGATCTAACACTTCATTTGCTTTTGGGGGCTCTACGCACCTGAGGTTGGGCCCGCCAAAGGACTTTCTGAAGAGGCGGCCCCAACAAATGAGATACCGACCAATACTATTATCTATTCATCGGGCTTCCTCCTTATCATCGGGGAGTTCATCCTTCTGGAGGTAGCTAGCAATTGGCATGGTCCAACCAATGGGCAGTATCTCGGCTGAGGTTTGGTTTACTATGCTCTAGCCAAGTTGGATCCGGGGCCGATCTTGTACCTCGATCACTATCTACAGAACTTCGAGACCTTCGAGTAGGGAAGCAGTGTTGGCTAGGTTATCGGCTCGCTTGTTGTTGGATCGAGGGATTTGCTCAAACAAAATCTTCTTGAACTTCACGGCCATGCCCTGCACTCGGTCCATGTAGCTCACCATTCACGTATCCCGGGAGGCGTAGTCGCCATTGACTTGGTATAGGATTAGCTGGGAATCACTGAAGACCTCCAACTTTCTCACGCCAATGGATTTTTTAAGAATTACCTCATTGCCGATCAGCACGACCCCGACCGCCGCTCCGGAGACATTGGATGAGCCATCGACGAAGAGCTTTCCATCTCCGGTAGCCGTTAGCTCGGTCTGGCCGGGATCACCTTGTTTGCCTAGAAACCTCACCTTTCCAGGGTGGGTCTCAATTGGCTCATGCTCCTGGATCGAGATTGGCTTTTCTAGTGGGATATCTACTAAGAAATCGACAAGAGCTTGCCCTTTGACCACGGTTCGCGGGATATACTCCAATCCGTAAGTGGCGAGCTTAGCGGACCAGTGATAGAGCCTCTCGGCTATCGAAGGCTTCGAGAGTGCGCTCTTTAAGGGTGCTCGGTGATGAATTTGATGGAATATGCCGAGCAGTAAGGATGGAGCTTCCTCGCAATTTGGACCAAGGCCAGGGTAACCTTCTCGATTGGTTGATACCGGAGCTCGGCGGGCATCATAGTGTGACTTACGAAGTACACGGGTCTCTCTAGATTTGCATCTTCCAAGACAAGGACGCCGCTGATCGCATTCTTGGTTATGAAGAGGTAGACACCGAGCTTGTCTCTCACTTTGGGTGCGGCCAAAACGGGGGGTTTGGCGAGATAATCTTTGAACTTCTTAAACGTGAGCTCACACTTATTGTCCCAATGAATATCGGTTCCCTTTCGAAGCAATTCGAACAAGGGCCGACAACTGTCGAAAGATTTTGAGATGAAGATATATAGTGCCGCGATTCTCCTGCTTAACCTTTGGACTTCCTACCATGTCCTCGGCGATGGCATCTCGATGAGCGCTCTGATTTGTTCGAGGTCGGCCTCGATCCCATGATGGGTGACTAGGTACCCCAAGAACTTTTTACAGGTAACTCCAAATGCACACTTCGCCAGGTTCAACTTCATTTGGAATTTCCTCAAGACGTCAAACATCTCCTTGAGGTCGGCAATATGTCCCTCTTGCTGGCGACTCTTCACCAAGGGTCATCTACGAAAACCTCAACATTCTTACCGATCTGATCCTTGAATATATTAGTAACTAACCTTTGGTAGGTTGCCCTGACGTTCTTGAGTCCGAAAGGCATCACCCGGTAGCAGAACAACTTTTGGTACCCCGCTCCAGAGTAGAAAGAGATATTCTCTTGGTTATTGGGATAAAGAGGTATCTGGTTATATCCAGAATACCCGTCCATAAAGGAGAAAGCCCGGAATCCGACAGCAGCATCCACCAGAGGTTCGATTCTTGGGGGGGAAATCCATCTTTTTGGCATGCTTTGTTGAGGTCGGAGAAGTCTATACATACCCGAATGACTCCGCTCTTCTTTGGCACCGCCATGATATTAGAGATCCACTCAGAAAAATAAGCCTCGCGGATAAATCTAGCTCGCTTTAGCTTTTCAACTTCTGCCGCAACCACGATATCCTTTGCAGCTGGGATATACCGAGCTTTTTGCTTGATCGGAGAGAAATCATGCAGGGTGTGCAGACGGTGGCAAGCGACCTCAGAATCGATCCCGAGCATGCCGACAAAGCTCCATGCGAAGCCATCCCGGTAATCTTTGAGAAATATTATCAAGGAGACTTCGGCTTCGGTCAATGATGTCCCAAGGTGGATAACCCTCGGAATCTCATCATCTCCGATATCTACATCCTGAAGGGGCTCGGCAATTGGAGACTTCCTCTAAGCAGCCTCCACATAATGACCGCCCATACCCTACTCTCGACAAACGTCGCTTCCACCCACACCGGCTAATCGCTCTAGGGTGAAGTGGGTGTCTCACAAGGTTGTAAAGTCGCTGACTTTGGATTGTCAGGAAGCAAGGGGTGGAGAAGTAGTTAACTGCTAAGAGGGTGTCGGTCTCTTGACCTCCGATGCACCAATGGTAGTGAGGTGGTGGACGTCCTACTCGCATCTGGTGGTAGCGACTTGGTTACTTCGTATGACCATAACTCCCGTTGGAGTGAGGAACTTGAGGGCATGATGGTTGGGCGAAGACACCGTGTTCATTTTCTGCAGCCAAGGTAGCCCAAGAATGGCGTTGAAAGCGGACTGTCCATCCACCATGGCGAAACGGGTTTGTCGGGCTTCAGGACCCATCGTTACGGTCAGGGTAATCTCCCCAACTACTTTAGTTACTTCGCCCATGAAGCCGCTAAGAGAGCCCATCACTGGAGATAGATCGGCTTGCCGCAGCCCCATCCGTTGGAAAGCCGACAAGAAGAAGATGTCGACGACACTCCCGGAATCGACCAGAATGTGCCGAAACTCTATATTGGCAATCATGAGGCGTATGACCAGAGAATCATTGTATGGAGTAGCAACCTCGGCCATATCATCCTTTGAAAACCATATGAAGTCACAGGCTCCCAGTCGAGGGGTTTGAAGCAAAGTAGGTAGGAGTGAGATAGAGTTGACCTTTTGCATTCGCTCTATCTCTCTTACTTGCCGTCGGACTTCGTTGCTAGATCTCAGCTCGCCCAGGTATCCGGCAATGATGTGGCAGATCATTGGTCCGCCCAAGGGAGGTAGCGGTAGTGCGAGCTCTAATGGTCCCGACCGATCTCCTCCTCTGGGGACGCACGCGGGGACGACCTCAACTCGCCTCGGCTACGAGATGAACTGGTACAAATGACCTAGGGCGACGAGGTCCTCCAAATGATTCCTTAGAGCTTGGCAATGGTTGGTGTGATGCCCGACACCTTTATGGAACGCACATCATTGGGTGCTGTCAGTGGAGCTGGGCTCACCCTGTTGAAGGGGAGGAGGGTACTGGACAAACAGCTCATTTCGAACCTGGTATAGGATTTGTCCAGGAGAGAGGGTCATCACGGTGAAGTCCCGCTCTCCTGGATCGGGAGGCAGGCGCCAGTTTGCCGGTCTTTTAGCCGCCACGATTGGCGCCTCCGGTGGTGGCATAGTTGGAGTTGCTAGAGGGGATGCAACTGGTATTGCTGGGGGTGCCTTTCCACTGCTTTAACGAGTTCGACCATTGTGCAGGGATCCGAGATGACGAGCGCATCGTAGAGCTTGCCTCCTTCGGGAAGCGCGTTCCTGAAAGCACTTACAGTAGTGCGATCTTGTCTAGCTGAGTCCTCCAGGACGAGGTAGGCGCTGCAAAACTGTGTCGAGAAGCATTGAAGGGTTTCCCGAGCTCCTATGGCCAGGGTAAATAATGACTCGATCCTCTTTGGTGGTTGCCGATTACAGCGGTACTGTTCGAGGAACAGCCCGGACAGAGTGGCGAAGTTTGGAATGGAATGGTAGGGCAGCTTATGGAACCAATTCAGGGCTGACCAGGTCAAGCTGCTCGGGAACACACGACACAAAACATGGTCTTAGTCCCAAAAGAATAACAACTTTTGGTAGGCCAAGAGGTGGTCCACGGGATCTTGCAACCTGTCAAATAGCACGAACTTTGGTAGGGTTCAGTACTGAGGGAAACCCCCATGGTGAACCTCGTTTGTGAAGGGCGAGCTGCCTCCACGGGAGGCAAGGTTTTCTAAGAGGTCGACGGGCATGTTGGGCAGCTGCCAGCGCCCGGGGTAATCTCCCAAAGGCAGCTAGCATAGGCCCCAAGCGATCATGCATGCTTCCTCTAGGGCGGTCTGCACCCTCATTGCGGCGGTGCTATGGGACGATGTCCTAGCGATCACTTTGCCTCCTCATAGGCAGCCGCCTCGACGCCGGGCAAGGTCGGTGGGAGGCCGTCATCTCTCGAGTTCCCGTGCGGGGTAGCTCCTCCATGGGCTTCTTTTCCCATCGATGGTGCGGGTTACGATCTCACCCTCAAGACCTCGCCTTTGACTCATCTGAGTCCGCACTTCGGCTTCGTCATCGAGGAGGGGCCGTGGGCTGGGTAGGCTCGTTGCTAGAACACTGAGTAACAAGTCACTGCAATCGTTTGAGAGCGGACTCCCTCACCTTGTTTGCCACTGCGTCCTCCACAGGGGGTTACTGCTGGGATGCCCGCCGGGTAGGCGCCAACGTGGGCTGATGTGATGCCAGGGTCAGAAGAGGCCGCACGAGAGGAACGAACCCTGCTGACACTCTTGGACGCCGAGATTGAACCGCTGACCCTTCCCTTCACGGGTAAGCCCGGGGGAGGGGAGATCAGTTCTTCTACTCGTTGATGGAACCTGGCAGAGTCACGCCAGCTCGTCAATCATGGCTCATTGGGTGGACAGCATCTCCAAAAGGAGCTAGTCACTGAACGGTACAGGAGGTTGAGAGGCTTGAGCCAGCGCCCCGCTGCGTATAGATCCGATGTAGACTTTTGCCCGTCTCTGTCCCTGTGTGGCCGGAGCCATAGAGGTATCTCCTGGAAGCAATACTTTCGGGCGCGTGCTCGTGGGCGTCCTCACAGGAACCAGTCGAAAGAATCCCATAGACGGTGCCAAATATTGGGGGAAATTTTTCACTGGCTCGTGAGCTCGACCTACAAGGCAAAGAAGATATGAGAACGGCTGGCTCCGTGAGGAGTGCAGACCCTTTCACGCTCAAGTCAATGAAGGTTCAAACAAGGGAGAGCTGAAGTAGTCAGAAAATATTAGGGTTTCTCAGTTTTGAACCTGTACTTTGGAGTCGGGGATCGTACCTTTATAGACTCTTGTAGACCGCCAGAGATGGACACGTGGACGCTCTTTCCACACCTTCTATACCGTCACGTGCTAGCTCACATGGGACCTTAATGCCCTTTGTAGTTTAGCCTGTCAGGTGGTGGCGAGGGAAGGCACGCCGGTCTTGTCCATGCCACATGGAGATTTTTGAAGGCTCCAGTCGAGAGTGCCCAAAACTGAATTTGGATGGCTCCTACGGCTCGCAGTTGTCCACGTAGTTCCACGGAGTTGGTGACATCTTCCGGCTTGGTACCGCCTTACTGTGGGCGACCTCTGTAGCTGTTTGCCTGATCGGGCGAGCTCCTGACCGAGCTGTGGGTGTTTGAGCCTTTCAAAGGATTCTTTGAATTCTGTCGGGAGCGATCTCTTCTGTAGACGATCACGTGCGAACAGAGTGGGCTCCCTATTGAGTTGTTGAATACTAGCAGCGACTGGGGTATTATTTCCAACTGGTGAGCCGCGTCGAGAGTTTTGACTTGTAGTACCTCATGAATGAGACCTCATGGAAGATGTTGCTCTGTCCAAGGGACACAACAATCCGCTACTATGAGCTCCGGGCGAGCTGTGAGCACCAGCCACAGGCGGCCTCTTCCGTGTGCAAGCTGATCGTGGCGGTCAAGGCGAACTCCCGGGCGAGCTATGGACGTTAACCACGGGCGGCCTCTTCCGCGTATGAACTGATCTCGGCGGTCAGGGCGAACTCCCGAGCGAGCTGTGAGCGTTAGTCATGGGCGACCTCTTCCACATGCGAACTGATCACGGCGGTCAGGGCGAACTCCCGGGCGAGCTGTGGGCATCAGCCTCTTCTTGTCATACCCTACTGCTGCCACGTGGCCAACGACTTGGTGACATTTTCCGGGACCATATATATATATATATATATATATATATATATATATATATATATATATACACACACACACACACACACACACACACACACACACACACACACACACACACACACACACACACACACACTATGTCTTCAATACTGACTTTAAGATGTAGCAAATAGGGTTAGGGTTTCTCCTCGAGAGATTTTCTCGACCACCTCGGACATCACCAATGGCTCCGGGGAGGCCGGGACTTGGTTTTGAGCAACCATGGGGGTGGGATCTGATCCCCCTTTCTTCCCCCTGTGAATAAGGGCTACCTCCAGCAACCGGTGCTTTTGTGATCATTGAGTCATAGTTGTAGCCTCTCCTCTTGGTCGGTTGAAATTCCTCGCTCAACGTCAGGGGCCGATTTCCCACCGGGTGATGCATGCGGGATGGTCGTATCTAGCCCCAGCGTCGAGGTTCTTCGTCAACGGGTTTTCATGGTGCCCCCTCAGAACGGTGAGCGGTCTCCTAGTGGCTTGTGATGGCAGCGACAATCGACAGAGGTTCTGAGATAGCTACAGCTCCGATTTGGTTCTTGTCGTGCTGCTAGAGCTGGCAGTGGGACGCCTTGTTTTGGTATATTTTTGTGTTTGCTGGTTTGTGGTCTCTGTTTTCTCTCTCTGATCGGAAGCTTGTCTTGTTTTTCGTCAGTCATGGCGACGTGCTTGTTTTCCTTTTTTTTTTTAGGGTTTCAGCAGGTGTCTCGCTGTGTTTGTACGCCAGTGGTGGCGCCTTGCCTGATGGTGGTTTGCTTTCCAGTCGTTTGGTTGTCTTCCTCTGTAGTGCCAACATGTGGTGCCTCCCAGAGGTACGATTGTGACCTCCTTTGAAGAACCCATAAAAAAAAGATGTAGCAAATAAATGACAATTTGTTAAATCTACTCATCAAGTATCAGGGTTCCAAACAGTTGTAGTCCTTGAAGTTTTCTTACCTTTTCGTGATGGCATAAACTTGTGCTTTTCGTAGATTCACACAGACCTCATAAAGATATATAGTAACATGGTCCTGAATATTTGCATAATACCTTCTCCTAGATCTCCCTTCTGAAAAAGAATGAATAGCTTGTGGTTTGGTAAGTTGGTGACTATCTCCTCATGTGTGAGCGATGTTCATATATTCATCCTTTGATGTAATATTTCCCTTAATAGAATGATGATGTTCTTTATGTCCAAAATAGTGAAAGTGATTTATCAGACTCTAGTGTGAATATGATAGAAGCTATGTATTCTCTGAGAAGTCTCATGCAATGGAGTGCATACTTTTGCTAAGTATATACATTGATGATGCCGAATCATGCCAATATACTAGATAGTTTCCTCATATGCTTCTTCACAGGTTTGATGAATAACATGATGTTGTCCGTGAAAATCAGTTGAGTAATGGGTACATTGTTACCAGTGTCGTAGCTCTTCCAACCCTCTCTAACGTACAACTCCCCATTCAATTTTCAACGAGAGACATTCCATCATAATGGTGAAGAAGTAGGCTGCAAATGGATCCCCTTGCCTAAGGCCTCTAGCTATATAATTTTATCAACCCCAATGGGACTCCATTAAAGAGGATGGAAAATGAGGGAGTGCAGATCCATGTTCTGATCCACCTCAGTCATGTGGCGTTGAACCCCAAACAATTCAAGGCATGTGGAAGGAACTCCTTATTCACTGAATCATACGCTTTAACCAAGTCCAGCTTTAAGTATACTCTTCTAAGGCCTCGATCACTTCCTCTGGAATCCTTTGACTAGTCCATTTGCTAATAGAATGTTGTCAGTGATACTTCTACCTTTGATGAAGGCCGATTGGTTCAGAGAGATGATCTCATCCAAAACCACTTGCAACTAGTTCGCTAATATCTTAGCTATGACTTTGTAGATGCAGTTGCATAGTGAAATAGGGTGGAAATCTTTGAAAGAGTTCGTATTTTTCAGCATGGGGATGAGGGTGATAAAGTTTGCTCCATGGTGTCCATACCGGGAGTAGAACGGGAAACCTCTCCGACATGAGAGAGAGGAAGTACCACCAGGGCATGATCTTCGTTGGGTCATATGCAAAGTTTTATTTAATCGCAAGTTAAAACCAACCTTCAAGTTTCCTCATCCTCTTTCCATCCCGAAACTGGATACCAATCCTAGCGGGCTATCCAAATCCAGCAAATCCGGATAGAAAGGAGGGAAGGGAACATGTTAGGTGGTGAATTCATTAAAAATCCTCATAAGAGTCATTACATATCACCTGGGCAAAAAAGAGGTGAGATACAAACATGAGACAGGGTAAAAGAGAAATCAAAATTACAATGAAGTGCATGATAGTCTATAACATGAGCTGCTTGATTACCCCTTCTTTGGATTTCAGCTTCATTTCCCTCGGGACCACGCCATGGATGTCTTTCCCATGTGCAACACAACTTATTCCATCTTGAATCATTTGCATGTGCAAAACAAGCTAGTTAATCTCTTCCATGTGCAACACAGATCTGACTGAGAATCCAGTCACCCCAAACAGCTCAAACGCGCAATCCCCATCCTATCAAACTCCTGTCCACACATTCAGAGTCCCCACTTCCACCTCTCAGTCACTAGCAGAGGGAAAATGCCGACAGGCTGGGGGGGCATCGGTCGGCGATCGGTGCGATAGCCGATGCAGAGAGCGATGCCTCCCACGTCGGCATTGAACGATACTTGGCGGCTACCGGCCATGTGGCGGTAGCCACAGCACA
This sequence comes from Chamaelirium japonicum, assembly GCA_947650365.1. Taxonomy (NCBI): domain Eukaryota; kingdom Viridiplantae; phylum Streptophyta; class Magnoliopsida; order Liliales; family Melanthiaceae; genus Chamaelirium; species Chamaelirium japonicum. Next base: position 91,434,079 of record OX393550.1, read on the forward strand.
TGGTGAGGTGGAGTGCAGGGATTGATCAAGGTGATCGAGCTGGGGGACCACAATGCACAAAAATACAGAAGTATGATAAGTGCTCTATACCTCATGAAGGGGACCTAAATGACTTTCTTCGTCATGTTTTTTTTTTTCTTAAATAAATTTTTAGAAATGTGGGCACCACTCCCCTTCACCACTCCCTGCACGCCACGTCCCGTGTGTAGGGTCTACTGGTGCTCGCGGGTGGGCCCCAAGTAATGTCCGCATCAGGATATCTCACGTCTCGAGAGAAGGACTGTAGATTGACCGACAAATGTTGGAAGGCGGCAAAAATTTGTAGGAATTTTGTAGGATATTTTGGAGAGATTTTCCTAAATCTCTGCTGGATCTTATGTAAGGTTAACGTTGATATTTATTAGGGGTGGCAATGGGTCGTGTCGGGTCGGGTTCGTGTATTGTTTAGTTTCGGATCGTGTCCAAAACCCCTATACCCGGACCCGACCTGTTTAACTAATCGTGTCAAGATTCTAAACCCATACCCGATTCGTTTATAAACAGGTAGACCCGACAATACCCGTTAGACCCGTTTACCACACGGATTTATTTAGTTGACCCGATCCGACTCAACCCGACATTACCCGATAGACCCGCTGATACTATATATTATAATATCGGATTGCGGGTAGACCCGGCCCGACACGACCCGATGAATCTTAAACGGGTCTTCCCGGATCTACCATGTCCAGACCCTAAACCCGGACCCGTTTAGTCCTGACCCAGACCCGAACCCATTTAGCCCTGACCCAGACCCGCTAACTTTGTGTCGGGTCTGCCGTGTCCTGCTCAAAATTGCCAGTCCTAATATTTATACTTGTACTCTTATACATTGTAAATAATATATAGGGTATAAGCTTCACAAAAAAAATTATATTTTTATCCGTATTTATGTCCCGTTAGAGTTTCACGTCCTGGTTTAGTTTTTTTTTAGTAGTCAACAACCTACTGGTACAACTGTACAGGTATCACCCCCTGATCAGGGTTCAAAACATTATATCATCACATCTACACATTTTCCTATCAACGTGGCCACGCCTGCTCAACAACAGTGTTCGTGGCCCATGGTATTTGAACAGAGGACCTACGTCCAAAATGTGCAACGTAACAACAATTGTGCTAATAGTTGGGTACTGAGTTCAAATCTCGTCCAATCGGTCTGCAAGCCCCGTATGAGTCCGACGTGCATCACAGCCTCACGATGATTGTGCAATCGTGCTACAATAGAAATGCTCTTTATCGACGCATAATTGGCAGCCATAATCCACTCGGCTAGAAAAGACATCAAATCCGGTGGACCACCAACCCGAACAAAAAATGCATCAAATCCGACGGTCTTACCTCTGCAAAACCACCTAATCCGGCGGGGCCGCCAAAACAAATAGAGTAAATGCAGCGGCTCGATTAAGAGAAAGAGCCAAACGGGGATCCGTCGTACAAGGACACATGAATATACAAGTCTGGCCAAGGCCAGTATGACAATAGATGAGTCGGTAAGGGCCAAGGCCAGTATGACAATATTTTTAGAGATCGACTTAGGTTCGAATTTGATTTCGGTTTATTAAAACGCATAAAGTTTAGGGTTTGCTGGTGGAGTTTAGGCTAGAGTTTGGTTTGAAACATACCTTAAATTTATTTATAATTTTTTTGAAATTCCAAAGATATATTGGCAGCCAGGTCCTCACAAAAGCTCAAAACCAAATGCGCCAGCCATCTTGGCCATAAAAAAAAAACGAAAACAAATTCGGCAGTAGAGATAGAAAACCAATGTTTTTAAAACCGGACCGGAAGGTGAACCGAAAAGGGTTCTGGTCTGATCTAAATCAGCTCAAACTGATGGATCAATCGTTTGAACCGCTTAAGAAAAATATTTTTTTTAAAAAAATACTTAATAAATTTTTTAATAAAAAGTATAATTCTTTGATTAAAAAGAAATATCCATAGGTTTTAATGTCATTTCGAAACATAACAATCCAGCTTTTTCCAAAGAAATTAATATTTCACTTTAATACTTTAATATTGCTGGTGGGTTTCAGCCACCAGTTGCACACTGTCATGTCAATCAGGCTACCAAAATCAAAAAAACCTTCGGCCTGAATAGTATTTCACTTTATTTTTTAATAGAATTTTATAAATTAACCAATTTAATCAAAGATTGAATCAAAGCATGCTCCAATTTTGATCTAAACCGGTTGAATCGTACGATCTGATCCGGTTTTCAAAACACTGCTGAAAACATCCTATGCGGTCAAGGTTAACACGACTAGGTTGCCGAAAAGCAAAAGTGTTGTTGTAGCGTCGGCTGGAGTTAGGGGTGGCAACAGGTCATGTTGGGTCGCGTTCGTGTCGTGTCTAGTTTTGGGTCGTGTCCAAAACCACTAGATCTGGATCCGATCGGTTTAACTAATTGTGTCTAGACCCTAAACTTGTACCCAACCCGTTTATAAATAGATAGACCCGATAAGGCCCAATAAGACTCGTTTACCATATGGGTCTATTTAGTTGACCCGTCCTAACCCGATCCGACTCGACCGACCTGACCCGATAAGACCCGCGGGTATTACTATCCTATATACTACAGTACCAGATTGGCATGTAGACCCAATCCAACCCGAACCATTGAATTTTAAACGGGTCTTCTCAGATCTCTACTGTGTCTAGACTATAAATCCGGACCCGACCCATTGATTAAACAGATTAGTCGTGCCGACCCATTTACAATCCGAACCTGTTTGATCCAATCCCAGACCTACTAATTTCATGTCGCGTCGTGTCTACCATGTCGGGTCCAAAATTGCCAGCCCTAGCTGGAGTTCGATTCACTTGTCGGCCGTCTTGCCATCGTGCGGCTATGATATGCGTCGGGCCACATGGGACTCGTGACAGGGCCGACCAGGCCTATGGCCCTATACCGACCGTGGGCTAGGAGATTTGAACTACCCCACCATGAATGGCTGCCTAACAGTTGAAGTATCCCCTCATGTGATGTGGCCTCACTCTTGTTGCCAAAGTATATGATGAGGTCATGATCGAATTCTCTCTCTCTCTTCAGCAGTAACAATCACAAGAAGGCCTGGAAAAATTAAGGAACAAACTTCCAAGGGTGATCCATCTTTGTCACCTTTTTGTGTACAAATATGTATGGACACAAAAAAAAAATTATACAGAGCTGGTGAAATTTTCATCAAGACAGGATCGAGTCAGGAGAATTGAAAGAATGAAGGTGTTAGGTAGGGCACTCCTACAAAACCACCCACCATTCATGGCTGGAAGTTTGGGGCCGTGTGTTCTGTGGTGACCACTACCCTATAGCTTACAAGTCCTTACAACTCACGGGGCCCCAGTCCCAGGTGGGCCCCACCACCTCCTCCTCTCTCTCCCCTCTGTCCAAAAAACCAACTCTCTCTCTCTCTCTCTCTCTCTCTCTCTCTCTCTCTCTCCTCAGTTACAAAAATATTCTCTAATGTCTTCTCCTTTGCTGAACTTGGGGGTCTCATGAGGGGAACAAAGAGGGGAAAGGGGAGGTGGTTGGGTGGAAGATCCCTTGTCCGGTGCCAAGGATGCACTTGGGGTCGAACTCGGCCTTCCGGCGGAGGAAACGGGCCCAACCGTCGCCGAAGTGCTCCTCCCACCCGCCGCGGGTCGGGTGGTGCGGGAGGTACTGCTTGACGTGAATGCCGGCCTCCCGGCAGAACTCGAGGATCCGCTCGTTCTGCCGGCTCAGGTACTCCAAGCTCTGGGCCGGCTCGCCGGAGTCGGTCACCGCCGACCGGAGGAAGGCCACCAAGTAGAACACATCCTCGTCCGGTGTCACAACCGAGCTCCGCTCGTCCCACCTGTGCCAATCATGAACTCATATTGTAAATCAACATTTGATAAGGTTGTCAGGAAAAAAAGAGAAGATAATTAAACCCTAAACCTATGTACTTGTTTCGATGTACTTTGGCAGCTGGACCGAACATGTTTGAACCCAAAGTGATGGCATTGGATGGGGTGAGAGTGAGCTAGATTGGGTTCTTAATTAGAAAGAAACCATTTGATTAAGAACCCAATCACTGTTTGAGATCTCGTCTACCCAACCCTTTGTATAGTTTTTTGTTTAAAGCTAGCACCACCTTTGCCAGTATAAAAGCAACCAAACTAGGGTTTTAAAGTGCTCCCACAAAGCATTTCTTTACATAGATAGCCTGCCCTTTGATATGCATGAAAGGGGGGAGGGGGCAGGATTTAAGATTAATGGGTCGGCGCCGATGCCTAATGTCGATGCGGCGCCGGCCGGCCGGACCCACTAGCTGTTCATGGGTAGAGTTGGTCATCACCCATTGAACTATTGAAGGTCCCCCCATGCTTAGGTCGGCAAGGTGTGAGTGGAGATAGTGAGCACTCTAATCAAATTGCACCCATGATCCACGCCCCCCCATAATATAATACAAAGTGAAATCCTAATCAAATATAAAAACATTAGTCCTAGGACTCAATAATTAGTAGTTAAGTTGGACTTTGCATGAGGGGAATATAGCTAGTTAATTACTTGTGCTTGTTCATGGGGTAGATGAGGATGGGCCCGCTGGTCTTGTTGCCGAGGATGCCACGGAAGACGCCGCGGTTGAAGTCGGCGATCCGGGACCCCGGCACGAAGAGGTTGAGCCAGGGGTGGGGGACCTCCCACAGCCCCTTGGCCCGGAGCTTCAGCTCGGACCGGTGGACTCGGTCGAGGAAGTCGACGTAGGGGGTGTCGGTCGTGAACACCGACGCCGGTATGAACTCCAGCTCGCCGAGCAATGCCTCCACCTCCTGCAACCCAAGCCCACGTAGAATATTAATGGCCAACACATGCAACCAATTAAGCTACTCAATAAGAGTGATTAGCGTATAATTAATGTCAAGTTGCTAACTGCGTTAGGTTGTAAAGGTGATACATAGGTTAATAAACTAGTGAGAGGAGAGGGAATAAGATCTATTGGGGGAGATCTCGGACCATGCTCCCATGTGGATAACCAAATTTGATTAGGGCAACCACCATGTGGAATTCCGCCACCCACCTGATCGACGGCTCCGGCGGTGGACTCGTCGTAGTTCTTCGTCATCTCCAAGCAGTAGAGGACCCCGCCGCCGGCCGCGACGGAGCCGATCTTGACGGGGTTGCGGGGGGAGAAGAAGGAGGAGCGCCAGTTGTTGATGAGGCCCTTGTCGACGATGACGAAGCCCTCGACGTAGTCGAACCTCCGGGCGCCGTGGAGGGCGATAAGGCGCTCCTGGTCCCCGGTGAACGCGGTGAAGTTGGAGTAGAGCACCCGAATCCACTTCACCTGAAGAGAAGAAGAGAGCGGTGATGGGTTAGGACCTAGTAAACCCTAGAGGCAAAAGCATGGTAAACCCTTTAATCCATCCATTGGGTAAGGATTTTCTCACCCAAATTAATGGATAGGTGTCAGTGTCATGACACAGTTGTCTTTTCACACTAGACAGCTTGCATGGTAGCAGAGATCCAGTCCACACCTCCCCCCTCTCTTGCTGCAGAGAGGGTGGGAAGAGAGAGAGAGAGAGAGAGAGAGAGAGAGAGAGAGAGAGAGAGAGAGCTAACCCTTTGAGGGGCAGGCTCCAATGCTATCCTTGCTCTGGTGATGATGCCAAACTGACCTAAGCCACCAAGAACACCATGGAAAAGGTCTGGGTTCTGCTCTTTGGAGCAGGTTACGAGCTCCCCCTTGCCTGAAGAACAAAGTGATGAGTATGAATCTATGATGATGATAGGTTAACCTGGAAGCATGTGATGGGAGATGACGTCACCTGTGACAACGTTGAGCTGGTAGACATTGCTGGTCTGGGGGCCGTGGTGGAAGGCCTGGCCGCTGATGCCGGCATTGGAGAGGGTCCCGCCGACAGAGAGGTAGAGGTAGTCGGTCCACGACCGGGGCGCGAGGCCACCGTGCTCTAGCGTCCAGCGCAGCACGTCGATCCACAGCTCCCCGCCCCACACGTCGACGTAGTGGCCCCCGAGGGAGGGGGAGTACGCCGGCCGCGGCCTCGCGAGGCCCCGTCCGGCTCCGGCGGCGTGGCTCATCTCGACCACGACGCCACCGGGCGCCTGGGCTTGGCCGTTGATCGAGTGGCCGTGGCCCCGGGCGGAGACGGGGAATGGCCGAGGGGAGCGGTAGGCCGCCCGAACCAGGGCGGCAACGTCGCCGGCCGAGGTCGGGCGCATGACGGCCAGCGGCTCGGCGCGGGTGGTGCCGCCGAAGTCGACGGAGGCCGGGGCGATGTCGGAGGGGTCGACGCTCAGCTGAACCTCGGCGCCGAAGCGGAGGAGCTCCGCCGGAGCCACCGTCGGCCCTACGGTGGAGATCAAGCGGCAGATGACGACGAACAGCAGCACCGTGTTATGGGCCATCACCCCCCGATCGCTAGCTGCTACGAGGGAGCAAAGGCTCGGGGGGGGGTAATTATAGAGAGAGGGTGGGGTCTAACGTGCGCCGGGACCGAGGATGGACGGAAACCGAGGTGGATATGTGTGAGATCGAGAGAGAGAGAGAGAGGGGATAAGCTAGAGAGAGAATCCGAGAGGGTGTCCTTGAATTAAGGGAAAGGTTGGGGGTGGGGGGGGGGGGGGGGGGGAGACGGAACAAAATCTTGTAGCAGTGCGTGGGGACTCGTGGGGATTGCTAACGTAGGCCGAGATCGCGCTTTAAAGATCTCCCCCTACGCAACATGCAAAGATTCGCCTGCTGCGGAAGCAGCAGCGCCGGTTTGGAGCTTAAAATAGGCCTCTCTCTCTCTCTCTCTCTCTTCTCTCTCTCTCTAAGGCTTGGTCCTCTCTCTCTCCGAGCAGTTACGAACACGTGCTGGACCACGTGGGGCCGTGATACACGACGGCTGGTTGTGTCTGTTTGGGCCGACGTGATTCTGGGGATCCGGGGTGGTGCGATGGGTGTGAGGGCAAGGGCTCGCTTACCTCCCTCCGAGCATCTCCGGCGGCCTCTTTGCTGCTTTCCCTTATCTTTTACTACGGAGGAAAAACATCAGAAAAATACCTCCCGAAGTCTCATTATTTAGCTAGCGAAAGCATGATTCTTAAATGGCTAGCTATTGTTGGCTAGCGGAGGCAGCTCGCTAACCGCTGGTCCACCGGTTCACATCATTCGGAAAACAAAGAGATACAGAGGAGAGCATTTGAATGCGACAGCCGGGTCTCACCTTACTTGGTCTTCTGGCTAGCTACAATAGATAGACAACTCAAGTTGGATTTCAAATATGATTATCTATTCTAGAAAAATGATCATTTCTCTCTAATTTTTTTGTTGGAGGCGCTCTTACAACATCTCCAATGGGTCTCTATCCAAGTGATCCTTTGGAACTGTAGCAAAATATTGTGGGCCTTATCAAAACCGCTATTCCGCTATTCCAACGGGCTCCCTTGTCTTTCATGCCTTTGCTACAATTCGTTTTCCCTTCTATATATTCTCGCTAGTGCCGGCGAGAAGAGCAGAAGGGAGAGATTTGTTGTGGGCCTCCCTTTGGTTTGAATGACAAGGAGTCACTTTCATTGTTATTTTTTCTTATAGGACCTTGCCCCCTTGCTATGTTGGCCTACTTGAAGTCTTTTCATGAAATAGAGAGAGATTTGAGAGTAGCTTGTTGGAGTTCAAGTCAATTTTACTCCATATTTTACCTATGTGGTATCTAGGAGCTCCAAGAATAAGAAAGAAACATAAGAGTCCATTGGAGATGCTCTTAGCTAGCTCCTAATCCATCGAACTGATCGATTTTGCAACCCGATTGTTTGATCGATCAGAGGTAATCAACAACTTTAATTGTTAGATGAAAAAATTAAGTTTGTTCGGCGTGGCGACCTGGGGAGGGACGCCGTTGGAATGTAAAAATCACTCCCTTGTTTGGCTGACGTGGTGAAAATGATTCTTTAAGTGGGCGTATCCTAAGAAAGGCCCTTGGTGATACTCTGACATGAGGGTTTGGTTCGGGTCCGCCATGCAGCAGCAGGACGGAGGGGCGTGCGTGTTCAGTGAGCTTTAAACCCAACCAACAAGAGATTTTTTTTGGGTGTAAATAACCAACAAGAGATTGTGATTCTCAATTTGCATGTGGGAGGGTTGGGGGTTGGTGAAGCTGACCTAATCCACCCTCTTTGCCTCATGTCCAACTCCAATTGCATTGTTTTTTTTTTTAATATATATATACTTGGTTTAATATTCTACTTGGATTAATTTGATCAATGCTGGTATTTCTTTTATTTTAGCTAATGTTGGCTGAATGTTGATCAAAGTTGACCAATGTTGCCAACTAGAACCTAGGTTGATCAAATGTTCTTTATATATATTTTAATTATCGTAGAAGTTTGACAGATTTGATTTCATCAAAGTGAGATATTTATGAAAATTGAGTTACATGACCACTTGATAAAAGTACACAAATAGCCGGTCTTACCAACGGGCTCTTGGTCTGGTGGTACTTCGATCTCTCCCATGTTGGAGATGTTCCCTATTCGCCTCCTGGTATGGACACCGTGGATTGAATCTTCCCTCAAGATCGTTGTGCCTTGTTTGCACGTGCGAATCCAGGCCATTGATGTCATGTTCACTGGATTATAAAAATAATAAATAGCAGATGCTGACTTCCTCCCTCTATTTCAATCTCCGGACCACATTGAGCCCTTGCTCTAGCGCCCTGCCCTTTGACCACCTGGCCGATCAAGCAAAAAAAATATCTGACCTTGATTTTTCTTCCTATATAAGACCTTTAAATACTTTCGTGAATTTTAAGAAAAGACTAATCATGACTAGAAGTGTAGTATGATTCAATTACCCTAAAATCCATCGCACTTTAAACATTGAATATGCATGGCAACACAATGTGCGGATAAGTTAGAGACATCGGGCTGGAACCCAAGTGTTCGAGTTTCTTGGTGATCAAGAACACATTGAACCGTTTTTCGATTGGAAGTCAAAAACTCTTTTGAAGGTAAAAATCTTCATGCGTCTAACCACTCAAGATAATATTCTAACTAAGCAGAACATTCACAAGCAGAACATTCAACAGCTATTCTCCAAATAAAAGAGTTGCGCAAATTATGAGCTTCAGCGGTCCCGTGGCCATTGCACAACTCGATCAATCATTAGCTTGTAATTGTATTGTTGGCTTGGTTGTACATATTTCAATTAATATATCGGTTGAGGGTCCACACCGAACCCTCACACCATTATGAGGCTATTACCCATGGTGTTCCACTAAAAACAAAGGTATGAGCGCAATATTTTCAAAGATGTTAAGCAATTTATGGGCATGGATAGTTGTGGTTATTTGTGTTGTGATGCACAAGGCACAGGATGGTAGCATGTGATTTTCTCAAAATTTTGATCCTAAACAAACGATCGGATATGCTTTTTGGATGGAATAGTGTGTCTGGACATAGCGATTCTCTACGGATTAGCTACTTGTTATAGAATAATCTTATTAACAAATGTAGAAAACTACTACAAGGATGAAATTTTGATCAATAACTTTGATAAATATTTATACTAAGGGTTCCACTTTGGTAATAATTAAGTACCATACCGAACCTATCTCCATCATCTTTCTCATTTTCCTTGCATCCTAGTGGTGGGAGCTTTATTCTAGGGGCCATGGGATGAACCCTAGGTGGACACCAGAGATCGATCCACCCTAAGATCAACCGACGATCCCTAAGAATTTTGGTACGGTACCCGAATTACCATAGAATTGCCTTTATACTATAGTTTACAATGAAAGCCATCATAGTGACTAGATTTTAAAATCGAGAATTTGAATATATATATATATATATATATATATATATATATATATATATATATATATATATATATATAGAGAACGCTGCTCACCTACGGGACGTCCCGGACGAACAAAATGCGGGACACCCTGTGAACCGTCCGATTGGGATAGATCCCACGGATGAGATTCATCTCCTCTGTTCCTCGCTCTCTCTCTGTGTTCCTCTCTCTCTATCTCTCATCTTCGGTACGGTGACCCAACCCAGCCCGACGGTGAATCGCACCGAGCCACGCCGGCAGCCACTCCTTCGCCGCTCCTCCACCCAGCTCCGGCCAGTGAATCGCACCCCGCCTCGACCGGTACCCAGCCACTCCTTCGCCGCTCCTCCACCCAGCTGCCAGGGTTCACCGGAGAAGAGAGGGCCAGCTGGAGAGGGTGGCCGCCGGGTGGGGCTGGATGCGATTCATCATCGGGGTGATAGACCCCGGGTGGGGCTCGGTCCGGCTCAGTGCGATTCACTGAGCATCACCGCCGGGTGGGGCTCGGTGCGGTGACGGACTCCGGCGTGGGCTCGGTGCGGCTCGGTGTGATTCACCGTCGGGGCTGGGTGGTTTCAGCGTCGGGGCTGGGTGTGATTCACCGTCGGGGCTGGGTTGGGTCACCGGAGATGAGAGAGAGAGAGGAACACAGAGAGAGAGCGAGGAACAGAGGAGATGAATCTCATCCGTGGGATCCATCCCAATCGGACGGTTCACAGGGTGTCCCGCATTTTGTTAGTCCGGGACGTCCCATAGGTGAGCAGCGTTCTATATATATATATATATATATATATATATATATATATATATATATATATATATATATATATATATATATATATAGAGAGAGAGAGAGAGAGAGAGAGAGAGAGAGAGAGAGAGGAAACAAAAAATGAGCTGCAAGTCTATTTTGGCGAAATGGGCAACCACCCATTTGAAGCCCTTAGAAGTTTTAGAATATGTTGATTTTTTGTGAGCATAAGCATCTTATCTTAGAAAGAACACCCACAAAAAATCAACACATTCTAAAACTCCTAGGGGCATCAAATGTCAGAAGTTTTATCGAATGTCCGTTGTAACAGTTAATCTGAAATATAACATTGATGTCTTTAAAAGTTTTAGAAACTACTGATTTTTTGTGGGTGTTCTATCTAAGGTATGATGCTTATGCTCACAAAAAATCTACGCATTCTAAGACTACTAGGGACATCAAATGGGTGGCTGCCCGTCGAAATAGGCCGCCAGTCTATACCCCGTATTCTCTCTCTCTCTCTCTTTCTCTCTCTCTCTCTCTCTCTCTTTCTCTCTCTCTCTCTATCTCTCTCTCTCTCTCTCTATGTGTGTATATATATATATATATATATATATATATATATAGAGAGAGAGAGAGAGAGGATACGAGGTATAGGCTGGCGGCCTATTTCAACGAAATGGGCAGCCACCCATTTGACACCCTTAGGAGTCTTAGAATGTGTTGATTTTTTGTGAGCATATGCATCTTACCTTAGATAGCACACCCACAAAAAATCAGCACATTCTAAAACTTTTAGGGGTATCAAATGTTACATTTCAAATTAACGGTAACAACGGACGTTCGATAAAACTCTTAACATTTGAAGCCTCTAGGAGTCTTAGAATGTGCTGATTTTTTGTGGGTGTTCTATCTACGATAAGGTTCTTATGCTCACAAAAAATCAGCACATTCTAAAACTCTTAAGGGCTTCAAATAGGTGGCTGCCCATTTCGTCAAAATGGGCTGGCAGCTCATTTCCCGTTTTCTCTCTCTCTCTCTCTCTCTCTCTCTCTCTATATATATATATATATATATATATATATATATATATATATATATATATATATATATATAGAGAGAGAGAGAGAGAGAGAGAGGGATGCTAGGGTGCGGCGTGCGGTGTGTGCGGCGCCGCACCGCAGCCGTCTGATGCACCGCTGCGTGCATCGCATGCACCGCAGCGGTGCATCAGACGGCTGCGGTGCGGCGCCGCACACACCGCACGCCGCACCCTAGCATCCCTCTCTCTCTCTCTCTCTCTCTCTCTATATATATATATATATATATATATATATATATATATATATATATATATATATATATATATATATATATATATATATATATATATATATATATATATATATCTATATATATATATATATGGGTCAGGATCGGATGACCCATCAAAATTTTGACCCATTAATAACCCAGCACCCTTTAAGGCACCTAGAGGTTTTAGAATGAGCTGGTTTTTTGTAGACATGTTGTCTATGATATGTTGATCATCCTGACAAAAAATCAGCCCATTCTAAAACCTCTAGGTGCATCAAAGGGTGCTCTTCAAATCAATGGTTAAAATTGACAATAAAAAACCGTTGATTTGAAGTGCACATTTGATGCACCTAGAGGTTTTAGAATGGGCTGTGCTTTTGTGAGCATGATCAACATAACATAGACAACATCCCTACAAAAAATTAGCCCATTCTATAACCTCTAAGTGCCTCAAAGGGTGCTGGGTTATTAATGGGTCAAAATTTGCTGGGTCATCCGATCCTGACCCTATATATATATATATATATATATATATATATATATATATATATATATATATATATATATATATATATATATATATATATATATATATATATATATATATATATATATATATATATATATATATATATATATATATATATATATATATATATATATATATATATATATATATATATATATAGGGTCAGGATCGGATGACCCATCAAATTTTGACCCAGCAAATAACCCAGCACCCTTTGATGCACCTAGAGGTTTTAGAATGAACTGATTTTTGGTAGGCATGTTGTCTATGGTATGTTGATCATCCTCACAAAAAATCAACCAATTCTAAAACCTTTAGGTGCAACAAATGCGTTCCTCAAATCAACGGTTAAAATTAACAGTCAAAAACTATTGATTTGAAGGGCACATTTGATGCACCAAGAGATTTTAGAATGGGCTGATTTTTTGTGAGGATGATCAACATACCATAGACAACATATCTACAAAAAATCAGCCCATTCTAAAACCTCTAGGTGCATCAAAGG